>JAZDUH010000066.1:7917500-8545000 GCA_036419115.1 Scarus forsteni | reverse complement strand
ATTTAAAAAAAAAAAAAATCCATCCATTACTTTTTGAGTTATTTTGTTCACAGACAGATAGACAGACAAACTCTCCCAAAAACATAACCTCCTTGGCAGAGGTAATAAACGCCGGTTGTAACTTATTTGGCGCAGCCTACGAGCTACAGTCGAAGTAACAGAACACACAAGCGAATGCTGAGCTCACAACTGACAGTTCACGCTTGAAAAGAAACATTATCAGACTGTACCCTATCAGTCCACATGGTTTATTTGTTTCTCTGGACGTCCTGTCAGCTCACTTTTCCTCCCTCTGTATGTCAACAAATGCACGTTGGTGTACGGCGGTCTGTTTCTCGAAATTGCAGTTACACTCAACATCCACAGAGGGCACTAGAGCGCAAAAAGCCAGAATCTAACACACAAGGGCTTAAAAAATCCAAAGAAGAAGACGTTGCTGCTGCTGCTGCATGTTATTTTCCCTTAACGTCAGGACGCTGGACACGTCAGTTAGCGGTACATTGCTGCTTAACTCCATGGCCCCGGTGCAACCGAAAAAAAAGAAGTAAGACCTTAACTTAACTACCTACTACTGGTAAGGTAGTTCCTTACCAGTTTAAAGAGTGTTTAGAGAGAGCTGATTTGAAAGAAGAAGACAAGAGTATAATACTGTAATCTTGCTGTAAGGGTGATATTCATACTGGTGTAAATAAATATTTTGATTGTATTTACCATATTTTTTTTGTTTTTTGCTAAGCAAGATTTTTGTGGGAAAAGAATTCCAAATAGTTGCCCGGCCCCAAATAAACAAATGATCTGCTCAGTGATTGAAACAAATAAACGCCCCGGCTATTATTTGGTATTTTACGGTATACTTTCTTTTTAACAGAGGATCAAGGAGCTCTATCACTGTCATCAGGCTCGACTTCTGACAAAGGCAGAGGAGCTCTGTCGAAACATCTAAAGGTATGAGCCAAACCCTTGCTTGTCTGTTATAAAAGAAAGTATGCCGGTAAGCATGTTAGCTAATCTGCTCACTCACTTGTTCACAAAGTAATGAACCTTGCCCCATCCTTGCTTGCTACTGTTCAGCTGTAAAAACAGGCATTTTCATAACATTCCTCAACTTTCTGAGTATTTTGTTGCAACAAAACAATATAGTTTATCAGTTTGGAAATAAAATATCTTGACTTTGTAGTGTGTTCATCTAAATATAGGTCATAAAGGATTTGCAAATCAGTGAATTCTGTTTTACCCACTGTCCCAACTTTTGAATCGAAGGCGCAACCCCTTTTATTAATACAACATTTGTTTTGGACATTATGCATTGGATATGATATAATTGGTATTCAGGGTTTGGAAAGAAATAGTTTGGACTGAAATGCAGAGCAGAGGCCCTGCATATAAATGCACCATGACGCATCCTTTGGACTATTTGAACTAGAGAGCGGAGGCCTGGTGCCCGTGTTTATAGCAGCCATGAATACAAAGGCATCAGATGGGGCAGGCATCAATTAGAGTGACTGCAGAGCTTTGTAGGGCAGATGAGGGCAGGCTGAGTGATGGTGACAGGCTGATTCAACAGCTTACCACCACAATCCCACTGCTTACTCACTCGCCCTCCCTCAGCCAGTGTAATGTGTTCTTCCTTTTCTCCATCTCTTCCCCTCTCTTTTTTTGATCCTAAGTAGCGCTCGGCCACAGACTACGCTTGTTTATCTTTTTTCCTAATTCCACTCGTCACTCACTCTCCCTCCACCAACAGATCATTAGGATTAGGGCTCTGACACTGCCTATCCCATCAGATGTTGATCGGCCACAGTGGCGGAGTGTGGGAACCAGAAAATGAGCTCCAGACAGATAATGGCCCTGCTCTGTACCTTACATCAGACCAGAGAGATTGAGCGGAAGAAAGAAAGGGGGGGAGAGAATTGCTTAAAGTCTATTTGAGCCTCATCTTTGGAGCTGAAGGATATTGTTGCTCTGTGGAGAAAGTATTTGTTTATCCACGGTGAAGGCTGTGGTCAGAGTCGTTTACATTTTCTCTTGATCAGTGGCAGGGCAGATGAAAAGAAAGTGTTCTTATGCCTATTCTTCAGCAAAGGAGACTGTGCTGGTAAAGCAACTGCAGGATTTGTTGCTAAATTGTCCAGCCTCCAATGGTTTACTGTGCGACTTTGTCTATTTGGACCTTTTGTGTCCAAACAAGTCACAACTCCCAAATATAAACACCATTGAGAAGAAGGCAAACATTTTTAAATGCAATGAAGTTTTGATAGCTAGCTTGAGATTAATAAGACAGTATTGACATAGTAATACAGATACATAAATTATATGCAAAGGCATCTATTTAATGTCATATATCTTTATTTTTTGTATTTAAATGGCTGTTTTGCTTCATTAGCTGTTGTGTTTTTTTAAATAGAACCTGCTTTGGGTGAAGGAGGAGTGCTCTCTGCTCAGTCAGTTAGCTCTGCATGAGACTCCTCAGACTCCAATAGTAGGCCAAGTCATGGAGTTAAAACAAAAACTTTGTGGAGACATTTTTGATTGTTCTTGTGCAAAAATACGAGGACTTTGGAGAACAAAGTTTTACATGTTTTAGTATGACATAGACAAGCAATCATGAACGACCTGCTGCTATGGACCTGCTCAACTCCAGGTGCTTTATCGAGCATCACCATCAACAGAAATAACATTATTCAAGATAAATTCATACTTACAGATCACTTAAACCCATTTTAAAAGTAGTTCAGCTAGATGCTGCTAATAAATACCATTAATCTCTCGGTTATGACATTAAACATTTCAGTGTTAACATTAGACTGACCTCTCTATCGATGATTTTTATTGATAATACCTCCATAATGTTCATAACCATAGAGACATGAAGATGCTCTTGAAAACAATATGCCACATCTCAAGGGGCTAACCTCCATCTGCTAAACTCTATATCCAGTAGAGACAAATATGATGACAGATTTATGGTCTGGGTATTCATGAGTTTGTCACTATCATGAATTCTTACTTTTAGTCCCGCTGTCTCGGCCTGGATGCAAACATCTCTGGATGTCTGTATATAAATAAGAGTATATTAAATGAAGAGCATGGCTTCAGCCTGCAGCCGGCTGGCAGAATTGAATGCATATATTTCATATTTTTATGTACCAGACTTTTGGAACAAGTATCAATGTTTTAATGTTGGCATCATGCCCCATCCATCAAATGAAGAACATAGCAAAAAGGTGCATGGATTTAAGACATAAAGGAACTAAAGAAGTCAACAAATCCCTTCTGTTTCAACGCAAACCAAGTCGACACAAAACTATACACTAATCTGTTTGGTTATTTCTACCCTCTGCATGAATCAGTCTTTTATTGGGTTAAAATCAACATCCTCTTTATTTTTCATCTGAGGCTATGGTGTCTCTGTTCATCTAAACAGCACTGAGGTGCAAACTAAATGAATGAATGAGCTTTAATGATCTTGTATACAGATTTGTGCAACTCTTTACGCACACTAACCATGGATAAAATGGGGCTGCTAATGGCCTAGAAGAGAGCAGAGTGTAATGAGCAGGAGACATTGCAGCTCCCAGCTGTGTCGTGCCTGCTGACTAATGTGGCGTCCCTCACAGCACAAACACCAGCAACCGGCTCAGTGCGGCTCAAAAGGGGAAGGTCATCTGTGACATGAGCCGCGAACAGATGATGTGTGTTTGCAAACATTCCTGTGAGGCAGTCCACTGCTTGTAAAGTGATGTCAGTCAGTGGTTCTCTGCTGTTCATGCTAACATGTGTGTGGAGTGGGTATGTGTGTCCTCTATGTTGTTCTGGTTATAGTTACAAAAACAGTCCTGCAGAGTCAAGGAGGAAGTTTGGCGTTGTATAACATCCTCAAGTGAAAATGATAAAGAAAACCCAGAGATTAAAAGTTTGGTTGGGAAATTTCAAAGCTGGGAATTTTCCATGGGAATAAACATGATTTAAAAAGAATTTACAGAAATAAATGGGGATAAAATTGGAAAGTTGGCTGAGGTTGGCCATTAACAGGGATTTTAAATATAGTTGGGTGAATAATATGAGCTTAATCTTGACTAAAACAACCAGATTTCATGCAAGTATACTTGAACATATTGTTGCTATTCCTCAATCACATGCGCATAGCATACTGCTGACTGCAGGACTATTGAGGCCACGCTCTCTATATATGCCCTGTTCATTCCTCCATCACATGCACAGATGATTTCTAAAACCTGGAACTATTGAAGACACACATTTGAGCTTGTGGACTACATACGTGAATTGTACAGTTTGAATAAAAAATGTAAATCTGATAATGTTGTGGGACCCCCTTGAAAACAAGACAATAGATCTGAAGTAAATATCCCACAATAAATGTCTACTAACAAATCAATATTTTGAAATGATTTGTGTATTATGTTATTTTCCATGGATGTCTGCTTATGACAAAACAATATGCTTATATTGATGTTTGGATATTAAAACCATTTGTTTAAATTACCTCCAGTTTTCAGTTAATTACTAAAAGCTCCCTTAATTCCCATGAAACGTTTCCAGTTTGGACTATTTCAAACTCCCAGCTAAATTCCCAAGGCAATTTTCTGGATAGTAGACAAAAATTTACCTGAAATTTTCCACCCTTTTGCAAACCTAATTAAAAGTGATTCATTAGGCTCAACGTGCACCCTAGCAAAAGTCCTTCACATGTTCAGTTGTCTGTCTCTTGAGTGGCACACAGCACTTGGGTATTTTCACAGGGACTTTATCAATGACATGACACTGCCAGAGGTTAATAAGGCATTTATGATTAACAGCATATGACAGACACACACCCTGAAGTGTCCATATGTGCGTCTTTAATACCAACTGGGGTGAGGATGTTCAGACACATGTCATTCAATCACAGTCCTGGCAGTTGAATCCCATAGGCCACCTGTTGAAGAGTCCTTGGGCAAGACAACAAACAGGACATCACATCGCCTCGGGTGTGTTAATGTGTGTGTACTGAAAAGGATGTCCTGCTGATTGGCAACTTGGCACCCCACGTGGCTACTTTGGTTAAAAGAGGTCTTATTTTGCCTTATATCTGGTAAATATATTCATTTTTGATGACTGCTAGGGTGTGTTCACAATCACTAATGCTCATAAGACCTAGATTTCACATGCATCTCCATCCACCTGAGATACCCTGACTCATGTTGTCTACTATTATATACTCAGTCCAACATTGATGCTCTGCACTGGGCTTGCCACTGCGAGCCAGTGGGCTCAAACTGATGATGTAACAGTGGTAGGACATCACACTGGTAGGTCTATTTTAGGGAAGACAAGGGAAAGAATAGATTTTGGGCAGCTGATGGAGCTGTACAAAGGGGCAGAGGAGACTTCTAAAAGGTGTAGTCAGTGATCTTCTAATCTTCTAATCTAATGCACTATTTGTCAAATTCACCATATTTCTCCTCTCCATCAGAGGAGGTCAGAGGAGCAGAAAGTGAAAAAGAAGGACTATGACCATGAAAGAGCGAAGACCCGGGTCAACATCAGTGTTGTTTTCCAACGGTGGAGGGAACTCCGCCAATTGAAAGACCTGAAAACAGACGTGGATATCGCTGTCTGTCTGCTGGATAGGTAAGCAAAATTAGCTTTGTCGGGCATTCATCTTATTGTCTTATCTGCCAAAATGTACTGTTGTCGTGATATTATCAATACTGTCAGTTGAGTTGCCTAACCAGTCGGGGTAACCTTAGCTAAGTTGGTCAGCTACGCAGTTTCTACGGCCGTTTCCATGACGATGCACGTCCATCAGCTTTCGGGGGTGGAGCCAGGGGTGAGGTATGAAGGGAGAGGCGGGTCTAAATTCATCTATAAACAACCTCTCCATTCGTTTTCTCCTACATCGTTGACTACATCTTAAATGCCACAGACTTTTTGTCCTGATTATTTAAAGGTGGTTAAAAACTTGCTGGATCACAAAACTGTAGAAGGAGAAAGATCTGTATACAAAATCTCCCCTCTAGTAATGCTTCAAGCAGTTTTTGGAGGAGGAGTAGTGTGGCTAGTAAAGTCACTTGACTCCATAATGTCCTTCAAAGGGAGCTATAAATGTGTGGACCTCTCTTTCTCTACTTGTTTATAGAGGTACTCTGAAGGCAACACATGTTAAACTCACAAAAGTGCATATAAAACTGAGAAAGTCTGACACGACCTATTTAATTGAACTACTGTGGGGAAAGGCTGCATGTAGGGAAAGAGTCAAGCTCTAGGATATACTACGACTTTGCTACATTCATTTGAATATCAAAAACAATGCTTACTCCCCTCCCCAAACAGCAACTAAAAAGTAGAAAGAACAAAATCCTACTCCACATGCAAGAAACCCTTTGCCAAAGAAGTTGCAACAAAGCTCTGCCAGAATAACAACTCAAGAGACACACATTAGTTCTGCAAAGATGTGTTAAATGTATTTTTTGAAGGCGTTTAAGTCAGTGTGACATGGAGCATGCACACGCACAGTGCTACTATCCCTCCTTGAGTTAGCATGCCCCTCTCTTGCAACTTCTATGCCCTGTTACTACCTCTAAAGATGGAGAAAATCTGGGTCAGCTTGTTCCCATTCTGTCTATGAGAAGTTCACAGTGAAGGTGTGACATCACAGGGCAAAAATATCACAGCTTAAAGTGACATTGTAAAAGGGGCTTCAGATAGTGGAGCGTACCCCCCAAGGAGGGCATGGCAATACTTGAGAAAAATGGGGAATAACTTATTTTAAAACATTACATTCACCTCCTTAAAATACAATACCCAAAACCAGTGAAGTTGGCACGTTCTGTAAATTGTAAATAAAAACAGAATACAATGATTTGCAAGTCCTTTTCAACTTATATTCAATTGAATACACTGCAAAGACAAGACATTTAATTAAACTTTATTTTCTTTTGCAAATAATCATCAACTTAGAATTTAATGGCAGCAACACGTTGCAAAAAAGTTGGCACGGGGCATTTTTACCACTGTGTTACATCGCCTTTCCTTTTAACAACACTCAGTAAACGTTTGGGAACTGAGGAGACCAATTTTTGAAGCTTTTCAGGTGGAATTCTTTCCCATTCTTGCTTGATGTACAGCTTAAGTTGTTCAACAGTCTGGGGTCTCCATTGTTGTACTTTACGCTTCATAATGTGCCACACATTTTCAATGGGGGACAGGTCTGGACTACAGGCAGGCCAGTCTAGTACCCGCACTCTTTTACTACGAAGCCACTCTGTTGTAACACATGCAGAATGTGGCTTTGCATTGTCTTGCTGAAATAAGCAGGGGCGTCCATGAAAAAGACGTTGCTTGGATGGCAACATATGTTGCTCCAAAACCTGTATGTACCTTTCAGCATTAATGGTGCCTTCACAGATGTGTAAGTTACCCATGCCTTGGGCACTAATACACCCCCATACCATCACAGGTGCTGGCTTTTGAACTTTGCGCCTATAACAGTCCGGCTGGTTCTTTTCCTCTTTGGTCCGGAGGACACGACGACCACAGTTTCCAAAAACAATTTGAAATGTGGACTGGTCAGACCACAGAACACTTTTCCACTTTGCATCAGTCCATCTTAGATGAGCTCGCCCAGCGTTGCCGGTGGTGTTTCTGGGTGTTGTTGATAAATGGCTTTGGCTTTGCATAGTAGAGTTTTAACTTGCACTTACAGATGTAGCCACGAACTGTAGTTACTGACAGTGGTTTTCTGAAGTGTTCCTGAGCTCATGTGGTGATATCCTTTACACAGTGATGCCGGTTTTTGATGCAGTACCACCTGAGGGATCGAAGGTCACCGCTAGTCAGTGCTGGTTTTTCGGCCTTACCGCTTACGTGCAGTAATTTCTCCAGATTCTCTGAACCTTTTGATGATAATATGGACCGTAGATGATGAAATCCCTAAATTTCTTGCAATAGCTGGTTGAGAAATGTTGTTCTTAAACTGTTGGACAATTTGCTCACGCATTTGTTCACAAAGTGGTGACCCTCGCCCCATCCTTGTTTGTGAATGACTGAGCATTTCAGGGAAGCTGCTTTTATTCCCAATCATGGCACCCACTTGTTCCCAATTAGCCTGTTCTCCTGTGGGATGTTCCAAATGAGTGTTTGATGAGCATTCCTCAACTTTCTCAGTCTTTTTTGCCACTTGTGCAGCTTTTTTGAAACATGTTGCAGGTATCAAATTCCAAATGAGCTAATATTTACAAAAAATAAAATTTACAAGTTCAAACGTTAAGTATCTTGTCTTTGCTGTGTATTCAATTGAATATAAGTTGAAGGGGATTTGGAAATCATTGTATTCTGTTTTTATTTACAATTTACACAACTGCCAACTTCACTGGTTTTGGGTATTGTATGTCAATCTAAGAAAATACCATCATTGTTTGAAATCCATCTGTACCTTAAATGATATCAGATTATATTTGTTCTAATGGAGTGCAGCAGCTGAATGATACGACATGTCTGATGTTGATTGACAGCAAACTGGTATACTCCAAGAGAACAGCCCTCTAAAATGACATTTCTGACAATATTTTAACAAATCCTCCAAATAAATTCCTTGAACCAAATCTGACTTTTTCTAATAACAAACAGAGAGACAACCCCCACTCCCCCTTGATGGCAGTAAAAAATAAATAAAAGAAAAAAGTTAAATATACTCAGTCTACATCACATCAAACATTATAAAAGAATACACTGGTTGTTATCCCAATGCATACATGTTGCTAAGAGATGACTGATTATCCTAGAGAACAGAAAGTCATCTTATTATTGATTCAGCTCAAAAGTACAAATATTTCCGTTTGCTGACAGCGATCAAAGAGGCTTCGCACGGATCAATGCACCCAGAAAAGAGACGAAGCTGAGATCATTATGCACAAGATTCACAGTCCCTGAGTTTACAAAACACGGCTACAGCAACCAATTTAGCAGCAGCAAAAGCAACACAAATGCTGTTATGCAAAATCATTAATGTCAGATTAAAGCATGTCAGGCGTAATCATTGGATCAAGCTCCTCCATTACTGCTAAAACGCTGGGCTGCTGTCAACTTAACACTGCAGATGAATAGAGCTGTC
This sequence comes from Scarus forsteni, assembly GCA_036419115.1. NCBI lineage: Eukaryota > Metazoa > Chordata > Actinopteri > Labriformes > Labridae > Scarus > Scarus forsteni. Next base: position 8,535,888 of record JAZDUH010000066.1, on the reverse strand, counting down.
CACTGGTGCTAAATGATTTAATCATTCACTGAATCACACTGATTTTGTAGTAACAGCAGAGCTAAGTAAATAAGATAAATGCTGTTCTTCAACAACCCCAGCTAAAGAAGACAGCTTGATGTTACAGCCAGTGAGTAAGTTATCTAAAGTGCTTCTACCTATGTGATGCTTTCAAGTGCAGCTGAGCTTCCTTGACTGAGGACAAAACTATCCCGTGTGTGTGGTGGAGTATTATCTCCAGTATCTTGCATCTTGGCGTCCAACATAAGCAGCATCCATTCCTCTTCCTCCACTTATCTGTCAGCGTGGCACCGAACATCCCACCCCAAGTTGAAATTTAATGCTAACACTGCTTTTCTCAGCCTACCACATGCACCAGTGATCATCAACAGGCTGTCCAGAGAGCACATCAGGCCCAACACAGCTTAGTATCAGGTGCCCAGATTATCACAGTCTTAAATGTGAGGTGGAAAAAATGTGGATTTGAGGATATATTTTGTTGTCACAACCGTATAAAAACAAAAGGAGTACCTGTGACTGAAATGGTTTTATTAAGTATGGCCTCATGTTTAATCTGATACCTGATCGTCATCGCTAACCAGTATTTGTCCAGGAGAGCCAGTACACTGAGAGTCAAAATCAGGGGTAGAGTTTTGGCCAGTCAGATGAAGCTACAATCTGAGACAGCCTACGAATTGGCTGTGGGGGTGTGTCAGTTGAGTCACCATGTGCTTTTTAACCAGTGAGCTGCTGGCAAGGGGTGAGAAGTGAGGGAATCCAAGGGAGGTATCATTACCATTTTTTATAAGATAAACCAGCATCCATTGGATGGTAGCCATTTTAATTATATATATAGTTGAGCAGAGGATCAGTGTAACACTATATTATATATATATGTATATATATACATCTATATATATATAGATGTATATATATACATACAAAAAGGACCATAAAGGATAACACGGGGATATACAAAGTTTGTGACGAAACAAATTCTGTACAAAGGTTAAAAATGAATTAACATAAGAACATGCACATATACATACATACATACATACATACATACATACATACATACATATATTCATACATATATACATACGTATATAGGTCTTTAAAGAACAAAAGAACTCATAAGATGATATGATAAAAAAAACATTGTTAAGTAGTGTAGTAGTGTAAAACATATTTTTTTTTTTACAAATATTAAAACCAGATTTAAATAAATTGGCTACAAAAAAATAATTCACTGAAAAGTCCTCGTTCATTCCCCTTGGATATAAGCTTTTTAAATAAAAAAATTCAAAATGCTTCTCTCTTTTTCCTCAAAAGATCAATATTACCACCTCTTTTATTTCGTTTTATGGCTTTTATGCCATAAAACTTGACATCAGAAAGCTTTAAAACATCAAGTCACAATATTGTTATTGCCCCATGTGGCTGGCAGTAGTATTTTAACTTTTACAGCTAAAAAACCCTAACCTTAGAAAACATTAAAATAACAATAAAAGCATGTTAAAGGTGGAAAATAAGGAACACTCAGAGTTTGGTGTTGGGGCAACTCTGTAGCTGGAAGTTGGTGTGCTGTATTTGGCTGGTATTTGGCTGGAACCTGGCAGGCACTTGGCTGGAAATGTAAGTTGCTGCATCTGTATGTTTGCAAAGTGTAAATATTCATATCTTTACACTGTTTTTTTTTTTCAAAACCTCGTCCCCATCATACAAAAATACTGACTGTTATACAAATGTAGCTCAAAGATGAGCAACAACTGAACTTTGAAGGATAACACAATTTTGAGCAACAGTTCAATTGACAACCAATGCAAAATGAGTAAACAGAAGAGATATTGATAACAATCAGAATTTGTTGTAATCACACTCAGAATTTACAGTAGTATCAGTTCCTTTAAGGATACTAGCACACAGTTTTAGAAGAAACTTAGTTGGTATGTTGTTCCAAACCACAGGTCTTCTGTGGATGTAGGCTGGCTCAGATCATACCATCTCTATATGTAGTCTCAGGTAGTTTTTACACCTACAGCTTGGTTTCTTTAGCAAAATGTTGGCCCTTTAAGAGTGTTAAGGTAAAGTGCATGGTGACTTGTCAATTTCTATGATTCAAAAATATTACATATATGACTTGCAAACATGACTGATTGTATTTACTTTTGTCATTGGCAAACTCAATTTTAAGTCTGAACTTTAAATCAAAATTCAGAGTAAACTATCTTGCACAATAGTGTTTTAATAAGAGAACAGTCTAATAAAAAATGTCATCTGTCAGCTTGGAAATTGTGTGTGATGAGATGTCTTGTTTTTCCAGTAAGGTGGGCTGTTTCCTTCCTTACCTGCCAAAATTCTTCTCTCCATTTCCATACTCATCGTCTAATCTCCTAGCAATGTTCCAAACATAAATTAGAGATCCCTTTAATTTCATTCTTCTTAAACCATGTAAAAAGACAGCGAGTGTCTTTGCTTGTTAAATCATGTAAATTAAGAATTAATTCAGGCATTAATATTTCTCAGAAAAGACTCCCCGTAAAGGCCAGGGGGGCTGCTCTGTCTTGCTGATTCATTTGGCCGGCTGTCCAAGACTTCACCGACTCAGGCGGAGAAACATTCATGTGTATGTGCACTTACACACACTCATAAACACGTACACACACGTTCGAGTGTTCTCCCAAACTGCTGATGCTCATAAAGTGTCTGGCTCTGGGGTACAAGCAGTGACAGTAGCATTGCTCAAGAGGAACTTGACATGCTGCTGGTGGTGTGTGTTTGGAAGGCCGTGCAGTATGTGCCCGTGTTTTGCTCACTGATGTCAGACCTCATAAAGTCAAAACTTTTTTTTATTTTCTTACTCCCTGGAGCAGAATCTAAACTAAACAAACTTAAGCCCAGATGTAAAGGCATTTGGCCTGTTGCTTTACATCAAAAACACCCCTGGCTTTCGTCTATTTATAGTTGCTCTATATTGCCTCTTAACATGCTGCTCAAATCAGTTTTTTGCCTCATAAATAAGCTGGATTTGTCCTTCAAAAGCTTCTTTTGCCAAGGCGCTTAGTGCATAAGGTTGAAAATTAACTATTTGACTTATTTTTTTGAAACAATAAAACCTTTGGCACAGGAAAGATTCAATAAAGATTAATAAACAAGAAAAGCCAAGCCATTTAAATCTTTATTGAAGCATAATGATGTTAACATTTTGGTTTTGCACAAAATTGGACTCATTTAGGCCTACATCAAATAATCTAGACCAGCTACAACCAAACCCTTTCTAACAGTGCTTACCATCACAATCTAGGAGCCAGTGCAAGCACATAAGGAAAGACCATTTAGAAAATGTATTGATGAGCTTGGCTGCAAACTTTTGGACCACTTTTTTGCCAATTTAAAAAAGTAGTTCAGTTAAAAAAGTAATGAAATACTAAAGGAACTATGTAATGCAATTAAACAAATGATGGACAAGCATATCTATTATAGCTCTGGGACTAAATCTAGCAATATTTTTACCAAAGGAGAAGCCACCAAACTACTTCCTATGTTTGTCCACACTTCAATTTGCAGACTGATGTCACATGAGAAACCAAGACTTCCAAGTACGTTTTGAAAAATGCGGTCTAGGGAAGCATGTTACGATCTCCATGCACAAAAAAACTATCTCAGAGTAAATAAAAAGAGACCAGAAACATATAATAGGATGCCACACAAAAGCCAAAGTTAATAATGGTTACAGTAAACTCACTACACGGAAGAATGATCTCACAAATGAGAAAACTGGAACACAGACAACCTCCAGCTCAAACTAACATAATAAAACCGGGCAGTCCGGCACTGCTGAGGAACTAAAGGACACAGAGGGGAAATACCTGTAATCTGAAGAATACAAGAAAGAACAAGAAGAGAGGGGAGCCCATGTTGGGTTGACGATTGTGTGCCATCCGTTGCTCTTCTCTTCGATCCTCTAAATAATCCTCCCCTTCCCTGATCACAGATTACTCTCAGGAGCACAAAGAGCAAAGGAAGAAAGAGAGATGGAAAGACAGGCAAGGCAACGAAACACCGCAATGGTACATTTAGTCCAGGGTTTGGTATGTATATCAGTTTTGTGTTGTTTTTAATTTTGATAACTTGACTAATAAAGTCCCTTCTCTCATCCTTTTCCATTCTGGCTTTAAAGCTATTGCTTTATTCCCAAACAATTTCTTCATTTTACTTTATTAATAAAAAAATCCATAAACATCCTCAAGGCAGTTTATGATGTATATTACTTTTTTAATTATTCAAGAAATAAAATCTTTTATCTGATCTTTAGGGAACAAACAATTTTCACAAACTTGATATCATTTTTAAATTCATCATGATGACTGTGACGAGGCAGCAGCGTCACTAAACACACACTTGCGCGCACTCACACACACAGCTCTAATCATTAACTGCATACATTTATATAACTTTAAAGCGCTCCTACCTTGACGTGCATCTTTAAAGCACCATGCTGCCACCCGGTCTTGTGAATGGATGGGGAAACATAGCGTGTCATTTTCGATTCCTATAAACTGAAATCTCACCGGAATTCGTGCTCACATGACCAGGGACAGAGCAGTTTTGTGGTTCTTGAGTTGATTTGTCTTTTCCTGTTCCAATTTGAATTATTAGAAATGTATAAAAATGTATTTAAAGGATAACTTCGGTTCCTGCAGCTTTTACATTGTTTCTAGAATGAAGAACAACAATATACTCACCCAGAAGGCTTTCCTGATGCAAACGGTGCTTCGGGAGATATTTAGATCCAAAATCGAGCAGCGGACACCGATATAATGTAGCCTGTAGGGCATAGATCGCCGCTCCTAAAAACTGCATTAATCGTCCAAAAACTCATGTTTTTCACCAATATTCCATCATGATTCGCGCCGAATGGACGGCCATTGTAGCCTGTGTCTCTCCACACAGCGCTGTGTGGCTGAACTAACCTCTAAACAGACGAGTCTGTTTGCATGCCCTTCGCGCATGCGCAGTACTCTCTGGAGCGTTGAGATCGCTTCCTCATTTCTATCAGCTCCTTATCTGTATAATCTGGCTCCAAACTGTAAGGACGTCCATCATATTCAAAGTCCTCCTCCACAACATCTTCATCCCATAGATATTCGTCCATTTTGCACAAAACTGGAAGAAGAAAGTCGATTTGTAGCTGCCCTGAAACAATGAGCCGCACTGCGCATGCGCGAAGAGCATGTAAACAAACTCGTCAGTTCAGCCACACAGCGCTGTGTGGAGAGACACAGGCTGCAATGGCCGTCCATTCGGCGCGAATCATGATGGAATATTGGTGAAAAACATGAGTTTTTGGACGATTAATGCAGTTTTTAGGAGCGGCGATCTATGCCCTACAGGCTACCATTATATCGGTGTCCGCTGCTCGATTTTGGATCTAAATATCTCCCGAAGCACCGTTTGCATCAGGAAAGCCTTCTGGGTGAGTAGATTGTTGTTCTTCATTCTAGAAACAATGTAAAAGCTGCAGGAACCGAAGTTATCCTTTAAATGTGGCGATTTACAGGGTAGATAAAGAAAAGTGTGAAATGTTTAATTCATGAAGAAAATGTATGTTTGATGAAAGTTATGTAATTGGTTAGGCCCAGGGGGGAGGGGCTTATGATTTAAAAGATGGCTGCCTTGGCCTGCTGAGGGAGTTGGCAGCTGGTTACAGAGCAGGTAACAGCTCCAAAGAACATAATTGAGTTACTGAGGAACTCTGTTATTTATGTACCTGATTTTTCCCCTTGTTTTGCAAATATTGTACATACATTTTTCACGTCATTTTTTTGGTTTGTTTGAGTTCTTGCACTGCCAGATGGGAGGCCGGGATAAATAAATAACACCAAAAGCTGTCTTTTCGACTACGCCTGAGTTTTTGGAAATTTTGGGGTGTTTGAAAGAAGGATCCCGCGACAATGACATTTAATCACTTGTCTGAGCCGTCACTGAACACATCATAACATAACCTTCAAAATCTGCTCCTTAAGGTCCAATAAGGCTCCTTCAGCTAGGTCCCAGTGATCATCCTATTGACTTCTGCAACATTTAAAATGGATTACACTTTGCAGGAATTTCTAAAAAGTCTGGGTGAGAAGCAGATAATTGCCTATTCTCCATCTCGTACAAAGTTAGTGCAGTCAAACAGCACAGCCAGTGCAGCTAAATGTCATCTGCATAATGCTAACAAGACACATTTGTGAGGGCAGAAAATGTACGAAAGAAAGCAGAGAACAAAGTCAGATTGATCCATCATAGCAACAGATAGAATGGAGTTTAAGGATTAAAAAAAACACCTTAAACCTGTACTGCACAGTGCCTTAAACTTGCATCAGAAAACATAATCCCATTTAGTAACAGCTTGTTTTAAAATCCACAATTTCTAACAAAGATATGTGCCTTATTCTTTAAAGACCATTATATTTTACAAAATAGCCAAAACAAACAGACTAAACTTTAAAACGTATCTTCTTTATACATTAAAAGCACCATGTATTTGTATTTTACATTGTGTTTACATTTAAAATCACGTTCCAGCAGCCAAAACTTCATGTCAAGTGAAATACCCAAGGCCAAATTTAATGAAACAGAAACTAAATGTGTCCATCTGATTCTGAGCGGAGAGCTGTGTGCGTTTCAGTTTTATTCAGGAGCTGAAACTGTATCACAGCTGCTGTGGGACCAACTGTTCACAACAGTAGAAGCTTGGGTCTACTCCATCACACAGCAGCTCCAATACTGTCCTCCTCCATCTGTTGTCTTTACATTCATTATCCTTTTCATTTTAAAAACTTTGGTTGGATAAAACTGGCTGCTGTGGTGCAAACTCATCATGAAGTCGGCCGCCATGTTGTACATTTGTACCGCCAAAAGGAGGGCTCTCATGAATGAATGAATGAATGTATATTTTATGTCAGTTACATAAATGTTAATGATGCTATGAGGAGTTTCTAAGTAATTACTAAAAAAGTCTCACTTTTAAGATATTTGCCTGATCAAAATACACACTTTAAGATAAGTTTTATAGCATCAAAATAGGTTATCTATAAATGCTATTCCTTAGCTAAGTGGTCAGGTTGGACAGCCGGCTGCAAAACTACAAGAATAAGTTTTCCAAAAATTGCTTGTTGTCACTCATCAAAAACTACTGCTACGCAACTAGAAAGAGGTACATTACCTTGTCACTTTGCATCCTGTAAGTTGTTGAAAAAAGAAGTTGTAAAGCAATGCAGAGTTCTGAGGAAGGTCTGAGCTGCATTCATTAGCATCACAACAAACACTTTGGCTTGGGTCAAGTCTTTTGGTGCATTCCAGTTAAAGTCAGAAGTAGGAATTTCTGGGTTCTGAGTAGGAAACTACCACTGGAACGTCCCCCGAAGTCGGAATTTCCAACTGGGAACTCGGTGAAACCTCGCCACCCCCGAGTTGACAATCGAAGATGGATGCCCCCAGTGTGAACAGTTATTTAGCTCCTGTAATAATCAATTTATTTGCACTTCTGACTGGGGTGTGTCGCTCTAGATCAGCTGTATACATAGTATTTTTAGACTTATATTTACAAAAATGCTGCCATAGTGATAATCACATTTTTCTTACAACTCAGGGTGTGCTAACAACAGCTAACAATAGCCTGGTAGATCGGCTTGTTTTTTTCCGACTTCAACTGGAACGTCGATAAGTCTGAGATGATGTCACTCCCAGTTCCGAGGTTACTGGAACGCAGCATTACGACAGTCGCCGCGTGTGCTCATGGGTAGCAGAGTCTAAATGTCGCCAGAAATAGATTCTCCTCATAGCACCTTTAAGAACAAGGAAGAGTATATTTTTCATACGAACTTGTAAATAACCAAAACAGGTATAGGCTAAAGCTTGTGGCATATTGGTGCTGATTCGGTACAAACCAAGATAAATTTGACCACATAAGGAAAAACATATAAATTTTGTTTTTCAAATCATGATACTGAATAATCATTATACCTGTCAAGTATCAAATAACCTATGCTTTAATGTTTTTCTGAACTTAAAGATAGTTTTACATGCTTTTTTAATCACTGAGCTCATTCCAAATGTCTATCCCCAAACCAAAACACATCAGTATTAAATTTATTTTTTGACTTTTCTTTTTGCTTCAAACACGAACACACTGCAGAACTTATATTTCCTTTTGCTATTCAAAAAATAATTTAAAACAAGCAGAGAGGGTTGTATTTACTGCACAACAAATGATCTCCTGAACTTTAAGTAAGCATTGTTTTTAATTTGACCTAGAAGATCTCGTTTTGTAGATTGATTATTGGGTCTGAATTTCTTTTGTTTGTATTTCTCCTGGTAATGGCCCACTAAGACAAAAAAGGCATAATGAGTGACTGGTAAAAATCTTAAGGCAGTTTTTTTTTCAATAAATCCTTAGTTTTACATCATAATATTGATTTGTTTTTTGGAAATTTAACCTGTAAGTTGCTCTTCCACCTCTCAAATCTGAGTGTAACATCTCAGGAGCATGGTTGCAGTGGGAATATGGTCTATTAAATTAGAAGCAGACACCACAGCTCCCTGAGTGGCATCTCTTGAACATACACCTAAAAATAAAATGTGCAGACTCACATAAAAATATATATGCAAGCAAGCAGTCTAGCCCTTCTTGACAACATGCACATTTGGTCTGTCATTTCAGGATTCAAAGCTCTGTTTGAGTAGGGTAGGAGCAGATGAAACGAGGGAACAGTGTATGGAAAGTGACACTGTGCTGGGACGAAAGGGAAATGAATGCATGTGTGTGTAACAGGAATCATCTGTGGGTACAGAGTATCTGTATATCAGTGCAGTGGAGAGGTAAGTGAGCTGCTCACAGCCTGAGGGCATTATATCCATCTCTCTCTAAAACACACTCACACACACACACACACACACATATCCTCCCAAAAGGCTGATGTACCCCTCCTGCCAACTTCCCTACAATAAAGTTACTTGTGTGTAGCTGTGACACCTCTGCTCCCGCTGAAGGTAATTTCAGCAGCAAATAGTTTGAGAAACTGTCTAATACCTCCAAATACCTAAGTGCTATCAGAGCTACAAGCTCTCTGCCCCGTTCCCCCTCCTCCACCCTCTTCACATCACTTCGCTTCACTTTGCTTTTCTTCCCACGAGGGACGGCGGGAGAGAGTGTAAATATGCTGGGTCCATTTTTCTTGATATTCTCAATTCTGCTGCTCATAAAGGCCCTTTGAGATTTATAAATTGCTGTAGTGCTCCAAAAACGAGATCGGAAAATGGCTGAACTGTCTGTTTCGCTCTCTGCGGCTGTCCGTCTCTCTGGCTGCAGCTCCGCCTCACAGTGCACTTCAAAATCAGGTGGAATTCAGAGGGAGGAGGGAGAGAGAGAGAGGGACTGAGAGGAGAGGGAAAACAGAGAGTGCATGACACTGCATGCTAATGCCGACTTTTCTGCTGGTGTGCAGCTCAGATTAGATCAATTTATAAGGCTATATACAGGGCTAGACAGAATTTGTTGGCTTATTAGCATATTATGACAACACAGACTAATGTTGAATTCCAAATATATTTTAAAATATCAAAACCAGGGATGCAACAGCGAGTAGACAAGATTTGACAACGTAAATGATTAATGAGGGATGTGATAAAGTTGTTTTCTAGTGAAGTGAGAAGTCTTAATTCTCTTACTGTCTTTGTCAAGAGGTGTTAACTTTGCTTTTAACATTGAGGGAGGAACTGTGATTTACTCTCAGAGTTTGTATTGATAAGCCTTTGAGACCAGCCCTCATCAGAACAGAGGACATTACATCTGTTTCTCCAGCTGTACAGTTAAAGCACTCGGTGAACTTACAAGGTGAAACATGGGGCATGAAATCAAAGTTTTAACAGGTGCATGCATACAGACAGCATGTTTGTGATGCAGCATGATGATATTTGTGTTCAGTAAGGCTACAGTGTGAAAGGTTCAATATTTTACTCCTTTTCAACAAGTCTGAACTGGTCACACAGTCTTTTTGGACCCCTTGACTCAACACTCATGCACTGGAGCTTGGCATCCCTATAAACCCCTCTGTTTCAGGCCTGCTCAGAACAGGCTGTTTTAATGTAAATCCTCATTACTTGTGTCTGATTAGCTGTGTCTCCACTCCAGAAGTGTGAGTGCATTTTTGTTTTCCAGCTTTGTGCTCTAATGTTTACAATGGAGTAACATGCAGGCAGGAGGAACACGGTGACTGGGAGTGTCTTTAAATTGGCGGGGTTAGCATCCTCTGTTTCTCCTTCAATTATGTCATTAGGCAGAAATTTTCACACTGGCTGGTTTGAACACACATTTTCTGAAGAGTGACACGAGCAACAGAGAGACAGACTTAACTAATGTTTGAAGTTGAAGACTCTTGCACCTCTTTGCACCTTTTGCAATGCACTATCTGCCTGGACTGTAGTGCCCTGCACACAATATTGCACTGGACCATAAGGTCATATATTTGCACAGAATTTATCTCCTTGACTGTACTGTTCTGTATTTACCAACTATTACATAGATAATACTTATTTTTGTTATACCGCCTTTATTACTGTCTTATTGTTACTCATGCTACACTACACAAATGGGATAGAGCGGAACGTAATTTCAATTCCTCTGTATGTCAAGAGCATATGAAGAAATTGACAATAAAGCTGACTTTGACTAACCTGACAAACTAGATGGACCATTCAATTTATTTCAACAGTTCATTTGGTCAGTGATTCATAGAAAGTGTTTGGAATATAACTCCATCTATCATCTTTATTACAAGCCAATTAGCTGTTGAAGTAGATGGACTTACTGCTACTTTGCCACTTTGTAGTACTACTTGTCCCTACAACATATCAGAAGTGCACCAAAAATTTACATTCTATTGAAAAATGCTTTCAGTTTAGCATCTATGCTAACCTCTGAACAAGCCGTGACATTCTGCTTCCATCATGCTCAGAGCTCCCACCGCCGACCTGCTTTACTGGATTGATTGGCCTGAGTCAGTGTAATCAGAGCACAAGACCAGCAATGAAGAGGAAATCCATTAAAAACAATATTTTGCACAATACATGACCTTTTCACAATGTGTGTTTGAATCTGTGCGTTCTTTTATGACACTCTTTTAGTCTTTTTTTACTGAAAATTTAACTTTTCTTTAATTTTCAAATGTGAAGAATCATAAACTTGCTGTTTATACTGAAAACACATGGATTTCAGGAATAACACAAAGAGAAAAACATGTATAAAATGTAAAACTTCAGATTTTAATAGGACAGAAATCTAATTAGATTCAATCAGATTACCCAAGAATGTGATTATTAAATGCAATAAGGAAATGTATTAACAAATTCTGTTGTGTGTCTGTTTTGTCTGCCATGAAAAATAAAGAAGACGTAAGAGAATTTGGAAAAACCATCACGATTCATAGATTAATGCATGGTCAATTTTTAGGAAAGTCTGATTTGTAGAACATACTGTACATCGGTTGTAGATAAAAAGTTATGAGAAGTAAGTACTTATTGTTTAAGTTTACACACACACACACACACACACACACACACACACACACACACACAATATTTTTCCACATCACATCTTAAATACATAAACATCTTCCTTGAATGCTGTTAGTTTGTTGTATGCAGAGCCAACATGACGGTTAATGCTGGATAATGAGAACTACATGCAGGATCAACAGCAGCCTCCTGTTTCAAAGCTAAATGCAATACAAAGGCATTTTTTGGTTAAGGCACTGAAATTCTGTCCTTTTCCCTCCATCATGTTGTGCTTCAGTCCTATTCTTTCAGCTGCTTGTTGTTCTGTGTCAACATTTTAAGCAGAATTAATCAGACATTTGTTCCCAGAGTGGCAAACAAGAGAAGCAGGGAGAGGTACTAGTTAAAAGCAAAATGACAAGATAGCAAAGGTTACTCTAACTAACTTGGAATTCTTCGCGCTTCTGTGTGCAATCTGTTGCCCCTTGACTTAAAATACCAACTTTGGCCATGGCATTTTGCTTGACAAGCTGACATATCAACAAAAACAGTACTGACTCATCATCTCTCAAAGGAGGGAGTTCACTAAGATTTCTTTGCAGCCACTATTAAATCCACAGCGAACAGAGGCAGGGGCAGCACAGTGGCATAACAGATCGTGTTCATGCCTCACAGTATGAAGGTTGCTGGTCAGACTCCCCGTGTTGACCAAAGCCTTCCTGTGAGGAGCTTGTATTTCCCCCCCTGGCATGAGTGGTTTCTCTCCAGGGACTCCTGCTTCCTCCCACAGACCAAAAGACAAGCTTGTTAGGTTAACTGGTGACTCCAGTCCTGCCCTCAGGTGTAGCAGAGAGTGTGAATAGTTGTCTGTCTCTCTATGTGGCCCTGCAATTTAAAGTGTACTCGCCCCATGTCCAGTGTCAACTGGGGTAGGTTCCAACCCCTAAAACCCTGAAAGGAGTAAGCTGCATAGATAATGGATGGATAAGAATGAATCTAGTTTTGGACTCAGAAAATACCCTCTCATATAAGTATTTATAAATCCTACTGACTGATTGCATATCATTAGTCTTCCAGAGATAGACACTGATTATCCTGTGTAGAATTCTGTGTATGATGTTGTGATCTACCAGATACACAAATATCCCCAAGCTGATGAAAATGATCTATCTACTCATCAGCATGAAAGGCATATAAAAAAGTCTTTCAGAGAAATGATCATTTGCCAGTATATAAAGATGTGGATCTCACTTAAAGATTAAAAGTGGACACCACTTAATGTTATAATACATTCTTTTACGAACCATAGTAGTGTGTACTATGATCGTTGATCCTTTTTTAATTTTTTTAATATTATTTTCACATATCTGGTTTAAAAAAAAAGCTTTGCCTCCCTTTTTAGCCAAGTTCTACAAAATTCATGGTTGTTAAATGAAAGCGTGAAAGTAACAAACAAACTGCACTCCTCAAAACACGCTTGGAAACATTATTTGGGTTGATTATTTCCCCCTTTTATTAATATTAGTAGGTATTACATTTTATATAGATGGAAGCCTGATTGGTCACCTTTACAACAAGGTAGGATACAACTTACAAGGATTGAAAAAAAGTGCCAAAATCCCCTGAAACTGGAAGCTATTGTTCAACAGAGAGGTAGCATTGGAGAAGCCAAAGGCATACTGCAAAGCTGGCATCCAAGGAAGAGCCCAAGAAGACCAGTTCCTCACCAGGAACTAGAGGCTTCTCCAGGGAAAGAGGGTTTTGCCACAAATCTGGGAGGCGCTACCGATATCAATCAATCAACCTTTATTTATATGGCACTTTTTCTACAACATATGTAACTCAAAGTGCTTGCAGCAAAGAAAACAAGATGAAGGAGAGGGGTAAAAAAAAAACTATTCCAAACTAGGCACCTGTCAGGGGAGCACAGTGTGGGACTGGAAAATAACACCTATTAACACAACATGTAAGTTGTGCTGCTGATTCCCTGAACTCAATTTCCATAAAAGTTGCGCATTGTTGTAAAGGTGACTTATCAGGCTTTCCAACAATATAAAATTCAGTAACAACTAGTATTATTAAAGGCGGGAAATATTTAACTGATTTAATATTTCCAATTTTTTTTTAAAGAGAACAGTAATAACCTAAAATATTCAAAATATGCAGAAGATTTGATTAAGTGATGAGTAGTGTGGTCAAAGTGCAAACTAAAATTCAAATATTTTCTCAAGTGACAAAAGACCTTGCATTAACCATGACCTTACATTTTAGAAATCTAATTAAGACTTATCAAAATCTGCAGGAGCCCTGACTTTCTTTTGGTAAAATCTGTGAGCAGATGGCAGGCTCATGCAGGTTAGTCGAGAACAAAATGATAGTTTTAGCAAAATTTGAGAAGAGGAGGAGGATGAAAATGAGGTGTGGAGACAGATGGAGAGGAACAAAGCAAACATTTTATCAATTTTATCATGAAAAGGCTAACTGAAAAAAATAAATCAAAAATCTGAACATGTACAGAAGCACTCAGAGAGCTGTTGGGACTTCAAAGCAGTGCAATATGGTCAGATCCGAGCTGAGCTGATGGCACAGTCGATACTCTGGCAAGTTGGGCAGACGACCGCGGGGCAACCATTTCTCTCAGTGTGTGTTTGTAAGTATGTGTGTGACAAAGAGAAAAGTGTGTCTGTGTGTTGCTGCCACAGCAAAAAGCGGTCAAGCTGTTGGATTTACGAGATAAGCATTCTGGATGGCTGCTCATAGCTGAGGTCTTTACTCACACACACACAGACACGCACACACACAGGCTGCGGAGATGATGACAGATTGAGCTATGATACACATGTGATATGAAACCTGGTGTTTCAGCACAACAGAGGTTTTACTGTGTGTAGCCTCTCGAATCAAGGTATTGGTGTGAGTGTGAATGTGCAAAAGTTTGGTGTATAAACATATGCTTTGCTGTGTGAATAGATCAGCCAAAGTGTGTTGTGCTTTTAAAAAACATCCTTAAATCCCTGACAGTCAGTCCTCTCCTTCTGTCATAGGTAAACCCAATGTTTGAGGTTTGTTAGAAAGTAAAATAAAACCTTCTAAGGCTGGAGATTATGCTGTAAACTATTTGGATGTGGAGGTGGAAGTGAAGTTAAAGATGGATGCACAGCCAAAATGTGGGAAACTACCCATCTCTTACCATTGAAACAGACTTTAAAATCATTCCTGGTATCCCAATTCAGATGTACACTGAAACTGAATCTCGTCGCCCTTGTGCCATGACAACAATACCCTAAAAGTTTTAAAAAAGTACATTTTAACAATGTTGGCATATGTCAGGTATCATCAAGTAGAGTCATACAAGGGACTGTATTTTTTCTAATAGACTCTTGGCAGCCAAACTGTAATAAATTCAAATAATATGATTGTTTTAGTCAAGTTTTAGTAGTGTATAGTTGAGCCAGTGTAGTTTTTCTAGTAGTCTTAACCTATGTATGGGCTAATTACGAGTGGAACTATGTAAGCTACTGCTATGTACCAGCTACCGTCCGCCCCTGGATAACTCCCCCCAGCAGCAAAGCACCCAAGTTCCTTTACTAGCATCCAAATTTACAAGTTTCATGGGCCATGTGTCTCTAGCAAGATATTTAAAACTAGAAAAGCACTCGGAGAGCGCAGACCTCCGCCAGCGCCACAGTCCTCACCCATATTGTGATTTTTAACATAAATATTAGTCCTACCTTTATTTCATCTAAATATTTAGTTTCCTTGACCATGAAAACATACCATTAGCAATTGGATTCATAATGATATCTATTTTAGTTCAGTAGTTATTCACAAAAATTGCATTTTTCAGCATGGCGGTCAGACGCAGATCCATATCAACACCAAAATTGAATCACTTCTTCCTTTTCCCATGTTGAACATTTCCTGAAAATTTCATCAAAATCCATCCATAATTTTTTGAGTTTTGTTCACAGACAGACAAACTCTCCGGAAAACATACACTGTAAAGAATTTCACTGTAAAATAACAGTAAAATACTGGCAGCAGAGACGCCAGTATTTTACTGTTATTTTACAGTGCACCTACTGTAATTTATTTTAACAGTATAGTACTGTATTTCGAATTACAGTATGTTACCATAGGATAACAGTGGTGGTGTAGTAATTTTACAGCACTTCTACTGTTATTTATTTTAACAGTATACTACTGTATTTTGGATTACAGTACATGACAGTAGAATTACTGTGTTATAGTAATTTTACAGTACACACCAGTTTACTCAAAAATGATTTTAAATCTGCCATTTTGCATTTAATTCCTATGATTCCTATGAATTCCCACAAATTAGCTATAGCTAAAGGGTTTTTGAAATTCTGGGCTGAAAAACAAGTCAATCTGGACCCATGTCCATCCATACCTCATGTTTATCATGACAGCAGGTAATATCCACTAGTCCCAATATTAACACAAGACATGACTTTTCTTGTATTTTACTACCTCCTTGTGCCTTCTTGTGCTGGTGCTTCTACCTTAACAGACTGAGAAGAGTAACACAGACTGAACAACCACTCACTCTGATGCTGTTTTCAAGAATTAAGAACTGACAGAGTACAGAGTGCTCACACCAATGCCGTTTCCCAGAATAATCATAAGTGAACTGATTTAATGCGTATTAAATGTTATTGCCAATCATTCCTGAACTCTGACCTTGAATAAAAATCAGATCAGACCTTTAAGAACAAGTAAGAACCCCAGGTATAAAACACAAGAGAATACATATTCGATGACATTGCTTTCCTTTAATACAAACCCCCAGCAGACTTTGTAATACTACAAAATACATTTAGAACATATGTATTACGAAAAGAAAACATCCCATTACCTATTTGGAAGAAACAGTGTACAATAATAAAATTCTTAATAACAGGCTTTACCAATCAGACACTGCGTTAAAATAGCATCAAAAGCAGTACAAGAACAGTCTAGCTTGTAAACAAATCTTTTGCACATATAGATGTGAACAACAACAAAGGAGAAAAAGTGGAGAAAGAGAAGAGAAGGAGAAAGACAGGCATTACTACAACGAGGTATAATGAAATATGTTTAACATGGTTTTAATGTTGCTTCTGAGAAGAACACACCAACACATCACACCTTTACATCTGATGAAATACTGGCAAGTCCATGTCCTCACTCCCTTTTGGCGATCCTCCTGTTCCTCCCATTTTTTGGTTGTACAGTCAGCTCTAAAATAGCACAAATAAACACAAGTTAATCTTCACACTGTAATTTGCGATCAACTGTAAAAATGCATGTTCATTTAAATAAATGACAGTAAAGTCAGTCAAAAACTTTTCAATGAAATTAAATTATTAAGTAATAAGATGCTAACACACCTCACAAAGGTCAGCAACAACACCAGATTGCTAAAGTTAGCGAACTAAGCTTAAGCATGCTAAGTTACAGAGCTTACTTTGCCAAATTTAGCAGCCTGACCAGGTGAAACAGACCTATTGAAATAGGCTAATGTTTATGATGTCAACTGTTTAATAAACATGCCGACAAAACAATACTGGACACTATTAGTTTTTGGAGATAAAAATAGCTTTACCTCTTTGGTTGGAGTCCACATGGACTGCTCAGAAGGATGAGGAAGCAGTGCTGTCCAAAGTCAGGTTAGGGTCCTCTCACATCTTGTCACTCAAAAATGACTTGAGTAATGTGAAATGTTTGATAAATAAAGAAGTGGTATCATCAAAAAAGAAACATAAGCCCACAATTATCAGTAAGATGCTGATGGATAGTGACAAGACTTGTGAGGGAATGTGGTGCCTATCTCCACCGCATGACAGGAAATACTGTTTCATACTGTTAAATTACAGTTTGTTTTTTCTTAACAAAGCATTGACAGTTAATTTACATGTGGGGATGAATATTTAACAGTATTTTACGTTTTCTTTAAAAAATACAGTAAGATATTGTTCTAGCCTCAGAAATTTACAGCAAGCCATAGTTTTATGTCGTTAAAGTACAGTTACTTACTGTTATTGTTCACTGACTGATTTAACTGTTAATTTACATGCTGTGGATGAATATTTAACAGTATTTTACAATTATTACAAAAAACAGTAAGATACTGTGGTAAATTCACCGTAAATTTACAGAAATTTGTTACAGTGTAACCTCCTTGGTGGAGGTAAAAATCTGAACTAGCCCTTTAAGAGTAGTGTGACTCCTTTAGGTGTTTCCTAACCTTTATAAACAAACAAACACTTCTTACTGCTTAGGATCATCACATAGAAGGTGGGATTATTCATTATTTCCACTGCTGTATCAACTTGTGAGGGGACAGCTGAAGTATGTTGGTAGTTAGTGGGTCAAACAGCAACAGTTCACCTCTCTGAAACATGATGAGGATATAGCTGATGAACACTGTGCGTGTTACACCAGATTGAAATATCTCTCTAATTAGTCCAAAATGTAGTGAGTGTCCCACCCAGAGGGAGCACAGCGTGCACAAAGTTTCTGCGGGCTCATCTTTCTGATGATAAAAGCACTGAGCTGAGTGTCTCTTCCTGTCTGAATCAACAGAGGACACAAACATGCACATGCTTGCCATCGCTCACACGCAAGCCAACTTTCAAAGCCGTCTCCCAGTTGACAGGCAGCGAGGTTTGGCAGCTGCTTCATCGCCGCTGCAATCAGACTTCATGATGAATCACTTGACCGAATAACTCTGCCTTACTTTATTATTTAGACGGGGAAGTTACACTGCCGCACAAGAGGAAACAGGAGAGACTCTCAGTCAAGATGTGGCGGGGTAAATATTTGATATTAAGCCTGCATTTAAAGTTCAGCCTAAAATCAAATTAACCAAGCATGAATAAATGCGGCTTGAAATAATTCACTGAAATATGTAGCAGCCTGATCAAATTATTATGCTTTTAATGTTCCTTGTGGTAAGACTGTTTTATCAGAATCTCTTGCTAAACTGCAGATGACAGCTGAGGGAAGAAACGATACTTTTGACGAGTAAAACAAGTCACACATTTTAATTTTAACACTCGTGAGCATCAGAAAATGTCACTATTTAATACAAACTTGGAACTACGTAACATTGCTGGTTTACGTTAAAGAGGACTAATAATGAAAATCACACTTTTAATAAGTGTGTGAGTAATGCACATGAGTGATGGGCTGTCATGCTGCTACATATAACGTCATTAGAAGCCTTATTTGGTAGCTTTTATAGTAGCAATGTTTGTTTCTGAGTCAAATAGTTTTGCAGTATTTTTGATATTTTATTGATCAAGTAGTGCAGTAGAATCTAAACAGGCTACATTTCCCTAAACAGAGGAGGGAGGCCAGCAGTAGAACATGAGCACTAAGCCAAGGTCCCAAAACAGGCTGTGTTTAGGATGCCTATAAGGTGGTTATTTGTAGCAAACAATGAACTATCTTTTGTCAACTCTTTCTAACTGTAATAACATCAGTGTCCATGCTGCTGCAGGGATACAAGAGCAAAGTGAACAGGTAATAACTGAACAACTTGCATGTTTGCTTGTCAAAATCGTTATGCTTTTGCCAGCTTATGTTTGTTTATTTGTCTGTTGGTTTGCTAGTAAGATTTTGTTTAAACTACTGAATTGGATTTCCCTGAAATTTTTTAGGAGATGTTGATAATGGTCCAGACTAAGAATGTCCTCATTTTGGTGGTGATCCAGACAACAGCCATTAGTTAATGATCATTTTTACTCAATAACTGTCTACCTAATTATGATATCTACATGATTCAGAGTGCTTGGTGTGGGTTTCAGGGTCAAGGAATCATATTATGCTGGTAACTTCATCATGATACTATTGATTATGGATGTAACAGCAATATGTGTGTGTGTGCTTTCCATCTGCACACAGGGCATGTGACGCGTCAGTGCAGTAGTGTTGGAGTAGTAGTGCCTGTAGTCTAGTGCATGCTGCATGCTGCCTCTGCTTGCTACTTTCTGCTTTCAGCTACCGCCGCCAGCTAGCCCTCTGTTTTTCCAGGGGTGAAAAGAGGAGCCGAGTGTGTAAGCCTCCTCAGCTGGTACACAGCCTCTCCATCGCCAAGACTTGCACACGCCTCCTCGTGGCCACACACGGAAACTGGTACCCTGCGGTTCCAGGCAAAGTTGTGCGGGATCTCGGAGCAGCAGTGGGCCCCAGAGATGCGGCAGGAAGGCCCACCTGTGTGCGGACATGCCCTACTGCCCATCAACCACTGTCCCGGTTGTGGGTAAACAGCCCCAGCTATGGGTTAATAGTGAAGACCTCAACAGTGGACCAGGCGGAGGATGATGGCTGTCCTAATGGGGGGCATCACAACGGCTGGGAAAGCGGACGAAGGCTGCAGCAGATAGGGTACTCGCCCCGAGTGACCGCCGATGAACAGCAATATGTGAGCATGTTAAATTGAAAAAGAAAATCACCATCTTTTGGGGGGAGGCATCTCATAACCCTCTATTGGTGATTTTGGGAACCCTCCAGATGGAGACTATCCAAGCTTCCTGATTCACACACTTTTATCTAAGGGCAATGTAGTCACCATTAACCAAGTAAGCTTTGTTTTGTTCTGTGGGAGGAAACTGGAGTACCCATGCATGCACAGTGAGAACTGGCAGAGCATTTTGCACCCTTATATCGTCCAGTCATTGTTTTTGTAGGCTATTTAAAATATTTTAAAAAATAATCTCACATCCCTCTTTTTTCCTTGATCTTTATTTATTTAAGTCTGAATTGCCAAATCAGTTACAAAATTGTGCTATTTAAATACACTCTCCTACCTTTACTGGTGTTACTTACTTGTACCAGCAACACACATCCACTTTTATAAAAACAGCTTTGATATTTACATAAAACAGTCCCTGTCCCCCCATCTGTTATAATTACATGGCAAATGATATGTTTGATTTATCGAGAGGCTAAACGTTGCATCTAAACCCTTAAGTTATATGTCGAAAAGCAACCGCAGGCTGAAATCACTCTCCATAAATAACTCATGACTGATTTTCTCCTACTGCGCCAGTATCATGGTGAGATTCTCTTTAATGGAAAAAAGCAGAACACCAAGTTCCCTTTGGTTTGTGTGATAAAATGAGTATTTACCATGAAGTGATAATCTCCTATCTAATAAAAAATGACTAAGATTTTCTGCCTGCCATTTTTCATATCTTATTTCTCTGAAGCAGTATGCCTGTCGATGTTAAGATTAAAAAGAAGCTGCTGATGGATATCTGGCTAAAGGTACGCTCATATCAGCTGTGCAGGATATCTGATCTTCATCCATGCTTCATGCGGGTGGGAGTCTCACTGGCGCGGGCGGTACGAGACATGCAAGGGGCCGTGATGGATCTGTTCTAATACAGTTGATGGATGAGGAGATTATTGCGAGCGACGCCGGTATTCTGTCGCACCGTGGGAGTGCATACGTGCTGTGCGAGTGTGTGTGTGTGTGTGTTTTTCCAATTCCAGCAATAATGCTCAGACAATACACTCGGCTGACCTCCAGACATCTACCTCTCCCCCCGGCTACATCTCCTTATCCCTACCTCATTTTTCCTCTGACCCCATTTGTCTCTTCTACTCTTCTTCCTCCACCTACTCCATGTTTCCTCCATCAAATCCACAGCTTTAGCCTCAGTAATATGACATCATGCCACAAAGGTCCACATATCTCTCTGTCTGGCAATTCAGCAGCATATGACCGTGTCTACACCAGCTAAGTCAAACGTAAATGTACTACATATACTTGAATTAACTTTATTTGCAGATTTAGCACAATCAAATCCCCACATTGGAGACCTGTCTTACTGGCAAATTATCAGGTGCGCCTTGCTTGTACAGGGTTGGACACCTTTGACTGCCTTTTTTATATCATTGCATCGATTCAACAAGGATTTGGAAAACATTCCTCAGACAATTTGATCCACATTGACATGCCAACCTCAGATATGGCCCTTTTCCACTAGCACGCCTTGGCCCTACTCTACTCGGCCCTACTTGATTTGCAGCGTGTTTCCACTAGCCTGGTACCTCCTAAAACAAGCTAGTTTTAGTACCTACTCCGCTCTGGTTCCAAGCGAGCTGAGTCGATACTAAAAGATGACGTCAACGACTGCCGGCTACTGATTGGTCAGACAATGTCATCATCGATGAGTCATGACCGCGACGACCTAGCATGCTAGTAGTAGCTAGCGGTAGCTACCCTCATACATCTTTTCTTTGCAGCTCGATTGCTCTCGTCCTCGGCTTCATTCTGTTGTATAGCTTCCAAAACTATCCTGTGCTTCTCAAGGGGTATTTCTTCTTGGAACCTGCAGCCTTCTTCTGCTTTCCTTTTTGACTCCGTTTGTGACAAAAAGCCACAGATTGTTGTGTCGCGCTCAAGATGACGTCACCGCTAGGCCGCTCAGCGTCACTGCACCCTGTTGGGCAGGCGACTGGGGCTGACGGAAAAGCAACACAAGGCGAGTAGAGTAGAGTAGGGCTAATGGAAAAGGGCCAATAGTTACTGCAAAACTAGAGGTTGCACGTCCATGATGGAACACTCTCGTTCCAACCTATCTCAAAGATTAAATTAAGTTCTGGTGGCTGTGGGGGACACTGGAGTTCAGTGAACTCATAGACATGTTCAAGAAACCTGTTTGAGATTATTTGAGCCTTGTGACATGCTGTGATACTTTGGAATGCCCATTAGGAGATGGGTACACTGTGGCCTTGAGGGGATGGACGTGGTCTGCAACAACACTCAGATAGGTTGTGGCATTTATACAACACACAGTGAGTACCAAGGGGTCCAAAGTGTGCCAAGAAAATATTCCCTACACCATTACCACTAGCAGTAGCAGTCCAAACTTTTGTCAAATGGATTCACGCTTTCATGTTGTGCCATATTCTGACCCTTACAGTCATCAGATAAACTCTCAGACTCTCAAGTCTTGTGTGCTCGTTATGACTAGTTATTTTACCCCTTATGTTACTTTATCTTTTATCATCTTCTTCTGCTCCTCATCACAGACTATATTTGCTGACCAATTTCCTGGGTGGTTTTCATGAGAGATGTGGCGTTTGTGAACGAGTTGAGTCTTTTGAACAGCCCTTTTCAGTGAACAATGAGACTTGTAGTGAGTGAGCTGTTCATTTGAGAGCCATTCTTAAATGAAAAATGCCTGCAAATTTAAGAAACTAATGCCTCACTCACAACTGTGAATTTGTTCCCACCGTTCCCTTAAAAGTGCTGTTCAAAAGACTCGACTCATTCGCAAACTTCACATCTCTCACAAAAATCACAGCAGAAGTAGGTCAACAAAACAAAGCTTCTGTAGGAGCAGAAGAAGATAATAAAAGAAAATGTAAAAATAGTCACAACAAGCACACAGGAATGTTTAGAGTTGCTGAAGAGTTTACCTGATGATTGTAGGCAAAGGCAAGCTAGCACCACCTGTTGTTTCCCAGCATTTGAGCTAAGCTTACTAACAGTGGGTGAGTTTTGCCTGTTTCTCCCTTGTTACTGGAAGCACGGTTGAAAGAATTATGTCTGTTTGTGGATTCAACAGTAAGGCAAGACATGAAAACAGCAAATATGTTGTAGTGTTCCTTTAACTGTGGTCCAAGGTAAAAAAGGACTGTACGCTTTGACGGATCAAAATATGCTTGTAAATCTAGCTTGGCACATGCATAAAATAGAGTTTAAAAATGTCTGGGTGACAACCTTGTTTTGGTGGCAGTGAAAAATGATGGAGCCGAGCGGCAAACCAACCTGAAAACAGCAAATTAAGACATAAATATGTCACAACAAAGCAGATCACTCTGGTGCAAGTGGCCTATCTTGGGATGGAAGTGTCACAAAACACTCAGAGAAAGTGGAGCAGAAGTGACGTGCAACATTTTGCTGTGTCATGATTCCTGTTTAACTGAGTCATGTTTGGTTTGGCTGTACCATGTTTCATTCAGGGTTGCTTCTGTCTCGTGGTGTGACTCATGCTTTAAAGTCCCTGGTGCTTTTTTTAGGCACAGCCTCAACAAGCAGCTGTGTACGTTGTCTCATTATGTTTTAAAATGTGTACATCTGCCAACAGCTTATGTAATAACTTCCTTCTGATGGTGATTGTTTTGCATTTGCATGATGAGGACATCATCTCTAACATATGTTTTTCTTATTGTCACCACTGTATTGTTTGCTGTGGCGGTGAACTAGTTTCACCCTGTGAGATGAATCCAGTTCATTTATTTCTTACATCCTTACTGCAGCAATAGATAAGACCTTTTTAAATAAAGAGGGATATCGAACAACCGTTGGATGTGACCTTATGTTCTGAAATTGCTTTAAGTGGTTCTCATAAAGAGGAATTATGCTTTTATGACTGGAGTTCAGAGGAGAAGGGTCTAAACATTTGATTTGGATTGCACAGCCAGAGAAAGACCGCCTACTCTCTGACATTTACGGCATGTAGTAAAAAGGCTAGAAGCAATAGAACGTAAACATACTGAAGATAATAAGCATGCTTTAACTTATATCACCTTTATTCGCTAGAAGTGTTATTTAAGTCTATATAAGTGTATACAAGCTGCACTGTTTCATGGTCAGAAAAGATATAAAGGACATAAAAACAAGACAATTCATACAACCCACAGAAGCAAAGTCTAAGACTATCCAGCTGTGGACCAAGAGCAGGGGCCCCCTGGTGGGAAAAAAAGGCCTTGAATGTGACAAAAGACTCCTGGTGAGACAAATGTTCCAGTTTGACAAAAGTCTCTGGTGTGAAGAAAGCCTGTGTTTTGCAAAAGTCTTTGGTATAAAGAAAACCCCAGTGTTATGCCAGTTAAAATAGCACTCTATTTTACAGAAGCCTGTAGTGTTACACTGGTCTAAGTGTAACAGACGTGTCAGGTGGTACACATCCCTGTGATACGACAAAAAGCCTCTGGTGTGACAAAACTCTCAAGTGTTTCAAATGTCTCTGACGTGACAAAAGCCCCTGATGTTACGCATGTCTCTGAAATGTATAAAGTCTCTAGTGTGACAAAAGTCCCAGGCATTACACATGCTTCTGTAGTTTTATAAAAGTTCTAGTGCAACAAAAGCCATTAAATGTTACAAATGCCACAGGTGTGACAAAGCCTCTCGTGTTATGAAAGGCACTAGTATGAATTATATATCTGATGAAACAAAAGTGTCTGGAAGTCTCTGACTTGCCAAAGCCTCAAGAGTTACAAATGCCCCTGACATGACAAAAGCCTCTGGTGTGACAAAAGCATTGAGTCTTACAAATGCCCCTGACATGACAAATACTTGGTGTGATGAAGCCTCTAGAGTTACGATGATGGTTTACTTGAAAAAAAAAGCCTCAAGTGTTACAAAATATGTCTGAAAGGAGTACTTCAAATGCCTCTTTTTTACAAAAGCCTCTGAGATGACAAACGCCCCTGATGTGGCCAAAGTCTTGTGAGTCACAAATGTCTCTGATACAACAAAGCCTCTAGTATGACAAAAATACTGGTGTAAAGAAAAACTTAAGTGTTACAAAAGCTGATATTTTTACAGATACTTTTGGTGATAAAAGCCTTTACGGTTGCAAAAGCTTAGTCGAGGGTAACATATGCTGGATCCACCTGAATCAATGTCTATAATAAGTCAGATCTAACTTGTAAACATCCAAGCTGGAAAGATTAAACATGGTCTGCACAGCCCCCCTGACCAATCAGCACCTTTTGAGCATGAAGGCACGAGCTATGAGAGTGATGGCAGCTAGCAGTGACCGCTAAACAATGGCTGCTAATACAGAAATAAACAAAGATGCTAACAGCGTTAAGAACAACTTAGTAAAACTGGGCAGTGTCTTTTTATTAAATGAAGGGCAAAAACAGCACTAAACACATTTTTCTATGGAAATTATATTATTCACTTTTCTCACAACAGGTTTAAGCAAGAGGCTGATATACCAGTTGACTGGTTCTGTAAACTCAAGGTCTATGGTAGGAGAGGCCATCAAGTCTCCTCCTGGACATGTTTTTGATAGGTACCCTTCCCAAAAACATCCAATGGGCCATTGCTCAGGTGGACTAGTGAAACACTGAACAGGATACACGTTTGAGTGTAACAAAAGCCTCTGATCTGACAATAGTCTCTGGTGTAGCAAAAGCCTATCATGAGACAACATTCCCACAATAGATGCACATAATTAACCTGCCAGGTGGGATATGTGTAGGCCCAATAGGATATGTGTAAGCAGAATTATTACAGTCTTCTTCAAATATAAAAAGAAAGATACTAACCGGTGGTATTTGGGGTGTAAGGCCGGCCTACCGTGGGGTGCCAGGGGAGTTTAATGGAGGTGGGACTTGTAAAAAAAAAATAAAGGGAAAAAACAAAACAACACAACCGCTCCATTCTAAAATATGAGGGTCAAATTGGATTTAACTATTGTTTCAAACATGATATTTGTTATTGGTCCAACCACCTGTATTCCTTTCAAAATCCTTTGATTGAAGAGTAAAGAGGGCAACCTATGAATGATTTACTTTGTTCAAAATTTTAGGCCTTTTTGTTAGGATTCTGTTTTCTTTAAAAAAACAAAAACATGTCTAGAGATGTAGGGTTTTTGTCACCAACAATGTATTGAGGTGTATAAGGGGGGGAGGTGAGGCACACATGTTGTTCCTTAAGGGAGGGCTCACTCCCCACAGAGTTTGAAAGCCCCCGATTGAAAATCATGTTTTAAGTCACTTTTTGTATATTTTTGGCTCTGTAATAAGCTCCCTGACAAATGTGCTCTATTCTGATCTGGGCCTTTCCGAATCTATACTAAAATCGCATTTATTTTAATACCCAGTAGCACGGTGACACTTCACTCAATTTTACTGTATTGTATTTTATTGCTTGTGTTGTTTATTGATTTTTATTGTTTTAATGTATTCCGTTTTATTAACTTTTTATTGTAGGGCACTGTGATTCACATAAATGGTTGTTGTAAAGGGCTATATAGATAAGGATCATTCACATTTACATTGAAGTTTGTCACACTAGGGACAATTTGGTCATGTTAGGTGCTTCTATGAGCTTCTACGAAGGCTTTAGCTGGACACAAATCATAACTTAGCTTTTCTGGCACTTTTAAGAGAAGGAGAAATGTTCTGACACACAAGCAAAGGCGTACATGAAGAAAAAGCAAAATAACTCAGACACAAAATAGACTAACTCATATCAAAATACAGTTTAAATAAAAGAAATAACCCACACAAACATACCCATAACGTAAATTTAAACAGTGAGCACCTGAATACATCATGACAGCCTGTAGTGCGACGTAAAGACCCAAATGATCACAAGGCTTCATGTATCACTGCAGTTGTGTTGAATTCCATTAAATCCTACAGGTGTTCACGGTATCGCGTCAGCCATCTGCTATCTCCAATGTGTCTTTTTACTGTAGGCAGCTGTGAGGCTATACTGGGAGGCAAGGCAGTGGAATAAAAAGATCTCACTTTAGCCATACACAACATGTCGTAGATAATCTTATCTCAACCTTCCATAACTCGCAAATTTAATTATGTGGAGCTGACATCAAATTACCAAGGCTAGTATATTAACAAAAGAAGGATGAATCATAAATCTGCGAAGGCTGATGTCTACCACTGATTCATGGGCTGAGTTTAATCTTATCAAACGGCCCATCTATTTCCAGAGCTAAATTGCTATTACCAGAGGATGGAAAACTGTATTTGATCCTGCTGAGAAGAAACAGATTATTTATATTTGCACAGCACGCAAATAAACTACAGACATATAACAATCCATCCACTTAGGACACGAAATGTCTCTGATTAAAAAATGCTGATGGAAATTTATGCTAACAATTTGAAAAAGAAAACACATTTGAGTCCAATGCTTTAAGGCCTGAGGGCTAAAGGTGCTTAATAAAATCAATGAATACTATGCCATCTGTGGCTAGCCTACTTTGAGTGCAAAGGACTTGACCTTGACTGAGACCCTTGGCCCCGGGGGTCTAATCAGCTCAGTCATGCTGACATTAAAGGTTAAACTTAGCTGAACAATGTCGAAGGAATGCTCCAGGGAAGCCACTGAGGCGGATACAATCAAAGATGGAAGTTTGTCTTCCTACTGCCTCCTACATCATTGATTATTTTAAGGCCCTTGGCAACAATAATGATTTCTGTTGAGCGTCAATAAATACCTTTCGAAATATTTTAACATTGCTAAGATCAGTATGGGTGAGTTAGTGTAGTTTCATTGGCTGGTTACTCTTGTGAGGGAGTGTCAATAGCTCCTACCACTACAGCATTTATTAATCATTAAAGGTGTAGTCAGCGATCTTCTAATCTTCTAATCTAATGCACTATTTGTCAAAATTACCGTAATTCTCCTCTCCATCCACAAGATGTCCCCACTGACAGCATGTTGAAAAAAAAGTCCGGTTTCAATACACAGCCTTGGCTCTGAATTTCACAGGTAAATACTGTGGCTTGGACCGAGTTACCAAAACAGGGTACACCCCCCCACATCCAGGGGACGATCATACTCATGCGCAAATCAGACAGAGGGGGGAGGGGGAGTAGGAGATAGCGTAGCGTGCGCAGTTAGCATAAGAGAGAGATACAATAGGTGCAGTAGTAATGGCTGAAAAACAGCCCAAAAGAAAAAGGTCAGAGGAGTGAAAAGTGAAAAAGAAGGGCTATGACCATGAAAGAGCGAAGACCCGGGTCAACATTGGTGTTGCTTTCCGACGGTGGAGGGAACTCCGCCAATTGAAAGACCTGAAAACGGACGCGGATGTCGCCGTCTTTCTGCTGGATAGGTAAGCAACATTAGCTTTGTGGTGCTTCACATAACAGTGACAGCCGTCAGGCATTCATTTATTGTCTAATCTGCCAGAATGTACTGTTGTTGTGATGTTATCAATATTGTCAGTCGAGTTGTCTGACGAGTCGGGGTTACCTTAGTTACGTTGGTCAGCTACGCAGTTTCTACGGCCGTTTCCATGACGATGCACGTCCATCAGTTTTCGGGGGTGGAGCCAGGGGTGAGGTATGAAGGGAGAGGCGGGTCTAAATTCGTTTGTATTATTATATTACACTTGTTTTCTCCCATATCGCTGATTACACCTTTAAGTGGATCATTTGGTTGTTGTATCCCAGGGGTGTCTGAACTGTGGCTTGGCCCAGGGTCTGCTTTTACTTGGCCTGCAGCATAGTCCAAAAAGTAAAGTATATTTGGCTCACGCTGAACTGGAAGAGGGTGCTCGGCTGATAAATAAAACAGATCATAATGCTTACTAGCAGCATGAACTGCCCTTATTTATTCTACTATCTTCATTGTCAGAAGGTCTGACTGACTGGAAACATTGTGTTATTTAGCCTCAAGAAACAGCACTCTGATACAGTTTGGCAGTCTTCTCTTCTTTGGAGTTTGAAAGTAGATTTGAGCTGGAGTATCATTCAAATGTTGCCCATGTGCCCATCCAGTGGTAGCAAGAGTTGACCAGAGCCCCCAAAATCTATTCTGCCACACCAAAATATTTTACAGCGTCTGTTTTCTTTGTTTGAAACATTAATGGAAATAAGGGATAGGATGTTGATTTCCTTTAAGCATTTTTCAATAATCAAGCATATCTTAATTAACCCACATTGGAATTATTTCAAAAATGAACTTAGGGTAGGGTCATCAGAGTGACTCAGTCATTCTTTCATTCGTCTTCTGTGGACCTCCCTTGTGTTCAGCAGCAAATGTTTTAGTTAATTAATACAATCATCAACTATGGTCTTAATTTTGTTTTGAATTATATTCTTGCTGTTGGAAACAAAGCTCCTATCTCATTTTTTGTGTTTTTTAGGAAACAGTGCTTTGCTCCCCTTCCATGATAATAAGTGGGTAGTATAAACTTTTAATCAAATTGGAGTCCCGAAAAATAATTTGTTCAACTCATCCAGTCGAATATTTTGTATGTTTTTTTAATTTCCTGAAAAGAAGCTATTTTGAGGGAAGTGGTTTGTGCCAGGCAGTGGAAATATATTTCTTGTATTGCTTAGATTATTCATCTTTGTCAAGATGAGGTCAACATCCTGGTTCAGAATGAATCTTTCTCACAAATGATCACTTTAACGCATCATGCTGCAGCACATTTTGGGATTCATTCAAAGCAATAAGACAGAATTTTTGATAGAGGGAGTCAAAGAGAATTTAAACTATTTCATACTTTAACTGACATTGGATTCAACATTAATTCAAACGTGTAGACCAGAGACAAATGATGTGAGGACAGATTTATGATCTGGGCGTCCATGGGCACTCTTAAATTCCTTTTAAGTTAATCTCTTTGTCTCTGCCTGGATGGATGCATCTCTGCGTGTATGCATGTGTAATTATGTGTATATGCATATTTTATATGCACATTTATATAAATGCATATATGTGTATCCAGACAATAAATAGTTAGTCTTCAGCCTGCTCTGTTGTACAGGGCCTTGAGCTTTAAATAGTTGTTATCTTTGATTAATAGATTAATCAATTGATTGATTGATTCAATTTAAGATGGATTATGGTTAAAAGAATTGTAAGGGTAGTATAGAGGTGTTGGGAAATATATATTCATTTTAAAATTGCAATTTTCTTAATATTCTGAATGGATGTAGAATAAAAAAGCTCAATATTTAAAGAGATGTTTGTTGCACTATTACCTTTTCCCTGCACAGGCTTTCATAGTACACAGTTGCATGCTGGTACTAGTTTGCTGCACGCAGTAAACTCTCTGTCTGTGATGTTGCTGTATGGAGCTGCATAGAAAAATCCAGCTGGTCCCTCATTCAATAGAAGCAAATGTGTGAGTGCACTTCAGACATGCACACTCAGCATGTAGCATCAGCAGTATTATAGTAGTTCTCAAAAATCTTAAGATTAAGACTGTAAAGGTGCGTAGAAAATGTATCTGGAGAAAGTTGAAGGACATATACAGGTCAAAATGTGCCAAATGTTGAAGATGGGTCAACCACACAGCTTACCAGAAAACCCACTACAGCCTGACATGTATGCACACACTCATACCCACTCACACACACTTGTGTTTCTCTTACCTTTGTGGGAGAGGAAACATCAGCGTGGGATGGAGGCATAGGGCAGAGAGAGAAAAAGACAAAAAGATTATGAGATCAATTGATATATTGTTTTTGTCTTGTTTTTTACTCAGTTTATAATCTCTGTATAACCCTCAATCCCTAAAGAGTTGGGGCATCGTCTAAAACAAGCAAACACAAATGTAATGATTTGCATATTTACTTTCAACATATATTAATTATAATACAACTCAAAAGGGAAGATATTCAAGATTTAAAATTCATTTTTTCCCTCTTTTTTTGGAACATATTCTGAATTCTGATGCCTGAAATCTGCTCCAAACACAGTAAAACCAGGGGTAGACAACAAAGGAATGTTACAAAATGCTCAAAGAAATACCTGAAAATAAGTCAGGAAAGCACAAGAGAAAACCCGGCACTGCTGATCAGTTCAAACTGAATCTAGAGAAAGACTAGAACTTCACTTTGAATATCTTAATAACATGAACCCAGAGTTAAACTCACAAACAAAATGTTGTCTAACAAGAGGGTAAACAAGCTCATGTCCTGACTGCTTTTGGAACATTATGCTGGCATAAAATTCACCATTAGTGTCTTTTTCCAAATGGATGATTCCGTTAATTAAAAATATTTTTTTTTGTTCCTAGAATTTGATGCCTAAATTGGGTTCCAAAAACCTTTGGGGCTGGAGCATTTTCATTATTCCACAGCAGTGCTTCACCTTTTCTGTCCACAACACTTGGAGCATTAAGGAACTAAAGACTCTAATAAAGTACTGAAGGAGGAAGCACATCCCATGCATGCTTAATGTATGTCCATTGCTGTGTTGTTGATTTAATTCACCTTCTCCCTGGGGGTTTTCAAACACCCTTTAACTTTGTTTTCTTGATTCTGTTCCACGTAAAGTTCTTTAGTTTCACGTTTTCCTGATTCTGGTCCATGTAAAAGTAAAGTAGGTGTATGTGTGTGTTTGTTTGTGTGTATATATATATATATATATATATATATATATATATATATATATATATATATATATATATATAGATATATATATATAGATATAGATATAGATATATATATAGATATAGATATAGATATAGATATAGATATATATATATATGTATACACATTTTCAAGCAAGAATGGAAATCATTTTATCTAAAAAGCTTTGACAATTAGAGGCCTTGATTCCCAAACACAAATTGAGTGTTGTTATACGGAAAGGTAAAGTAACAAAGAGATAAACATACCCCTGTCCCAGCTCTTCTGGGTTTGTGTTGCAGACATTAAATTCAAAATGAGTGAAAATTTGCAAAAAAATTCATAAAGTTTTGTCTTGGTTGTGTATTTAACATCCAAGGGGATTTGGAAATCATAGTATTCTATTTCGGGTGGCACGGTGGTGCAGCAGGTAGTGCACATGCCTCATGATCCCGTGCATGATGGGTTCCCTTGAGCACTCCGGCTTCATCCCGCAGACTTAGGGCATTTTCACATTAGGCCCACTTGTTACGAATCGTACTGCAGCACGGTTCGCCCCCCTCCTCCTCCCCCGCTGGCTTGTATTCACACTTGCAACATTGAACCGTGCCCAGACCCACTTGTGTATTTACTCAGTTTGAAACAGCAGGGGGGCGATATGCACATAACTGGTTGCCAAATCTGCTACGGAGGAGAACGAAGAAGAGGCTACCATGGTAACCATTTCCTACACCAGACAACCAATGTTTACGTTTCGCTCTCTTCTACATTTTCCTTCAAGTGTGTTTTTTTATCGGCATCAGCGACCTTCTGGACCCTCGTAAATCATCGTAATCCTCAACCAGAATAAACAAATTGACAAATTGAGTCAGCAAAACATTGAACCGCAGGATTAACAGGAAGTAATGCATCAAAAGAAGATCAGTTCGGACCACTTTGTTTCACACCAGTGAAATGGCACCAAATGTAGGGAGATGGAGCGGATCGAGACCACCCCTTCATGGAGGTCTTGGACCGGCTGATTTGGTGCCCACCAAAGTGCGGTGGTTGCATTCACATTGAGACTAACGTACCAAACCCTGGGCCAAAACTTCTTTGGTGCGTACTAAACATGGTTGGTGTGAAAACACCCTTAAAAACATGCTCATTGGGTTGATGGTGACCCCAACTGCACTTAAGTGTGAGTGGTAGCATGAATGGTTGTCCGTCTCTCTCTGTGGCCCTGTGATTGGTTGGTGATTGGTTCAGAGTGTACCCACCTATCACCTAATGTGAGCTGCAGGCTCCAGCCTATGTGAACCTCGAAAGGCATAAGTAGTATAGATAATGGATGGATAGGTGTATTTGTATTGTTATTTTCGTTTTACACACCATCCCAGCTTCACTGGGGCTGGGGTTTGAATGACACATGTGCAGACAGCAAAAGCACACATTACGAGGAACCAGCACTCGCCAGCCCTGTTTATAAGGTCAACATGCGAATGATTGATCTCAGCTCTGGAGAAAACCTCTCACTGAGATCAAACCCTGAACACACAAAGTGCTGCTCGCTGCCCACGAACCAGACACTCCAACCACCTCCACCGCAGACACACATCAGCGCTGCTCAACGCCCATACGTGTGTGCAGACGCCCACGCAAACCACACAGGCACATTAGTACTTTGGAGAGATAGTCATTGATTTTTTTGTTCCTGTAGCCTTCAGAGAGGGGGCCTAACAGAATCAGCAGAAATAATTGTTAATTTCCTGCTTTGCTCTGGATTTCAGCAGATAGAGAGGAAACTCAGCGGAGACAGGCGCACACAGACGGACAGGAGGATGTGGTCGCAGACGTGGAAACAAACAGGGAGATGAGAAGGATAATTGTTAATTTCCTGCCGTTGTCGTGACAGGTTGATAGACACTGTGGTGCCCAGATTGCTAATTTTTCTAGCTCATCTCGGCTCAAAAGGCAAATATACACACAGATAAAAGAGATGAGAGAGATATCATTACTGGAAACTCTAAACAACAGGGACAATGCATTCTAAATCAGGCCCCCGTGAGTGCAACTGAATGAGAATTAAAGCTTTAGACTCTCTAACAGTTTTTATCAGGGCTTTGTAGTGAAATGGGTAAACCATAGACTTGTTTTGACACCAGTTGTGGGTAAGTGAAATGGAATTTTAAAGTCAAAATACTTGTTAGGTTTTTAGTATGACACAGAAGCACAGTGGTGCAGCAGGCAGTGCTTGTGATCGATGATGTCAGTCAGGGTCTTTCTGTGTGCAGTTTGCATTTTCTACCCATGCATGGGTTTTTCTCTGGGTACTTCTACCAAGGCATTCATTCAAAGGAGCTTTTTTTTTTTTTTTTTTTTTTTTTAATGTATTTTTCGGGCATTTTGTGCCTTTATTGATAGGAGAGAGACAGTGGATAGGCTTGTGAAAGGGGGTGAGAGAGTAGGGGAAGACACTCGGCAAATTGGTCACAGGCGGGATTCGAACCTGGACCGGCAGAAGCATGTACATGGGGTGCCTGGTTGCTAGCCACTCTGCCAAACCAGCACCCCAAAAGGAGCTTTTTTTAAATCATTATTATTATCTTCTGGTTTCTGTCCATGGAGGCTGTCTAGTTCCCATAACTACTGATATATCAACTGTCAATTTTTCGTTCTTTTTTTTTTTGGTCGTCATGATTAATAAAACTAGTCGTACTCTTGATCTCCTGCTTAGCAATACTGCCATTACCTACATATATATATTATGTATTATATTTGAATTACACACTCACACACACACACATTCCTTCATACACACACAAGGAACAACAATTTCCTCTTTCATTTCCTTTTGACTTATTTATTATTGTATTTTTTCGTCTTATTTTTTCCTACCTTCTATTCTCTGCTTTTATTTCCTGTTATATACACCATCATTAGTAGTCATTTACAATTATAATTGCTATTTTCTTAGTTTTGCAATATTTATTATTTTCTCCTAAACTGTAAAATTGATGATGACTGGTGAATGAATGTTTATTTCGAACTTAAATCCAACAAAATAAAATATAAAAGGTAAGCAAAGGCAAATAGCAATTACTGCATTTTTCTACTATCATTAATCTTTGCAAGAAAGTATAACAGATTCAGTTCGAAAAGGGTGTAGGAAGAAGTCAACGTATCTAGTCCCACCCCTTTTTTCATTTTCAAAATGTCTTACTTAAATTCACCCTGAAGCCTCTTCAGGTCATAACCATCAACCTTTTAGCAACAAAAGTAACAGCAAGCTCAGACAAATAATAGTAAAAACAACAATTTTCAAAACAAAGACGACAATGACACAACACTGGATACCCATACCCCTGATGTTACTGATTTTCTCTTTGTTTTTCCATTCTGTATCTGTCTGATATTTCAGTTTTAAAGATGAATTTAAACCTACCTGTTGTTTTACATTATTTCAGTTCATCACTGCAGCTGTTCCATAAAGTAACTCCTTTAACTGAGACACAGTGAAGTTTCATATTTGTTCTCACTGGTTGTTTTTTGAACATAAAATTTCCTCGAAGATGATGTTTGTCATCTCTTATTTGAAAAAACCTTTGGATTCTGTTTGGTAGCTTATGATTTTTAACTTTATACATACACTCTAAAAAGAAATGTTTAGCCTCAACAAAAAAATCAATGCAACAGTTTCCATTAGTCTTTCTTAGTTATGACAACTTAATTCGAAATTGCATGGAACCAACAAACAATATTACATTGGACGAATTAGCTTTCGTCCAATGTAATATTGCCTAAAAGCTTACTTTAAGTACTGCTTACTGAATAACTGTTATCATAAGGACAAGATTTTAAGTTGGTAACTCAAAAAAGATGTTAAGTAAACTGACTTTACCATAGTATTTAAAGTAGTTTAATTTGTTGTCTAGTTAATTATAATAACAATGCACCCAACTTTTTAAGTAGCTGTAATTTAAATATACACACCTTTTCTTCATTTTTCTCTTTAAGTTAAACCATTTGTTCATCTTTTCCTTTACATTGCTATCAACACTTACAAAATACTTAAAGAGAAATTCTAATGTAATTTTAAACCAGGGTCTAGCTAGCAGTCACACAAATAAACAAGCTTCATTTTAATTATCTCAATGAAAGTCACTTGTAACAAATTAAACCCATTATTTCAGTAGAGCAATTAGAAATACATTTTACTCACCATGAAATGTTGCTTCAGCCTCCTGCACTGTCCTATTCAGTTGTTTGGATAACAGATGTAACTTAAAATGGAAAAGTCAATGTTGAGAAAAATTAAGTTATAGCTAAGTTTATGAAGTTATGGCAACTTAAATTTTGTGTTAAGCTTACCAACAATGAAATTTGAGTGTATTTGACATGCTAAATTAAGTTTAAGTAATTACCAAAATTATTATTTGATCACAACTTAAAAAATAAAGTTAGCAAACTAGATTGCATTTATGTATTAAATCAAGTGGTGTCAACAGACACTCTGAATTACTTTTTAGAGTGTAATTTGGACAGTTTTACAATCAACCAGGTCCTTAAATTTTAATGTATAAAGTTCAATGAAGATTTGGTTTGTTGGTTCTCTGTATGTGGTTTTGTTTATGATTCGTATTGCTCTTTTCTGTAGTATGAAGATTGGCTTTGTGTTTGTTTTGTATGTGTTCCCCCACACCTCAACACAGTAATTATAAAACTGACCTGCTTGTATGTCTTTTATGTACACTTTTGTCCTGTTTTTTTTCATATCATTTGCAATGTCTGTTTTGTTTTGTCTTGCAATAAAAAAATAAATTAATTAATTAAAAAAAAAATTATTATTAATAATAAAAATATCAATAATCAAGGCATTCCTGACACTATTTGTTGTATCCGGCAATGTTAGCATACATGTTTACCAACCAAGCTCTAAGATAAAGGTTAGGTTTGAAGACAAGGGTTTTATGACAGCATTTAGGGAGAAGAAATGTGACTCAATCTAACACGCTGATGTCCAAAACTCCTGTCTGCTCTATGTTTAATCCAGACAATCAAGTGCCCATCATGAAAACCTTCATAGTATTCCTGAGCTCCTTCTACAAGTCAGAGTGACTGCCTCACGGTGAAGTTCTCTGAATCTGAGCGCCTCTTTTCTCACTCCTCTTTCTTCCTTCAGCTCATTCTGTTATGCCTGAACTCACACACAGACTCACACAAGAAAGGTTTCATGGGAGATGTGTTTTTGTGGTGCAGCCGCAGTTTCTCCTTGTCTGTGTCCCTGTGTTGCGTTGTGGAGTGGTCATTAAAAAGGACTTCTGTTCCAAGTCCCATTTCCTGGTTGTAGCTGTATATCTAACTGCAACGACTTGTCACTGTCTCTGCCAAATGCTAAGAGTACAGAGGACTACTGAGTGCTGCTGTGTGTGGAAGTGTGTAGAGGAAAGGAGCACAGGCAGCGACACCCGCCTGCTAAAAATATATCAGTTATATATCGAGTTACAGTAGGCTTTACAGAGAAATATGGTAAATACAGCTGTTATGAATGTATATTCAGTATCTTTTAATGCAGACTAATATCAGTTTGACTACAGAATACACACATAAACAGCTTTCCAAGCCTGTGGAATTTCAAGACGGAGGACTTGTTGACCTGCTATGATTGCAGTTGGTCCTTAAATGTCATCAAAATCTCTTTCGATAGATCTGCTTCGTCAAAAACACCTGCATGGATTACCAGAGCAATAACTTCCTCCAAACTGTAAGTGCAATTGTGTTAACAGTGATATGAAACAACACTTTGTTGTAAATCTTTCCAAAAGTAGCACATCACCCAAACTATTCAATTTAAAGTGAACTTGGTTGTTGAGTCAGTTTATTGGCCAGATACACCAAACTGACAACTGTTTTTTAACCTTTTATTAAACCATTTGTTAAAATTTAAAATGTATCTGTCAATGAACTGGTAAAGGTAACGGTACTCTGTGAATAGGGCTGGGTTAAAAAATCCAATTAATCGATTTGAATCGATTTTCCTTTAACTGGTTCATAATCGATCCATAAAATCCAAAGATCGATCTTTTAACTTGGGTAGTTTTTTCTTCTTTGGATGTGCAGAGAAGCAGTTCAGCGTTACCGAACAAGATCTCATGAGATGTTACTGCAAACAAACATGGTGGAAGCACGATATGGGCACCAAGTTTAAAAGCTGATGTGTGGATGTACAGTATTTTAGATTTAACAAGTACAAAGGGAAATACAAGTTGGACAAAAAACAAGTAATATGCAGAATATGCATTAATGCATATCATTAAAATATGATTAATGTGACTGCTTTGGGTTTAGTTCTTCATGGTAAAACAATTTTTAATGATGTACCAGGTCAAAAGGTCACTTTTTAAATTTACAGCACTATTTTAACTTAGATATCCCAGACTGAATAAATATCAAGTTGAATCGTGAATCGAATCGATTTCAGACCTTGTAATATCAAATTGAATCGATCCAGAAAATCTGAATCAATACCCATCCCTACTGTGAATACTGTGAGCACACACAAAAAAAAAGTCCAAGAATTTTAACAGACATTAAGAGCCTGTGCCCACAGAGGGCCTTACAACAGCACTTAATGTTTCCAGGAAACAAGACTCGACCTCCACCACCCTCAAAACTACCCATAAGGCCATCTGAATCACTCAGAGTGCGTCATGTTTTCATTTATCCTCTGAAATTACACCCAGCAACATCATGATAGTGAAAGCAGCTGGAGACAAGAAATATTTTTCTCAAAAAAACAAAGTAGCTCATTTTCATTCCCCCGCTGTTGTTGCTTGAAAAGCATAAACCGGAATTCTCATCTTCATTTATTTGATTAGTCAGTGAGGGAGAAGAGGCACTGACAAGAGCGATGGCTGAAATGTTTTTATATATACAAACATATTGTGATAGTGCTTCACAGACGTAGCAGTCCACCTGACATATAAAACATGGAAACAAATATTTCACAAAATCAGAAGTACTTGAAAAACTGTTTAAAAATGTTGATTTTAACAAACTGAAACAATTACATTTTCTGTTTTCACATAAAGAACAAAAATGTTATGTTTGCACAGTCTCCTTTGGCCTCACTAAAAATCTTTGAACCTACTTAATCTCAAATATGACTCCTATCAAACTTGTGTAGTCAGTTTTGTTCCAATTCTCCAGATTCCTTTTTCTTGGAGCAGCGATCTTCCTTCTGTCTCTGGTACTTAAAATCTTGAAGTGTCTAACATCTGCTCCAGTTAACTTTCATTCCCTGCCTCTTCTTTGGAGCATTGTTTTAGCATCAGCTTTGTTGTGGCATAAACCTCACATCGGGTTATGTTACAGTAAATTTGTAAAGCATTGTATGCATGTGCTACAGCTTCTTGCAATGTTATCTTCAGTCTGGCACTTTATGAGCTTGGGCAGTATGGTAATGTGCAGCCCAACATGCACTTTATTTTTATGTTTAATAATGGGCAATGTGCAATATTAGACCTGGACCTGCAGACCTGGGCTCCCAGGCAGCTAACACTCTACTCTTTATTATTCAGTGTGCATAATTCATATGGTCTCCCAACTCCTGGCACATTTTATTTCAGACTGTATTGTTTAGGTTGTCCATGATTTAGGCATGTTGCTTGTCTTTTAATGAACTCTCTGGGTTTATTTCACCAACCTGCCAATGGGACTGGGGATGCTCATGAGCAACATGGCTGTAATCCTATGTATTGAAACATAATTGTCCATTGCTACATGCTGTCCCTATAAAAAATATAAATTTATTGTGTGAATATTCTATCATCTTGTGCAATCCATTACATTTCTGCATTTATTTTTTGTGTCCCATGCAATACAATACATTTCTGTTTTTCCATTTCATATCTTATAGTTTTAATATTTATCTTTTTTAAATATTTTATATTGCACATAGAGTTGGATTTTATCTTTGAAATTCTTATTTAATTATCTGTTTTACTGAAGAAGGAGAAGCTCTCCAATCTCATTGTACATTGATAATAGTACCAATAAATGGCTTCTATTCTAATCTAGAATAGAACACTATATGTATAAAGCTGAATTTAATTTAAATGACTATCTCCTCATTAAAGGTGCTATGAGGAGAATCTGTTTCCGGCGACATAAAGACTCTGCTGCCCTTGAGCACGTGCGGCAACTGTTGTAATGCTGCGTTCCAGTAACCTCGGAACTGGGAGTGACATCATCTCCGGCTTATCGGCGTTCCAGTTGAAGTCGGAAAAAAACATGCCGATCTACCAGGCTATTGTTAGCTGTTGTTAGAAGAATGCAATTATCACTATGACAGCATTTTTGTAAATATAAGTATAACAATACTGTGTATACAGCTGATCTAGAGCAACACCCCAGTCAGAAGTGCAAATAAATGAATTATTACAGGAGCTAAATAACTGTTCACACTGGGGGCATCCATCTTCGATTGTCACCTTGAGGGTGGCGAGGTTTCACCGAGTTCCCAGTAGGATATTTTGACTTCGGGGAACGTTCCAGTTGCAGTTTCCAACTTGGAACCTGGAAATTCCTACTTCTGACTACAACTGGAATGCACCAAAAGACGTGACCCAAGCCAAAGCGTGTATTTGTTGTGATGCTAATGAATGCAGCTCGGACCTTCCTCAGAACTCTGCATTGCTTTATAACTTCTTTTTTCAACAACTTACAAGATGCAAAGCGATGAGGTAATGTATCTCTAGTTATGTAGTGGTAGTTTTTGATGTGTGACAACAAGTAACTTTTGGAAAACTTAGTATCGTAGTTTTGTAGCCGGCTATATATCGCCACTTACAGCCCTGTGCTCTAAGACATGTCTGAATAATATAAATTTGCTCTAGTTGTAATTGTCTTGTTCCCGAAGTTGAGAATCTAGGCCAGTCCAGCCCTGTCCGACCCGACCACGAAGCTAAGGAATAGCATTTATAGATAACCTATTTTGATGCTATAAAACTCATCTTAAAGTGTGTATTTCGATTGGGCATATATCTGAAAGTGAGACTTTTTTGGAATCACTTAGAAACTCCTCATAGCATCTTTAAGGACTGAAAACAGCTGTAAAAAACCACTATGAGCAACATAAAATATTTGTGCCACACATCCATCTCTTCCTGTGATCTCATGATGACTCATCAGTCCTAACCTTCACCTGGGATTAACTCAGAGTGTCTGAAGGAGACAAAATTTGATTGTTTTTTCATCATATTTCACAAAGACGGAGAAAGAAAAGTTCAAAATTCATTCACTTTACGGAGAAGCTTTGAAGGGATAAAAGATAAATATTTCAGAGACAAGCTATGAAGTGGGTTATAAAGAAGAGGGAGCGAGAAAAGCCTCATACATATATACTTGAGTGGATTCCAACGGGTGGTCATTTGTTTTCAGTCGTCCCTCTGGGGAAATCTACAGCTGTGAACGCAGGCTGCAGTTTAACAAATAGCATTAGATAATAAAGCTGAGCCTGCATTTTTCATGATGGGATCTTTTTACCATTTTGAGCTTTTATTTGAGCGCGTGCTTGTTCAATAAACTCACCCCTGCGCTTGTAAGGGAAAGTGTGTGTTCGGGTTTTTGCGAGTGTTCCCTGTACTTGTGACTACGATCAGACATCAAACCAAGGTTGAAAAAACGCTGACTTGACTACTTGTAATGCTCTTATAAATTTTCATACACGCTACAGAACGACATTTGAGTGCAGCACTGGGCTCGATAAAATGCCCCAGTTCTCAAGGCGGGGATGGGGTCCGGCGAGGACAGCTCCCTTTTCAAGATTAAAATGACGTTACACATTCTCTTTGTTATGCTCCGGCTCGCTTACACACTCCCATGCTCGCTCTCCGGCACACCAGCGCACACACATGTGCTGTGGTGACGCAGTGTTGCTATCTCTGATCTCTCCACTGTAATGGTGTTGAGGGTATGCATAAAAATGCAGCTAACTCACACACACGCGCACACACACTCCGGGATTGCCTTGTGATGATGAAATCTCCTGAAATTGTTCTTTTTTGGAACTAATGATTTTGCAGAGTTCCTCTTCAGAACTGATGGGTCCGTGCAGGCCCAGCACGCACTTTGAAACAAGATTTATGAGCACTTTATCAACTTAAGGGAAAGAGCACATCATTTACCGTCCACTGACTGGATCTTGGTCAATCCATCTTCTCTCTCAGGCACATTTAGAGCTTTCACAGTCACTAAGACACACGCAGCCATAAAAATAGAAAACTTATTGTATTAAAGTACTCCAGAAATCTATTCCAGCCCACCATCCTTCACACAACCAGCAATGCCTCTATAAATGGAATCACACAACCGTCCACTGGCAGTTCGACTCACTTCAAAGTCTCAATGAAACTATGTTCACAGTGAAGGCACTCGAGGATTTAGGGAAGCCTGTCATGTTAGAGCATTGCTATTGGAATCGTAGAACAAGGGATTTGATGGGTTTTGTCTCTGCTTTGGCAAAGTACTCTTAAAAACAAGCACACTGAGGCTAAGAGATGGTTGGCAAACATCAACTGAGTTGGGTGATTAAGTCTCAGAGTCAAATAAGACACATTAGGTCTTTTAATCCAAGCAAAACTGATATTTGTTTACTGTATTGCATTGTTAATTTTGACAGCATTTTAATTTAGTTTTGGTTATATTATTTGGCCAAAAATATCTTTTGGTGTAGTTATAATGTAATAATCTAAATGGTTTTAATTTAAAATTTTCAGCGTTAGTTAAAGATGCTACGAGGAGTTTCTAAGTATTAACAGAAAAGTTTCACTCTTAGATATATGCCTGATCAAAATACACACTTTAAGATGAGTTTTATAGCATCAAAATAGGTTATCTATAAATCCTATTCCTTAGCTTCGTGGTCGGGTTGAACAGCCGGCTACAAAACTACGATACTAAGTTTTCCAAAAACTGCTTGTTGTTACACATCAAAAACTACCGCTACGTAACTAGCAAGAGATACATTACCTCGTTGCTTTGCATCCTGTAAGTTGTTGAAAAAAGAAGT
Organism: Scarus forsteni; assembly: GCA_036419115.1. Lineage (NCBI taxonomy): Eukaryota > Metazoa > Chordata > Actinopteri > Labriformes > Labridae > Scarus > Scarus forsteni. The sequence continues at coordinate 8,493,194 of JAZDUH010000066.1, read as the reverse complement.
TGTAAAGCAATACAGAGTTCTGAGGAAGGTCCGAGCTGTATGCTTCATTAGCATCACAACAAACACACGCTTTGGCTTGGGTCATGTCTTTTGGTGCGTTCCAGTTGTCAGAAGTAGGAATTCCTGAGTTCCGAGTAGGAAACCGCAACTGGAACGACCCAAAGAAGTCGGAATTTCCTACTGGGAACTCGGTGAAGCCTCGCCACCCCCGAGTTGACAATCGAAGATGGATGCCCCCAGTGTGAACAGTTCTTTAGCTCCTGTAATAATCAATTTATTTGCACATCTGACTGGGGTGTGTTGCTCTAGATCAGCTGTACACATAGTATTGTTAGACTTATATTTACAAAAATGCTGCCATAGTGATAATCACATTCTTCATGTGATATTTGTGAACAACAACACAGGGCGTGCTAACAACAGCTAACAATAGCCTGGTAGATCGGCATGTTTTTTTCCGACTTCAACTGGAACGCCAATTAGTCAGAGATGATGTCACTCCCAGTTCCGAGGTTACTGGAATGCAGCATTACGAGAGTCGCCGCTCACGCTCATGGGTAGCAGAGTCTGGTGGGAAAGAGACTCTCCTCATAGCACCTTTAGAGAATTTAGATTTTAGTCGAAAAAATCTACTGTAAAATTAATCGACTAAAATATGAAGTGTATAAGGCATGTTTTTATCTTTTCTTAAACTTCTCAAGTCATGTTTAACCTTTATTGAATTCTGTTAAAGTCTGAATGTATAAACTAACAGAAAGAAATTTAACTTCTGTGTGAAATGCAGTCAGCTTTATTTAGGCCACCTGGAGCAGCTCAGTTATAACACCAGAATTACCAACAAACAGTGAACCTGCTCTACATGAATATATCAATTCATTCATTTCATTCAGAGTGCAGCTCTAATTGGATCGCTCCACAACTTATTCCACCACCGCAAAGCTAAGACAGTTGTGACTGAATGTCCCTCTCAGAGTGCTTTGTAGTTCTTCCAGTCTTATCAGAGTAATTCGATGCATCGGCATGGTTGTCCAGATCCTCAAAGGTCTGCAAAAAATAACATCAGTTGAGTCTTTTTGCTTGCAGAGCATCTCCTGACCTGTGCAGGGTTTTATGCTAGACTGTTGTCTTAATGCATATCATTGCCGCAAAAATCATCGACTTGAACAACTGCTGAATGATGTTTTTGTAATCGATTGGCTGCTTGCTTTAAGCACATGCTGATCCAAAGAAATGAGATGTGTGTGGTCAAAAGACCCCTGCAGCTCCTCACACAACCAAGCATTTGAAGATCCACTCAAGTTATTGGACATTATTATGTTCAAATGCTTTAACTGTGAAGAGTCTAATGAGAAAATAAGACATTATCAGTGACAGCTTAAAACAATGTTTTAAATTATGAGTCTACGAGAGCCTGTGACCCCAAAATATACTGTGATACTAATCTTTGGTCATACCCTCAAGCTTTGGTAGAGTCTTGTTCTGTGAAGACTCTTTTATAGGCAGAGCTGCAATGACTGTATTACTGGACTAAAATAAAAGCCTTACAGTTAGTTCATGAGATTTTGTTGCAGGAAAATCTGTTGGAAGCAGCTGAGTTACCCTTAATTACCCCGGCGAAAAAAAATCATGTCATAATTATCCGCCCTTTTAATCACTTCTCATTTTCATCATCGCATCCTCAGCTACACACGAAACAGGATATGTGAATCCCCTAACTCCGCCGTCCATGAAAGATCCAAGGGCATCTCCCTTTGCTCTTGTCTTCTGCGCTGACTCTGCTTGCATAAATGTGGAGGTGTTTATTTACGGTGTCAAGATCAATGTTGGCCTCGAATCAATAACTTCCTGGGAACCTGTACACTAGCTGCTTATAGATTGGGCTGCATCAATCTCTCCCATCCTCTTCTCCTTGTATCTTGTTGTTTCCTAACTAGTTCAATCTTTATTTCTCACACTGTAAAAGTGATCGCCCTGTAGTCTAAGACGTAGTCTTTAACATCTGAGTGTGCATCTGGTTTTAGAAATTACATTATAGTTAGAGCTGAAGTTAAGACCAAAAGGGCTCGAGCCCAGCACATATAAAGCTGGACTCAGACCCTATTTGAGCTTCATCAGGGTTCTACTTTAATGCCTAAAAGAGAACATGTAATGCCTAAGTCACACATTACCGTTTTTCATGCCGATTGTGCACGACTGTACACGATTGACGAGGCTGGTGTGATCGCTATGATACGAGATTAAATTACCATCTCACCCCTGGACACACCTGGTAAATACACCTAATAGCGCTTCTACAGCGCTTCGGGGGCGTTCGTCCCGCTCCAGCTAGGTTGATACAGCGATATGACGAGGAATCCTTGAATTTTCATCCCGCTGACACGACGTCAGCCCCGCTCGAGCTCATTTCCAGTCACGTAAGCCCCGACTGAGCCCGGTACATGCCACGCTAATACCGTTCGCATTAGGCTTCCATCCCGCTATACTGAGAGCGGCGATTCTCCACAACAGTTTTGATCAGTTCAAAACTGTCGGGGCCCTATCACGTTTCCTGCCATTCATCCATGACTATACAACGCTGATCCAGACCAAGTAGTGCATGCATCACAACCAGAGAACATTGTATCACTTCGATAACAATGACAATTGTGCACAACCACCATGAGAAACAGGAATGTGAGACCTGGGCTTAAGGAAAGGAGGCTGGACTAATACCAACACGACATGTAGACCAATGTGACAACAATAATAACAGTTAACAGACACACCTAATGTTCACTGGACTGATACAAGTTGGGTTACAAGGTTTCTTCCTTCAATAACGTTGTCCTCAATTTTTTAACAAAAGCTTTAAGATTTCTGATTAACATTTATGATTTTTCCTAAACCTGTTAATTTAATCCGTTCTTATTATTATATTAATAATCCTGCTCTGGTTAAGAATATATCAAGCTGACTGCACTTATGTATGCGCATTCACACTCTTAAATGACTATTCAACATAACAGACTTCTAGCCTTAACTTGAAGCTTGATCCCTGCAAATGGACAACCACTCTCAGTTAAAGGTGCTATGAGGTGAATCTATTACCGGTGACATAAAGACTCTGCTACCCATGAGCACGTGCAGCAAATGTTGTAATGCTGCGTTCCAGTAACCTCGGAACTGGGAGTGACATCATCTCCGACTTACCGGCGTTCCAGTTGAAGTCAGAAAAAAACATGCTGATCTTCCAGGCTGTTGTTAGCTATTGTTAGTACGCCCTGCGTTGTTGTTCACAAATATCACATGAATAATGTGATTATCACTATGGCAGCATTTTTGTAAGTATAAGTCTAACAATAAGATGTATACAGCTGATCTAGAGTGACACACCCCAGTCAGAAGTGCAAATAAATTGATTATTACAGGAGCTAAATAACTGTTCACACTGGGGGCGATTGTCAACTTGGGTGGCGAGGTTTCACCGAGTTCCCAGTAGGAAATTCCGACTTCTTTGGGCCGTTCCAGTTGCAGTTTCCTACTCGGAACCCGGAAATTCCTACTTCTGACTACAACTGGAACGAACCAAAAGATGTGACCCAAGCCAAAAGGGGTGTGTTTGTTGTGATAAATACAGCTCAGACCTTCTTTTTTCAACAACTTATAGGATGCAAAGCAACAGGGTAATGTATCTCTTTCTAGTTATGTAGTGGTAGTTTTTGATGTGTGACAATAAGCAATTTTTGGAAAACTTATTATCGTAGTTTTGTAGCCGACTATATATTGCTACTTACAGCCCTGTGCTCTAAGACGTGTAATATAAATAATAAAATGATATAAATTTGCTCTAGTTTTGTCTTGTTCCTAAAGTTGAGTATCCAGGCCAGTCCAGCCCTGTCCAACCCAACCGCGAAGCTCAGGAATAGCATTTATAGATAACCTATTTTGATGCTATAAAACTCATCTTAAAGTGTGTATTTCGATTGGGCATATATCTAAAAGTGAGACTTTTTTGTTATTACTTAGAAACTCATCACAGTCCCTTTAAGTTTGGTGCACTCTGAAAATTCAAGTCTGGTACTCGGATACAGCTAGGTCAAACAAAGAAGATACAACGGTCTTTATCCACGCCTGGCTAGTGCACTCAGCTCCATGTCCCATCTATTATTTCTGCTTTTTCTCATCCTCCCTCTGACAATCCTCCGAGATGGGTGCAAAACACAAGACCTCTGTTTTAGAAACCGCTTTACCTGTCACATCCACACCACTTAATACGTCCTGGACCTCATCATTTCCTGGGTGACACGGCAATAACAGCCGGCATGCCACAGCTCTGCCTGATAGGTACAGGTCTTTGACTCTTATTTCTCCCACACAATAGCTTAACAAAACCTCTCTGTTATTTTTTTATTTGTATGGATTTTACGGTATCATCTCCAACAAAGCACAAAAAAAATCTATGAAGAGGCTTTTTCTCAGGTTTTTTTGGCAGGACTTCTGTCTGTACTATCAATATGTTTGTGTACAACACAGGCAGCAGCTGTGAAGAAAAGAGATTAGGCTCTAAAGCGTTAAGTCAAACAGGAGTCAGCTGAATGAGCTGAAGGTTTTGACACTGAAGCTGTGAGTGGGAGGCATGAAAAAAAACCTAACACATGAAGATATTTTATATTATGCAGTGACTAACATGAGCTATAATAGTAAATAAGGTTTAAAATCAACAGATAAGTCTTTTCAGAAATGATCATGATCCAGTGGCCACACAAGATCAACAATGACTGAATCATAGCACGTCATGATTCTTTCAAACACCAACACGCCGAGGAACAAGTCACGGTCTAAGCCTTGTTTGAAATCTAGCAGGGGGGGCCCTTTCATCCATCAAGTCAGTATCGACCCACGTCAATGTCTTTGAAAAATGGCCACCAGGAAATGATTGATCTGCCTGCTGTAACTGTAATCAATTGATCTGATTGCAGGGCTAACTAGCTTAGAATATGTATGACGTATGGATGCTACAGCAGGTCAGTCATAACGTGCAGGGCTTGATTTAAATCGTCCTGCATGAGGCAACACAACACAGAGGCTCTTCCTGCTGTGTGAGGACATGTTTAAATGTTCCTCCTTTACACCCTGAAAAAAAGAGAACTATCCGAAGAGGAACTTAATCAAAAACATTGGGAAAATAATTTACTTTTGTCAGCAAATTTATATATTGTATATATTTTTTTAATGTATTTGAGGCCACTCCACCTCACATGTTACATACACACACCCTTATACAAGAAAGAACATATTGTATTTCTTCAGTTCAACACCTCAGACTGTTTGACACTCTGTATTGTTGCAACTCCTTGCTGGCAAGTAAAATTCCACATGATTGCATCTAGCTGCTTCTTGTCATCTTTATTCTGAATTATGTCAGGTGTGGTATGAACTGGTTTCTGAGCAATCTTAGGACTGTAAGGGGAAAAATCCTGACACTTTTGTAAGTGACATTGACAGGTGTGATAGTGTGTGTGAAGGGACAAAACTTTTGGCTATTTTGCTTTTGACCCTGTAAGGCCCAAGACTGTAGATTAAAGCCAGAAAATTCTAATTTTTTGGAGATTTACTTTTTATTTCACTTTCTGCTAAAATCCTACAAAAATCAAAATGTCCATAAAATTCAACATATCGATTTTTTGTATCCCATTTGATACATTTGGTGTTTTTTGGAACTGATAATCCATTTGAGGACATTTTTATCATTTATCTGGTTGTATTTAGATGTTTGTTTTGTAATTTGTTGATCATATTAAGTAGATAGAGGTATTATAAAAGCATGTATCAAATATGATACAATTGGCGTTATAGGGTTAAGATCCTGAGAACTGAACACCTCTTGGATGCACAGAAGCCCTGTATACACGTACACACACCCTCACACACAGAGACCAGATTTGGATCTTTTCTGTCTTTTCCTTTTCATTTAGTTCTTTTTTAGTTTTGATTTCCCGCTCTCCCTTTCTTCTTTTATATCTCATCATTTTTTTTATCCATAATTAGATATTTTTTTCTTTTCTTTGTTATGTTTTATCTATTATCTCCCACCAAATTGTAAAACTCTCCTGAGTGTATATCATGTATTACATATCCTGTCCCGTAATTGTCTTGCTCTTGTCAGTGTTGTTTTGTTTTACAATAGAAGAAAAAGAGAACTACCAACACACAAGATAATGGAACCTGACATGTGTGCCCTCCATTGTCTGTGCATTACTGATAATGTGAAATAATTAAGTTCCTGCATTATTCTAATGCTCCACAAAAGAGAATTAGATAAACAATTATAGAAAAGCATGTTTTTTGATTACATTTAAAAAACAATGCAATTGCCAACAATCTAGATTACACAGAAATATTTCTAGTACAACATGTCATATTGGTATGTCAGGTTGAATCACATTTTGTGAATTCTGTCATGTTTAGTTTTTTTTCTGAATATTTTTTGTGCATTGTTGTGCCTTTGTTGATATGAAAGAGAGGATAGGCTTTTGAGGGGGCAAAAGAGAGTCTGGAAGGAGCTGGACACAGGCTGATACAAACCCTGGTCAGCAGAAGCATGTACTATGTGGGTCGTGCCTGGTTGCTTACCACTACGCCAAACCATCACCCCAAGTTTTTTGTTTTGTTTTGTTTTGTTTTGTTTTGGGTTTTTTTCATGCAAATAATACATTGACTTTTGGAAATTATTGTCAGGCTGCATTTAGTAAAGGGGAAAAGTGATTCCCAACCAGGGTTACATGTGCTCCTAGCACATTGCAAAGGGGTACATGGAAACATTTACTAATTTATTTCCAACTTGGAAGTACTAGGATAAGTCTGTCAATACAATGGTAAGTGTGAGCTACTACTAGTCTCCCCAGGGAGAAACTAGTATTGTCTTTTGCAGACACTTCAGAGTGTTTGGTGCTCTTACGTCGCTGTAAATGGGCTGGTTTCACTGAGGTTGCAGTGGGTCCGCAGATGTGAATGAAAATCCATATAAAACAGGCTGATTATGTTCTTCTATTAAGAATCATCAACGCATTTGAGTGATAGGGTATTCATGGTATGACAAAAGACAGGGGATACGCAAAAGAAAAAAAGGTCGTAAGGGGTGCACGTGGTTCCCAGGCTGCCCATCAATGCTCTATTAGTAAAGATTTTAACAATATATGTGTGTCTAAAGGAAACAGCTTTATACTCCCACTGCTTTATTTCAAAATTCATAATGCTTAGCTGTATGGCTGTGAAATCCACTACCAGATCTACTGTCTTTCTCAGGGTTAAATTTACATAAAGAGTGCACTCACTCCCTGTATTAAAGCATCAGTCATTCTCTTCCTCTTCTGTATGTACACTTCAGTAACGTTACACATATATGCTTCTTCTGTAATTATGGTGATGTGCTTTGGCAATAATATAGTCCATTTGGTACGATAAATGTTACACATTAGCATTTCTCACATCTCATTTAAGATCTGATAATCAATTCTCTCCCATGAGTCTTGCCTCGGTAAAGCACATCACATAATGTATGGGGAAATGTTTCAGCCAGTTTCTGCTTGGCTGCATAATGTGACGTACAAGGCCTCCGTCTAAAAAGGAAAAGTGCATAAGTTGAATAAGATGATGACAAAAACACCTGAAGTGTTAAGTTTTGGTTCTTGTGGCTGCATCTGTGGGTTCCTTGCAGCTCTTTTTTGCTGCTCTGCTCTTTTAATTGAGTGGAAATATTGAGCTTGTAACAGGACAGTGAGTTGATGGGATTGACCAAACACCTGCCGCCTGTTCTTTGACTCAATACCTCTTTTTCTCACAACCAAAAGGACAACAGACACACTTTGTACTAAAGAGGCAGTGTATAGCTCACCTCTGATGTTACTACAAATACTATAAAGGCAAATCTTTCACAGCATTGCACAGTACAAAAGTGGATTCACAATCAAAAGCCTTATTAATATTCATGGGAACACAAAAGGGCAAAACGGTCAGCTCAGATCAAAAACGTGGCAAGTTAGAACGAGCAGAGCCCACACAAGCACACCCTGCAGGGTTATATGACTGAAGATCATCGCTGGAATTGAATTTTATTACTGAGTTGAACTGAGAGATCACAACCACAGAAAAGACACGCAGAGCTGGAGTTAGAATATCAACAATCTGGAAGTTTATGGTTCTGCTAAGACAGTTTTTCTGTGATATCGCAGATAAGGTAAAAGGCAGAGAATTTATAAATGCACCAAACTCATAAGGGGGGCTTTTACTGCATTATTCTGGTTCAGTCATCTCATATGGAAGACAAGGTCATCACTAATCATTACAGACATAATGATCTTAATTGATTATCTCGGCCCTCCATCACTAAAGTCTCTGTCTCAGGCGTTGTATTCGACCTTCCAGATGCCATCCCGTCTTATTCTTTCAGCACGCATCAATCTTCCATCTTATTGGTTTTTAAGCCATCAGCGCTGTTCTCCGCTCTTATTGGTGTTTAAGCCACTATCTTTAAGCTGTCCATGGCATGCCTACCATAAAAAGGATTGCACACTGGGGATGAGGTTGCATCACCATTTCTAGAAATGACATATTTTCATTTTTTAAATATTTGTACAGTGCGTGGCCTGAAAAGAGGGACTGAGTGTTAAAATCCCAAGCTGCTGCATTTTCAAGGAAATGCTCTTAACCATGTGAGTCACACATGAAAGTGCCAGCAAATGTTTCCTCATCCAGCGAAGTAGTGGGAGAAATAAATCCTCTTCCAAGAAAAGATTGGATAATTACAAACTAAATCCCACTACAACTTTAATGTTGGATTGCAGCCTGATTCATGTAAACATATCTTAACTGTTGTAAAACTTCACTTTAATACCATCAGGAGTAAAAAAAGATGCACTCTTTACAGGCATGAGGACCGTCCTGAAACGAGATGCTGCAAATCAAGGGGCTAACCTTTAATAAATTTGTATTCAGTAGAGACAAATATGACAGGTCTATGATTGGTCAATGGATCTGTCACTAGTTTAAGTTCTTAATTTAGTCCACTTGGCTTTGCCACTTCCCTTTTTTGCCCTCAAAACCAACATGGCGTAGTGTGGATTGCTGTTCATCATGAGACTGGGATCCACATTCAAGATTTCTAACAGCTAAACAGAGGCTTCTTCTTGCTGCCATGATGGAGGGATTCATGATTGGCTATATGGATTTACGTGGGTGTTGGGTATATGTATTTTACTGTAGGTATATGTGTATTTATATGTATATGTGTATATACAGTGCTCAGTATAAAAGAGTACACCCATTCAGATTTTTCATAAAACCTTTAGTTTCCTTTTAAAATCAACATTTTCTATGGCATACTAAACCACAAAATATTCTAGCAAATGTGGGACATGGATTGCAAACAAGATTTTTTTAAGTTGCACACAAAAAAGTCAAAAGGGTAGAAACAAAGCTAAGTTTTAGTTATCTTATTACCCTCATTTTCATCTTATGTGAAAAAAAAATGTTATGTTAAACTCAGTTTTGTCAAAACTTTTGAAACCTTTCATTTGTTCATTTAGATATTTAACAGGGGGTGTACTCATTTATGCCGAGCACTATTTTTATATTTGTATCCATAAAATAAAGAATTAGTCTTCCTCCTGCTCTATTGTAAAGTGCCTTGACATAACAATTGTTATGAATTGGTGGAATACAAATAAGATTGTGATTAGTTTACAGACTTCTGATTAGAAGCTCTAATTTGAAAATGATTTTAAATTTCAAATCAGTGTTACTTCAGGAGCCCATGTTTTAACTTAACTTTAGTTCATAAAATCAAATTTCAATTACTTTTTCTGTTTTCACATACTAAGTTTGCCTGAGCCACCTCTATTCTCACTCTGTCTAAGATGCTCTGTTGGAGCTCCTCTCTTTTTAAGGCCCCCCTTCCCCACATGGTCCCAGTCTAGTCAGATGGGTTAACAGGTCAGTTCTGTGATAATTTTGCTCAGCACCACTTTGCCAACCAATTGGATTAATCTGATGATGAAACAATGGTAGGACATCACAGTGGTAGGTTGTGTGTAGGGTCCATGGGAATAAGCTGTTTCTGGCAAGAACAGAGGGAGAAGTCCAGACACTGCAGGCTTTGTCTTGTGCATTGATGTACTCTATTACAGTGGTTCCCAATCTTTTCTATATGACTGCCCAGTTTGAAATAAGACAATGTTGAAGCTGACCAGCCTTTGTAGGAGTGTTGTGTATGGGGTGCTGTGGCGGAAACAACAAGGACAAACAAATCAACATTTTGTGCATAGTATGCAGAGTTAAAGAGGTGAAAATTATGTAAAATGTTCATTTTAAAAATAAAAGTATTAACAGGCTAAGATAAAATAGGATAATACACTAGCTGTCTTTCGCCAAAGGTCTTAAAATGATGATGAAACAATGGCAGGAGTCATAACTTGACACACCAGATGGACCGTTCAGTGTGTTCGGCTAGTCCATCTGGGGAAGAGACCATAGAAAAACCTTGGTGAGGGCAGAACCTTTTAAACCCATATCTGACAAGGGATTGGATTATCATTTCATCAATAAACATTTATTACAGGTCAACAAGGTAATGCCCAAGGCAGGACCTACTGCATGACAGAACGTGAGCCACATCCTAGAACAAACTCTTGCCAAAACACAATGGAGGTGGAGCCAAAACAACCTTACTAGAGAAGTTTTTCGTGTTATTTGTTTTCAATTAATAAAGAAATGCAGTCATGATCTGACAAAACTGCTAATGCAGCTGTTAGCATCTATGATAATCTCTATACGTGCAGTAACTTTCTACTGTTGTAGTGCGCTTAGCTCCCACCTCTTCCTGCTTTAATGGACTCTGATTGGACCGTGCACCCTTGGGTCAAGCACAATCATTGTAGACTGGAGCTTGGCAACATTGATCTGCCTGGTTACAGGTTAAGGGAGTCACACTGATAAGTCTCTTTGGAGAAGCCAGGGGAGGAGGGTGAAGAAGAGGGAGGTCTTAATGCTGTTTTCAGATGTGGTACTCTCTATATGCTTTGAATGCAGCGTGCAGCACGGGTCGTGTGTAAAGCCCACAGTGTGACAGTGTGAGGCACAGACAGGATAAGTATGTGAAAGCAAAGGCTTTTTGCCACACTGATGGTGATTGGAGGGATAATCGTCTGAAAGGGGAAGGGAGGTGATGTCCAAAGGGAGAGCAGGGGAAAACACTGTGAAATGGATGTGCTCGGTAAGGGAAATGACCTCTCCACCTCTCCTTCTTTCTCCTTTTCCCTTTCTCTTTCACTCAGACCAAATATTTCCCTCTGAACTGTGTAATCTCTTTCCATCTTCCCTTTTTCTCATTGTCTCTCAGAAACCACTCTCCTCCTCTGTGCAGCGCTCCTCTGCCTGCTCCCTGCCTTTCCATTAAATCACAGCAACACAGCATTTCCACATTTCATACTTGTTTTAATCTTTTAAAAATCAACTGCCCTACCCAGCCCCGGAAACATTTATGAGGGTGGTCATAAAAAAGGGCTCAGCTGGCCCTAACAACTGTTCTGGGACCTGATCTCTCATGTCGGTACTCATAACATGACATGGGAGGGGGGCAGAGAGGAGGGTCGGAGGGGGAGATCGAGACAAAATGAATAGCACAGGAAAACCATGCAGGAGGGGAGAGGTATAAAGGCTTTCTCCATATGAGCACGCTCACTCTTGTAAGTGCTTGTTACATCAAGCTGTCAGTCAAGCTGATGGTCGGGCCCGATGGCGCAGCGCGGCTCAGGGGGTCTCTGGGAAATACAGAAATGATTGCAAACTGATACAGGGCTTTTGCGAGGCTTATGATATTTTGGGTCTTGTTTCATCAAATCCATACCTATAAATATTTTAAATTCTAACATGGACAAAAGATTTAGGTTGAGACCTCAGTTTTTAAGGATTACAATATTTTCATGATAGGAGTGCATGTTGTTTGGCTACATATTAAACTGTAACACTTTCTGTAGGAGGTGTCACAATAACAGAAACTTTAACTTGATATGAGAGTTGATACAGTTTGGGAAAAAAATGTCTAACACTGTTTTAAAACCACAGGAACCGCAATGTAGAGCCCATCATGTCATCAAACTGCACAAGTTAATTACTGGACTAAAATTTAACAACATTTAGACAAGCTAGACATTTTTTTCTGTCTTTTAATCAGCACACTTATTTTTCTTTTTAGGGGGTTAAATATTTATACATGTGTGGATAAGGACAGGATTGTGGTATTAAAGTCTGGATTCCAATTTTTAAAAATGGAGGAAAAAAAGTCAGAATTCTAAAACTGTTTTGCAAGAAAAATATAAAATTTTGATTATGTTTTACAGAAACAGATTTAAAACTAAAACTGAATTCTAGAATACAGACAGGAATCCAAGACCTCAGACTTGTATTTCAGATCTGGGAGTTTAATGTCAGCATTCTGAGTTAAATCTCAAAATTGTGACGGTCACAGAATCCTGGTATTTTCAGAATTCTGTTATACCGGATTTCATGTTTATTTATTTATTTATTTAATAGGGACAGTGCACATTAATGAACATCTATTCAAAGAACAATAGATGTAAATATGCCGGATTATAGCATCAATGCTAATTTACATCCGTAGTCCCGAGGCAGGTAACACATAAACATTATGGCAAAGACACCACACACACAAAAGCAGGACTTTGAAAAGGACAATAGATCATAATGAGAGCACAATACAACACAGTTCATTTCTAAAATCCTGGATGTTTATGGTTACAGGACTGGTTTGCTTTCAGCCACTGTTTAACATGTGTTTTAAAAGTTTGTAATGTGGGGCATTACAATTGAATTCTAAATTCAACCTCAGAATTATGGTATTTTTTTTTTAATCAAAAATGGTATTTTATCACGGCATTCTGAAGTGATTACCAAAATTCCGACTTAAATCAAAGAAACCTGACTTTTTTCTCAGAATACTCGATTTATGGAAAGTTGATCTTCTGATTAAAAAACAGAACTCTGTAAAGGAAATCACAGTTCTTCGTTCATTAGCATCTGGGGTTCAATAGCAACAATACGACATCACATCACATCTCAAAACTCTCTGATTCTGATTCAGATTCTCAGAATTTTAAGCTTCCTCGCTCTTATCTTTTGTATCCAAATTCTGATTCAATATTATTCCGATTTCAGTTTTAAAATCCAGATCCAAGATCAGAATTCTGACTTTAATCCCAAAAAACGATTTAATTTTCAGAAACCTGACTTAAAGCTCAGGAACCTCACTGCGATCCCACAATTCTCACTTAGATTTTAGTGGTCGGATTTAAATCTTAAAAATCTTAATTCAGTTTCAGAGTTTTGAAACTTTTATCTGAATTTCTGCTTGATGTTAGAAATCTGATTATCTGTAGAAGTGTGACTTTTTTTTACAGAATTAAAAAAATAATATCCTGTACTGTATCCTTACGTATGACTTAAGAATCTTGTATTTAAAGCTTTTGGACCTTAACAAATAACATTAAATAAAAAAACATATTATCTAACTTTAGTTGAAATGGTTTTAGAGAATATGGAGGGATTTAACATATTTAACACTTTAGATGATCTGACACTCTTGACACCAGTGCACTAGGGCTGGGTTAAAAAAATCGAATTAATCGATTTGAATCGATTTTCCTTTAACTGGTTTATAATCGATCCATAAAATCCAAAGATGGATCTTTTAACTTGGGTAGTTTTTTCTTCTTTGGATGTGCAGAGAAGCAGCCTGTGGTATCAAAACTGCTAGTCTGGTGTGATCAGCGTTTAGCGCTACTTTCTACTGAACAAGATCTCATGAGATGTTACTGCAAACAAACATGGTGGAAGCACTATATGGGCACCACTGGTAAGTTTAAAAGCTGATGTAGGGATGTACAGTATTTTAGATTTAACAAGTACAAAGGAAAATACGAGTTGGACGAAAAACAAGTAATATGCAGAATATGCATTAATGCATATCATTAAAATATGATTAATGTAACTGCTTTGGGTTTAGTTCTTCATGTTAAAACAATTTTTAATGATGTACCAGGTCAAAAGGTCACTTTTTACATTTACAGCACTATTTTAACTAAGATATCCCAGACTGAATAAATATGAAATTGAATCATGAACTGAATCGATTTCAGACCTTGTAATATCGAATTGAATCGATCCAGAAAATCTGAATTGATACCCAGCCCTACAGTGCACATATACTAGCTGGCCACTTATTAGGTACACCTTGCTAGTATCAGCCTGCATTTTTCGTCTTCATGACTTTTGATTGTTTATGGAGTAGATTTAACAAAGTGCTGGAAACAAGCCACAGAGATTTTTTCATATTGATATGACAGCATCACATATCTGTTGGCAACACCATTTTATGTTTAACAGTGTCATGAGATAACAAAGTAAGGCTTCTACAAGAGGTGAAATGTTTGATATAACATCCACCAAATGGATTTCACTGCATATTAATATATTTACCACAGAGGTCCAGAATGTTTATTTCCATACCTTTCCTCCCCCTCTCCTCTCTCGGTCTCTCTCTTAGATGTAGCACCACATTTTTAATATTGACATCCATGAGGCAGTGGAAATTTTAGAACTTCAGTCACTGAAATAGACACCAGCAGGTGCAACAAAGACACATCCAGCTCTTAAAACAGACACCTTTCTCTCCTCAAAAAGGCCAAAGTTTTCACAACAGCAATGTCTGTAAGAACCTTTGACACAAGAACATGACTTTTCCCCCCTGCCATGACCTCTGAGAAGACGAGACACCCACGAAAACGGGCGAGACATGAATAGAAATTCTACCACCTCTTCACTTCTCTTTTACTTCTTTCCTCTCCTTTTAGCCTTCAACAAAATATTTCATTTGATGCACTCTTGGCTCTTTCCTCACTCAAGATCTACTCTGCTTGTAAAGTAAAAATGTTTTGCACATGAGCCAAGATGAACTGTGCCAATGAAGTGTGCTTAGCCTGTCTGCTGATTTAATTGAGTTTTAAAAAGGAAGTTAAATTTAAATTGTGAAAACTAAAATCATTTATACACTCAAGGCCACTTTTATTAGGCGTACATTGATGATAATGGTTTGCATCTCTTTTTGCATTCATGCCTGTCTTTAATCTTTGTGGCAAAGATTCAACCAAAGATTTTCAACCATTCTGACAAGACAGCATCATGCATCAGCATCAAGTCAATGATGCAAGTCTCCCAGTCCATTAAATCCAAAAGGTGCTCAACAGGATTGAAATCTGGTGACTGTGGAGGCCACTGGAGTACAGTGAACCAGCTTGAGATGATTTTAGTTTTGTGACATGGCCAGTTGTCTGGCAGCCATCAGAACACAGACGGATTACCACATGGGCAAAGTGGGCGTGTGCCCAGGGCCCATAAGCCAATAGGGGCCCTTGGCCTTCGGTGTTTTTTAAATGTTCAGAGTGTCATTAAATGAGAAGCGTGCCTTTGCACATGCACTGTTTGCGCATAAAGGCATGGACAGGGGGCCCCTGATAAATTTTTGTCCAAGAGCCCCAAGTCATGATAATCCATCTATGCATCAGAAGATGAAACACTGTAGCCATGAAGGGATGGACATGGTCAGGAACAACACTCAGGTGGGCTCTGGCTTTGAAATGATGCTAATTGATGCTAAAGGCCCAAAGTGTGCAAAGAAAACATCCTATCATGTTGTCTGGGCTAAATTCTGACCGTAGCATCTGGATTTTGCCGCAGAAAAAGACTCATCGCATCAGGCATCATAGGAAGAGTTCTTTTTCAAAAATATATATTACTCAGTGCTATTCTTTTTTATACCGATTGTACTACCTGCCCTATGAGTATTTAATGCCAGAAAGCTATATATCCCTGTTCAAACTGTATTCCAAAGTTCAGATCCCCAGCCAACCCATGGGTGGGTCTGGGTAAATAATGCAAATACTTTCAAAATGAAAATGGATTTATAGCGTTTTGGAAAAGAGCTCTTCATATTTTCCAGTTTTCTATATCTAACTTTTGTGAGGCTATGCAGCTGACAGGAGTGGCACTTGGTGTGGTTCTCTGCTGCTGTAGCCCATCTGCTTCAAGAGTTAGTGCGCTGTGTTTTGAGAAATGGTCCTCTCCAAACCTGGGTTGAAAGGATTGAGTTACTGTTGTCCTTCTTTTCTCTCTGACCTCTGGCATCAACAAGGGTTTTCATCACCCTGAGACCTTTAGCTCGCTGGATATTTTCTGTTTTTGGACCATTCCAGATGGTTCTGAGTGAAAATCCTCGTGGATCTGTGGTTTCTGGTACAAACATGGGCATGTTCAGAGTCTCTTAAATCACCTTTCTAATACCAGTTTGATGCTTGGGTGGAGAGCCATCTTGACCATGCCTGCATGCATTGAGTTGCAGTCATATAATTGACTGATTACCAATTTCGTACAATAAACTGAGAAGAATTTAAACTGACATCTATATTTTTCTCTTCTTCCTGCTTATATGTTTGAAATGTAAATCCTGATGATCATGCCTGTCATGTCTGATTCCCTTTTCTAACTTGTGTGAGATAATCCTCTTTTTGTACCTCCTTCCATTCAGTCCAGAACACGGGCAAACACAGAGAGAGTGAGTTGTGGGCTAATTGTTGGGTTAAATGGGGTGATGGGGTATTGAATGGTCTAAAGATTTTATGTTTCCATGTAAAGCCGTTCAATCCAGCAACCCTCATAAGCAGCGTTTCATATTCATAACATGTTTCCCATCTGGCTGCAGGGCACTAAGCGATTGAAATATCACACAGTCTGCTCTAATCGCATTACTGTGCACATAGAAACATCCACACAAGGCACCAATGTGAGGCTCCAGCCTTTTGATGTTTGACTCTGACTGAGAGGAAGGCGCAGGGTCCTCTGACTGACAGCCCGCTCTGAATGCATGAACGACTGAGTCAGCATGGATGAACGGCCATTTAACTCTCTGAGCAAAAGACAGAAAGTTCAAATAAATGTCTGACCTTCTGACTGACAGCATGTCCACCCGAAGGTCAGGTCTTAACTAAAATAAAGTGTTATTTTGAATAATGTTTCTAAAGGCTGCAGGAATTATGATGAGCAATGGACAACACTGAATTTTTGCAAATATTTCTCTCAGCAATGGGCCCAGTGTGGAAGCCGAATGGGGGCCACCTGCACAAGGCAAGAGCGTTGATACATAGGGAATCAAAAACCAGTTCCAGTTGAGAATCGTTAACAGCTCCATCAAAGAATAGATATCATTAATCTTTTTGCTAATCAATTCCCTTATCAATTCCATTCAACTGACAGTGTTCAGAAGCGTCAGAATTGTGGCTTAATTTTAATTGCACCTACTGCACAACCTTAAGTGAGTGGAAACACCAGCAACTTGAAGAAGGAGTTATCTATACTGTGATGTACATATTGTATGTTTGGCATTGTTGCCACTGAAAATCAGACCATTTACCCACATGCAAAATTTGCTGGAATCGATAAGGGAATCGTTAAAGAACTGGATCGATAAGCAGGATCGTTAACAGCATTGGTATTGATAAAATCTTATCAATTCCCATCCCTATTGATATATGGTGCATGCATGCTTGCTACTCAGGTTAGGTTTTACAATACACAGCCCAATGTTTAGGCCATGATACAATATGTATCCCCATACATGGAAACTGAACAATGACTATGCCATTAACAGAATTCTCAACCAGTTTGTTTTTTATTGCAAGAGAAAAAAAGAAAAAACAATCATTTTTCAACAGGTCTACAACTTAAGAAAGTTGAATTAACATTACCCAACGTGTCCTGACAACAACTATCAAAACAATGAGGCCATATCTTCTTTGTAGAATCTGTATCGATACACATATCCCCAATGAGTGCATGGCAATATATTACCATACTGGATATTTCGAGCACAGGCCTGATTGCTTCACACTTTGTCAAACCTAGACATTTCTTAAACCTGTTGTAGCTTTATGACAGCAGAAACATACAAGCGTGCATCATTCAAAATCACCCTAGTTTCCATCTAGAGGTTTGGGTTGCCTTTGGGGGGATACCAAAGATTTAGAGCTGGTGGAGGATGGGCTGCTCAGCTCTTCTTAATTTTGAGATATACTTGCTGTTCATCCTTGCATTTGTGTTATGAGAATTTTTGTTTATATGCTGTACTTGCCAGTATGGGATGCATGTTTATGGAGGAAGCCAATAGAGAGCAAAAAGACCTCGGGCTCTTTGCAACTACCTGTTGTGTTGGATGCAAACTGCAAACATGGCTGTAATTCTGGGTAAAAATAAACACCAATAATTGACATAATCATCAAATGTTTGCTAGCAGCTGGTGACAAGTGGTCAGATCTCAACAACTGCACCATTTACACTCCATCTCTCCAAGTTATGGTCTGATAAGTGAACATGTTAACTGATGACATTCAGCTAACTGTGCTGTTAGATGTTAAAGTAAAACTGAGGATGAGCCCTTTAATGCTTGATCACTAGACACTGTGTCAAAACCGTGAATAAGAAGTTTATGTGAGAAAATTCTGCCAAAAATAAAAGCTAAGCTCACACAAACTAACCACTGTAACAAAGTCAACCATAGAGTCAGAGTCACTAATTTACACGGTCACTACTCAAACTTAAACGCCAAACTCATTTCCTTATTCTCTATATTCCTAAACAGAACTTATCAGTCATCACATTTGTGTCTGTGCACTCACACATTATGATGCTGATGGTTTGGTCTGGATTCATCAGTGTGGCTTCAAATATTTCTGTTGTACTTGTTCATATTGACACAGGGGACACGAGGCAGCCATTATACATCCCTGTAGTTTCAGCGCGTACATTTTTAGCTTTAAGTCAAGTAGGAGGAGCTCCCAGAAAAAAAGGGTTAAGAACCATTATCATATTTCAAATTGTACCTAATCATCTTACATGGTGTTACACCACTATTTAGTGTCTATTTTGTATTGTATCACACATCAGGTACCCTACTGTGCTCTTATCTGGCTCTGTATCATTAGAGAAGAACACAACATTTCATACCACCTAATAATAACACTTCCTATGACTGTATCGACCCAACTGCAATTTGTCATAACATTTTGTAATGCCATTTTGTAGAAAAAAGGTATCATGTTGCCATAAATTCTGTGTTATAAATGAATTTCTCAATAGAATGCAAAATGCATGATTAATGGGGGAAAAAAAGGCAGCAATTAAGCACTGACTGGCTTACCTTTTTATCATCTTCTGTCTCTCAGGTTGTTAAAACATGCAACACAAAGCTTTAGTTTAATATTGACAGTGTGAATAAAGCCCCATCAGTATTAAACTCTCCTAAAACAGAAAATAAATCCTAAATGTCAGAATCCTAACACACTTTGTTGCAGGAGCACTGTGCACGGCTTGCCCTTAATTCATTCGGTGAGGGTCGATGGTATCCTGGTAACCATCAGAAATTCATCAATGACAGCACCGCAGTAAATGCCAAAGGTAAATTGGCCGATTAAATTATGACTCGTTCCTCCAAACTCACTGGCATGCTTTCTCACGTCCCTGGATTTTTGTATTTTCCTCAGGAAAGTAAAGTTCAGAAAATAAAAGAAGGGATAAAAATGAGTCAGTGCACACCGGGGTCAGGAAAAAAATCTATGGTAAAGATCAGCTTCTCATTAAGTGTCAGAGTGAGTATGTGTGCCTGTATGTGGAAACATACCATGTTTTAAATGGATGTAATGGGAAAGTGAATAAAAAAAAGCTTAAAAGTTTGTATACACTTGTTTGCTTTAATACATCTACAAACAATCCAACAATTCTATGTCTGATACATTTTTTTGCTTCTTCCTGGATTTAGATCTCGAGGTTAGGCATTTTCTTAGGCCCAACTTGTGTTCTTTCATGTAAAATCAAGATCAGCTGAAGTGGGAATAAGGCAGTAAATAATCAGGATAATTCACTGAGGCCAAGTGGGGAGGAGTGATGAAGTTCATGCTATACCTCTGGTGCAAAACCGAAATAGGAAAACTCGACAGGATGGATAAAAACAACCATTGCCTTATTTGATAGCAAGGAGAGCAACACATACACAAATGTGCATCTGCATATTTCCACTCCACATCATCACAGTTCTGTAGATACCCTTCACAAAAAAAAAAAAAATCACCACGGGGTCTCTCATTCTGCTGTTGGATATAGAGCTAAAACACCGCAGTTTCTTTCCCTGGTGGAATCACGATGCATGCTATAATGTTCATCTCAACTCTTTCATCAATGCTGTTGATAAGCTTTATAATAGCATGGATGAATAAAGTTAGGATTTCTATTAGTGTAAAGCTCTGCTGTTTCTTACCCTATAATATAACAACTGACTCCCACCATGCATTTTAGGCATCATGTCCTACTTTCTGGCATTTTATTAATCTTATGTTATATATTATATTAAATTATTAGGTATAATGTGAGAAATTAGGTGTTTGATAAGCATATTGTTTCTATGAAACCACTTTTAGCCTCATCACTTGATATAAGCTTAAAAAATGGAACTGTAAGTACATGTTTAGATAACATTCTGTAATCATGTGTCCGTCCTCAGGTGTGTGGCCTAACAATCTGGTTGAATCTTCTATTGTGTGCATTTGGAGATCAAGTAAATCTAATGAAACTGTCTTAGTGTCTGTGATCTAGAGCTACATATTCTTTTGGGAATGAAAAATAATCTTCAGTATTGTTCCAGTACATGAGTTTATTGCTGACTGTCTCCTCCTCTCTTCTAAAATGATAAACCCAAATCCCCTCTGCATTACTAAAGGAAAAATCAACAAAAAAATAGCATCAGTGTGTTCTTCTCAGCTATTAAGCCGTCTAATTAGTGATATTAACCAGTGTGTACATTACGTTGGAACAGAGGCTGTCTAATTGTGTCAGAGCCACGTGAAAAAACACCTTATTGATAAACAGCACTGTGTGATGTATTTGTGTTTCTAAGGCTTGGAGGACAAATCCCCAGCTGGATAGATCTCTGCAACATAGAATTAGACTAATCCCTTGCATATCCTTTACTGTTGTGATAGCACGTTTAATCCAGAATTCTGCTTTATCGGAGACAGCTGAAGTCGTGTTCTCACTTTCAAGCAATGCAAAGTCACACATGAAAGACATGTCTAATCCAGAATTTAACTGTCTATTTCATTGATATATTTACAGACCTCTACTTTAACAAGATACAAGGGTTATCGTGGATGCACATGCTACCCTCAAATTCCATTTAGTCGTCCTCTCTCATAACAAGACTAAAGCCTCGCCTTTGATGATACTATGAATCTCTACATCCAAACATGAAGTACCACTCAAACTGGAGTTGGTGTAAAAGATACCAGCCCATGTTTATTTTTCTTCTAATTCTTGTTTTGAGTCCATTATATATAGTGAAAGTCCAACTCAAGAGGCTCAGACATGTGTGACAAACTCTCTTGCCCAGAGCTATAAGGGCAATACAAGATCATGAGATCTGAAGACAGGCTTGGACCAAGCAGGAAAAATCAGTACATGTGTTTTTGTCATGCCCAGGCTAATGAGGTTGAGGTATTTATGTAAATATGCTGTGACGTTTTCCTGTGCTAGTTTTAGCTCTTCTGTTTGATTCTTAGAGCATATTGTTCTTGTCTTTTCCTAGTATGCTTCTAAGGTCTTCACTCCAGTTCGACTGCTATCAGCCCAAAAACCTGTGACTTATGCTGCGTTCCAGGCAACCCGTAACTCGTGTTTTTCCCACCTGTAACTCGTGAAAATGCACTGGAACGGCAGTCGAACTCATAACTTACGACCCGTGAACTCGTACCAGATCGATGTACTCCGAGTTACAACTTGTGACGTCACATCACTGCCTAACCAATAAGGCAGCCTCTTAATAAAAACAAACACTGTAAAGTATAAACTTCTGTTACATTATGCGTCGTTTCCCCGCTTCTGTTTCACTCAAATGAGGTAGTTGATAAAGCATAAATCTTATAATGCCTGCCATGTTGATTCATTTACATACCAGAATTCCTTGCGCTGAAACCGAAGTCATATTTTGCCTGAAACGCTTTCAGGTCGGAACTCGGAGATTTTAACTGGGAAATATCCGAGTTACAGGTCGCCTGGAACGCAGCATTATGTGTGCAAATGCTGATGATGACATCTTCTCGAGGGATGGGAATGACGGGGTACCACAGGGCACAATACATGTTCCAGAATAATGGTATAATAATGTTGCAGTGATTCTGCAATAATAAACAAATTGCTAAAAAATAATGTCACTATATGTAACAATAATTGATTTTTCCCATCCTGTCAATGTTGTAGAAGTCAAAGTGTATCATACTTGGACTTTTAAGAGGCTGGGGCATCCTTCAGGGCACTTTTCTTCCCGATGATGTACAACATTTCTGCTCTGTAAACTTTCTCTTCTTCTCATGTTGAATATGATATTGTTTAATCCCGGAGCACACGGTTACACATGCAGATGTGTGATTAGACACGGCACAAAGAAAGCATATATAGATGTCTTATGAAAGCACTAACTCACTAAAATGGCATACATAGATGTACTTACAGTGGACAATTATGTATAATGAGTCCAGTTGACAGCCCTTTGAAACTCTGTAAAATCCTGATTAAATATTTTGTTTTTCAGTCTTGCTACACACAAGGGAGTTGAGGCAATTTTTACAAAGTACATAAAACATTTCAAGGAAACTATCATTCTGCATAACAAGCTGCTTTCAGAACTGTGTGGGCTGACAGAGACACCAGAAAGCAAATCTAAAATGCTTTTGCTTGAACTTATTTGAGGAAAATTTAATCAACCCTCTGCAGAAAAAGGAGTACGACGGTGCTCTCTGGCAGCTTTTGTGTCAACACCAATGACCAAGAACATATTTTAATGTTCTGCTGGAATGTGCGCTATGGTAGATTTAAGGGTGCATCTTTAACAGGCATCCAACAGAGAATTGGGGTTGAACAAGAGTTTATTGAAGAATTTAACCAAAATTTTGCCATAAAATTGGTTTACTGTTTTATTTAAAGGGACAATATCAGACCTGTTGGGGACTTTTGCTACTCCACAGCGAATCAAATGCTCAAGACATGTTTCCCCACTCTGAATCAGTTCTATGATGAGTTATGTTGTTGTTTTTTTAGCCATTTCCATCATCAGCCTAACTCTACCATTCCAAATGCACTGATGCTGTAGAAGTGATAGCCAACGTGGCACTCCTTCAGCTTAGCAACACACTTTTTGGTTTGATTCTCACAGTAAAGCAGAGGTCAGGTTACATGATTTATGCATGATTATGACAGCCGTAGGGTTTCAGGACCAATGGCAATGACATCTGTTTAAGAGCAAAATATTGGTATTCTGGTTTTTGAGGTCTTGTTAAGAAATGGGAGATAGTCTAAGTATGTCTAATATGATGTTAAATTACAGTTACTTTGTTTATTTAGCTTTTTGATTAATGATATTTGATAGTGATATTATTGCCCTTTCTCAACCTGATTGTGTATGTTTTGACCACCTTTTCTTTAAAAAATAATGATAAATAACTTTTATTTAAACCACTGAATCTGGTTTACTTGTGTTACTTCATTTGGTTTCTTAACAAAACACAGACAAAACCTCTAAAATATCCTGCTCCTTGCTCTTTTTCTTTGCAAACACTGTAGCTGTGAATAACACACAGATCTACAAAAACTGTTCTACATTTTTATTACATGAACAACTATAGATGCCATGCATGATAAGTTGCTTTGGGGGTCTGTTCGATTGGAGTTTTCTGCTGTAAAGCACATTAATGTTTCTAGAGACTGACCTCAGTGCCCCCAATCTAAATTACCATGGTTACTGCACACCATAATCCTGATTTAATCAACTCCATGAAATGATAAGGGGGTGCAGATTTTGTAAGTACATGTTGGCGCTGTGTATGTTTGTGCATGTCCCTGTGTTTCAGTTATTTTTTTCTTGAACAAGTAAATTAGTCTCAATGCACTAATAACGCAGTTTCATCAGAGCCTTCAATGTTTGGTTGTATGAAGAGAAATGTGCAAGAACATGTGGGCTGCTGTGTTGTTTAGGACACATGAAAAAGCCAAAACATCATGTAATTTGAGGAGATTTACTAAGTTCTTCACTCCTGAAGGTTCATTTATGCTCAGGGTTATCATCTGTATGATGTTAAATCGCCTGGACGCGAGGACAAACAAATGCAAAAACAACAGCTGAGAGGAGACTGGCGAGCAATTAAATATCCATAACGAAGGAGAAGTGGAGAATTGTGTGAGACAGATTTGTTTGAGCCCTCCGGTGGATGTATTAGTTAACAGCAATGCCAATGGAAAGGACACACTGAAGTGTCTGAGCAGTGATGGTAGCGTTGTTCGAAAAGGACATATACATTTTGCATATACATAGAGGGAGTATAAATGGGCCTTTATTTGTAAAATACAACATACAGTTTGGTCTGTGGCCAAACTTTTTAAAATGAAACAGATACAGCCACCTACATTTCCTCGTCCAGCCAAATGCCTGCTGACCTTCAGCCAAGTCCCCCTTTCTTCTCCGGTGTTGTGCCCAAATTCCACCCGAAACAAGCCTAAGCATGCACTTGCAAAACAATGCTTCTGTCACAATGCTTCCACCTTTGCACTGGTTATAAAAGTGCCAAGAATAAGCAGTCATGACTTCTTTGTCATGTCATGGCTGGCATCTCATTACAGCCACGATGGTGGGCTGGTACTAGCACGTTCCAATCATGGAACGGTCAAGACTCGGACACGGAAAGTGTGGAAAATTTAATGGCGCCATCTGTACTGGTAAAAAAAACATGGGAGTTTCTGCACAATGTCCAGTTGTCAATTGTGTTGTTGAGTCATTTAACTGAGGTATCATAATACGTGTCAATCAATCAATCTTTATTTGTATAGCGCCAATTCATAACAAGTGTTGTCTCAAGACACTTTACAATAGAGCAAAAGCTCTTCATTTTGTGGATACACATATATGCATAGATACATATAAACATATAAAGATACACATACACATATATATACAAATATATACATCCAACACCCAACATGAATCCATATAGCCAATCATGAATCCCTCCATCATGGCGGCAAGAAAAAACCTTCTGTTAAGCAGCAGGAAATCTTGAATGTGGATCCCAGTCTCATGATGAACAGCAATGTCACACGATGCTGTGATGGGTGTGAGGGCGAAGGAAGGGAGGTAAGAGGAGACTAGTGGACTAAAGTAAGAACTAAAGTTAGGGACAGGTCCATGAATCATAGACCTGTCGTCTGATTTATTAGAGGTTAGCCTCTTGAGATGCTACATCTCGCTTTCAGGAGGGTCCTCATGTCTGAATGGTTGTGGTGATCATTTTCTAGAAGTATAATCAATTATATTTTTACTGAAAATAAGAATTTATGGTAGTGACGAACTCATGGGTGCCCAGACCACAAGTGCATCCCAACCATATTTGTCTCCATTAAATATAAATGTGTTAAAGGCCTCTTGAGATGTGACATCCCATTTTCAGAGGGACCTCATGCCTATGTGGTAATAAAAACAAATAAGTACTGTAGATGTATCGATCATGGATATGGAGATCATGCTAATATCTACATTAACAGCTATAATGATAATGGGAATGGAATGTTCCTAATGAAAAGGCCAACTACGTGTTGGTCAGGGCCTTAGCATGTTCTCCCACGCATGATTGGGTTCTCTCTCTCCCACAAACCAAAAGCATGCTTTTTAGGTTAACTGTGTTACCCTATGGTGTGGGTATGAGTGTGAATAGTAGTCCGTCTTTTTATGTAGCCCTGCAATCGGCTAGCAATCAGTTCAAGTTGTACCCTGCGATCGCCCAATGCCAAGTGGAGAAGGATCCAGCATCCCAAGAAGTAAGTAAGTAAGAAGTAATAGGGAAGCCAAGAAGTAAAAATTGGTATGGATAATGGATGGATAGAAGTCTGCATGACAGAAATCTCTCAGAAAGTTAATGGGAAAGAAAAAAAAATCTGCATACATTCTGTTTGGGCTATTAAAATACCAATTTAAGACAATGTGGATTCAATTTAAAAAAGCAATACCATCATTCTCTCTGAACATAATGGGAATGGAAGATACCCATTCCTTGAACATGAAAGGGTCTTTAACAATGACAGGCCTTATTTCAAATGGAGCTGATTCATTTTCCTCATAAGCTCATATCAGTGTTTAAGTGAGCACTGACCACCTCATTGATTTTTACTACTTTGTAGAAATTACACGGCTATTTCTTTAATCAAATTTACTCACCATCTTTTACAGTAAGACTGTAACATGTGCACTGAGCTGTCGTGGCAGTTTCTGTCTCCGGGCTTCCACATTAGAGAGCGCTAAATGCAGCCATGCAAATCAGCGGCACCTTATTAAACAGCGTGGCAGCAGTATGGAGGATTCATTGATGCTGTTGGTGTGAGAGCTGTCAAGGTGCTCCCTCAACCTGACAAGACATATCTGATGACTATAAACAACCAACACAGCCTGGAAAATGACACCAATAAAAACAACACATTTAACATTCTGATGGATATCTTGTCTTCACAGGTAGATGTGCCAGAGCAGTGGGGATCACTGATTCTTATTGTCTGTTTGAATTCTTATAGCTCACCACTCAGTCATGCATCTGCAGAAGAGCTGAGAGTCTTCAGCTTCACCCTAAAGCTCTCACAGGCTGCTTTACTGGTACAAACACTCAACTGCTTGATAATGCATCTAAATTATCAGCCAATCACATGACAACAACTCGGTGCATTTTGGCATGTAGACTTGGTCAAGATGACCTGCTGAGGTTCAGATCAAGCACTAGAGTGGGAAAAAGGTGATTTGTAAGGTTTTGAACTTGGTGCCAGGTGAGCTGATCCGAAGAGAAGAGAAACTGCTGGTCTGCAGGGATTTTCACACACAACTGTTTATACGGTTGACTGAGTATGGTCCAAAAAGAAGATATCCAGCAAGTGGCAGTTCTCTGTGTAAAGTTCCTTGGTCATACCAGAGGAAACAAGAGGCCAGAGTGAAATATATGCAGATCATTTTTTATGTTAAGCAGGGGCTACAGCAACAGAAAACCACACACAGTGCAACTCATGTCAGCTAAGGACTGGTACACACAAACATTTTTACAAATTTAAGGAACTTCTTTTGAGTTTCAGTTGTTTTCATTGTTAATTTATTTTGCCGTTGCTAGTTGTCGTGTATTTGTACTACAACATACTGTAATTTCAAAAATATAATATGCACTCAATTATAACAGACATCCAGTGCTGTACGTAACGCGTTACAGTAAAGTAACTACTTTTTCGGGTAAAAAGTAAAGTAACACACTACGACTGAAAATGTGGTAACGAAAAGTAGTTCCTTTTTTAATGCGGCGCAACATTAATTTTCCCACGGACACATCTGACACCGAAGCTGCCTTCCCAGCTGCCCGCATAAACATGAGCAGCGTTGCCAATTTTGCTCGTTTTAAGCACCTAAGGGCTGCAAATCTTGTAAGTCATGGCCGCAGGTTGCATTTTTTTGGGCTTGTTTCTAAACATGAAGTTGCATCTTAGGCTTCTTCTGTCTGTTTGAATCCCTCTAATTATCTTCCAGCCTCTAACAATAAAGCAAAGAAGAACTGTGGTAGGCAGTTTGTCCACTTCCTCGTTTCCTGGTTATCGTGCACGCCCCCAAACACACTCATGCACATGGCGCATGCGCCAGAGCCAAAGTTGCCAGGTCTGCTTATTATAAACAATGTATTTTTTGTTTAAATAGATGCTTGGCACTGTGAAATTGTAATCTAATGTAACCTAGATGAAAATTAACACACTTTATGTAGATTTCCCTTTTTAAAATGTATCTTATTATCAACCTGAATGCTTATTCAGAAGAAAAATGTGGAAACACTGGACAGGAGCTCTCATTCCACAGGGTATGTGACATGATTTTGATCAAATAAAGATCAAAAAAGAAATAACTGTTATGTTCTCTGTGGTAGAACTTTATGTAGGCCTTCACATTTAGGAATAGATATGGTGTTCTGTTTTAAGACGAGCAATGTAAAAGTAATGTAAAAGTAATGAGTAACGTAAAAAGGTACTTTACAAAGAGGGTAACTAAGCAAAGTAACAAGTTACTTTTTTAAGAAGTAACGAGCAAACACTACCATTTAAAAGTAACTTCCCAACACTGCAAGCATCCCATTTTTCAAGCTGTTTTCCAGGAATGACACTGTGCTCAAACATAACACGTACCCAAATTTTGCCAAAACCTCTCTCAGCCAAATACCCAATAGCTGTTGATGTTGGTCTGTCCTTCATTATGTCTGCTTTCTTTGTCCTCTAACCATGAGTGTTAGCTTCACTCACACCAAATTTGTCATTTCCCTATGAAAAAAAATGAAGAAAGAACATTCGTGTATGGAGAAAAACTGCTTGTAAAAGTCTGAATCTTGTGCCATTAGAGTGCTGCTGTCATTTTTGCTGCAGGAACATATGGACCATTCATGAGGACATCCCACTAGTCCAAACAAAAGAGGAAAACCACAGGCATCACACCACCCCACAAAAACCCACAGACAAATAGAGTATCCAGAAATGGAGGAAGCTACGGGAGGCATCCTGGCGATTCAGTTTTAACTTGTCCTGCTTCCGCCACAATGTTGGTCTCTCTGCAGGATGGCAAAAGAAATAAAATAAAATCACGTCCAGTCTCACATCACACTTGACAACTCCATTGAAGAAAAACTCTGCATTTCACAACATGATAACAGAGGCACACAAGCATATCACTTATATCTATGCAATTCCCAAAAGTGGGGAAAAAGAGTAACTATTTAATAATACCCTCATGTTCCCAGAAGGCCCATAAAGATTCAATATGTGTGCATTTGTGTGTGGGTGCCTGTATTGATCTGGAATCTGCTGGTCTAAATGGGTAATTGCCTTTTAACCGTAAGTCATGACTGAAGGACACTATGGGGACCTGTCATAATGGAGTAAGCAACCACAGGAAGAAAAAGGAAGGAAAGTAGAGAAATTTCCAGTGACTGGGTGAATCAAAAAGGTTGAACACAAAGCCAAGGTCTTCCATTCTGTCTGCCTGTGGTCTTATACAAGCATTTAAATACGAAATGAAAATCCACTGTGGGATTCATACGCGAGAGCTGCTGAGAACATGCTGTAATGAATTGTTGTAAAAGGCAATTTGATGCTCATTTCCTCATTGTTTGTCTACAAGGTTACATCTGATCTACCTGCAGCAGTTTCATTCAAATTAACCCTTCCATCGATCTACTTTATCACTGTTCCTTGTGAGGGTATTTGACCTTTTTTCCCTTAAGCTCCATTTTAAAACAGCCACTGAAAGCCTGGTTTGAGATCTCACTGGTCAACCAGATGTGGGAGGGTGAAGAAAAGAAAAAGCTTAACCCGTATCAGAACCATCCATGCTCTGATAGGCAGATGTAATGATGCATGAAGGGTGAGGGTAATTGGAAAGTGATGTAAATTTGACCTTGACTACCTTCTATGACAGCAATGGCCAGAAGTCACTGCTAAGGAGGCCTTTAAAAGCCATGTGTATACTTCAATACTGGACTTTTAAAATACAATCAATTCAAGCACAAGATGTAAAATATGCTAACATTACAGATTTAAATGCCAGGTTACAGGGGTGTAATTAAGCAAAGATGTAAATGTAGATCAATCATCCAAACAATATGATAAAAAGCAAAAATACTAATTGAACAATCATCTAAAGGGCACACCTTTATATCGAAATTCCTCACGCATGCCTGTTTGAACGTTTCTACCTAACTGCACTGTTTCCTGTAAATTCAAATAGGCTAGCAGGAAGCTAAAGCTAACATCTAATGCCAAAGAGCTTGAGAATGCAGAGGATTCTTATTCCCCTTTCGGCTGTGTGACAAAATTAAAACAACACCTGGGTGAACTGCTGAGTTTTGAATCCCAACCATGTTGCTTTCTAAAGGGTTTATGACATAAGTTCAACCTACAGGGAATAAACAATTTCCACTCACTTTACCGTTAAGCCCTGTAGTATGGCTTGAGTCAGACCCTGCATGTAAACAGAACACTTCTTGGATGCATTAAGTATATTTTTTTTGTTCATGTTTCAGACATATCTTAAACACGAGCTGCACGGATGAGAGTGTCTCTCTTTACACCTACTTCCAGTGATGAAGCCATTATGTGTCCAGTAAACCGTCTAACCCCTCTATTCATCAGCGTTAATGGCTAAGTCTAGTAGTGCCTTAAACCAGTGAACTGATGGTTGTATTTTTAAGCATAGCTCTTTCAAGTCTGAAGGATATTTTTATTAAAAATATGAAACAAAAATCTCACAGAAGCTGTCAGATTAGTCTGGATGCCTTTCCTGGCCTCACAAACAAAAAAAAAATTAAATAGCTGGGCTGAAATAGCTGCTGAACAGCTGTCTGGCAGCATGCCGATTGGCTGTTTACAGGGAGGCTCAAAAAAGGAAAAACAACCACTGCAAGATAATTTAGCAATCTCTTCAGGAAATATGACCACCATCTGTTTAAGATGCATGAGGAAACTTGAGCATGTGAGACACACAGTAAACAATATGCAGATTGATTGATAAACAGCAGAAACCTCAATGGGAACTAGAGGACACAAAAACCTCCATATTACTTGTTGGTGTACATGAATGAATTTTGGGTTAATTGCCAAATTTGGTTGAATACCAGTGTGACTTAGTAAAAATACCTCAGAAGGTTTCACTAAATCTGTAGTCTATGGCACGTGGTATGGAGATCCTACCTGTTGTAATGAACATTTATATTTTTACTGATCAAAATCAATCTTTTTCAAATTAAAAAAGATAAACCTGAAGAGCAGAACTGAAGTTTATTTTCAAAGTAAGTATACGACAGCCATGCTTTTAATGATAAGCTTACTTGACGATTGCTACAATTAACATTCGCCACAAGTGTTTCTGTTGCACATGATGGTTTAAACTTTATAAAATGACTTGCAAATATCTGTAACTGACTTTTAAATCTTGTTTGAATGATTAGCTTCACAACAGTAGATATTTATTTAGTTATGTATGGATATGTGCAGCACGTTTAATGTCACCAAGGGGACATTTATATCTATTCAGCATAAACATCCTTTTAGTTACATAGTGGGCAGCATTGTTTTTGACATCCAACTTCTAGTCTCATAAAAGTACTCAAAATTCTGTTTAACAAGACACCCAAAGAGCAACTCATCTCTTTGTTTTTAATTACAATGCATGCAGTGTTGTTTGGATCTGTAATACTGCAATTAGCTGAAGTAAGCCTCAGGGCTTTGTGTTATCTGTGTTACACAAGAAGAAAATGATTTCCACCTTGCTTGGTGGGCTGTAAATCAAAAAGGTCACATAGAACCATTAATGTCGATCCAGTAAAAAAAAAAATACATACATACATAATCCAAAATTATGCACGTTACCTATCAGGAGTCTTTGTCATTTAAAAGATAAAAGGACTTTTAATTGACTCCTTGGTTCGAGTTTTGTGACTTTGGTTCACAAGCAGCCTCATCCTCTTACAGGGTATCAGATAGTGGGGAAAAATCATTAAAAAGGACTCAGCCCTCTGCAGCTGTCCAAGAGATAAATGCTGCAGCTTGGTGGGAAAAAGGTGACGAGGGAGCCAGTGTGCTGAGGTATCAATCTATGATTGTTGAAAGTTTCTGTGGTCTCTAAAGAGTGATGGCACAATTGGTTTTGGCTGCTTTGACCTTACTTAGCGTTTTAGAAAATCCATCAGAACAAGGGAGTTATTGGACAAAAATGACAAAGAGAAAAAGAGAAAGAATGAGGTGGTGGAGGAAAAGGGTGGAAAATGATGTTTTAATAGACACCTTCCAGCAGGTGGGTAGATTTGTGGGTTAATATGCTCTCATCCAATGAAAATCTAATGGGTTAAACAATAACTCATGTTACTCCTACAGGAAAGAAGAGCTTAGTTCTTCTATCTTGAGAGAGTAATTCTGTAATTTTTAGAGGGTAAGGGGTGAAGTTCAAGGTCAAGTAAAAAACTGAAGGATTGTACGAAGGGCTATGTCTAACTCCTGGCATACAGAGCTCTAACCTTCATCACAACTTCACTCTGTTATGCATACACATTCCCACAACATACCCAAACTCATCACAGACTGCACACTCCAATATATACTCATTTATTTCCATGCAGAAGCCCCCACACTCAGATGTTCTCAACCTGCCTTTGAATACAGTTGATTCTCAAGCCTCATTCAAACAAATAAGTTTTGGGCAGCTTTTGCTAATGTAGAGGAAAACATCAATCAATGTCAGGCTAAGTCAGAACTAAGCACTAAGCTAGCATCAGTTGGGCAATGCTGATTTTTATTATTTTAACATCAGCAAGAGATGACCTCAAACTACCTTCACTACTCTAGTGACAGCAGCATTCATCTCTGTGTTTGAATATTGGGGCCTACCTGTCTATAGTATAATGTGCATCAGATTTGTCTGGGCCAGCTGCCTCAGGACTAGACTCTTGTCTTTAAGTCTGAGGTGGCCTTTTGGAGACAGACATCTTTCGACCTCTTGGTGCTGGTATACTGAGACAAGCAGCAGCTGTGTGTGGTGAAATGCCGTTTATGGCCACTTTACAGTGAGTCATGTCACAAAATGTTTGTACCTTGTTCAGCAGTTGAGTACACAACTTCACGCAAAACATCTATGTTGGCAAAAGTTTAAAATCTTGAATCACGGGTTGTCAGAAAAGAAAGAGACAGAACAGCACAAACCAACCAATTCAAACACCAAGAACCAGGACCTCTACTCTTGCAGCTTGTAATCCTGCATGATCCAATGTGAGCTTCATCAGTAGGAATTTCTAAGTAAAATAGGGCTAGTTATAACTTTCCTATGACATCCTTGGGGGTTGTGATCGTCACCTAGCTCCTACTCATCAGTCTCTTATTTGCAGTTCACAGGTTTCACTGTATGGACTCTTGTGTTTTTTGCCACATACAAACAACTTGGTGCTCGATTTCCAATGTCCATTTAACTTTATGCCTCTCTTTTACGTTGTTGCCATGGCCATGTTTGCTCCCTGCTTGGCTTTGTTCTCTTCCATGTGACCAAACACAGAGAGTGTGCTCGGCTTTCCTCCGTGAACTCCACACACAAGGATTATTGTCTGTAAATATTGGAAACTTTGAAAGTTAATAATTACAAGTTGGGACATCTGCAAACATCTTCAGAAAAGACAAAAGACTCTTAACATAGATTGCACCACAAGATTACCAGGTAAGATTATCTTTAGGGCCACCAATCGGGCCTTTGCTGACTTTGATCAGAAGCAGGGATCTGAACTGAAACTTTGGCCGAATACTGTGTAATGTGTACTCTGAATAAGTGGTGGACAGGAGACAGAAATGCTCCAAATTGTGTCTTGATCTTTAACAATACAACGCCATAGCATACAATATCTGTACGTTGTGAGAGGGAAAAACAGCTCCAATAAGATTAGATATTTGCAGATAGATGTTGTCGGAAATCAGCATAGCGACTATGTTCCTTTGCAGGAAATCAACAACAATCAACAAAGGAGTTGATAAAGAGTTGAATGGATATAAAATCAGGCTGAAAAGAATCAGTAATGGCATTGGAACCAACAGAATTAGATCAATTTTCACCCCTATTTATATATATGGTAGTTGTTCAATATGGTGGAAAACTGCCAGCCAACCAGATATCAAGCTTTTGTTTTAGATTGATTGATGAGAGATAGTACTTTAGGTCAATCAAGTTTTTCTCTGGTTGACTACACACTGGGTAGTTTAATATTTGAACAACATAAGCCATTGTTTCAGTCTTTTTCTTCTTCTTCTTTAGGTGTAAATTCTCCCTCAATGTCCACATTTGAAAAGTTCTGAAACAAGCTGAATTATTTGGTCATAACAAAACCTGTCTCACCAGCCTTTTATGCAAAGAAATAAGTGGTCTCTTTCTGTAAATTATAGACAAGTTCATTATGTTTCAGCCAACACAGGTCAGAAGGACACAAAGGAGCACTTAATTGCACTGCCCGTTACTCTATAGTATCTGTCACTGGCCCTCAACCTCATCCCCTGAGAAAATCTGGACACTTCTAGGTAATTACAAGTCAGCATCAGAGGTAAAGTACCGGCTGCAAGAAGGTTCTTACTGCTGGTTAATGTACTGTTTTAATGAACACTAAAGCAGCACAGGGAGTCCTGCTTATGTGAGAAGTTTCTGTTCTTTCTGCTCCGGTTAATTCTAAAAAGTATGTTTCTTTTTTTTTTTTCTTGCTGTTTTCAATGCCAGAGGCAAACTGTTTACTCTTCCCTCATCACAAGACCCACACTCATTAAAACACAGTAGTAGTCACATAAAGGGAGGTGCCATAACCAGCCCTGAGATTCATTTACAGCGCAGCATCACAGAGTGAGAGATACTGCCTTCATTATTCTGTTCATGTCAAATACCTCCTAGATTTCTTAATTATGAAGAAATAGTGCTGGAAATTATCACTTTTCGCTGTTTTGCTATTTTGTTTTCTTTTAGGAATACATTAAATGTTGAAAATCACATGTTTGTTGACAACTCATACAGTTGATAATATATATATATTGAACAAATCACCATTTAATACATTTCTAAAGGTCCTATTGACATGAAATTTTCACCAGATGTTGGTAACAGCTCATGAAAAACACATAAGGCAACTTTAGGTATGTGAAAAGAGTCTGCAAAGTGGCTCACGGCTGCCATGTCTGCACTCTGGTGCAGTTCACTTTTATTTTCCATCACATTTTATGTCATGTGTTTCCTGTTTTGTTTTGAAATCTGTCATCCCTGCCGCTGTTCTGGGTTGTTTTCTGCCCTTTCCCAGTCTTGTGTGCACCTATTCCTGATCGTCTCCTACTCAGTTGGGTCTCATGCATTTTACCTCGTGTCTCTCACTGTCTCGTCGCCAGTTTGTTGTACCTCCTGTCTTGTTCCATTCTTTTTCACAGTCTTGCCATGCTAGGACTATGTTAGTTGTTGACCTTGACTTGAATGGATTTTTTTTATAATGTTGCCTTTTTCTGACTGCCTGTGTTCCGGCCTTGTCCGTCAGTAAACCGTGTTTGAACTTTTACTTCACCTTCGAGTCCTGCATTTGGATCTAAATCCCTAGTTCTGGTTCTAATAACTATGTTCTCTGATCAATCCATAATAAATGTAATTGACAAAACAATCATGTAATCTACAGCCAGATAGACTCTTTGTAAGTTCTACCCTTCCTTGACTCTCTCGATGGACTGTTGCCTGGATGGACTTGTAAAGCATATTCTGTATTGAATATACTGAATGGTCGATTTGGTGTGGTCAGGTTATAAAAATGATTCCTGAACCTTAGTGTTACCCTTACTCAAGCTATTATTTGAATAGCTGAAGGCCAAATATATTATATATTTCTATGACAGCCCAATTCCTCTATGATATTAGCTGTGCTTAGGCTGAAAAGCTGTGCTGGGTGTCATGTGTCATGTTCACACTAAAAGTATGATATCAACAACAGTTGCTGTTTGGTAGAACAACACGCTGTAGTGACCTGCTTCCACAAGATCATCCTGAGTGTTTGTTTTATAAGAGGAGTTTTGTCCCTTCTAGAAAAGGCTAAAGAATTACATTTCCCTCATATTTTAGTAAATACAGATTTCAGAAGACTGTTCAAGCTGCTTTTTGTGTCTCATTTGCACAGGTACACATTCAGGTCAGTGCTGGCTTTTGTCAGTGCTGAATATGTCAAGAAGCATC
Source organism: Scarus forsteni (assembly GCA_036419115.1). Taxonomy (NCBI): domain Eukaryota; kingdom Metazoa; phylum Chordata; class Actinopteri; order Labriformes; family Labridae; genus Scarus; species Scarus forsteni. Next base: position 8,457,226 of record JAZDUH010000066.1, on the reverse strand, counting down.
TTGGCGAATGCTGGAGTCAAACTCGTAGGTCAACACATTTCCTTGTTGACCAGCTCACCTATCAATGAGCAAAGTCTAATTTCTAAATGGAGCCGGCATGAAATGAGATGCAAACGCATTAGCCAGGTGTATTCAGATGTATCACCCACTTTAAGTGTGTGTGTGTGGAGGAGAATATGCGTGCCACTTTGTCTGTGTTTGAAGGAGCACCAAAGCGACACCTGTTTACCAATGCATGAGGTCAGAACCCAGCGAGAGCAATCATCAGGCTCTTTACTTTAGAGAACCTCCATCTCATCTCAATCGCATGCTCACTTGGCTCCCTCTCCTCTTTTTTTTCCCTCTTTTTTTTGCTTCAGCTGCAAGGCACACACATCTGACATTCCCACCTTCAGAAACCCTACATAATTGGCTATTGTGGGGAAAATATGATTCAGATTTCCTAATCAGCAGTCAAACCTTACATAGCCCCGCCTCTGACCCAGTGTTAGCTGGAATAGGTTCCAGTCCACTGACTGTAGAAATAGCTAGATTAAGTGATGTGATGTTAGTTGTGTGATTATTTTAGGAGGTTGTGGATTGCTGTTGACACCAATTTGTGGATGCAGCCATACTGTACATTGCCTCTCAACCTAATTTTAATCAATCTTATGATTTACAAAAAGGCCAAAATGAGGCAAGAATGAAGGCTGCCAGACCAACTGTAAAACTGAGGGAGCTAATAGCAATCATGTCCCCAACTATGCAAAATCAGAAATACTCTAAAAAATAAAAATACAGGTATATAAAGACAAAAATGCTAGACATTCAGTGAGAGCCTTTGGATAAATTAGATATTTAGACTGAAGCTGCAGGCTGTAGAGATGATCAAGGCTGTCAACTGTCATCTTACCAACACACAAACATGCAGCTCATGCTTTCCCCAACTTCAGCACTGGCTTTTTTTTAGCTCTGACAGTTGCAACTCCTAGGTCGACATCTTAGGTATTCCCCCTCGTTTCTTAAAAATGCCCTTGTCCACAAAAAATGCAAAAAAAACAGACAAGTACACTGCAAAGAGCTGTTTATCACAACTATGTCCATTATGTGATTTGCAACTTTTTTAACCATTTCTACATTAAACCTATCTAATAATCAGACAGGGATTAGCACAAAAGCTAACAGCTTTAATAGCAGTTTTATCAGATCTGGACTAGGATGGGAATCGAAAACCAATTCCAGTTGAGAATCGTTAACAGCTTATCAATTCCCTTATCAATTCCTTCCACTGACAGGGTTCAGAAGCATCAGAATTGTGGCTTAATTTTCAATGCACCTACTGCATAACGTTAAGTGAGTGGAAACACCAGCAACTTGCAGAAGCAGTTATCGATGCTGTGACGTGTGTTTGACATTGTTGCCACTGAAAATCAGACCAACATTTGCCCACTCGCAAAATCTGCAGGAATCAATAAGGGAATCATTAAAGAATTGGATCGATTAGCAGGATCGTTAACAGCATTGGTATTGATAAAATCTTATCAATTTCCATCCCTAATCTGGACCACATTCCTTTATTAAATGAGAAACGAATTACAACACTGACAGCAAGATTCAGTGGGAAGGATATTTTAGCTCCACTTCTAAAAGTTTGTTTAACAAAATGGCTAACGTTTTATTCTTCATATACATTGTGTCAGTAGCACCTGCCTACTAGATTATGCAATTGGTTCATCATGAATGCCAATGGAACACCTGCTGAATCACCTGCTAAATATGCTTCTGCCCTCCAAAGACACTCTCTATGGGACGCTACCTGGATGGACTAGTGAAATATATTTAATGATCCTTCTGGTGTGTCAGGTTAATACCTCCACCAAGGAAGTCATGTTATTAGCCATCTGGATAGTGGATTTTTTCAGGAGATGTTGTCAGTGGCCCAACTTAAAAATGATTAGATTTTAGTGGTGATCCAGATAACTGACAATTGTTTTTGCTCACTAACTGTCTAACTAATAATGATACCAACATGATTCAGAGTGCTAGATGTGGGTTTTCAGGTTCAAGGAATCATATTATGATGGTAACTTTATCATGGTTCTATAGCTTATAGATGGAATAGCAATATGTGACATACCTTGGCAGAGGTTGGTACTCTGAGCGCTTCCTAGTTTGACAGGAGTTTTCCATATGTGTTGTCAGTGACCTGAAAGCCTATTTATATGCGGACAGATTGCACAGAAAAAACCTTGCTTTGAAAATGACTGACCTACATGTGGTCATAGCCTTCAAGAGCTTCATCAATACAAATAACTTGCAATCCCTGCCCTAAAAGCCCTCTGAGTCTTGGAGACAGTATAGATGGATCAAGCTGCCAATCAAATGGGATAAGAGGAAGATTTCTTGAAGGCCTAAAGTGTTTCCAAGAAAATAGAACAGCATACTTGTGGACAAAAACTCGTTTCAGTGGCGTGTGCATTTTTAAGTCCCCATATTGCCGCTGAAGTCACGTAAAGTGGATAAGATCACATAGCAAGCATTGCAGATGCTGCTGGTATCGAAGTGCTGTTGTTTCACAGCAGCGGGAGGGAAATACGAAAACTGTATGGAGTGAATCATCCTAGAAACACGCCTCTTCCTGGTAAAGCCACACAGTACAGCAGGATGTGTGGGAGTATATAGTTGTGTATCTCTACCGTGCCCTCTTTTCAAAGTTTGACTTTGTGTGTGTCTGAATGGTGGTGTTTCTACACGTGTGCATGGTGTGTGCCCCCGTGTGTGTCTGTGTCTCCCTCAGCCCACCATGTCGACAGCTCGGATAAAAGAAGATCACAAAAGCACAAAAGACAAAAAGACAGAAATGACAGCAGGGAAGAGAGTGGGAGTGAATAAACAGGGTAGCAGATGAACGATGAGCAGAAGGAGAGAAAACCAAGGGAGCGGGAGGAGACTGACAGAGGGGAAGGGACAGAGAGGAGGGGGAGAAAAAAAAAAGAGATGAAAAGAAAGGAAGAGTGCTAGAATTAACGGGTAAAGACAGGAGGCCAGGAGAGAGAAGGAACACAGGAGGGAAGCACACTGGGCCATGAAGACTGAGACAGGAAGAGAAGCAAACAAGAAGGAGAAGCTTGAGGTAGCAGCTCCCTACTCAGTGACCCTGATGAGATGAAAAGCGCACGGCTTGAGACAAAACAGTGCTAACCACTGAATCACAGACAGAGAGCTGCCAAGCCTGTTGACCTGCGGGGTACTGTCTGGTTCAGAGGGCACACTGGCACACAGAAGGCTAACGATCAGAGGAAAACATGCACAAGACAGAGTAAGCTATTGATGCCCGGCCAAGTATATGCCATTTTATAATACACTGACCTGTGGGGTCGGAGCCCCCCCACAAACAGGGTCAGCGACTCAAAGAGCAACTTGGCCAACCTGGTTTCCTAGTGTGTGAGCCATACAAATGAAGGAATACATTAAACTTTGAGCCCTGTGTGGATAAACAAAAGCTAAGGAGTTTCTTCGATACATGCTTCTGCTTCCACTGAAGTAGAGAGAAAACTTTTTATCAAACAAGGGTGGGTGGCAACCTTAACATGCAAATAAAAGTAAAGTACATGACAAAAACAAAGGGAGATGTTTAAAGTAAGGTTGTATGAGGTGCATGGTACCAGCCTAAGCATTTGCCACATAGACAGCTCATTTGATGTTCAGGTCAGAGTGCTGCAGCAGGGTCAGGTAGCAGTCACTGAAGCACAACTCGCCTTAATGTTTAGAAAATGGGACACTCCAGTGTTCATCCTAGATGCTTCTAAAGGCTAACTTGCCACACAAGATGTAGCGTTCAGTAAATTTCACTTCTCCCACAGCCCATAGGAAGTGTTTGAGAATGGAAAGAAGCATGTAAATGCATATCTGGCAGGTGATTGGATGACTATTCTGTCAATAACATTCAAAAAAGGCAATAGGTGAACATTACTACCATAGTGTCAAAGACAGAATGCGATCCACTCTGTAAAACAAGCCACTAACAAAACTTGTCAGAGGTGGAGCAAAGATATCCTTACTATGGAGGCATTCGTAGTTTATGTTTCTTATTTAATAGAGAAATGTGGCCCGGATCTGATAAAACTGCTGCTGAAGCTGTTCGCATCTATGCTAATCTCTGTCTCTATAGTTGATTACTGTCGTCTTGCTTGAAGCTCGCACTTCTTCCTGCTCTAAAGGATGCTGATTGGGACAAGCATCTTTGGGTTGCTCATAGTTATTGTCATTTGGTGCTTGACATTGCATCTGCTTGATTAGCTTGATCCATTTGCAATGCAAGGTATAAAAAGGCAAGAGAAACGGTCAAAAATCTGTATCCTGCTCATTCTGTCATTTGATGTGGGCCTTTGCCAACTCTTGTTGCTTTAAATCTGGACATCAGAACGACAAAAAGACTACGACAGCAGTCTAAAGACTTACCAAATTCAGGTGCTCTGATTACAGGTCAAGGAGCTGTGTCACTAAGTCTCACAAGTGACAACAATGGGCCTCCATGTTCAGGTGCATAGGCTCAGATGTCATGCATCTGCACCAAGTAACTTGTGATCAGTCCTGCTGCTCAGTTTCCCCAACTATCTAACGTCCTTCTTACTAGCTGCAAATCCATCTGCAAAAGTTTTTCCTCTTCCTCTGTGTACTCTAGTTCATAAAATATCCTCCTGTATCCATGAATAACAGCATGTCATCGCCACTCCAGTCAAAATCACTCATTTTAAAGAAACTAGTATTTGTTGTTCCTTCTGATGATCTGACAAGCTGATGGCAGAGGGATACATAACCCTTTTTTCCTAACATAGTACTAAACACAGGGGGTTTGTCAAAGAAAAGTTAAATACTGTAAAGAATCTTACCATGGTATCTAGCAGAGCCAAAGTTTTGGAGTTGGTTTATCCTAAAAGTGGGCTAATTACAAGGCTTTCTGTACCACCACCTACTGCTATGTATCAGCTTGCGTCCACTTATGTAACATGTTCCTTTATTCACAGTTTTATTTATTACTGCTATTAGCCTCAAGCAAACCCACTTCAAAACCTAAACTGTCCCGGTAAGTGTGCAGCTGCTACAGAGCAACATAAATTTGTCCCAGACAAAGCATACTGAGGTTAAACTCGTGAGTAGCTGCCAAAAGGGTACAAACAAAGAGATGAGTCTGTATAGAGTGCTCCAACCATACGTGGAACAGCAGCCCCAGTAGACAGCAGTTGTTATACAACCACTGCCGGGAAAAGGCCAACATGTGCCAGCCAGGCACAGGCCAAGAGCAGATCTGTGGAGGGAGAGGAACTCTGTATCTCCGCATGGTATAAACAGCTTAACCTCTGCCAGGGAGGTGCAGCGGTGTGCCAAGATAACACAGAGGAGAGGGCAGAGGCGCATGCACGCCAGGAAGGTGAAAACCTCTCCACATTTGTCTGTGGCCACTGCGAAAGAAGCCACAGAGACAGGCAGGGCACAGACAGTTGAACCTCTGCCAGAGGGACACTCGTTGAGGTCTGTCCGCCTGCAGGTAAAACTCAATACTGTCAGGGGACATGTGGCTGCAGGACTTCAGCCGAGAGGAAAATCTGGAGTGTGTTCTCTGCAACATGGCAGTGTTTTACCTAAAATATGGCTTTAAAATCAATGTTTAAGGCACTAGAGTTTAAATTGTGTTGCAAAACGATGTATAATTGATGCTAACTGCACATGCTTTTGTATTCCACAGTTCCCACAGTGTCAGCGCACTATGGCACCACAATGGAACAGAGAGTGAAACATTAAGAGTAGTCGAGAGGAGGGTCCCTCTGGGATCTGGCCTTTCTGCTGTGAGGGCCTGCCAGCTGCACAGAGGGAGAGAATTCAGCATGATGATAACATAATGTATATCTCTATATGAGACATTGTCATTGAAGGAATTCAGCAGAGAGAAAATGAAGCATAGAAAAAGCAGAATTATGTGGAACATGACACCATCACATCTTATGCAAATCAAAAATAATTTAAAGAATATCATGATCAATGATGGATGCATACTGCTTGTTGCAGCTGCAGAGTATTACCGCTTTTTTATCATCAAAAACAACATATAATCAGGCACAAACTCCTTTTCTCCAAAATTGCTACTTTTAAGGACATAAAAACCTACCACTGAAAAAATAAATATTTTATTGTTCTGATTACAAATTATTATGTTTGTGCTTTTAACTGGTTAAAAAGAAACGCTCACCAACATGGTGCACAAGGATAACAAGCACAAAAACATCTGAATTTAACAGGGCCAAATGATATCACAAAAATGAAAAACAAAGTAGTTCAAGCAAAAATAGAAAGGAAGAAAAGGCAAACAAAAGCTAAACTGGAGATGAAAATATTTCTGATTAAAAATCAAAACTGAATAATAATCTTTTTAAAAGTTACACTGCAGTGTTATGATTAAAATAATCACTCATGCTGCTATTGATTTTTTTTCCCGAGAAGAAATTCAAAGGAAATCATAAAACTGACAGTTTTGGTTCACATCAAACAATCCACAAATGAAAGCACATTTTGAGTCACATGATTGACGTTTTTCATCCTGTGATGTAAAATTGTGCTTCCTAACATTACATCTGGGATGTTAAAACACTCTATTGTACAGCTATATATGAATCCTAGTTTGTGTTTGCAGCAAGCACAAAAAGGCCAAAAATGAACGTTTTTCAACATAGCATGTGGAAGAATGGAGACTCCAGCAAAAAGACAGGAGGCAAAAGCTCTGTGGAAAAAAAAAATTACAGCCATGCTCCCGAGTGCTGCAAGCACCCCAAGGCAAATGTATCGACCCATCTGCAGAAAACGAAGGGAGAAAAAAAAAGGGAAGAGATAGACGGCAGGTTCGAATAGAACTCTGGATCAATGCCAGACTGCTACTGCTGAACACCAGAGCAGATGGTGTCAGGAGAGGCCAGAGAGCTTCACTCTGGAAAAGACCAACAGAGACAGAAGCTGCCTGGTATTATCCTGCCCGTCCTTCTCCTGCGTGCATGTGGAAGTTCAATATTAGTGTTGGACCCTCAGGGTCACATTCAAAAGGGTTTGCACCATCTTCACAAAACCGATGCACTTTCTTTTATGAATCAGTCTTGTATGTATGGACGAGCAGATTGCTGGTCATCTGAGGTGCACTGTGCGTGTAATCAGTAAAAGTGTGCTGAACTTCTTAATGCATTTAATCTAATGGAGGATCAGGAGGGTCACGTTCTGGCAGCCTTTAAGCAATCTAAGAGGGCTTAGCTATGAGCAAAGTAAACTTCCATTTTCTCTGCTGAAAAGGTTCATGGTGGAAAGACAAAACTTAGAATTAACCCTCCACCTGCATTCTGATGAAATCTCAGTGAAACTGAACCAGAGTCGACTCTTTTATTCCTCCAAGGTAGAAGCTCATTTAGTTTTACAGGGCAGTTTGTCTCCCTGAAAAGAAGGTGAGCAAAGCTGACACTGTTGATCTGCTGATTATCTTATTCAGCTAAAAAGAAAGATCTGTCATGAGTGGGTGCTTATTGGAGCTAATATGAAAGAAGGCTTTGTGGGATTGTTCTGAAACTGCTAAAAACAGATAATTAAATAAATATTTACCTGATATTGTGACATTGGTAAGTTTAGCTGTTTTACAGTTTGAGAAAAATGTAGTCAATCCACCCATCTGATGTCTATCTGTCACGCTAGGGTTGGGCGATATTACCTCATCTCAATATCACGATTAATTAAAGGTCTTACCTTGATTAAGATTAATGGATGATTATTTCATGCTATGCTGAAACAAATTCATGGTCATACCAATGGTTATTGACACAGTCTTCCTGCAGTATTTACACTTAACTTCTTTCTGCTCAACGTCCTCAGAATCCAAAATGTGCCCAAAAAATGGAGACAGTATTTTTCTTGGCTACTATGTCCTCTGATAGATTGCTGCTTGTCTCCTTCATGTTAGTGGTGTGTCCTTTGCTCTTGGCAAAAGCTAACAAAGACTATATGGAGGGGACCCGGTCAAGGAATTACACAGGGAAAGTAATCAAAATAATTGTCACGAGTAAATTACTCCGGTCATAGGGTCTAAATGTCGATTTGATTATTTTTCAATTAATTTCATAGCCCTACCATACGCCCTCTTATCTGTCTGTTGGTCTATCTTTCTGCTAATTTGAGTACAAAACATCTACGAAGACACTGCATTTGGGGTTTTGGCAAAACAATAACCTCCAAAAGCATGTGGCCAATGTGAGGGCGTAAAACCAACTATAAGTGTACCCTAGATAAAGGTCAAGGTCAAATTTACATTCCATGTTTGAATATCATTTTGCTAGCATGCATCAACGTGCTAGATACCTGGTTTGAAACCTTCTTTCCCTGGATAATTCATGTCTTTATGGGCACACAGCATGTCCAGTTTGATTTAAATAAGGATATGAATCATGCATAATCGCTGCCCCTTTGTCAGGAGGCTCAAGCCTGTCTCTGTATGTCTGTACATGGTTTGACCAAAAATAGACAGGGTTTTTAACACGGCTACTGATGCTTATTGGCTCTGTACAACTGCTGCAGAAACCAAATGAGTGACATCACTCAGGCATTGTCCAATACCTGCTACAGCAAGAGGGTCCAAGCTTTTTCAGTGAGGGCCAATATGACAAAAGTATGAGGATGATGGAGCCACATTTGATACATCTCAACTTGAGGGAAGTAAAGTTATTAAAACAAATTGAATGTAAAAGCAGAAAACATCACAGCTCTTATTAGTGGCTTGCCAATACTGGATCAAGAAATACCCTCTCTGCAGCAAAAAGAGAGACTGGGTCATCCTCAAATTCATACACAACACAAGAGCAAACAGCACAAGGCTGACAAACTCTGTAGGAGTGCTGGTGCTTTAAGATGAATTACCTCTGCCAAGGAAGTTAAGTTTTTGCTTGCACATCTTTCCCTGTTTGTTTGCAAGATTACACAAAAACTACTGGACTGATTTTGCGGAAATTTTCAGGATATGTTGGTAATGGCCAAACTAAAGAATGAGTAGATAGTGGTAGGGATCTGGATAACTGTCATTGGCAATCATTTTCTCAATAACTGTATAACTAATAGTCTTATCAACATGATTCTGATTGCTCGGTGTGGGTTTTCAGAGTCATGAATCATATCATGATGGTAATTTTATTATGGAACTATTGTTTGTAGATGTATCAGCAATATGTGAGCTACCTTGGTGGAAGTTTTCACTTTCCAAGTGCTTTCTAGTTAGTAGATATGTTTTGCTGACTGGATATTGAGATAGAGAGGATAGAGCAACATGGCACAGCTTATTCTGCTACGCTGCCATGATCCACTTCTTATAATTCATCAGGGCAGTCAATATTTCAGTTATGTTACAGTTGATGCACATGCATACGTACATGTGGCAATAAGGCTGTTTGAATATAAAAATGAAGCTTAAGCTATTTAAGATGAAATGCATACATTTGTGGCCATATCAATAGCAAAAGGAACAACAAATCATTGTTATGAATTTGCTTATTATTATTCAGGTTGTCTCTTAATTTTCGCCTAGTGATGTAACCAGGCTAAAAACATCAAGCACAAACTTTATTCCATATATCGGCCATATTTAACCTTATTTTAGCCCAAAGGTGTTATAACACTGACAATGAGACCTTGGGCAGTAGTTTGGAAACCTCGATTTTACAGTATTTGCTTTCATAATACAGCAGAAATGTAATCCACTTCATCAGTCACATCTCCATAAATGTAGGATAAAACAGTTACAGCTTAAGTAGTTGCACAGCTTACACTAAAAAGTTAACATATGTACATTTAAATAAAAAGAGTATGGCATAGGCTAAAAAAAGGCATTGAATTGTGTCTCCATCAAATGTAATTTAAACTCAATAGCATTTAACTGCACAGGTGGCCATCATATTGAGTCCATACTCTGGATGTCTTCATTCCCCCCATGGTGGTAAAATTAACGACAAGAACTGTGATGACACAGCGCTATGAGGCATACCGCCCCACTAAGGCCTCCTTCATTAGGCTCGCTCTCTCACACACACAAACAGAAGGCTAGGTTCCTGCTAATGAGACTCATATGGACTTCTGATCATAGGGGGTGTCTCTGAAAATCGTCTGTTCAAAACCGACAGTCACATATTATCTGCTGACAGATAATAATAGCTGTCTTTTCTCTGTCACAGCATGCATAAAATAAAGTCTTTTGTGTCTATATTCATCTCTGACCAAACGGCAAGTATCAGCTGGTGTGCATCTCTGTCATGCATCACTGGTCCTCTGGAATAACTAACACTGTATAGCTGTCAAACATTTTCTGTCAACCCTTAAATAAAAACATTTGGCTAAATTCTGTCCTGCATTGTGATTCAAAGTTTGCTCAGTTCTTTGGTTTCACTAGATTTGTGGATGTTGAGACTTAAAGTCCATGCTGCCAGTGAACAGTGACTAAACTGTGTGTAGAATATGTCAAAGGAGTATGATTAAGTGATAACTAATGGTGCATTCGCTATGTTGGAAATCTGAAATTCTGACATCTCAGTTGGAAAATGGCATGTGGAACTCTGTGAGGAATAATTTGACTCTTGTACATATTGTATATAGTTTTTTCATATGTATTTGAACGATCCTGAATTGCTGTAAAATCATTGCTTTGTGACATGACCTTAAATAACCCGTACATGACCTTACATAGCCCTCTCCTTGCTACAGACTGCTTTCCCACATGTACAGACACACACTACATGACCGTACATAGCCCTCTTAGCCCTCTCGTTGCCCTTTCTTCCCAGAAACTGAAGTTACTCCCATGAACTTGCTGAACTTACTGCACCTGCAAGGCCATCTGCCTCACCAAAAACAACCCCACGTGACCACATACAATGTTCTAAGAAGGAGATGACACTGTACTAGTTTTCAGTTCAACTCTCAGACTGCTTTGGCACTCTGTGGTTGTGCTCCTTGTCCAGGCAAGAAGAAGAAGTAAAGCTCCGTTTGATTGCATCCATCTGCTGTTTGTCGTCTTTATTTTGAATAAATGTCAGGTGTTGGTATGAACCTGAAACTGAACTATCTTAGGACTGTAAAGGGAAAAATCCTGACAAGCTCCCTAATAAGTTGGAGGTTCTACTGAGAAAGTCCTACTTTACAATCATGTCTGCTCAGAGAATAAAGCACAAGTAAAAGCAGTGCATTATTACATAAAACAGCAACTTAGTGCTTTTCTAATGAATTGAAACCAGTAACATGGATAGTAATGTACACTGTCTACATGTGGACATGTTGTGATTTTGGCTTTTGTGGAAAATCATCTTGTAGCATGCTGTTTATATTGGTTATGAGCTTATAATGCTAGCTGCAGCAGGAGCTCCAGGTGGTTGGTGTTGGTTTATTAAAAGTTCCACAAATGTTATAACTTCACTTAAGTTTCACTAGTTTATCATCTTAAGAAAAGGGATTTCAGGGCTAAAGTTACAGGAGTGCTGTTACTTTATAATGTATATTTATTAGCATGAAAGTGCTTTCCAACATCTACTCATGGGTGAAACTGGAATGCACTTCATCTCGGATATGATGTCATTCCTTGTTCCCCCATCGGACCTCTGGTGTAAACTGAACACAGCGTAAAGTCTGAACACTAAATCTAAAATCTTAAATGCAGTGGAGGATCATTCAAAGTTACAGCTTGCATTCAACTTCTTGAGGCAACAAATGCACAGTTGGTGCAGGCGTCAATCAATAGTTTGACTGCAAAAGTCACCTGTCACACTGGGGTGAGGATGAAATTGATTGTTCTCGTATATATATCTCTTTTTAAAGATTTTTTTGGGGCATTTTTGTGCCTTTATTGATAGGAGGGAGTGAGACAGTGGATAGGCTTGTAAAAGGGGCAAGAGAGTGTAGGGGGAGGACACTCTCATCCAACCATATAGAGACAGAAAATCATCCACACACACATTAAAGGGCAAGTTGCTGCACTAACTGACCTGACCGGCATTGTTTCAGTCTGTTGGAGGGAGCTCCAGAAGCCTTTGAAAAGAGAAGATGCAAACGCCCTGCGTTGTTGTTCACAAATATCTCATGAAGAATGTGATTATCACTATGGCAGCATTTTTGTAAATATAAGCCTAACAATACGATTTATACAGCTGATCTAGAGCGACACACCCCAGTCAAAAGTGCAAATAAATTGATCATTACAGAAACTTAATAACTGTTCACACTGGGAGCATCCATCTTCGATTGTCAACTCGGGGGTGGCGAGGTTTCACTTAGTTCCCAGTAGCAAATACCAACTTCGGGGGACGTTCCAGTTGCAGTTTCCTACTCTGAACTGTGAAATTCCTACTTCTGACTACAACTGGAACGCACCAAAAGACATGACCCAAACTAAAGTGTGCGTTTGTTGTGATGCTAATGAATGCAGCTCAGACCTTCCTCAGAACTCTGCATTGCTTTACATCTTCTTTTTTCAACAACTTACAGGATGCAAAGCAACGACGTAATGTATCTCTTTCTTGTTACGTAGCGGTAGTTTTTGATGTGTGACAACAAGCAATTTTTGGAAAACTTAGTATCGTAGTTTTGTAGCCGGCTATATATCGCTACTTACAGCTCCGTGCTCTAAGACGTGTCTGCATAATACAAATCTGCTCTAGTTTTAATTGTCTTGTTCCCGAAGTTGAGTATCCAGGCCAGTCCAGCCCTGTCCAACCCGACCCAAAGCTAAGGAATAGCATTTATAGATAAACTATTTTGATGCTATAAAACTCATCTTAAAGTGTGTATTTTGATCAGGCATATATCTAAAAGTCAGACTTTTTTGTACTTACTTAGAAACTCCTCACAGTCCCTTTAAGTGATTTTCTGAGATTGCATATTTGTAAATTTACTATGATAAAACCTACAGTCAAGTTATGAATGATCACATTTTCACAACAAAAAGATAGCAGTAAGGTCATAGAGCCCCAACTTGACCTTAACAGGAGGTGACAACCTCCAGACAGTCCAAACAGATGCAACCAATTTCTTTTTCTCTTGTTTCCTCACTGTTGTGTCCAAGTAGGAGCAGCAAAAGGTCAGCCAGAGACAAGATGGTTTTCTGAGAGCTTGTGAAAGAATAAAATCATAGTGAGAGTGATGTGACGTCGCCCTTTGTCTCATTTTAGACAGAGGCTGTCTCTTAGAGTGGCACAAAAACCAGTGAAGAGCATATTCGGATGGGAAAGGCTTGGTCTTTGTTGAGCTGTGTGATTTGCAGAACTTTTTATTTTTCAATTTTATATTTTTGCTTTCAATTTTGTCTTGATGGCCAAACAACTTTAACACAACAACCTGACATTATTACAGTACAAACAAGTCTGAGGAGGCCAGGTTGTCCTGAAATATAAGACATCTTTAATTTGATAGTGTCAAAATGCTCATCCGAAATGGAGGACAAAATCGTAATGTTAAAGTTGTGGGGTATAGTCTTATAGAACAGTAGTAAAGTTAGAGATGGTCTGACTGATATTGATTTACAATGTAAGAGAGTTTACATCAAGAGGCCGTCAGGTGTAAAGCAACCAGGACAGCATGCTCACATACGCACACAGGAGCTGGTGATGTGAAACTGAGAGGCAGTCTCATTGATATTGATTTGTGAATTAGCTAATGAGCTGAATGAGAAATGGGGGATTTATTAGGGGAGACACACAGAGAGGTGATGAGGGAGCACAGCTGTCACACATCCATCAAAATCACTCCAGGGAAAATGGGTGGGTACTGAAGTGTGTGGGTCTGCTGTCTGCATGAGTTAGTGAAATTTCTGACTTTTTTTGTTCCTTGTGTGTTATTGTCTGGGACGTTAAAAGATGTGCACGGAGACTTTGTTTATGTCTGCTAATTTCTGTCTTTAATCACCGGCCATTAATCCATCTGACTGTCCACCTGCCCACACGTCTCTCTGGTTGGTTTATTTCTGATTGAGATCTAATAAGCTCCTTAAACTCCTGATGTTCTGCTTACAACACAAAGCACAAAGTCAGGCTCTTATGATGGCATCTAACCATCCTGCTAATGGGAAGAATAATAGTAGGGCTGACAAACGCTGAAGGAAACAGAGAGAGCATTCACATTCATGTGGAAAATGGCTTTTATTGTATCAACTGGCCATTGTTTGTAAACCGGTATCATGTAGTTTGTGTATGTATGTTCAACAGTGGCTATGAAGAAACCACATTGAGAGGTTAATTTATTACATGCTAGTTAAAATAAGTTTAATGGGCCTACAAATATGAGATGATAGCTTGATGATGACCTGATAGCAGATCCAAAGAAACAGGAAGAATAACAAGAGTCCTCACAGAAAAGTCCAATCCAACAAGGATTCAAACCAAGAAACTTCATTGTTTGGCAACAATGGTGACATGGGACATATCTCAAGTCCGTCTGGGCAACATCCTAGTGTTGTGCTCAAGACCACACTATCCAAGACCAAGAGCTGCCCGAGACCAGAATGCAGCGAGACCAAGACTTTTTGGAGTTGCGACCAAGTCAAGACCAAGGCTGAGACCAAGACAAGACCAAGATCATCAAAATCAATTTTAAAAACGATGACAAGGTTAAACAGTTAAGGGGGGTCTCCCTCAGTCACAACACCAGGAATGTTGCAGTCATCACAGGGAAAGTAACACATGAAATGAAGCTATTTGTTGTTCTACCAATTGTTCCTCCTTATTCACATTAATGAAGTTGAAGAACAGCAGATCAGTGCTGGACTTGATGGAAAATCCAGAGTTCGAGACAGAGACAAGACCGAGCAACAATGCTCTTGAGTCTGAGTCTGATTCGGAGACAAGACCAAGACCTTCAAAATGTGGTCTCGGGTAACATAACACTAAAACATCCCACAGGAAGCAATTGGAAAGGGAAGCAACTTCTAAATAAACCTAGTGGCAAGTGAAACACAAACATCTTTGCGCTTGACGGCAGAAGGACCTGTTTCAGGTACAGAGCAGACTAATGGAGCAAAGGTGCAATGATTAGAGGAAAAACTGTACAATAATACATTCTAGGGCTGGGTATCGATTCAGATTTTCTGGATCGATTCGATTCGATATTAAGAGGTCTCAAATCTATTCGATTCACAATTCGAAATGTGTTCAGTCTGGGTTATCTCAGTAAAAATAATGCTGTAAATGACTTTTTGACTTGTTACATTATTAAAACTGTTTTTACATTAAGAACTGAACCCAAAGTAGTTACATTAATCACATATTAATGATATGCATTAATGCATACTCTTGTTACTTGTTTATGTTTTTTGTCCAACTCGTCTTTTCTTTCACGCTTGTTAAATCTGAAATATGTCCAAACGTCAACTTTTAAACTCTCCAGTGGTGCTCCTATAGTGCTACTCGCTTCCGCCATGTTTTTTTGACTGCTTGCAGTAACATCTCACCAGATCTTGTTCAGTGAAAAGCAGAGCTAAACTCGAGACTAGCAGAGTTGATACCACAGGCTGCTTCTCGGACCGTCCAATGAAGAAAAAACTCCATGTTGTGTACCCATGTTAAAAGATCGATTTTTAGATTTTATGGATCGATTATGAACCATTTAAAGGGAAATCAATTAAGTGCACTGGTCAATTATTAATTTTAGTGCTATGTGGCATATGTCAACCTACACTTTCATCAATACCTACACATATTATTACTTTAGAGCTTAAAAAATAAGAAAAGATTGGGGAGCAAAGTTTTGTGCCATAGTTTCAACTAAATAACAAAGTAAAGGCAGGATGTCTAGTTTGAAGAAAATCACAAACCCTAGTGCTCCTACATAAACTTCTGTTGCAATAGTTAAATAATACATGTTTGCCCTTTTACACAAGCATATCCAGAATACATTAACATGACTGACCATTACTATCCTTCCCTCTCTGTTGGAGGGTTCAGTACCATATTATTGAGCTCTGTCATCATCTGAAATGTTCGGCAGGTACAAGGAGGATATATTGTTTGCTGAGGATCCTTGATTATCTTCATTATTGCAACAAGCTCCAATAGAAGTAGGAATTCAAAAATAGAGTGCATTTAGAGCCATGACTCCATTCTGAGCCATGGCATAAAGTACTGTGTGTAAGAGCGTTAAGAACTATCTCAGGTTTCATCATGATTACGCTAAAAGGGTTCAGAACAAATACTCTTTGTGGTATGGATCAGTGTAATCCAGCTCTCAGTGATGTAAGAGGGGGAAGTATGGAGTATAAAGAAATGCACAAATGACTCTCACATGCTTTAAAAAGAACAATGTTGAAAAATAGAATTTAAACATCTTGCAGACTCAAAAACAACACAGCCAGAGAAGAAAGAAAGAGTGAAAGATTTTGTGTGGAGGATGGTGAGATAGGGGTTTGGGTATGTTTGTAGTTTTTTGGCTGGAAGAGTTTTGCACCGACTGCTCCTAATAAGACACCTAGGGTGCAAATTGGAACACTTCAAGTTCCTCCGACTGCCTGGGTGTCAACACTTCCTCGAATCTTTGCAGCTGGGGATAATTTTCGGCTACACAAAGACACTGACGATAACAGAGGCACGGAAATCCAAATAAGCCTAAAACATTGAAGAAATGTAGTCGTGGTGAAAACAAACTCTGCCTTGAGATGTTAGTAAGATATGATCCCGAGACAATTGAGGATAGAACTGATCTTGATTCAACCTTTTTGTTTGGCTGTGAGTGTTTCCTCGGTCTGAAACGTCACAATTTCACCAATCTCATCCTGCTGTTTGAAAAGTGAAGTCACTCCCCAAATATGGTGGTGAAAAAAAGGTGGAATCATTTAGAAATATGTTTTTTTAGAGTAAATCTGCTTATTTCACTGAAAGTGTAAACCCTTGTGTTTTGGAGGCAACAGCTGGTAAGATGGAAATAGATGCTACATCATTCAGAAGCTAATCGATGCTTTGATACAGAAGAAAGGGGCCACTCATTATCAGTGGTTAGTTAGGTGCTACAGCAAGCACTGATCATAGCAAGAGGAAACCCTAAACCGTGGTCACCAACCGTCTTGAGCCTGAGAGCCACCCAACTATGAGGATTTTTAAGGTGGGTTACTTGTTTGATTGATGTTTTTGAGTAATAAAAATCTGGATATTGAGTTTACCTTAACAATTAATATTATGCACTTCCTGGTCTACATGTGGCACTGTGCATTTTGTTTTTACTTTTAATCTTTCTCCACAGTGACTTTAACTAATGATTAAGAAATAATTTAAGAACTATTTACTTGCAAGCATCTATAATAATTCAGTTAACTGATGTAAGACTTGATGTAAATTTCCTTTGTACAGGTGACCTTACAAGTACTTCAGCTCGACTGCAAAAGTCACCTTTCACACTGGGGTGAGGATGAAATTGATTGTTCTCGTATATATATATCTTATTAAAAATATCACATTGATATTTAGCTCCTGTAATAATCAGTTTATTTGCACTTCTGACTGGGGTGTGTCGCTCTAAATCAGCTGTATACATAGTATTGTTAGAGTAATAATTACAAAAATGCTGCCACAGTGATAATCACATTCTTCATGTGATATTTACGAACAACAACGCAGGGCGTGCTAACAACAGTTAACAATAGCCTGGTAGATCGGCATGAATTGCACGATAAGTCGTAGATGATGTCACTCCCAGTTCTGAGGTTACTGGAACGCAGCATTACAACAGTCGCCGCACGTGCTCATGGGTAGCAGAGTCTTTATGTCGCCGGTAATAGATTCTCCTCATAGCACCTTTAAACAGTGACACTGTCTCTTAGCTAATGGATAAAACACATATCTGCCTTTCCACATGAGAATGCTGGTCGATTTGTTGCAGAAGATAATTGTTAGAACAACTTTCAGACTGAATAAGTGGCTAACCATGCATCTGAGGGTTGAGAAATAGTAGAATTAGTCTGACTGAAGAACATGTACCAGTGCTTTGAGGTGAGCTTTGAGGACACTTGCTGTTACAAAACCCCTCCTGACCTCCTGTAACCCACCCAAAAAACTCTGCAATGGATTCTTATCCCTGGCTGCAGTTTAAAGAAAATAACTAGGTAGAAGCAGTCCCCTGTTTCTGTTCAGGTTACATCAGTGTCATGCAGCATCAGTGTCACTCTGGAGGCACTCTGCCTCTGCTTTGCACCATCCTCTCCCCTATTATCTACTTGTGCAGCAGATCCTCAGCCTCCATCCGTCCTCGTCTCTTTTCCTCGCACTCACAGCGGTAATCATCCACTTGTGCTTTTCCTTTCTCATCAGCCTAAATGAGGTTGGTTCAAATAGGCAAAATAAATCTCAAAAGCCTGTTTCATTGAGCCACAGCCGGTGCAAAACCATTTAAGAATCCAAACAGAGTGTGGTTTTCCGGTCCTGCTCTCTGTGCTGTTTCCTCACCATGTCCCTGATTTTATGATTATGAAGCTTAAAAACACTTTTAAAAAATCCAAACATATGTACATTTAGCAAGATAGCATAAACATCTGATTGAGTTTTGATTAACAGATGCAATATTTCCTGTTTGTCAGAATCTGCAGCAGTTTGATCACATTTCTCCGACAGTGACGAGAGGTGCTGAAGGACGGCACAATGCTCCCTAAACACATCCTCATGTGCTACGAGTTGTTTGTCACACCGGTAAAGCGTGCTTTGAGTCGCAGTGATCCATGTGCCTGCTCCATGCAGCATACGGATTTGATAGACCCGGCGGCTCTCAGAGAATAAGCTCAGAACAGCTCAACAGCATCACTGTCGGGTCAGAATGCATAGTATGTTACGCCGGTTAAATAATGTGACAGTCTTTGGAAAAATTCTCTCCATGCATCTGTTACATTCAGTAAGGATCTCAAACAGTCATACCTATTTATAGACAGCATTAGGTAAGCCTCTGGCACGTGGACATTTAAGCAGGGAAAAACGTAATCACTGAAGATAGACTGGCCAGACCCTCCTGGAGTCTTAAATAAATCGGTCACAAGCCAAAATCAGGGAAGGTGGGGGATTATTTCTGGGAAATTAGATGATTTAAACTAATATATGACAACATTCTGGGACCCTCATGAATCAACATTGTGCACAACCAGATTGATTGATCATGAGTGTGTAAGAACAACTCCAAGCACAGTGTGGTATGAATCAGTGTTGCTTTATCTTAGATCTTATAACCTGAGATAAGCTGCAGGGCCTCTGAAGTCCACACACACTAAATCTTACCTGTAAAACAGAACACAGGATGTTTTCAATGCTCTGTTGAGAAATACATGCCTTCTCTGATTACAAGAGCTTGCCATTATACAGTAAGTATAGATGAGAGATGATTACAAACAGCTTATATCTTCAGTCTATGTTTTCTTACCATAGCTTGCAGGCACACCACATGTGAGACCATGGCCACATATGCACAGGTCATAACCTGAAGCCCTATAGCACATATATGACCTTCTGCTTCAATACAGTTCAGTGATACTGTGGCAAGTGGAAACGCAGACACAATAATACAGTAGCTTCAGGCGACGGTGTGTAGAGTGTGTTGCTCTCCATTGTGTGTCATACTTTTCTCTTGGGGCAACTTACTTTGTGAGAAAAGAAAACATGGTCCTGTGTGTATGAAGCAAACACACATTGTACATGTACAGTACATGACGAGAAATGTAATACAAACAGAAAGCAAAATACTCACTCCTTAGGCAGGGTGCATACTGAGCCAACAGAAGCAGCCTCTGATTTTACAGTCAGGTTGGATTTAACATGCAGTTACCAGGGGTCGTTACTGTCCAATCAGCTGCTCCCAATAGGATGGTTTATTTTCTGCCATGTTTAAATTGTCTGTTAAATAAGAGCAGAGCCAGGAGCCAACCCTCTGTCTTCAGGGCTTTTCCTTTTTAGATATCCCCCTGTTAACTGCTAGACAAATCAACACAGGCATGACTGTTTGATACATCCCATCAAAGAAATGAAAACAAGAGAAATGTAAACAGGGAAATACTGCACATATACAACTGCTGGAGAATATGTATAAGATTTAGCTTTCAAGTTAGCCTGTGTTTGCTATGAGAAAGGATTGGAATTGAAAACCAGTTCCCGTGGACAAACAATAACTATCTCAAGGAATCAATTTTAGTTTTATTCACTCTTGATCACTTTGTTCAGTGCAAATTATGGAAAGTCTTTCATTGGACGTAGTCAGCATTAAGATAACAAAGTATTCATAGATGTTGTGATGTCCACAGCCAAATATGAGTAATATTCACCCTCACTTCATCAGCTCACCTCATAGGTCTGACACATATTTTGCAGTTAAAAGAACACATCTACACATTATTTTTATTCAATATTAGTTTAGTAGTTGCTTTATGTCTTACACTGTTAAAATTTAGCGCACACAGTATATTCATTGTATAATTTAGATCCATTTTGTTGTTAATTCTGGTCACTTTTCTTTGAGTTACCTGGATGCTGGGGGAGGAGAGCTGGTTCAGAAGCTAAAGCCGTGGCCAAGAGCTGGAAGGACCTTTATGCTGGAGCCAGCTCATTGGGATGGACCACGTCTGCTGCATCATGGGGGGGATTTGGGTTTAGTTAGTTTGATTTGTGTTTAATTTAATGTGGCAGCCATTTTGTTTACCTCCTCTGTTTCCTGTGGTTTGGTCAAATCCCTATGTATGTGCTCCCTTTGTCTCATTTTGTCAGGTCTGTTTGTTAAGTTGACACTTCCTGTTTGTTTAGTTTAGTTAGTGTAATCTTAAGTTGACCTCTTTTATAGGCCTAATTCTTAACATTTTGGTTTGTAATTTTGACCAACTTTCTTTGGGTAGGATAAACACCCCAAATTTCTTTAAATTAATCCTGTGTCTTGAGCCTTTACTGCTTGGTCCCTGACACATGTGTTTATGGAAGATGAGACAGAAGTGTTTAAAGTAGTGGCTTGATTCTACACATAATGAAACTAATAGCACGACAACCAGAATCTCTGTTCTAGAGATCACAAGCACATGTAAAAACACCAGCAGCCTCGGATCATAAACTCTCCCTTGACTCGGAAATAAACAAACATACATGTCCAGGCTGACAAAGAGAGTATGGTCCAACGAAGAAGCATACAAAAATTCAGGTTTTCAGTGCTTGTGTCTTCAGCACACTTTTGTGTGGCGGTGATTCCTGGACTAGTTACACCAAGCAGGAGTGAATGCTAAATGCTTTCCGCGTGCGCTGTCACCGACACATCCTCAACATCACCTGATAGGAGAAAATCTCCAACAACATTGTCCTAGATGGAGTTGGAATCCAAAGCATGTTGATACTTCTGAAACAGAGATGCTTACGCTGGACTGGACATGTGGTCAGAATGGACGATGGCTGGATCCCCAAACTTCTTCTGAATGGAGAGCGTGTTCAAGGAAAGCGCCCTTAAAGTTGACCACATATGTGTTACAAAGACAGTCACAAGAGGGATCTAAAGACCATGGACACTGACATCAACTCCTGGGAAGCCATAGCTGCAAAATGTACAACATGATGGCAAACAGCAAACGTGGGAGAGACTGACCCTCTCGAATTGGTCAGACCAGCCACAGTCGACGCTGGACCAAAATCAATACTACCATGCTGACGATGCTAAATACCCAACAACCAGCATTTTTGTCTCTGAAATCTCAAGCAAGGTTGAAAAAAATCAGCAACCCTTATTGAAGCATTCATCTCTGAAGCACAGCACTGGTATCAGGAGTGCCATGTAATCGACATTGTTGACACTGAAAACTTGTGTAGGAAGACTTTTTTCTCCAAAAAGAAAACTGACAGGGATTCAAAAAGAATCAGGCTGATGAGCAGAATCAATACTGACATCAGTATGAACTTCACTTTTCTAAAACTGTGTGCACCTGGCCTTAAGAGAGTCAAATATTGACAGACTGCCAACTCATCTGTCCTGTGAGAGATCCCTTTTCTTTTTATTTACTTTCATTATTTGAAGGCTAGAAGAGATTCACAAGACAAAAGGAATAAAATATGTCTGCTGCTTCTTTTGTTGACACATTTTGAGGGACACAATATCACAAACCATCTCACTTTGACAGAAAGGGTGCAGAAGCTGTCAGTCAAAATTGATTCTGTAATATAAAATTTGATTGCGAGTTTCTGATCAGAGTTTTTTGGTGAAACAACTTGATCCCACATCCTGACTAAAAATCTCCCAGACATACAAAACAGTTTACAGACGCACTTGACTCTTCCTGTTTTAGTGAGTCAGTTTCCCAGCTCAGAGATTGAACTCATCCATCACTCTTCAGACATATTTTGTGTGAGAGGTGAAATACCAGCCACAAGACAGATAGTGTTTTTGAGAAAGAGTAGAGGGGAAACATTTATAACAAACAGTATTCAAAAGAGTAGGTAAATGTTTTGAAACTGTAAATATGTCTAAAAATGCTGCATCAGAAATGTCTGCTTTTTATTGAAGGAAGAGTTATGACAAGGGGTTGGATTCTCCTTTGTGCAGTAAAGTGTTGCACAGGACTCCCAGCAAGAAGATTACTGATTTGAACCCCATCTTGGCCAGGGCCTTCCTATGAGGAGTTTACATGTTCTCCTCATTTATGCAGAGGTTCTCTCTGGGCACTCTAGTTTGCTCCCACAGACCTGTATACTTTCCCATCCAGGCTGGTAATTTCCATTTAAATTTTACTAATCCAAGTGTGGAGCCCCCTTGAGGAACTATCAAGTAGCATCTTTGGAAGAAAAACCAACAGGGACATACAACATGTTTAGAGCTCTGTATTTGATTAACTAAAATATCAGTATTAAGTGCCAGCATATTAATGATCATATCCCCAGAGGGAGGGGGGACTACAGCAATCGGCATATCAAAATTTTGTCTCATCTCTGGAAGAGAGAGCAGATCTGTTGAAAACATGGTGCTGATCCACGCTGTGCCAACCATTTACCACACCATAGACCAGCTAACCAATCAAAACAGACAGGGTCGTTGATGGCAAGAGGTCTTAAAGTGACAGGAGCACCAGCAAAGCATTTAAAGAGCGTTTCCAATTACCCTTGGATATGCGCGAAATGTAAATAGTGCAATAAAAAAACTGGTAATGGAAACACCTGAATTTCAAAAAAGCACTAAAATATCGCTAAAAAGTTTTTACACTTTCATGAGGTGGTTTTTCAGACGTTTCGATAGTCAAATATATCGCAAAAGCGCAATGGAAACACTTTTTCTGCAATTATACGACACAGGGCCTCACGTACTTGGTCACATGATCACTTCTCTCGGAGTAAATATGGTGCGGCACGTTTGGACAGAGGAGGAGACAGAGACTTTTCTTGCCATTCTTCTCAAGAAACACAACTGCCATACTACACAGCAAACAACAGAGGAATGCAGAGTGTTATAAGGAGATAGAAATAAGGGAGAAAGGGTTCGACAAGGCTTGGCCTACATCTTCCTGCAGTGAAATCTCGCCGGATGATATTTCACAAGAGTTACGGCGCTCCTGCCTAGAACAACCTTCAATGGAAACACGTTCAAAGCGCAAATATACTTTGTTGAAATTTTAGGAATGAAGCTTAGCGAAAGTTCAGTCAGAAAGACTATCTTCCTGCGCATGCCTCTTTCCGTCACTGTCTCTACCCGCTTCCCTATAGCTCCACCTCTCACCTCTTTTTCTCCCAATCACAGTCAGCCTCTTATTTCCCGTCAGCCAATCCGTCTTAGCTGTCATATTTAAATATGTTCTCTCTCTCTGCAGTCGGTCAGCTGTCATTCAGCGAAAAGGTCGTCAAGCCCACCTCCACCCCTTCACCACCCCTTCACCACCCCATCAGGCCTTGGTTATCCTTCAAGTTTCCACTCGAAGCATCACTTTCTTCACCACCACCAGTGTCTAGGTTCCGGGGGAAGTTTTTTCGGGAGCATCAATCATTCCTTCTGCTCCTTGAGATGATCACTTCCTGCGGGGTCTAAGCGCCGAAGACTTTTCACTCATCAATTCTTTTTATCTGTTTCATTAAATTTTGTCACTCGTACTTTTGTCTTCTCTTTCTTATTAGTCTTTCCTGATTGAAATATCGCTTTTATTTTGCGTAAAACTGTAATGGAGACCCAGTTTAAGATTGAGTGTGAGCACAGAAGAGTGTGGGTACTGTAAGTTTGTTATAACATAAGAGACTGTCAACATACTGGGCCCGGGCTCAAAAATTCTGGTACAGCAAAATATCGTCACACACTCCTTGGGGAGTTGCTGTTTAATGATTTGGATTCAATGCACTTTGGCTAACATTAACAATGGCACAGTTCAAAGTAAAAGCTACATGATGAAGTACATGTTTCAAATGTGAGCTTAGGTCCAACATCTTTGAGGACCTGAGTTTAAGATTTTTACTTTTTAGAATCATTTAAAATTCTTCCCTATTCTTTGTCTTCTTGTAAGGAAAAACAAAACTTGTCAGGAATTTTGCTCAAAATATAGTAAATATTCACAATTTTCGTGCATTGGGATAAATATTGGATCATGGCCTCAGTATGAGGGTACATATTGTTGTGAGGTTTTTGGAAATACCCAGCCCTAGAACATACTCATTGAAATCCAGTATATAAAACCAAAATCTGAGCTCTGTGACCATGCCATTTTGTATGTTCCCATTTCTTGAATGTTACTTGTGCTATTTTTCTTGTAGCTCGTCCAGCACATAAACAATTCTTTTGATTAATAATGATGAAAAAGTTTTCAAAGGATACCAAAGTAGCCTCTGTGCAGTTGAGTATTGTTGAGGATCAAAGAGATTGGAAAATGGAGCAGGAGACTCTCAGAACTGATCCATTATGATGGAGCTGTTCCAAATGGATAACATGAAGATAATGGACTCAAAAGTAGATCAGTTTGATTGGTGATGTAATACGTCAATAGCACAAAATAACAAAATACCTGTTGTTGTCACGGCGACACAATCATTAACAGGCCTGTAGAAGAAATGGATGATATGATTTCTAGGTTTCTTATTATCTACAGGAGACTATCAATTTTGACCCATTGTTTTATTGGAATGAAGTGGTGAGGTAACGAGTCTCAAATCAGAAACAAATCAGTATTCTAGCACCTCTGGTTCCATCATCTGAAAAATTATAATGAGACTCCTGTTGGACGATGGAAATCAGGACAGCTGTAACATTAATATAACTAACAGAAGGAATATCGAGCCAGGGCGTGAAAGCAGGAGGGACAACGATTAGAGAAAGTTTTTAGGGAAAAAACTTAAAATAAATATCCACATTTGTAAGTTTTGTTCATTACATGCATACAGACAAGACATGTTAGTCAAACATGCTTGGGGTGGATAAACTGTGTTATAAGTCAGTGTTTAGACCTGTAAAACTGATGGCAATACTTTAGGTTATTTGTTTAAATGAGTGGCCCTGTTAAGCCTTTTTCATATTTTTTGATTATATTTTAACCTGAAATAAAATTCCACCTTGTCATATCAAGTATAAGTTGTTTGCCACTATGATATTTTTACAAGTAGGATATTAAATGCAGGACTTGGTCTTGTTAACCTTCCACAACAGCTGGATCTGCCTGATTAACATCTGGAATCAGGCAGATTCACCTTGCCAAGCTCCAATCTCTAAAGACTATGCTTGGCTCACACCAGTATGGCCCCAAAAGAGTCCTTTAAAGCAGGAAGAGGTGTGCGATACAAGCAGGTCAACAGCAAAAAGATAGGGCTATCACAGAGATAAGTATAAATGCTAACAGCTTCCGTAGCAGTTTTGTCGGATCTTGTCTACAGTTATTTATGTATTTATTTATATTTTTTCAAGTTTAATTTTTGGGGCATTTTATTTTATTTAATGCTGTTATGCTAACAAGCTTCAGAAGCAGTTTTGTCGGATCTTGTCTCCAGTTTTTTCTTTTCAACTAATTAAGTTACATTTTGGGTTATTTTATTTATTTCATGCTGTTATGCAAACAAGCTTCAGTAGCAGTTTTGTCAGATCTATACAACAGTTATTTATTTATTTCTTCATGTTAAGCTTATTTTTGGGGCATTTTATGCTATTATTGAATGTAAAAAGAGACAATGTAAGCTTGCAAAAGGGGAAATAGAGACTAGCAAATTCTATAAACTGGTAAGACAAAATCCAAACCCGGGCCGTCAGGAACATGTATAATGTACCCGCCTGGATGCATACCACTAACGGCACACACATTTGGGGACATTTCTATATGAAATGGAACATAAACAAGAACACTATAAATATTTCTTGATATAAAGGGTGTCTGTGCCACTTCTGAAATGTTTTGGAGAGTTTGTTTGTAAGAAGTGGCGTAAGTTTTGTATTTTACACTGCCGTGGTAATGCCTGCCTACTGCAATACCCCACCTCTGGCCCAATGTGAGGTGGGATAGGGATCAGGGGGGGTAGACAGCCCACTGCAACCCCTAAAAAGATAAGTGCTGTAGATACTGGAGGGATGGAGGGATAATTTCACTAAATATAAAAGTAGTTTGGGCTTACAATCATTTCTGTCAATCATTCTTATAAAAAAAAATCTTGATTTTTAGAAAAGAAAAAGAAGCATTATGTGTCCAATAACTCGTTCATGGAATAGTAAATTGGCTAACAGTTATGAAAAGTAGATTAGTGTTGATGAATTTAGTCCCTAAACACTGTGCAACTGAACTAAAGAACCAAAAGATGAGGAATCATAACCAATAAACTCAAAGCTATACCCAACCCTACATTTTAGTGAGGTTAGTATTTCATCTATATGATGAAAGTGCACTGCTCTGTACGTAAACTGACTAATAGGGGCAGCAGCTGAGTACACACTCACACATAATAGATGTCAGATCTCACTTTGGTCTCTCATTTGTCACTTCTTATGTGTTTCATTGTTTGATCTCAGATTCAGCAGACGTGCTATCTCCCTGGTGTACCTCTCTCCCATTAGCTCCCACAGAGCTGAGTGACCATGTGTCTTCTCTTTGATTCCACGCACACACTCACAGACTAGTCTAGCCATGCTAACAGAGATGGGCTCAGGGGGACCATTTATCACAGGCTGACAGAGGACAGTAATGACTGAGTGATGGAGAGAGTTGAGGAAATGAAATGATGTAAAAGAGATATATAAGAAAGACAAGGAAAGCAGACACAAAGCACCCACGGGTTCTCCTGGGGCCACCACCAGGACTTCTAACAATTCTCACACAAATGTCCTTTTTTTCTCTCATGAGAAGAGAGACAGAGAGAGAAGTGAAGGGACGAGTGAAGATGAAAGAAAATGAGAACAGTGAATGTGATTCACGTTTTCAAACGGGGACAAGAAGACTAAAAATGGGAAATGAAAGCCGGGTAGCTGAGGACAATTTGGAGGATGATTTAGGAGAAAAAGCAAGAAGGACAGGAGATGAACTGAGACGATAAAACAGAAGAAAAAGATATATGAAATAGCATAATTGTTGGAAAATCAATCAAGAACCAAGACTTATCTATGTTATCTTATCTATGACATGGAAGAGCAAAACAAGAGACAAAGTGATAAAGTGTCAGTATTGAAGAAAACTTCTGAGATAAAGTGAAACCCATTTAAGAACCAGAACCAGTTCAGAGCCACTTGGATCTTACTTTGGATGTCAATACACCAGACAATTGGACTCGAGTCATAGGGACTCGGTAGCGACTTGAGCTTCTAATGAGACGACTCGCAACTCGACTCGGACTCGGGAGGTAAAAACTCGAGACTCGACCTGACTTGAGACAACATGATTCGGAAAATTGCACGCACTCAGGCTTTATATGAAGAGCCAGACAGGAGATATACGCCTCTCTTTCTTTTTAGGTTCACTTAATTGACGCTCCATTCACAGTACACTTGTCCGTCACCTATTATTGTCCCCCCACATGACACAGCACTACACACATACGTTCCTACCACACACCCGCTTCTGTTACAGTGATGATCAGTGGGCAGGGCGCGTGGGAAGCGGGTTTCAAATTGTCTTCTGTGCTCAAAGTTATTTTCTTTGCATATAAAGAATTTCAATCAGATGGAAAACGAAGACACGCCAAGTGCACAACCTGCAAAACTTTGATAAGCGAAAAAGAGGGCACAACATCGAACTTTATCCACCGCCTGAGGACACATGAGGCCAAATAAGTGAAACCTGCAAACATTAGCCAAGTAGCTAACGTTCCTGCCATAGGTCAATATGGCAGGAACGTTAGTGTGGTCAATATGAAGCTAGCAAAGCTAACATTAGTAAAGAGAGTGTACGTGTGCTGTATGTGTGGGAAGATAAGGCTTCTCTCTTCAAGATAAAAATCTGAGTGCTTTTTGGGTGGACTGGGGAACAATGGTGAGGGACTCGACCCGTCATAACCTGTGACTCAACTCGACTTGACAAAACCTGCGACTCAACTCGACTCACCCACAACAGAAAAAACGTGGAACTTGCTTGAGACTCAGATCAAATGACTCGAGACTTGCTTGGGACTCGGATCAGAGGGACTTGGGCAATTGTCTGCAATACACTATATTTGCTCCATGAGTAAGTACTTCACTGTAGTTGAGTGATCACTTAATTAACCAAATTTTAATCCAAAAGAGCATCATTGGGATGAAGTGCAATGAGACATTTGAGTCATGGATGTGAAGCGGACAGATCTGCATCAACAGTGTGATGTTTTCATGTCAATATGACCAAAATCTCTGAGAAATGCTTCCAGCACTTTTTCTTGATTTAACCCACATATAATTAATGCTAGGGTGTGCCTAATAAAGAGTTTATGTCTTCAAATGGTTCTATGAATATCAAAAAAGGCCAAAAAAAGTCAAATCCACTGCCTGAATCAAATACCAAATGTCACATAGGCACTTTCGTTAACAGCTGCTAGGTGCCTCACCATCTATAGGCACAAACTTAATACTTTGTGGTCTCTACACCTGCAGCAGTGGTCACCTTCATGAAGACTTAGGCGTGTGCATGTCCAACTGACAGGGATCTCTTATTAGGATACACTCTCAGAGATGAAAAACATCACACTGGGGCTGAGAGAAACAGAGATAAAAAGAAATAAAAGTGACAGTAATGATAATTGCTTTTATTTAAAAGCTGAGGGCTAACAAAGCTGGCCTTCGCTGGCCATTACACATCTATTACAAATACCACACGCTGTTAAATGGGTTATCGTCTGAGCATCACCAAGACTTTTTAGACTCAAAGGGAGGAAAATAAATTGGTAAAACTGAGAGATGAGATTACGGCTGCATTTACTTTGTCACGATGTT
Source organism: Scarus forsteni (assembly GCA_036419115.1). Lineage (NCBI taxonomy): Eukaryota > Metazoa > Chordata > Actinopteri > Labriformes > Labridae > Scarus > Scarus forsteni. The sequence goes on along the minus strand of JAZDUH010000066.1, from coordinate 8,427,871 downwards.
AAAAACAAGACAAACAGAAGAACACAGTGAGTGCTGATCCTGACTAATACAGCTCAGTAAGCCTCTCCATCCTCTGATTATTAATTATTATTTCATGTTGACTTTGATACTGAAGAGGTGGTGATACGCCAGATTCCCCCAGATGAAGCTGTCAAATCATGTTTCTTAATTAATACACCGTCAGGCTCCAACTATTCATTTCACTCAGATACCAGCTGATGTATTCACTTAACTGTAGTATGGAGGATAACTGTGCCTTCGCTGCCATGCTGTGGTTCACTAATAATGTATGTCAATATCTGCACAGTTATGCAGCACAGCCGTGACTACAGCTAATAATCTCCAACACAAAGTGTCATTAGCATGCTGGGAAAAGTTGATAAAGTGATGTTTGCTACAGCTATTGCCCCTCCAGATGAATGTCATATTGTTTTCCAATGAATGTTAATAATTTCAAATCAACTGGCGTGGTGCTTTCAGTGCTGTTTGTCTGTCAGAGCAGGCGCTGCATTTTTGCGTTATGTGGAATTTGAAGGTTTGGCTACCACCATGGCCACAATCATATTAACATTAAGTGGGCATTTTGTAGCACTGTGAGGGACACTGGTGGAAGTAAGTATACATACAACTGCCATTAGAGGTTCATTTATAAGCATTTGTTTATATTGAAATTCAAATTCAATTTGCAATAATTCATCGAATGAGCTTAACATTGGAATTTAACCCAGTTTCAGCTACTTTTTATTGAAGTAACATAGCAGTTACTGTTTATCAAAGTATATTTTATTAGCATTTATATTTGTATTTTGACAAAATTGCATAAAGGGAATTTCACATAAACAACTGCATCTTATTGTCGCTCTGTTACCTTAGAAATATTGCTTTTTTGATGCTCTTATTGCATATTTTGTCAGGTTTTATCATAAACACCTCTCTTTTTTTACTGTTCTTGATGATGCAGGAGGGCCTCCTGGCTGCATCCGGTCCTCAGGCTACCAGCAGCTCATCCGCTGTCTGGACAAAAAAGATTAAGGGGTGCAGTCAGGTGTCTTCTTACAATTAAAGATAAGGATGTGCCTGTTAATATTCAATTAGATGAAGTGTTCCTTCTTGATAAAAACATCATTGGTGAGCAATAGTTGACACAGTCCATTGGAGAACAACAAAGTGAAGCTATGAACTGACCTGCACTACATGTAACATCACACAAAGATGCAGCCACACAATGTCCTCCTTTTACCAGATAAGGTTTTGGCTGGTACCTGACAGGTCCAGGACAGGACCTGCCCACACTGACGGTCAAAGATGGTAAACTACAGTTGAGTGAATTTGTGGCATCAAGTCTGCTTAAAGTTTACTGAGCAATTGGTTTACAAACTAAGGAAAAGACTGAGGCTATGTCATCTTATGAAGGAAACACCATGTCATGGAGATGCCCTGCAAATGCATGAATGGATGTGTATTTGATGGATTCTAGGTACAACCTCAGAGGAATAGAGGACTTCAAAAAAATGGAAATCGGCCGGTAACTGGCTGGAAGTTGGCAGGCAGCTGGCAGGGAGAGGAAAATCGAAGTGGTCAGTATGAGGCTTCTGCTGAACCTCTGGATTCAGGCAGCACACGTCTTGCTAGTGGCATCGAACTTCCCAAATCTGCAGTTGCTGGTGCCCATCCATGAGGAGTTTACTCTTGCAGGAAGATGCGGATTGTATACTTGAAGTGACGAAGTGGATGCCATCACGACATAGAGAAAAACTTTTAAAAAATTGCCCCAAAAGTCTCAAACCTCTTGCCCAAATCAAGCCTAAAAGTCAAATTGTGTTCAACTTTCATGCAATTTTAATTTGAGCTCCAAACTACTTCCCATCTCTGTCTTTTGAGAGTGCAGAGAAAAGACACTAGGGATCAGCTTTCATCTTGCCTGTTCATGGAAGTGGCAGAGCCACACAAAGCCCACACCTTAAGAACCAAGGCTGTCTGATACAAATAACCGTATACTTAAGGTGATTCAAAATACATGAACTCTTCCAAGAACCTCTCAACAAACAGCTCTTCATCAGGGACTTGAGAACAAAGCTTAATGCATCAAACTAAACTTTAATGCGTCTTTATCATTCTGCATCTGGGTCACCCTTCCTGTTTTTAGACATCATTCATGAACTCTGAGAGCAGAGATTTAGAAGAGATTTAGGAAAGATAGTCCCACAACACACAGCTCAACAACTGTTTCCATAGGGGAACACAACATGAGCCTTCACGTCTGTACAACAACAGTGACATAAATCCTCCGGTGGACGACTCGGTCTGAGAACACCAGTTTCCACTTTTGCTTACACGGGTCATTTCACAACAGGCTGACTCACACTGTCGTTTTATTTCCTACATGTACTTTTGCTCTCATGACTTAGTCAATTTAGCTTTTAATTTGTGTGTTTAGTGCTCTATAAATACAAATCAAAAGGACTGACTCATAGGTGTCCTCGCTGAAAATCCAGTCATTGGATTTCACTGATGTTTTCCCTGAAATATAGACATGGCTTGTAATAGCATCACTGCCTTTGATACACTAAGGTAGTAGTTATATGTTGTTGAGGATGTGCTGGCAGTGGGTGGAGTGAGGTCCAGGGTGTCCATTTGCTATAAATGTTTTGAATTTTGAGACTGGGAGGATAAAGACTAACATTATGTCCACTGACAGGTGAATCATGGCTCCTGCTATTAGGTAGCAAGCAGTGTTGGGGAAGTTACTTTTAAAAAGTAGTGTTTGCTCGTTACTCGTAACTTCTGAAAAAAGTAACTTGTTACTTTACTTAGTTACCCTCTATGAAAAAGTAACTTTTCAAGTTACTCATTACTTTTACATTGCTTGATCATGGACAGAACCCCATATTTGTTCCGAAATGTGAAGGCCTACAAAAAGTTCTACTACAGAGAACATAACAGTTTTTTGTGCTCTTTATTTTACAAAATGTCACATACCCTGTGGGATGAGAGCTCCTGCCCAGTGTTTCCACATTTTACCTCTGAAATAAGCAACCAGGTCGATATAAACAAGCCCAAAATAAGCAACCTCCAGTTATTTCCTTTCCTAATGTGATATATTACTTTTTAAAAAGAGAAGTCTACTTAAAGTGTGTTAATTTTCGTCTACATTACATTTCAATATCACAGTGCCAAGCATCTATTCAAGAAAAGACCGTCGCTTAGAACAAGCAGACCAGGCAACTTTGGCTCTGGTGCATGCGCCATGTGAGTGACTGTGTTTGGGGGCGTGCATATAACCAGGAAACGAGGTAGAGGACAAACTTCCTACCGCAGTCGTGTTTTGCTTTATGTTAGGAGCTGGAAGATAATCAGGGGGATACACACAGACGTAAGAGCCCCAAGAAGCAACTTCACGTCTAGAAACAAACCCAAAAAACCACAACCCGCGGCCGTGACTCTCGAGATTTTCGGCCCTTTGGCGCTTATAACGAGCGGACTTGGCAACGCTGCTCGTGTCTGTGCGAGCAGCTGAGAAGGCAGCTTCAGTGTCAGATCTGTCCGGGAGAAATGTAACATCGCGCTGCATTAAAAAAGGAACTACGTTTCGTTACCAAATTTTCAATAGTAGCGCGTTACTATACTTTTTACCTGAAAAAGTAGTTTTGTTACACACAACACTGGTAGCAAGTAAACATTTTGTCTTCAAAGATGATGTTAGAAGCAGGAAAATGAACAAGCATAAGGATTTGAGTGAGTTTGAAAAGGACTCAAGTGTCAAGGCTTGACAAATGGGTCGGAGCATCTCCAAAACTGCAGTTCTTGCACAGTGTTCCTGGTCTGCAGTGGCCAGTATCTATCAGAAGGGGTCCAAGGAAGGGACAGTGGTGAACCAGTGATGAGACATGGGAAGCCAAGAGTTACGAATGCACAGGGGAATGACAACTGGCCCATGTAGTCTAATCCAACAGATGTGCGACTGTAATATACTGAGTGTGACAGAAAGGTGTCACGGGGCTGTCTGGTGTCTTGAGTATGGGGCTGTAAAGCACTCACTGGGGCCTCAATGCTAATTGTAAAGTCAACAAAATCATTATATGCAAATACCAAAGCCAATATGGTTGTGGTTTCTGTCCAAAATGTAACAAGGCAGCATTTTAGACAATCGGGCTGAGACTGAAACTTGGCAACAAAGGCAAAAGTAAGACATCAATACTGACTTCAAACAAAACACCAACAAAACAGAGAAACTATGCTGCAAGAACTCAAGACAATCTGAAGCAGCTACAGCAGAAGAGCTCTTATCATGAGAAAGTCTATGAAAGTTTATGAGGTTAACACATTTTATGCTCACTTTGATCTCCCCACCAGAGATTCAGCCTTGAAGGGTTCTCTGCTTCTATAGGATCACCAATGTCAGAATCAGCAGTGGACGTGAGAGGAATTTCACTGAAAATGAAAGTAAGTACTGCTCTTGGGCTTGATATAACCTGAATGCATCTATAAGGAGCAAGAACACGTGTCAAGCAGTTAGAACATGTTGTAACTGATATGTTTATATGACCCCGGGCTGGAGAATGTGGTCTTGAAGTAATTCCCTGATTCATCCACACAAAACTTGGTCTCCAATTTTAATATTTTTTTTCCTTGAAACACTATAAAACAAGTCTTCTTTGATCTTGTCAAAACATGTCCCAAACAAAGCTTAATTTTTCCTCTTAGAATTACAATGCAGGCTGTAAATGTGCTATCAAATAGGTCTAAAAATGTGTCCTTGCAAAATTGGCTGGGCCTGCCATTAGGAAAACAGTGGACATTTGTAATATTTACACCATAAACCAATGCCACTGCTTAAAAATGCTTTTGTATCTGTTTGAAGGAAATAAGAGAAAAGGTTTTAGCCGAGGGTGCCCAGGGGAACATAATTACAAACAGAGTTAACCTGACACACCAGATGGACTGTTTCATATATTTCACCAGTCCTTTGAAATGGTACTTTGAAATGTCAGAAAACTTGAGAAGTCCATTAGCTACGTAAAATTTCACCTTTTGGTACTTTTGCACATGTCTTTGGGTACCCTGAGTATCAACCAACCAACAAAATGCTACACAGGTCAACAGTCTGTTGTCTACTAATAAATATACTTGCTCTGTGTCCTTGTACTCATGCTTACACCTTTTGGCATCTCAAGCTTCTTTGGAAATATGTCATGTGTAATAAATGGGGATGCAGATGGAGGGCCTGCTAGAGAGCTCAGGCTGTATACAACCACTTGTTGCATGAGAATTAAACTACAAACATGGCAATATTCAATGTCATCACCAGGTCAATGAAGATCAGTCTATTAGGAAAATGTGAGTACACCACAATCATTCTTCAAAACCTAAAACTTTTCACCTACTTCAGTGTGAACACTTGGTTCTTCTGCTATATTTTACTTGCTTATCTATGAACACTATGACCCAGCAATCACTGTCCTTATACCTTACCTTTAAAGGTTTGAGCAAATGATTAAAACTAGGAACCAAGTAGTGTTAGAGGGTATTTAATTCAATGTCCCCTGTTAGCTTAAAACAAGTAAAACGAAAACATCAACCAACTGACAGATCCATCTCACCATGCTTCAATCTACAACAACTGTGCTTGGCCTTAAGCAGCATGCCCTAACTTAAAGCAGGAAGAGGTGGGAGCTATAAGCAAGACGACAATAGCAAGTGACTAGTCATACAGAGATTAGCATAGATGCTAACAGTTTCAGTCAGTTTTATCAGATCTAGATCACTTTTCTTTATCAAATGAAAAACAAAAAACAGTGAAAGCGTTCCTCAATATAAAGGTGTTTCCTCCACTCCTGGCAAGAGTATTTTCTTCAAATTAGCATACATTTTGTACATTACACACTGGCAGTAGTGCTCAACTACAACAATATCTGAATGGTCAGTGTGAATGTGACTGAATGAATGATCTTCCAATCCTCTGATACAGTTTTAAAGGTTCTGCCTATTCACAAACACTTTCTATGAGCTGTTACTCAGCAGGGCTAATGAAACATAAGGAATGGGATATCTGGTGTGTCAGGTTACATGTGACTGTGTAGACAGATCAAAAGAGAAGGTTCCATATGTCTTCCTCTTCTTCTGAACATAGCAAAGCAGGAATCAGATACTCTTAGATCATCAGACTGACAATAAACCCCACTTACTTAGAACCAACCTGCAGAGAAGTCCGAGTTGAAGGATCAAAAAATTGCTCATATGGTTCACGGCTCAGGGCAGGAGGTCTCTGAGGCAGATGAATGAAACTCCACAGATACTCATTAGTAACTATCTGCTGAGCAGCGTTGATAGTGGTGAGCAGAGGCGCCTTTAGAGAACTCAAAGGAAACAACAGATTATTCTCAACCCAGCAACAGCCTGTTAGACCTGCTGCTGCCTGCCAAGAGTCACAGCAGAGTCTGCTGTTGTTACACAAGATTAAAAAATCATATTCTTTCTCAGACCTTAGGACTTCTTCATTCACACTTTCAATAAAACCTGTCTATTAATTTTGTCTGATATGTGAAAGACCACAGCTTTTATTTTGTGTTGTAGGATGATGTTTAAGCCTTAAAGATGGGGCGTGATAGTTATCAGCTGTCAATATCATGCCACATGCCGATGCACTTTCTGTGAAAAAGGACAAACCAAGAGGGATTTGTTGCAAAATTGACCCAAATTTCACAACAGCCACTGTGGCACTGGTACTGCTCTCGCCCTCATGTCAGTGTTAGCTAGCTGTCAGAAAACATGGACAGCATCCCTGGAGGAGCGACCACACAGCCATAGAGGACTTTCACCCACAGCCATCACCCATGCCAGCCAATGTTTTAGACCAAGATGACAAAAACAAATACGAGGAAAGCAAAAATGAACAGAGTCTGACCCCTTTTTCGCATGTCGAGCGGCCTCATTTCTTTGTGGCATGGACTCATCAGAGTACTCCAAACTATTCTTTGCAGTTTTGGTCCATATTAGCTTGATAGCGTCATGCAGTTGCTGCAGATTTATCAGCTGCAGACCCATAATGCAAATCTTCCTGCCCACCACATCTCAAAGGTGCTCTATTTGTTTGAGGTCTGGTGACTGTGGAGGACACTTGAGTTCAGGGAACTTATTGTCTTCGTCATGAAACCAAGCTTGGGGGGATTAAAATTTTGTGATCTCCAAACTCTGAAATCAACAACAGCCTTTTTCCCTCAAGGGATAACTGATCACTGACTGTGAAGTGTAGCTGGATCCACCCGATTCAGTGGTGGTAATCAGGCAGATCATTCTTGCCAACGATCCCGACTGAACTGAAGCAGCATAGTCCATTCAGTAAAGGAAAAACAAATAACACTACAAATCATTTTGAATAAGAAAGACGTTTTCACTCCACTTCGAACATGTTTCAGTGAGAATTTGTTCTACTTAGTGGTAGAGCAGCCCATCTTTAGAGTCAGGCTAACTGATAACTCCACGTTTTAACTTTTTTGGCCCATACTCCGTATGTTCTAGAGATGGTTGAGAGTCTTTTGCCTAAATTATCTTTTAATTTTAGTCATAAATAAGTCATCTTTTTTGATTTTAGTCTAGTTTTAGTTGATGAAATTTCACAAAATTTAAAATATGAAGTGAAAGTGGAGGTCATTTTTTATGTTTCCTTTCATTTTTGAAGTGATATTACACTTGGAAAAAATGAAACATCTTATAACCCTTTCTTGAATGCTTGTAAAGTTTAAATGTACAATGAAACTAATTTAACTTTGTGAAGTGCAGTCACCTTTATTTATGCTACATGGCAGAGCATCTCAGTTACAATACCAGAATTGACAACAAACAGTGAACCTGTTCTACATGAATATGTCAGTTCATAAAGAGAGCAGCTCTGATTGGATCTCTCCACAACTTATCCCACCACCATTTAGCTACAGCAGTTGTGATTGGATATGCTTTAAACTCATCCAACTTTTCCACACAACCAAAGTAGCTTTGATCGTATATATTCCTAACCCCGCCCCTACTTTCTATATGACCAAATTAGGTCTGATCGGATTAAGTCTCCGTCAAACATTTTTGTCTACTTAGTATCTGTTGATGAAAATGTCAGTTAATTTAGTTTTAGTTTTTTGTCCATGTGCACTCGTTTTCTTTAGTTACCATCGAGTTTTCATCAGGGTGAAAAGGTTGTTGATGAAAACTATGACCAACATAATTAGTCAACAAAATGAACACTCCTTAGTCAACCTGATAGAACTTCAGACAGTTTGTTACAGGGTATATCACATTATATAGAACTAAATAGAATATTGCCTCAATTATGATGACATATTGAATGTGCAAAGACCGTGTCTTAAGAAGCACTTGCACTTTTGGTCTCTATGACCTCCTTAAATATTTAGGACTCACTTTTAAGCATGACTTATATTTAGCATCCAGAGCATCTACTAAAAAGTGCTTCATCTATTCCAATAACGCGTGAGGATATCTTTCATCAAAATCATTTTCGGTATTGCTGCCTTACTTGTGGTAGCTGCTTCTGGCTCACTACAGGATGCGCCTCCATCTCTCTTCCACTCTCAGCACTGCAAGCTGGCACATTTCTCAGCTGAGATCAAAGGATTGTCACACTGCAGACATTTTTTTCCCTCAAGCTAGAAAAAAAGAATTTCATTGTCTGTACCAGACAGCTCCACTGATCTCCATAGGAGCACTAATGGAGGAGGATCTCTGTGATACGAAGGCACAACCAGCAGGCCTATGACCCAAAAATGCCTCGACTTCTAACAGACTCAATCCAAAGCCAAGACAGCAAAAACAAACAAAGTAGTCCTTTCTTTTACAGTCCCCTAATTAGAGGGCTTTTATCCAGTAATTATGTGGTAATTGTGAATAATGGAGATGGAAAACTGGCTTCTGTGAGTAATTGCCTCATTTTAAAAACCTTATGAGCTAATCAATATGCTTATTTCGTTTACAAATTCTTTTTATAATTTTCCTTCAAGTATTAATCAAACTACATCATGTAAATCAGGCAACTAGAGAGGGAACTTAACTTTAAGGCAAATATACATACATACATACATACACAAGTAGAATGAAACAGCAAAACAAATGCAGTCATCTATTGTGGTTGTGCAAAAATGTAATAAAATAAAATAAAATAAATGTAAAAAAAAATAAAGGAAAATACAATGACTTGATTTAGAAAAATAAATAAAATAAAACAGAGTAAAATAGAATAAAAAATCCGGAAAGAATGAAGTTAAACAGTTAAATTAAATATATTTAAATTGAATAAAAATGTAAAAAAAAAAATGCAAAAAAAGGAAAACAAGTTAAATTGTTATAAAACAAAGGCAACAACAATGAATTTGCAACAAAAAACAAAATGAAATAATACAATAAAACTGAGTAAAATAGAATAAAAAATAAAAATGAAATGAAACCTGATTACATTAAAACAAATTACAGTGTGATTAACGAAATAAAAAATGAAGTTGTATTAGAAAACGTAATCAATGAAGAAGGAAATAAAATAAACTAAATATTACATAACAAATTAAATAAAAAGACATGACAGTTATGTCTACTCCTGCTTCTATCATTCAGACTAACACTTTATTTCTAGTGCTGCTGTGGGTCAGTCTTCATCCAAACATCAGCTATGGTACAAACTGTCTCTGCCTGGTAACACCAACATAAAGTCGAAGTCCGACTATCTGATTGGTCCAGCTGTGATTTTGAGAAGGATAAAATAGAGACGTTGATGCTCTTTGGGATTTATCCAGTGTTTGTTTTTTTTTGTTTTTTTGGCCACTTACAGGGATCATGCATCTGTTTAATGTATTTGTCACTGCACCCCAGCTCTCGCAGGTCTGTCTGCGTTGATATTCATATTAAGAGTAATGAGTTCTGAAATATCTGCATAAATTCAGAACTGCCTCAAAAACCCAAGCATCAGGGGTGCTGATTTGGCGTAGTGGTTAGCACCCCATGTACATGCTTCTGCCGGTCCAGGTTCGAATCCCGCCTGTGACCAGTTTGCAGTGTCTTCCCCTGCTCTCTCTCCCCCTTTCACAAGCCTGTCCACTGTCTCTCTCCTATCAATAAAGGCACAAAATGCCCAAAAATATTCCTTTAAAAAAAAAAAAAATCCGAGCATCTCACTGTGCTCAAGCACACATAAATCATGCTCAAGTTCACCTCCATGTGTGAACTAAGGCACAGCATCTGAGTACAAGGATGTTTGTCTCCACACTGGACGAATGGGCAGAGGCTTTACTTGGACCCCCACTCAGACCCCTGGTGTAAGCCTAACCCTTTACCTGTTCCCTTAAATATATGTAAGAAACAGTCTATCTTATTACTGTCCATCATATTGGGAGAGGCCACTCCTGCTGGTCAATTTAAGTTAACTCTTGTTTAAACATGCCACTTGCAAACTACTGAACAGCGAGACAGATTTGTCAGGGTGAAATATGGAAACTATCTGAAGAAATCAGTGTTTTATATTCATACATTTTCTGCAGCTCTAGGGGTACTTGTTTGTTTCTTTCCTGTGGTGATGTGAATTCCACTTTACTGTCTGGTTTGATGTGTTGTACTGTGTGCTGTGCTGAGCCGCACTAAGTCCCTCTTTTTTTCCCCTTTCTGTTTTAGAAGTCTCAGGGTTGAAAGGCACAGAGGCAGTGTCTGGAAATTGGAAGTCATGCTTCCTAATCCCCCTGCATTTGAATACACAGGAGAGGATATGGAGTTGCACACACTCGCACATGTAAAGCTACCCAACAAAGGCATACACAAAGAGGTGCGCATATGAAATAACACAATGAGGAAAGGCATATACCCACATAGAAATACCGAGAAGACAACAATTGAAGCAGATTACATTATGCTCAGAGCATGCACACCAGGACATGGATACAAAGAATCTCATTACAGAGGAAGTGCTTCCATAGTTTGGATTTGGTGAAGGCTAACAACAAAATTATTTACACATGATTCAAATGAGTTCAGATACGTAGGAAAGAGGTAAGATATGGGCGTAAGAAATGGTGTGCTTGTTCCTAAGAAGTGGGCAAGAGGAGAGCAGGAAGAAGGATGATCAGTTGGAGGAGAGATGGCTAAAGCTACATGCTATCCGTTCACTCAGTGCCTTTCCATTGCCTTCTGCTTCTGTTTCCACTGCACAAGAGCACAATCCAACCATGCTGTTGCATTGTTCCCCCACTTTTTACACCATGTTGTTTCCAACAAAAACAGACTCAACAAAATCCGAAACATAGGCTCAAATACACTCCAACATCTCAGAGCTCAATGACAGGGTGAAAGCCAGAACAATAACCATGAACATGAGCCTCCCTGCAAAATCCACTTCAAGCCGCTGCCCTCTGGTCAAAGGTATAGGACACTGAGATGGAGAGGGGCGCATTCGCAGAAGCTTTACCATCTGCCATCTCCATCCTCAAAGAAACCTGCTGATTAATATTCCTTTTGTTTTATTCATTATGCTCCATGTAACGCCTCTTATGTGTACAATGATATGTGATAACCATGGATATGGGACACCAGTACAAAAAAGCTGTTGAAAGATTTAGGGAATAAACTGTTGAAGAACTAAAATATAAAGGAGCCAATCTAGCAAGTATTTATATCAAATATCTTGAATGGTCACAAGCTTTGGGTAAATGCTGTAAGATGATATTGATGTATAGTTATTCTGCATATAATTACAGTAAATACTTCTTCTGACTTTGTCCACTTGTGTATGCAGTATTTGGTGGTATGATTTATAAACGGCAATATGAAAATTAATTTTTTTACAAGATAATCAGGCGAAAGTAAAAATGCAGCCACTTTAATTCTTCGAGTTCTTGCCAGCTTCCAGCCATTGCAAGTCACACTCCTTAAGAGGATTTCCCTCCCAACTAACTGAGGGATTTAAAAAGCATGGTCTCAAAATTATAAAATATACAGTGAGTATCAGTTGTCTGGACAAAAATGTCCTGTTGATATCAGAGAATACCCAGGGTGGTTTAAGATAAAAGAACGTGTTAGGATTTTTCCCTTTAGGGTCCTAAGACTACTCAGTTTCAATGTTCGTACCAACACCTGACATAATTCAGGAAAAAGATGACAAGAAGCAGCTGGATGCAATCAAGTGGAGTTTTACTTGCTGCAAGGAGAACAACAATACAGAGTGTCAAGCAGTCTAAGAGTTGAACTGAAGCTAGTACAGTGTCTTCCCCTTTTATAACATTGTATGTGTAACACGTGGGGGGGAGGGCTATGCAAGGTCATGTAGTGTGTGTATGTGTGGGAATGTAGTCACTCAGCAATGATTATACAGGAATAGAGTGAGAGGAAGATGTTCAAATACATGAAAAAGACTATAAACAATATATACAAGAGTCAAGTATTTCTTCACAGAAAGGACGTAGCAACAGTGTGCAGAAGACCACTTCTGAACTTATAACATAAAATCTTGAAGCAGATGAGCTAAGTCCCTCTTTTTTCCCTTTCAACAGCATTCGAAGGAGTAAGATTGGAATTATGATGTCTGGTTGCATCCAGATGGTAGGGTCAACATTTTGCATAAACATGTAAATGTTGATCCATCCTACTTGTATCAGTGGTTCAAGCTGTTTTATATATAACTGTGCAGATGGTATTTGACACACTTTGGGGCCCTTAGTACCAACTAAACTATGTTTTAATATCACAGCCGACCAGAGTATCACTGCTGACCCTGTCCATTCCTTCAAGACCACAAAGTACCCATCTCTCATGGCTCCTGCAAGGAAAAGGTCCCATACCATAAAGCTAAAACAATCTCAGACTGGTTCCTTGAACATGACAAGTTCACTTTACTAAAGTGGCCACTGTAGCCACCAGATCTCAATCCAACAGAGCACCTGATGCATCATAGATGTGCAGTCAACCCATGCAGCATCTGCTTCAATGTGGACCAACATCTTTGTGGGATGTTCCAGCACCTTGTTGAATCCAAGCCACAAAAAATGAAAACAGGTCAGCAGGAAATGCGTGCCTAACTATGCACTAGCAAGATGTTCCTAATAAAGTGGCCAGAAAAGGTATGTCAACATTTATCCAAATGAAACAAAGATATTTTTTTCAGTGTGTACTAGCCAGCCCTAGAAGGAGGCATGGGACATGGAGGAAGTGCGGGCACAGATAGAGCCACAGGGCCAGACGGAGAGTGAATGAGAAATCAAGAGTCCAAATGAAATACAGCAAGAGAGGAAGAGAAATATTGGCTTTCAGTCTCGCGCACACACACACTCTGACATGCACGCACACTCTGACACACACACAGAGGCCTTATTGTGTTTTAATGCAGTTTAATGGGACCCATTCTCCAGGCTTTGGGGGAGTGAGACCAATTCATTACTATGCTGTACACACCATCTTTCAGAGCCGAGGCAGGGATAGAGAGGGAGACAGCAGCGAGGGAGGAAAGGGAGTGAGGAGGGGGAGGTGCGGGGGATTCAGTGCATCACTTTTCTCTCCCATCCTTGACGTATATCTGCTGCTTCTCTCGCTCTCTCTCTGACTGTCATTTGGCCTTTATTACTTAGCCAGGCTCCTCGTGTCCGTGCATGAGGAAGCGTAGTGGTGTTCCTGCATGTTTCACTCATGTATTACATCTGCTTTCCATTACTGCCTTTTCTCTTTCTAAAGAAACCAAAGCTTTACATTTTACATAGGCTTTGCATGCTAATGAGGCTTTTTATGTTTCACAACGCCTCTCCGCATGAGAACATTTCCACTCTCACTGCCTCGTGTTTGGACACTATCCCACAGCAAATGCTTAAAGCCATCTTTCACTCAAATATTATTTTTACAGCCACCAGTGCAAGGCCAATGCGATCCAAGGCTGGCTTTGCAACAGTCCACTTCCTTCTGCTGTCTGTGGAAACCCACCTACATGCCTGGACAGATAATCCAGCCATTCATGAGCAAACACTGATGGGATATCTGCCTGTGCGTGAGTCTCAGCGTTGCATTTGGTCGGCATTGACGGAGAGTGAGCAGTATAATGATGGTTCTCCTGCCTCTCGGACTATACTACACTGCCCATAGCAGCAGAGGCAAAAGGGGAAAAAAGATGATGAAGAGTCCAGTGGTGGCACCGTGCTGTCTCTTTCCACAAACACATGAAGGTAGTGCCCGGGCAGCAGAGCAGCAAATGGACAAAACCAAGCTGTACTTTGACAGCAAACGTGGACACTCCTGACTGATATGAGGACCGCGATGTCAAGGGCCAGAAGTCTATTCCAGATATGAGGAGGACAACTCAACATGAAACAGAATGTAACACAGATGCAGTGATATACTTTGGCCATGATTCAGTACATATCCCATTCATTTGCTTTTTTTTTTTTTTTTTACCTCCAACAAGGAAGTTATGTTTAAGCCAGCATTTGTTTTTAGTTTATTTGTTTGTCGGGTCCTGAACTAGTTAACTCAAAAACTTCTAAAAGTATTTTCATGATATTTTCAGGTGTAGTGGTCCCTTTATTAGTTAGGCTAATGAAGGGAGGACTTCTAATTTCCTTCTGTCTTTGTAAACTTTTTTAAATATCTTTGACCTCTTTTAAGTGACCGACAGGATTGACCAAAGCAACCCCCCCTCCCACCATGCACTATCAATGTAAGCTAATAATATAGACAATACCCTTTAAAGGTAATGAATAATTCAGCAACATATACACTCCATGCAACAACGTTTAAATCTGTAATAAATACACAGAAACAGTTTTTTTTTTAAATAACCCTCAATCCTATTTATAAGTCAATTGAGAAATAACTGTATGAAATATTCATACAATTAAATCAACACAATCAATTACATTCAAATATTCCTTATTAAATAAATTCAAAACAAAAGCTGTCCCTCCTAGTTCAGGGAAATCACCATGATTTGGCACACACATAAAGAATATTTAATATTATGTACTTGTGGGCTCAAATAAAGGCCAGGCTTGTTGCTCGTGTACGTGGTACAAGGCAAAAAGAAGACGGAATTGGCTTTTGGTGGTGATATGAACCCAGATCCATATTTTTTTTTTAATAAGGAATTGTTGACATTTCAAGATAATTACTCAACAAACCCTCAACCAGTTCTCATGACATTTAAAGGATTTGTTGGTCATAGCACAAGGAAGACATGATCAACTTTGGGGGGCTGATCAGGACCTGTAAACTGATTAAGGGGCTTTTCAAGGTTTTAGTGCCCAATAAGGCAGTTTTCTACATGTTTGCTATGGATGATCTTTACATTTCCTTTGGATGTTGGTCATGGTATGATGAAGATGGGGTCTACTTTGGGCAGTTCGTCAGAACCCTGCCCCAGATATAGGAATTTTATTCATGGAATTTTAACATTTTTTTAAGTTTTCCACACTATCACAACCAACTCAATAAATTCTCGACCAGTTCTCATGACATTTTAAGGAAATGTTAGCCATGGCATCAAAAAGACCTGGTCAGATATTGAGGGTTGACCCGAACCTGGATGCATATCCAAGACTTTTTTAATGGATTTGATAACACTGCGAGATAGGGACATTTTCCACATTCCCACTAATAACTCAACAAGTTTAGAATGGATTTGAAGGACAAAGTGATTACATCTAGGTGGTGATCTGAAATCTGAATCAGGATGCAGATCCAGGATATTTTTTAAAGGATTTGTTGACATTGTAAGACAGGGCAGTTTTCAAATTTTTACAGATGACTTGAAAAAATTCTTCTATCTTACTAATAATATCCATTTTTGTAATATTTTGTACCTCTTCAACTTAGAATGAAATAATAAGGCCCTCAAAACAACCAGAGGCTCCTCATTCCTGATCTAGATTGTTGGTATGTTTCACTTTTATTTATAAATAATGAAATAACTTTGCAATGATTGCTTCAATGACAGTCTTTACTAAACATTAGAATATAACAAAGTATTGGGTAATAGAGAATTAAGAACATTTAATTTGAAACTGGCAAACACTTCACATTTTGTCGCACCTAAAGGAATATAAATTGTTTGTTTGTGTTTGAATCAAATGTTTGATCCTTGACAGTTTGAACAAGCTTTTGTTTGTGCGTTTGGATTTCAAAAGAGCTACTGTTTTCTTCATGCTATTAGTTTAGGTTGGTGTTGATGTGACAATTTCCTTTATTTGTGAAAGCGTTGTGTATCTAATTAATGTAAGAAAATAATGCATGAAGTGATCCTTGACTAAATTAAAGAGCCTTTCTCTGGGGCTTGTTTTCCTGCCTCAGTAGAAAGTGTGACACAATGTACAAATAAAAAGTCCTTAATCTACCCAAAAAGCAACATTGTGTTCCTTATCACATCAGCATTGAGGTGGCATGTTCCGTTCAGGCAGAACATCTTTCATAAATCCTCTCTGTAGGTGACAGTGGAAGAATCCTGCAGAATAAGGCTTCATCTTGTCAATATTTTATTAATGCTTTGACACACACAACTCACATGCTAATCCGTAAGATGATGTGAGCTGTACATTCATATGCTGCTTCGTGTTTCCTAAGCACAGCCAGGTCCCTCGGGGGGATTTGTTAAGTGTCAAGAGAAGATCTATCGCTCACTCGCACTGCGCTATTGGCACTTAAATGATGGTCGTCATGTTAGGCTGCCTCTTTGGTCTCCAACAGCCCTCTCAGTGAGGAAACGACAGTGAAAGGGATGACAACTTGCAACAATGACATGCTGTTAGAATACAAAAGCAATGTAAAGCAGTCATTGTACAGATTGAATGTGTTAAAATGATGTCTTCAAACCCTCTAAGTGCCTTTGTGCGGTGGCTTTAATACATAAAATACAGGAAAAAAAGGTCTTCTGTAGGCCTCATGATACAGTTGCCTTGTACATGGAATATGTGCTTGTAATTCCTTAAGAAAACATGCTCATCGTTATTTTGCTGAAACCTTTTGATTATCTGGGTTGAAGTCTTCAAGGACAGAAAAAATGTACAAAGAGCTTTAGGCTGGATTTGCTGTTCAGGAAACCCACCTTGGGGACGAATTCATTCTGTTTCTCAGAGGAATTATCATGTTTGCCAGACAAGATTAGCTCTCTGAAAAGCCATCAGGAATTTGACTATCCATTAAAATGGTCATTTTTTATTCAGGAGGATTTAAAGTCCTGCAGCTGCTTCCCAGACTGGGACTCTGGACCCACACTTGTGACAGACAGTTAAAAAACTGATATTACCTTGAGCTCAAATCAAAGAGAGCGTGGAAATATTAAAAAGTCCCTCGAAGACCTTTTTTATTGCAACTTATCAAGAGCCAAGTAGGAAAACGGAGCGAGAGAAAATGGATTGAAAGGCCCTCCCTCAACAACTGCAGTTACTATGGCGGTGATTTTATAGTTCCCAGTAGTAATGGGATATAGGTTGACATTATTTTAACAGACTTTCTAACTTTAAAAAAACTGGCCTACAATAATGCACCGCCCCACTCAGTTTTCTGTTCCTGGGTTAGAAAAGAATCTCTCATTGCCAAGTCTCTTCCTGTATGGAACCAACGCCAATACCAAGTGATTTGAACAACACCAATCAGGCACGGCATTAAGACCACCTGACAACCTGACTGGTCTGGGTGTTGGCCGCCAATGAACCTTGAACTAGACAACACAGCGATCGTTATGTCGACCTTAGACCAGTTTTGGTAGATACTTATCAATAACATCACCTGACAAACTTCATCTACTCTCCTCACTGCCTTAGCTACTGCCAAAAGACTGTCCTTCTAAATTGGAAAACCAAAACTCATCTCAGTGTGTCTGTATGGAAAGGTCTCCTGATTAAACACATAATTCACAAAAATAAGTGCCTCACATTAAAAAAAACCTGAAAACTATAAGAAAACACGTTCCACATTCATCAACAAACTCACATTGACTGCTATATTTTACACTGCTGCTACAATTATTAATATTGATGTTTTTAATTCCTACGATTCTTATTATCACCATCACAGCTCATATTCAAATAATCATTGTTTATTATTATAAGAAATCGTTTGATAAAATTATTTCTGTTATTTATTTTTAGCATCGTCATCATCCATTTCATTGTTACAACTTCGAAATTCAACTATCAATTTGTTTGTATAAGGAAAAGTATCATAAGTAATTTTATTATTTAGTTGTATTTCTATAATTACTTTTATTGTGATTGATATTCTCATAAATGCTAAAATCATCAACACTTTTCTTATTCTTTTTTTCTTCGTCTTCGTTGTTTATTTTTAGAATATTTCTATAAAATTGTTTGCTTTTGTAGTTGTTGCTGTTGTTCCTATCGTCATCAATTTCATCAGTTTGTTGTTACAACTTCCATTTTATTATTATCATTAGTAGTAGTAGTAGAAGTAGTAGTAGAAGCAGTAGTAGTAGTAGCAGTAGTAGAAGTGTTAGTACTAGTAGCCGTAGTAGCAGCAGCAGTAGTAGAAGTAGATTTGTCATTTTCTAATTATTTTCATCATCTGATTCATGGTTACAACTTCTATTTCAATCATAATTGTTTATTATTATGTATTATTTTATTGTAAATATTATTGCTGCTAGTATTTTTATCACTACTAGTAGTAGTATTAAAACATTGTAGCTACATTTATTACTATTACTACTATAATTATTATATTATATTGTTAGAACAGAGACAAAGATACATGTTTAACCCACCAGCTGCTGTAGGCCAGTCACCGTCGTTTTCTTGAATGATAGCTGAACATGGCTCAAAAAAGTGTTTACTGGTGTTTTAGGTTTTTAAAAAGGATGGTTAAGAGAAAATACATTAGATGTCATTAGGGATGGGTACCGAATTCGGTACTTTCAGAGGTACCGACCGAATTCTGTAGGTACTACCGAGTACCGATTCACGTAAAATCAAACGGTGCCATGTTTAGGTACCTAAACGCATCCTTGTGACTGTGAGGGAGTGGAAGAAGCAGGCATACTATTGGGTAGAGTAGGTGAATTTCCATACCGGACTTGAACGCAGCACAGCAATAGCGTAATGACGTCAGCAGCCGCAGGCTCAGTCAACAAAGCAAGCATGGCTCAGAGAAATTGATCGAAAGTATGGCTCTACTTTATTAAATGTGATGAAGATTATGCTCGCTGCAATATTTGTGACTCCAAGTGTAAGGCCAGCGGCGGAAATACTTCAAATCTTAGGAAGTACCTGGTGACGCACAAAATTTTCCTTAAAGCTGAAGAGTGCACAATTTTTGATAGCCTCAGATCTACGTTCACAAAGGATTCATTCAGCACTGTTAGCACGCCTGTGTCCGATGGTGACTAGTCGTCTGCAGCCAGAAACACAGGAAAAGAAATGGCTTCAATATTTGGTGATGGCAGCAAATGTGACAAGGAGGATGCAAGTGAAGCATCATCCTTTTTGTCTGGTCCAGGTAAATAAGCCTCATGTTTAAGATAGTATTAGCTTGGCATTTTAACATGTGTCAGTTATCATTATCAGGTCAGTTGCTCATACTTTGTAATGTTATTGTTAATATTACTATTTAAAGCTTTATCGGACCCATTGTTAAACTAAAGTGAGGGCTGCAGTTAATTTATTAAGTTGTGGTTCATTTTAGTTACTGGTTTCATGTTGAAGAAATTTTTGGGACAACTACAGTGTTACAATACAAACAGTTGAATGTTATTTTGATATATATATATATATATATCTGTTCAATTTTATATATTGAGAAATACATTTATTTAATTTATTACCCCATAAACACACGCAAAAGTACCAATACCGATTCCCAGGTACCGGGCATCAGTACGGTATCGGTTCAAATGTGAAAGGTACCCATCCCTACATGTCATTATGACATGTGCATATATACCATGATGCCAAGAAAGTGAAATCAAGGATTGTGAGCTAAAGTTAAATAAAGTTTCTTTAAAGGCAAATATATGCATGTAGAAACAACCCACATCCTGGTCCAGTTACATCTCAGTGCATTGACAGTCCTTGATTAGAGTAGGTGATTTTCTGACTGGGAGTAACCTTGCAACAGTCATAATGAGAGGAGGCCAGTCAGAGAGCAAAAACAGGTCAGCTGTTTCCTTCAATTAGCCATTTCCTTATAAATATATTCACCTATCAGCAGACTAATTCATCAGTGTAACCAATACACATTCACTTCATGAGTTCCAAGAAGCAAAACCTCGCTCTCTAGCTTCACATATAACCCCGCTGGTGGCAAAAACCCTGACTGTACTCAAATCTTAATGAAACTTGCAACACTTTAATACACTCTCTGTGTACAGATGCTGTGCATATTGCTGCCTCAGGGTTACATACACTTGCACACACACATTCACTCTGACGCCACTTCGTCTCCCTCACCGGCTCGCTCTTCCTTCGACTTACACACCCAGTGCACAAAGCAGAGTGCAGGGTGTAATTCAATTAAGCTATGCAGAGAGGGAGAGCTGGCTGGTGGGTTTTATGACCCGTCTTTTCAGTCACTCATGCAGGGTTGGGGTATGTGAGCTTCATTTTAAACCCTTAGAAACCCAGGATCTGTGTTTAGTCTAAAACCACGACCCAAAACTTAAGAATACTGCAACAAAATTGTTAAAATCTATGACTTAGGAGGGGCAAAAATGTACAAAAGTCTGTGAATGATACAGTAAAGTGCATAAATGTATCCCCTGGAAACTCTAAGAATGTTAATTATATCCGTTACAGTGTGATCTATGATAACATGAGCAGATGGTTGGCTATGAGCAACAGTGAGGGTGCACACATTAAACTGACGACTGGGAGTAATAAGAAAATGGCAACAATCTGAATCATCGTGTTCATACACACTTCAAAAGCCGAATGAGTTGAATGAAAAGTACAAGGGGTTTCCCAAAAATTAATACAATGGCAGAGTTCAAAATATACATGAAACTACTCTGAAGTACAGTACTGAAGTCAATTTACTTTTCTTACTGTCCACTAATGTAAGTATATGTGGGTTTGCCAAACTTTAACTGTTTGCTGATATCCAATACGTGGATATTCTAAACTTTTATTGCAGATGTTGACATTTTTTGGCAAGAGCACAATGTGTCTATTTATGTCTCCTGTAGTTTTGAAAGCCTATTTGTGTTAGAAAATGATGTCAACACAGAAAAACAACAGATCATTCTCTAGTAGAGGATAATACTGCTTTTAAAGTGTACACATTCAGCAATAGCAGGGGAAAGCACTGCAATATATTCATATATTCCGTGGGTATCACAGCCAATATGTGATAAATACAGGGCTAATACCAGGGCTGGGTATTGATTCAGATTGTCTGGATCGATCCGATTCGATATTACAAGGTCTGAAATCGATTCGATTCACAATTCAATTCAATATTGATTCAGTCTGGGATATCTCAGTTAAAATAGTGCTGTAAATTTAAAAAGTGACTTTCTGACCTGGTACATCATTAAAAAATTGTTTTAACATGAAGAACTAAACCCAAAGCAGTTACACTAATCATATTTTAATGATATGCATTAATGCATATTCTGCATATTACTTGTTTTTTGTCCAACTCGTATTTTCCTTTGTACTTGTTAAATCTAAAATACTGTACATCCAAACATCAGCTTTTAAACTTGCCAGTGGTGCCCATATAGTGCTTCCACCATGTTTGTTTGCAGTAACATCTCATGAGATCTTGTTCAGTGGAAAGCAACGCTAAACGCTGACCACACGAGACTAACAGGGTTGATACCTCAGGCTGCTTCTCTGCACATCCAAAGAAGAAAAAACTACCCAAGTTAAAAGATCGATCTTTGGATTTTATGGATCGATTATGAACCAGTTAAAGGAAAATCTATTTAAATTGATTAAATCATTTTTCTTAACCCAGCCCTATATACGTGTTGCCTAAATCAGCTGAAGTGTTCATATTTGCAGGTACTGATACTGTCCCGATATTATTGTGCATCCATCAATCAATTACTCCAGGAATCGATAGATGATTGGTTTATCAGTGTATTTGTAAATACACCCAATTTTAGTGTGCAAAATGCAAACTTCCTGCAAATAAAATATGGGTGTTGCATTATCAGACAAGTTAATTCTGATTCTTGATTTATCTTGTGAAGGGTTTGCAGAGGCAGAAGTGAATGCATTTGAACTCTTTTAAAAAAAGCAAATGTTCTTAAAACAAACAATTGTAATTTAAATAAAGATAAGCACATATATTTCTTTTTTATAACTTTACACTTCATTTATTTCGACTCACTGGTCGCACTCTCTCTTCAGTTTCATTGCTCTTTGTGTAAGTTTAGGCATCCCTACTGATCCAGCCACTTAAATGTTCCCTTCCCATCCAACTACCAGCCAACTTTCAGCCAGTTCCCAGCCAAATACCAGCTGATGTAACACCCTCCCTCCCCCCACAAACACACACACATTACAGTGGTTGTGTCTAATTTTTACTGTTAACATGCCTATTCATGCATTTGTCTCCATGAGCTGGCACGAGAGAAGCTGCCAAATAAAAAGACAGCAAATTCAACACCACAAATTCCTGCACACATGGCTTAAAAACTGCAGCTCATTACTGTCAAGGAGGGCACGGACCAGCCAAGACCCTTTGACCTTGAACCCTCATCGTTTTGGTATACATCCCTGCACTGAAATAGACAAATTCTCCCTATAAAACTGTTTACAGACATAAATGCACACACAGGCCATGGAAAAGGTTCCCTGTTGGTTTTCTGTAAACTCTGTAGTAGACTCACGATAAACCACACAGCTGGGTCACCATCCTGCCGGGACAGCAGACTTGCAGTGTATTCACTGTTCATGATTTGTACTTATTTCAATGCAACAAAACTCCACAGCCCACATTAAATCAGGAGCGCGGGGCACCAACAGAGCTGCGTTGGCATTACAGATTCAAACAGCAGGTCCCACACACTGCTGGGATCACCACTCGCGCCCTTGTAACAGCAGCATGACTTGGATTTTTTTACTATCTTATGTTATTCCAAGATCTCTCTCCAGTCAGTGACATTTTCTCCAGATTTTGCATCCACTGGTAGAAAACAACAGCAAAAAATGTGAATTTGAAAGTCCATAATTTACAAGGAGAGGCATAGACCTAATTTGGCTGAATGTGAAATGAAGTGAGTCAGAGCATCACCAAGGAGCAGTGGAATGAAGACTGCTGTCGCTCCCGGCATTGTTTTACAATGTTCTGTTCTGAGAGAAGGTTTTTGAAGAGATCTAAGTGGAAAAAGAAGAAAAAAGAGAAAAAAAGCTTTGAGTGATCTGTTGATGAAGGAGGTAGAGTGCTGGACTGAGTCAAAACATAGTAAAAAATGAAAAGGGAAAATGAGTTCGGTCAACCTCCAAACAAAGAAGACACTGTACGGATTATTTTAGAAAAAGTTCAAGGTAGAAAAAAATGAAGCCTCAGCTGAGTCCCAACTCCTGTTGTGGGAGGCATGCAAGTTTTTGGGGATGACTTTCATGAACATGGTCTAAGAAGTCCTGATTGGACTAGCCAGTACTTTGCTCCCTGGCCTAAGCAAAAAGAAAATGTCCTCCCTGATATGTCTGGCGATGTCTCGAAAACAAATCCTTTGATTTTTTTTTTTCCACACAAAACCAGTTCCTAGTTTTAATTGGTTTTATTGTAACCCATCAAAGAAAAAAACTACAAATGACACCAAAAAAAGAACTAGAAATCTTCCAAGAGCACAAACCTCAGGCGAGACATTTACATTATTGTTGGGCGAATCTTTATTGGAAATTTTGAAAACTTCCTGATTGTGCAATGTAAACAAATACCTGAAAAATGCTGTATGACTTTTCGTCATCACCAAAATCAAATTACTTACTCCTTGTGCCATGACCAACACCTCAAAATGTGAACAAAATCCATGGATGACTTTTGAGTATTCATGCTGACAAACTGTATCTCTTATGTTTTGTCTGGGCTGTCCTTGATTCAGTACAAAAAATAAAGATATTCAAGCATCAGTCAGGTAAACTGCCCTTGATCAAAGAGTTTAAAACAGATTAGATTCTTATAAATGCTCCTATGACCAGGAACAGGCTTATATGTTTTAGACTTTTTCTTATGTAAAAAAAAATCGGCTTTACACATTAAGTCATTGATAAACAAGTTTTTTTTGTGCTATTGGGCTTTTTGTGGTCATTGATGGGACATTTTGGAAACTTTTGGTGGAAGCAATTGGGAAGGATTGATTTGGGCAATGGGCACATTAAAGTAATTTTTCCTGGGCCCTCACTTTTTGGGGGCATCTCTGCTTTGGACATACCTGAGGATCCTTATGCTGAATTTTACCCATTGTAAGAACAAAGAATGACAGAAACTGTTAAATAATTGACTTTCCACTCTAAAAAGTAAATCAGAGTATCTGTTGAAACCACTTGATTTAATACATAAATGCAAATTAAAAAATGTAATTAAATGATTTAGATAAACTTTCTAGGTTGCTAACTTTATTTTTTAAGTTGTGATCAAATAATAATGTTGGTAATAACTTAAACTTAATTTAGCATGTCATATACACTTACATTTCATTGTTGGTAAGCTGAACACAAAATTCAAGTTGCAGTAACTTCATAAACTTAGCTTGATAACTTATTTTTTCTCAACATTGACTTTTCTATTTTAAGTTACATCTGTAACGACAGACATCCCCCTTGTAACACACAGCAGTAGCCATTTCAATTGGACCGGCGGCAATGCGGGTCTGGCGCCGCCAGAGCGGAGCCGATTGTGGGGGAGGATTTATCTTTCTCAGCCTGTCCTCCACAGCTCAGCTTACAGTGCAAACGATTAGCGGCTAACAGGCTAACCCGCTCCCCTACAAGTTATTAGCCCGTGCAGGCACAAACTAACCAGAGTTATTCAGCAGACATCTCCCACTGTAGTAAACAAAGCCATTACCTGATCAACCAGGGGCGAAAGCGATTCGATGCTGAAGGTCTGGCCGGCGGCTGAGGCTATTTGTTAGCCGTTAACCCGTTAGCCCGCTAACAGGCCTCAACCAGCGGGCAGAGCTCCGTTGGGCCCAGCGGGAGGCGGGCTGGCTTTTCGGCTCCATGATAGTTCAGTAGCTAACGCTGCTAGCTGCTCACCCGAGGTAAACCGGAGGCGGCGGCACCATGTCCATGGCGCTGGTTGCGGGGGGAGACGAGGATTGGATGGACTCACAGACCAACTCACGGACCAATTAATAGTCGCATGTTCTTAGGTTTGATTGGTCAGCTAGTATGCAGCTTTTCAGTGGATATACTGAATGGATTTTTTTCGTTCTTTTTTGTCTTTATACTGTGTAGATAGGACCATAGGACCATAACAGCCTTATAAACGGTGTTATTAAGATGTACAAAGCTTCCAAATCGTAGACCATATCTTTAAGTGTTATGTAAGTGGTGATAGCAATGTAAAGGAAAAGATGAACAAATGTATAACTTAAATAGAAAAATGAAGAAAAAGTATATCTAAACATATATGTATATTTAAATTACAGCTACTTAAAAAGTTGGGTGCATTGTTATTATAATTAACTAGGCAACAAATTAAACTACTTTAAATACTATAGTAAAATCAGTTTACTTAACATATTTTTTCGAGTTACCAACTTCAAAACTTGTCCTTATGATAAGTTATTTAGTAAGCAGCACTTAAAATAAGCTTTGACTGAAGAGGAAAGCTAATTCATCCAATGTAATATTGTTTGTTGGTTCAACGCAATTTCAAATTAAGTTGTCATCACTCAGAAACACTAATGGAAACTGTTGAGTTGATTTTTTTTGTTGAGGCTAAACATTTCTTTTTAGAGTGCATCAAAATATCGATTAATTGTGACAAACTGTTGAGTCTTTATTTCGTTGGATTTAGCACTACTATTGGTATCAGTAGGAAAAGAAATGATCAGGGTGCCACACCTCTTTTGTTTTTGAGTTATCCTTGCTAAAAACCTGATATGTCGCCTAAACAGAACCAGCAGGAGGCTGATGTAAGGTAAATCGATGACAAGGGACAAAATTGAGAGTACACACAAGAGCTCTATAGCTGCAAAAATCCCCTCCTCTGTAAAGTGCTTTCGCAGGTCATTGATAAAATATGAATGGATTAGTGGCTTCAAAGGAATATTTTCACACAAAATAGATGTCAGGCTGCTTTTTAAGGAGCCTTACCCCGGGCAGTATCCTCCCAAAGGAAATCTGTGATAAAATCCTACCTTGATGGATGCCAACAACCTGCACATTCATACCAGGAGACTGAAAAACCATTAGTGTTCAACAGGCGGCGTATCAGAATGCTCTAACCGCTGTGGTCCCATGATACTACACAGCAAACACTTTGTGAATCCTTTTCCCTTTCCTCACTTCAGCTGCTCTCATCATTTTGTGCCGTCTCCCTTCTTTCATGCTCCTTTTCATCCTCCTCTGTGCTTGTTTGATTCTTTATCTATTCAGGTGCATCGTGTCTCATGGGCTTCATCATCCTTTCCCCTGTTCTGCCCAGACCTTTTCAGTCCTGCATGAAGATCCTCTATGACCTTCAAGATCTGTTCAGAAACCATACAACAACAGTAGGTGTCTATTACCTTTCAGTAATTTCTGCTCTTCTTCCTTTTCCTACCTCATACCATAAAAAAACATGCTTGAACAACCTTTCGTCTTTCTTTAAGGTATGCTTCTTTCCTGAATTAACCTCCCAGTCTCTAATCCTTGTTATTGACTCTAATCAATATAAGCACAAATGGACAAAAAGACCTGCCACTGTAGGTTAAAACAGAGCCTACAGAGGTTGGACATTCATGTCACTGCTAAAGCCAGCAAAATAATGATGGGCTAAGACACTTGTTTGCCATAAATCATGATGCAACCCTTTTAAAATCACATTTTAAGGTGCGACTTGCCTTAAATATCAACTGTTTCTCTATCAGAGCCTGCTGTCTCCTCCTCTGATGCCATGTCCCATCTTTTCTGGCCTTTCTGTCTCTCTTCACTTTTCTTTCCCACCTGCCGTACACTTTTGGATTACTTTCTTCTGGTGCAGTGGTTCTTGTGACTATATCTCAAGGGTAGATGATGGATGTTACACAAAGTTACCAACAATGTCCACTTTGACTAGAGTTTGGGGCTAGATTTCAGGTATAAAAATATCTCAAGAAGGCTTGAATGGGATTTGCTTCAAATGTTTCATATATAGTTACTCTGAATGAAGGATGACTTGGTTATTTCAGGGATCAGAGCTCAGAAGTCAGGTTTACTGGGCCTCATGCTCAACCTTTGCTTGAAAATGTGACATCTCAAAGACTCTTCAAGAGGTTTAACAATATTCACTCTGACTCAAAATAAGAGCAACAATGTTTTAGAAGTTTAGAAGACACGGAGCCTCATGCTCGTCTTGTCCTAATAAACCTAATAGTCAGACTACAGTTTGAGGAATCCTGTTTAATTTAACCCAAATATCCACTCTAAAAAACAGATCATATTCTTGACATTAAAGATTAAAGGACAACTATTTTGCTTTTCCTTTTTTTCTGACCTGTATATGCTGTTCCAATGTTGGACACTCATGTGAAATGATGCAAAAATGTCAATTCATGCATTTGCAAGTCAGCCCTGCAGGCTGTTTTGGATGGCTCTACAGGATGCAGGAAACACAAGGAAGCAATGAAGCGAGAGGCACAGTGTCCCGAAGATCTGCAAAAGCTGTATGTGCCAGCAGTGGTGTGTAGTAGAGCCTGACACTCCTGTCCCGTCCCACTCCCAGAGAAAAAAATCCTGTCCCGTCCCAATGTTGAAAAAATGTTGCATTTTTTATTTTAGGTAAAATTGCATTGCATATAAAAGGCATTGCCTTTAAGTTTCACATGCCTGACATGCGGTCGGCGTAAACAATGTGTGTCGCCGGCAGCCGCTCCGAGTCACTTCTGGTGTTGACAGGAAGTCAAACCACTTTTGTAGTTCTTTAGTGTTGCTAGCATGGTGAAGAGTGTTGGCTCTCACTGAGAGATGACTACAAAAATGGACGCATCTGTTCATCTGGTTGTTAACACGGCTGAAAATGATCATCTATCAATGTCGTTCCTGCTCCCGTTGCTTTTTTCCCCGTCCCAAATCCCAGAAAAATGTCATCCTCTAGTTTGTAGCTGCTGCATAAGAGTTCAAAACCAAATGAAAAGGCTCCAAATGAGTATAAATTTCTTCTCTTTTAAACAGTATTTCTCAGATAGTATTGCGTGTCAACACTCGAGGTGGACTGACTTGGTGCGGCCGAATTGGGGCAAGGGCTCCTTTGAATTCTGACTGGCCATCCATGGTGCCAATTCAATCTCTGCACTGTGATTGGCTTACATTCACATTAGAGGTGGGTTTTGTGTAAGAATAGTCAAGGACTGTGCAATAGCTGACTTCTGTTGAGTTTAATTGGTCTGAGTTGTTTGTTTTTTACATTCCTTTTCTTACACTTTAAATGAAATACAACCATAAAGACTTTAGGATTGCCTCTAAATGTGTTTTTTTCTCACATCAATTAATTCAGTCTAAATCTTGCCACTGAAATGAGGACAGTCCTTGTTGTTTGGCATTGTTTCACTCAGCTTATGCGGCTAAACATGAATGTTTTAATTTTGTTGGATCTTAAGATGTGAATCTAGACTTACAAATACAGCTGCTTCAGCGTTCCCTTCCAGTCGAAAACCTGCTAAGTTCCAGCCAATTACCAGCCAACAGGAGCAGTAAAATTCCACCATAAACATGACCATTTGATGGTGCTTTCTTCACAAGAACCACATCAGATGAGCTTGTCCTTATTGGAGCATTATTAGCATCAACTAGTCACTACAGATCTGTGATTGCGGGGGTATCTCATTCATGTTCAAGTCATGGACCAGTCAAGGCTCAGTCATGGAAAGAGGGAAACATTAAAGAGGCTTCATCTGTAAATCTTGTCTTGGAGTCTTCAAAGAAATGAATATGTGAGTCACTACCTTGTTTTATCTTTTTAAAGATTGTATCGGGAAGGATTGCATTTATCTTCAATATATCAAAAATGCAATGAGGGATTTTTTTTTCATTTGAACAAATGTCCACTTTGGCTCAAGGATAAGCTGAGACATCTGACGACCACAAAAACATCCTTTTTTTAACTTACACTGTGCTCTCACTGCTTAACCGTTGTACCCTCTTAGAAGTACACTACCATCAGACAGCAGTTTGTGTTTCCCTCTGTACTCTGCTCATCCTCTGATCTACCTCCACTTTCTTATTTTCCAGAATGGTAGCATCCCCCTCCCACGTCTTCATCTCATCGCTTACCTCCTACTCTCCTGCATCCCCGCCTCCTTTTTCCTCGTCTGTCCCTGACTCTCAAAAGACCTTATGGCTAAACGGTGTGAAGGAGGAACTAAGTGCTTTCTCCTGTCTATAAACAATGTCCTTTATGCCTGCGTGGCTCGGGGCCTGCCCATCAGTGGGAGGGAGAGCGGGGAGATGTCTGCAGAGATTCATCCGCTGCTCGTTCACTTTGTCTCAAACTCTCTCTTTTTCCCGCCCTGTCACCCTCAAGTGGAAGAGTGGCAGCGGAGGAGAGGGGAGAACAATGAAGAGGGTGCAGTGAAACCTACACGTCTGTACCTGCCAGGGGATCACGAGACGGCCCTGAACACTTACAGAGAGCCTAGTAACATGCACACTGATAGGCTGCAGCTTGAAGTAAACATAATGATAATTACAGAATGTGAAGATTTTACCTCAAGAGCCTAGATAATCCTAACTGGGGGAAATCAATTTATGTAAGTACAACCTTTGCTTTTATGCAAACAAGTCAAGTGGCTGGTCTTAAGGTTTAATACCAGGGATTGACACTGAGCAAGCAATACAGCAAGTAATAGCCACAGAAGAGGTGTTTGTGGCTCTCAGTGGAAATTTAACAGTTTCCCGAGGACTTCAGCGCTCTAGTCTCACACTGGAGGGTATGGCTTAGACATAAAGTCTGCTCCAGTAAATACAGGATAAAGATACCAAGGCCTTTCTCCAAGTTAAGGTGATCTCCAGAGCACTGAAGGCCTGGCCTTTGTAAGACAGGGATAAAGGGTATAAATATAAATCTGGAAATGAGGTATAAGGGCTGAAAGAGTTGGCAGATAAAGAACAATAACAAGTGTTAGGGGCTCTTAAAGCCAAACGGACTGGATCTAAATCCAAAACATTGCATAAAACAGAACCACCCCCCCAATAAAAAAAAAAAAACAATTGCAGAATTGGACTGGCAGGATATTGTCTACATATTAAAAATATTAATAAAAGCACATCTTAGAACGGTTATATTATGCATAGGTCTGTGGCATGTGTATATGAAGCTGTTTGATGGATGTGTACATTTATATATACTGTATTTACTATATGTGCATAGATATTTATTTATAATTATTTATATGATAACTTAAAGAAGTGGAATTTAATCTAGAGCTGTAATGCATTAGGTACATTGCAGCAGGAATAAGAGTTTACAATGTTTATAATGTGCTTACAGACATGCTTTATGAAAAAAAAAACATATGTACTTTTTCTATTTGAGGATTATATTTATATACTGAATGTGGTTTATAAGTACGGTTGTGCATTCAGGTGCTTGCAGAGATTTATAATGCAACAAATGTTGATCCAAGATTGTAAACATGGTGTTACATCTAATGTTCATATTTTGCATAGTTTCTAAGATGAAAAAAGCTGGTCAAGGAATACAATATGCATTTCTGTATTGTGATCTGACTTTGTGATGTAAGAGCAAAGCTCAATAAGCTTTCTGCTTCATTCTGTTCCTTCTCAAATTGGTTTGTTGTATTGACATTTACGTTGGATATGTATAATTGTGTGATAAACTTATTACTACTATTTTGCTTACCTTGATTTTTTAACTCTGAGATGAAAAAATAAATTAAATTTAGCCCAAACAAGAAAGAAACCTTTTTAAAAAATGGAACTCAGTGTTTTTGCTCTTTTATATTTAAAGCTTATTCTGTATTTTTTCTTTATTTTTAAAGTCAAGGCCATTAACATGTGAGTGCTTTAGCGAAATAAAGTACGAAGAAAAAATAAAATATCATTTTGGAGAGGTCAAAGATCAAGGTAGAGTGAAGCAGAGTTTCCATTTTAGTTTTGATCATGCATCCCACAGTAATGAAGGAAGATAATCCTAATTTAATAATTACTGCACTGCATGAGTTCCCAAAGTGGGGCCCATGGCTTCTGGGACACTAAAGCAAGGCAGTGACAAATTTGATAAAAGGACATCCAGGATAACCCAAAGCTACCATGTTACTACACTAAATGTAACATCTACAAAAGAAAGAAACAAGATACGGCGTATAGGAGCAGTTTCTCCTGTTTGTCTCCATCAACACAACATTCATATTTGCTCTTCTTGCCTTTTATAACATTCTGGGATTTCTCCATATTTTTTGGCAGGTATTCAGATCAAACTAAAACACCTGACTTTTACTCTAAAACCAAATTGGAGTATTTCATATATTTCTTCTTTCCTGGCACTGCTTTACGTTGCGTGGCATTTTTCCTCCAGCTTTGAACCTTTTAGTCAAGCACACTTCAGCAGGGGAAGTGTTTCAGCATAATGAAGTTTAATTTGAATATACTCTGGGTTTAAAAGTTCCATGAGAACTCGAGCACAAATTGTGTTGACTGCAGTGCTGACATTTCAATCATTATGAGCATCTTCACACAGGAGGGCAGCGGGTGCAGCAGGAAGAGACAATTTAACAGTCCAATAGCTCATTTCCTGCAGACACTGTCCCTCTTCACCTTTAACCCTGCTGATTCTGTTCCTCAAAACCACTGAGGACATGGTTTCTCCTTTTCTTTTTTCTTTTTTGTGTATTAAATTGTGTGCATCTTTATCATAGGCTGGATTAAGCATGGATGTAGTCTCAACTATGTTGGTATGTGAGAAAAGCTAGCATTCAGCTCAATAACATTGACTGTGTGCAGTGGCTGGGAAGTGAAAGACAGAAGAACAATAGCAAATGCAGCACAACAAAAAACAAAGTAACACAACAAAAGCCAAAGCAAAAAGCCAAATCGTGCCTGAAGCAACAAAAATATTTCATAAAGTTGCATAATCAAGTGGTAGACAAAAGCTTAATCTGTCATTAGTGTTCAATAAACTCATGTCAAATTACCCATTTCTGCCTGTGTTGTGTCACTTTGACTTGTGTTTTTGCTTAATCTTCCATTATGTTGCTTTGTCTTTGGCACTTTGCCTTGTATGTTGTTGTGTTGCTTCCATTTTTGGGTTGTTTTTGCCTCAAATTTTGTTCAATATCTTTACTTTTTGGAGTCTTTACTTTTGTTCTTTTTTGTGTTGCTATGGCTTTTTGCCTTTCTGGTTCATCTTTTGTTATGTCACTTCAGATTTTGAGGTTTCACTTCAGCTGTTGTTGTTGTTTACCCTTCTTAGACACCTTGGATGTGAGGCGGCTGATGTTAAGTTATAGCAATGAGAACAGATTTGACTGTATCACTTTGTTTCACAGTTTACTTCAGTAGAGACTTCAAATAAAAACTTTGGGAAGAACCATGATAAATCTCACAATTACAGACAAAGGCAGTTCCTCCACAGGGAGGAACTAAACTTTTACTTTGACAGACATAAACAGAGGGCGTCATTTAACTGCGCTCATCCATTACTGGAAGTCTTGATCTGCTGAAATAAGGTAAATATGTCTCTCTTGCTTTTCTTTTCCTCTCTGTTTTGGCCAACATGTGCTTGTGGCCCTTGGTACATTACACCCAAGCATTCAAAGAACTCAAGCAGGGTTTCTGAAATCTCTAAAACATTCATGCTGATAATGATAATCAGCATGCTGCACACTCATCAAGCTGCTAAAATCCACCCAGTCAAATTCAGCCATTAGCCTCCCTTTTAATTGACTGTGGGGATTTGATGTGTAAAATAGATCATGAGTGAAATATTAACCCTTGTAACTCCAATCCATTGCATGCCTTTTTAAATCTGCCTCAATTCATTTGTGATAATGCCTGTAAAACCTAATCACACTCAAGTTCAATCAAGATAAGTTTATCTATTTTTCTCAGGACTACCTGGGTTATCGGCTAACTTATGCTGTAATGGTGTCAAATAAGTGTATTAAAAACTGAAAATGGTGATTAACTGAAGCCTTGGCCATAAACAGACAGAAATAATGTCTAAATATTTTCATATTTAGACATATTTCTTATAGCATTTCTTCCTTAAAGATGTTATGAGGAGTTTTTAAGTTGTTACAAAAAAGTCTCAAAGTCTCTTAGATATATGCCTGATCCAAATACACACTTTAAGATGAGTTTTATAGCATCAAAATAGGTTATCTATAAATGCTATTCCTTAGCTTCGCGGTCAGGTCGGACAGGGCTGGACTGGACGAAGTAGCGATATATAGCCGGCTACAAAACTACAATACTAAGTTTTCCAAAAATTGCTTGTTGTCACTCATCAAAAACTAGAAAAGGCCTCCGCCAGCGCCACAGTCCTCACAAATATTGTGATTTTCACCATAAATATTATTCCTACCTTCATTTCATCGAAATATTTAGATTCCTTGACCATGAAAACATACCATTAGCAATTGGAGTCATAATGATATCGATTTTAGTTCAGCAGTTATTCACAAAAATCCCATTTTTCATCATGGCGGCCAGACGCTGATCCGAATCAACACCAAAATCGAATCAGTTCTTCCTTTTCCCATGCTGAACATTTCCTGAAAATTTCATCAAAATCCATCCATTAGTTTTTGAGTTATTTTGTTCACAGACGGACGGACAGACAGATAGACAAACAAACTCTCCCGAAAACATAACCTCCTTGGCGGAGGTAACTACCACTACTTAACTAGAAAGAGATACATTACCTCGTCACTGTGCATCCTGTAAGTTGTTGAAAAAAGAAGTTGTAAAGCAATGCAGAGTTCTGAGGAAGGTCTGAGCTGCATTCATTAGCAACAAAACAACAAACACACGCTTCGGCTGTGGTCACGTCTTTACGACAGTCGCCGCGCGTGCTCAAGGGTAGCAGAGTCTTTATGTCGCCGGAAATAGATTCTCCTCATAGCACCTTTAAGAGAGTAATTTCTGCTACTTGGGGATTCTATATGTGTCTTTAATGCTTCACACAACCACATTAGATGGCTCATAATTTCTTTTTCATTCTTTTGCAAAATAACTGGTAATAAGCCTCTTTTTGACCTTTAACTGCTCTTGATTGGACACTACAGTCAAGAAAGGGAGGGAGGCAAAAACTGGATGCATCTGATTGGCCACTTTCTCTAAGGGTCTCATCTTTTTGAACAACATATTTCTTCAATGGGGGTAACAGGGTGACCATGATTCACCAGGAAGAGTTGGATGTCTGTCAAATAGGATATCATTAGGTCACATGTTGATGTGCCCTTGGGCAAGCTGCACCACCAAATACTCCAACTGTGGCTGCGTATGTGGCTTCAATGGCATGTTATTCGGTACTGATGGACAATTTCAACCATGAGTCCGTGAATAAGGTGTGATTAAATAAGACTGGCCTCTGCTGCATGACTAAAATGCAATGAACAAGTCCAAGTTCATTTCCCATTTATAAGAACTATTAGTCATATCTTCTATTACCGCAATCAGGAATAATAACCAAAACTCAAATAACAGTGTCAAGGTTTGTCTCTTAAACTCTCAAATCACAAAGATTTTTTTTCATTGAATCATTGGTGTGACGATGTCAGTAAAATTGTGGTTTTAGAGAAGTATCTAGGTCATAACACATATTCAAAAATCAAATCTTAGCAGTCATAAATCTTCATTAATGTTGCTGTTGATAGAGTAATAATAATCTAGTTTTTAAGCATTTGCTTTTAACCTTAATACTCATAAAAAGCCCCATAACCAACTAACAGGCAGAGTTAGAGTTTAATTGGCCATGAGCCTACATAACCTCCCCGTCAGTCAAATCAACCATGCTCCTAATAAGGCAATTTTATGCACAGCTTAACCTTAAATGGATGACTTATTAAAAAATCCATCACTGCGCAGTGTGTACAGTGAATTAATAAGTGTGAAATGTTGCAGGCTATTACTGTAGTCCTCCAAACTTGTCATTCAGAGAACAATATCAAACCTTTTCACCTAAAATATCTGGTTTAAAAAAGATCAAATGATAAAATGACTCTCAACATGAAGATCAGTGTCCAACTCATTTTCACAAAGCACCTCTACAACCTGCTTTCAGCACAATGTTCCTCTGACAGCAAGCCTGAGTACATCTTCATGTTTATGCATGTGTATGTTAGGTCTGTGCATGTGAGTATATATGCCTTATGTATGTGTCATACTTTTAATCACAAGCTTACTGCTTTTCAGACACGTCAGTGTTTGTTTTCAGCCTTTCAGTCATATGATTCCTTCAAGATCAACCTCACCTGTAATGTTTTTCAACATGCCTCGATGACCACGCTCTCTGTGTAGGCTGAAAACAATCTGTGTTTTTCCTGATTCTCAATGATTTATTGTGGTTTTATTATGACCTGGCCCAATAAAAGCTTTTCAAGTTAATCCTTGATGAAAGTGAGTCTTCCTGAGAATAGCCCTATCTGCTTTTCCTTTTGAATCCACGCTTCTTTCTTTAAAAGCACCTGGCTTTTAGCTTGGGATTATCATTCTAGCAAAGAAGCACACGGTAACCTCTTTTAATACACTGTTAACCATATTAAATGGGAAAAAAAAGGTTAAAAAAGAATAGAATCTCCTGAAAATATCTGGCTCATGCTTTAATTTGTGAATCCAAGCAGTACTACTTGCTATGAGAAGTGACTCTCTAATTGGTGGGTCAATGGTCCAGTCTAAAGCTGACAAAGACACAGTTGTCACATTTTTCAAACCAGCATGTAACAAATTATGTAACAGCAAAATGTGCACAGAAAAATAAACACAATCAGGGTTGATATTGATACATCTATTTTTGGAGTGTTGGTACTTTAACTCTCCTAAAGTGTAAATGTGGACTTTTGTAACACTAAACAGTGTGACTTTTGACCAACACTTCCATGTCGTGTTAGGAATGTACTCTCTCAGTGTATGTTTAAAACTACTTAGTGTTAACTTTATATTAACCCTGCAAGGTATCAACACTGCTGTATTTATTTACTCTACATTAAAAAGTTAAATCAGCATAAAGGTAGAGATTTATACAATCTTAAAAAAGCATTTGCACTTTTATGATATGGGCTCCTGGCAGAAGTTGGTACTCATCCAACAGTAATGGACAGGTGAGATGGTTGTCTCCACTGGTAGAGATGCGAGAAATTAGATTATGCTGATATTACACAGAATTGGATTTTCGCTGAAGTTTCAAAGCTTATCTTGGCTGATATTGATACAGATAGATAAACATAGCAGAAAGTTGTAATTTTCAGATTACATCTATGTTGCATGTCAACATTTAATAATTTTTTGACAGTAACAGTAAAGAAATGCTTCTTAGGCTCTTTAAAAACTCATTTACAAGCTTGCTGACACAAACTCATCATGTTCTGGAGCTTACACTCTTAATTTATGATTAATATGCGAAAACCTATTAAAATGTGAAAATATTGGCAAAATCTTTCATCTCTGCCAACACAAATATTAAGCTTTTTAGGTAATTATCTGCTGATACCAATATCATACCAATAACATTGAGAATTCCTATATGTAAGCGTCACTTGTTCCATATTTCATGGCGAAAAGTTTAGAATTAAAGAACCTACACCTATGTTTTTTGTTTGTTTTATCTAAACATTATTGCACTTTTATTCAAACATTATTGCACTTGTTTTTGATATCCTCACTTTTTCAGCCAAGACTAAAATTTCAGGGTTTTGACTTCATCCAGCATATTATCAACTCTGCACTTGCTGAAATTTTGACAACACCCAAATTTTAACTCTGTAAATTTGCTGTATACAAACCATTTGTTCAAGAGTTTGAGATTTTCATGCTTCCATTATCTATACTACTAATCAAGTATGGGACTAAGCAATACACAAGGCTGATATACAGAGGCAGTCAACATTAAAACACATGTTTGTTTGGAATTTAGAGTCACTAGTGAACCTTCTAAGCAAGGTTTTGGTCCAACAAATGTACGGGAAAAACAACGGCCTCACTGGAAGGCTGCTCAACAAGGGACTCAAACAAGAAACCTTTTCTGTAAGGCCCCGCTGCCACCGTGCAACTCTGTATTGGTACAAAGTATAAATAATTGTTGAAACTGACTCTGATGCCATCTAATTGGTTATCTAAATTAAATGTTTTGCCATCTAACTCCATGCAAGTGAAGCTAAAAAGAGCTTTGGCACTTCTTGATGATCTCAAAACTATGATGTTTAAAGCTGTTACATGTGGGGTTACAAATGGAGCCTTTTAAGTTTCCTCTATGTCCTTGGAGAGTGTTGGCTGGTCCATCACAGGAAAGTGCGAGGACCTACCCACCCTCATGACTCTAATAAGGTCCATACGATAATGTGATAAACATGTAACCCTTCCTTCTTATATTTTACATGATATATAAATGGACATTCTGATTAATAAGGGAAATTACACTAATCACAGAAATTGAGAGCAGAAACAAATCAAAAAATAAGATCTTATTCAGATCCTCGTTGGTTCATAACTGGCTGGAACTTGGCTGACATTTGACTGGAAGGGGAAAATTGAAGTTGTTGCATCTGTATCGTCAACAACTGTACAAATATGGGCTGAAAAATGTTGCTTGTGGCAGCAAAAATAGACCTTCTGTTTCCATTTTATTTCTGTCCTTCTCAATCAGGTGATTTTACACGCCATTAGCCAAGAGTAGTTTGAGCTATATCACTAGTAACAGAAGATGTCTGGTGACAGCCTGTCAACTGTTGTCCAAAGGAACCCACCAGTCATTCATTTCCCCAGTGAAGAACAGCACAGGTGTGATCACAGATTTTGTTTGTTTATCTTATTGCAGCACAGGACTGGAACATAGTGCAGACTTATTCAGATCCTCGTTGGTTCATAACTGGCTGGAACTTGGCTGGCATTTGACTGGAAGGGGAAAATTGAAGTTGTTGCATCTGTATCGTCAACAACTGTACAAATATGGGCTGAAAAATGTTGCTTGTGGCAGCAAAAATAGACCTTCTGTTCCTATTCTATTTCTGTCCTTCTCAATCAGGTGATTTACACGTCGCCCAAGAGTAGTTTGAGCTATCACTGTGGTAACAGAGATGTCTGAGTGACAGCCTGTCAACTGTTGTCCAAAGGGAACCCTGCAGTCATTTCCCCAGTGAAGGAACAGCACAGTGTGAATCACAGAAGAGATTTTGTTTATCTGTGCAGCACCTGGGACTGGAACATGGTGCCGGAGCTTATTTGAGTTTTAAGATGTGCCATGTTTTAGAGAAAGGGTAACAAATATCCAAACAAGGCGATGATGTATACAAGTGTGAATGTCACGCAATGAATTAAATAAATCCTCTCACACATCATGTTCCTCCTCCCTCCCCTTCATTACTTTTTCATCCCTCTGTTGCTTTGTGTGCAAGTTGGAAGCAGCAGGAAATGAAATGGCTTTAAAAAATGAAAAGCCAAAAAAAATCACAACAATACAGAGGGGGGAGGAGGCTGATGTGTGCGTCTGTGTTTGTGCATATGTGTGTCACAGCCAGTGAGTGAAAGAAAGTGACAAAGAGAGAGGGGGGGAGCGGAAAGGAGAGATAGGGCAAGAGGGAGGCTAGGGTCGGGCGAGTCTGGCAGTGGGCAAAACAATTACAATCTCCCTACGGGGTGAAAAGGGTATGAACACATGGGCGCGCTCATGGACACACCATACACACACATGTGAGCACATGAGGTCACGCACACAACAGATGAACACTTCTGTTTGTCCGAGGACACAGAGCACGTCTATGCATTCTCAGAGCATGGAGAGACTCGTTGTTTTTCTTTGTGGGTGTTTCTGTGACAGGGTAGGGCTGGACGAAAAAAACAGTTAAACATAAATCTGCACATTTCCAGACAAGTGATATTTTTCAATAATTTTAGCAGAGTTTTAGTTGAAAAGCCATAAAATAGATAGGTTTGGGGTCATAATGAATGTGTATTTTTTAGTGCTGTCAGACGATTAATAAAAAAAAAACAATTAATTACCGGATTTTTAATTAATTAATCTAATTAATCGCATTTTAATCTCATATCTGCTTAAAGTATCCAAATAAAGAATTTGAATTCGAGGATATTATAAAATTGTAGTGCATGACTAATCAAATGTATACACTAAAAAGAGAAGATTTGTAAATCCACATTTTTATTGGTGACTAAATAAAACCAAAGTCAGGGCAACTTGTCCAGAAAATTCTAAGCTCAATCAGGCAACTCAAACTACACTTTAAGTGTGTTTCATAAATCAAATTCAACACAAGAAAAAGGTCGAGGACATCCAGCAAACCAATTAGGCCTAATGCATTATTAAAGAATGCAGTAAATATAGATAAATAAATTCAAAAATAAAATAAGACTAAGTCTTAAATAGGCCATTCCTGTTGTCACCTGGGCTTTGTTTGGTTTGACTAGAGACGCATGTGTGAAGTGACGTGCCACTGCCATGTACGGGTCCTCCAGCTGGACAATATCAAAATGTTTGTGTACTATGATTAATCTTGCGATTAATTTTTATAACACATTAATTTGCGGTGTAATTAATTAATCTAATTAATGCACTAAAGTGACAGCCCTAGTATTTTTGCATGATATATGCCCCCAGAACTATTTATCTATACATCTATTCAGTAACCAGACTGCTTTTTCTAATGTTGTTGTACTTGTGACCATGACAGTAAAGGATATTCTGTTGTAATATTCAGTTCAAATGTGAAATAAATGTAACCTATCCAGGCCTGCACAATAAACTGTGTTTCCATTATCATCATGACATAAAAATATCTGGAGAGCTTGTGACAAAAAAACACCCATTAAGAGATGAACAATAATGAGAATAATTTGTCTTAATGGTGCAAATCATCTAAAACAGGAGATTTGCAAAACTGATGCAGAAGTGCACAAAGCTATCATGTCAACATGGACCAAAATCTCTGAAAAATGCTTTCAGCACCTTTTTGAGTCTTTGCCACAAAATTTAAGGCAGTTCTTAAAGCCATAAAAAAAAGGATTTACCTGGTAGTAGCAAAACGTAGCAAGTAAAGTGGCTAGTGGAAACTAATGATGTTGTGGTATCTTCAAGAGATCAGTGCTGTTGAATTTTTACAAATAAAGCTTGGTAGTGTGGCAGCCACTTATCTTTCTCTTGGCAGAAAAAGAACCTGGAAGGGCTCATAGACCACAAACCTAAATTGATGTTTTTCAAACACTTTGGACTAAGCTACTGTCAAAAATGTGGAAAACTGCCCAATCGTGCACTGTTGACCAATCTTTGAAAATAATCACTGAATCCACGTCTGGATTTGGATCACCACCAAAATATGATCACTTCAAAGTTGTGTCATCACCAACCACACCAGATAATGTCTTCAAAATCTGTATAGAACAAAAATGTGGAAAACTTCACTATCTCGCATTTAAGACTTAAATCTTGCCAGTTTTTCCTTGTGATACAAACTAACCTGACACATCAGATGGACCATTTAGTATGTTTCACGAGGCAGTCACCCACACAGAAAGTGTTTGGGAATGCGCAGAACCTTTAAAAAGACTGTCTGGCAGGTGATTGGATGATCATTCCATCAATCACATTTACTATCAGTGACATGTTGTATTAGGCAGATGCTACTGTCACAAACTAGAGAACTAAATGTGAGCCACTTCATAGAACCAATTAACCAAAACATGTATAAAGTGAAGTAAAAACACCATTTCTATCAAGATCTGCTTCTACTGATGTTTTTGGTTCTTCATTTAATAAAGAAATTTGTGAAAATTTTCTGATTAAACTGCCACTGAATCCAATAGCATTAATGCCAATCTCTGCACAAGCAGCCACTTGCTGTTGTCTCTTGATTTTAGCTTCCTCCTTGTCTTACTTTAACCCTTTCATGCATGGTGCCTGCTACAGTAGACAGATATTTGAAATAGATTTTATACTGTTTAAAGATGCTATGAGGGGGGTGCTGGTTTGGCAGAGTGGTTAGCAACCAGGCATCCCATGTACTTGCTTCTGCCGGTCCAGGTTCGAATCCCGCCTGTGACCAGTTTGCAGAGTGTCTTCCCCTGCTCTCTCACCCCCTTTCACAGGCCTATCCACTGTCTGTCCTATCAATAAAGGCACAAAATGCCCTAAAAATACATTAATAAAAAAAAAAAAAAAAGATGCTATGAGGAGAATCTACTACCGGCGAAACAAAGAATCTGTTACCCATGAGCACGCGCGGCGACTGTCGTAATGCTGCGTTCCAGTAACCTCGGAACTGGGAGTGACATCATCTCCGACTTATCGGCGTTCCAGTTGAAGTCGGAAAAATACATGCCGATCTACCAGGCTATTGTTAGCTGTTGTTAGCACGCCCTGCGTTGTTGTATGAAGAATGTGATTATCACTATGGCAGCATTTTTGTAAATATAAGTCTAACAATACTATGTATACAGCTGATCTAGAGCGACACATCCCAGTCAGAAGTGCAAATAAATTGATTATTACAGGAGCTAAATAACTGTTCACACTGGGGGCATCCATCTTCCATTGTCAACTCAGGGGTGGCGAGGTTTCACCGAGTTCCCAGTAGGAAATTCCGACTTCGGGGAACGTTCCAGTTGCAGTTTCCTACTCAGAACCCAGAAATTCCTACTTCTGACTACAACTGGAACGCACCAATAGACATGACCCAAGCCAAAGCATGTGTTTGTTGTGATGCTAATGAATGCAGCTCGGACCTTCCTCAGAACTCTGCATTGCTTTACAACTTCTTTGTCAACAACTTCAAGGATGCAAAGCGACGAGGTAATGTATGTCTTTCTAGTTACGTAGCGGTAGATTTTGATGTGTGACAACAAGCAATTTTTGAAAAACTTATTATTGTAGTTGTAGCCGGCTATATATCACTACTTACAGCCCGGTGCTCTAAGACGTGTAATATAAATAATAAAATAACATAAAATTGCACTAGTTTTAATTGTGCTGTTCCCGAAGTTGAGTATCCAGGCCAGTCCAGCCCTGTCCAACCTGACCGGAAGGCTAAGGAACAGCACTTATAGATAACCTATTTTGATGCTATAAAACTCATCTTAAAGTGTGTATTTCAATCAGGCATATATCTAAAAGAAACTTTTTTTGTAATTACTTAGAAACTCCTCATGGTCCCTTTAAGTTGCAGCACAGTGCCCAACTACCAGGCGTTGAATTCCCAAACACTTGCCTAAAGTTTCATAAAAATATGAACTTTGCACCGTCTTTACCATATTGGGATATTGCATCACAAATCCTAAACAGATGACAAAGGGTAAACTTGGTGTTATACCTGTATTTCGATTTTACATAATTTTGTATTTTTCATTTTACATTTTAGTAAAATTCTCAAGTGAGTAGTTTTATTAAACAGCAATAATACATATTTTCAAGACTTTCTTTTACTTTAATTTACTCATCATAAATGTTTGTCAAAGATGTGTTTGTTATTTTATACTTTGTTCCACTAAGTTACTTTTTATACTGTTGATGCATGCTGAAATGGACAGATGTATAACTCTCTCAAAATATAGCATTAAGGAAAATGACCATGGTTTTTAACTTGTTGGAAAGTGAAAACAAACATTGAACAAAGTATTCCTTTGTGATTTAATAATTCATGCATGAAAGGGTTAAAGGACACTGACTGCTCAAACACTGCAGATTGGTGCTCTGCAAGATGGATCTGCCTGTTTTCGGATACTGAATCAGGCATCTGCTGCACGAGGTCAACCATGATCAACACAGCTTGAAAATGTCATCAAAATACATACTATTTGGAGTTTTGTTGCTCTCAGGCAAACAGACAAATGCCTGAAAAGC
Organism: Scarus forsteni; assembly: GCA_036419115.1. NCBI lineage: Eukaryota > Metazoa > Chordata > Actinopteri > Labriformes > Labridae > Scarus > Scarus forsteni. The sequence continues at coordinate 8,384,746 of JAZDUH010000066.1, read as the reverse complement.
ACAACTTCCTTGGTGGATATTATTACATATTATTTTTGGATCACATTTCCCAGTCCTATTTCAGAAGTTTGCTCAAGCATGTGCAGTCATGAGGCAAAAACAGATGCAACAAGGTCAGAATTCACAGCCTTCAGCATGTTGATTATTTGTGTTTTATGGGGTAAAGTATTTTGGTAACACAGTCAGCTCTCCAGCCAATAGAAACTTGAGATGAATTGTGCTGAAAAATAAAAGCAGCGAGTCCACAGGAGAGCACTTTACATCCAAAAAGCATCAAATCAAATCAGGAAAAGTTTTTGGCTGCTCCCCGCCTGTGTAGTTTATGACTCTAATAATAAAACACACACACACAGGAGAGGGCGGCTTTTCTCTCTACACACACACTGCCTGTGTTTGTTGTGGTGTGTGTGTGTACTCGCAGTGCCACACTATATCAATGCTGTTTATTAATTTATTGAGTGTTTTGTCCGCTGGTCAAGCTGCGCTCCAGCGGGCCAAATGCTCTTAAGGGAGAGTTACTTTCATTTTTTTTATCCACTAGTGAATAAAGCTGCTTGATACCACTTTGCTATTGGGCTGTGAGTGTGTGCTTCTGTGTTTTAGTGTCTGCATGTTTTGGTCCCTCTGTGCCATGGCTTGGCATACGATCATATGGATACAAGACTTTAAAAATACAACATTTAACACGACTGCAGAGCCAAATCTAACACCACTTGAGACTGTGTTAAGTCTCACAGAGCCAAGGGGAGTGCACAGATGTAATAAAGTTTGTGTTGTACACCACTGAGCTGTGGGGCTGTGATGAAGTTTTAGCTCTGCTCAATGTGCAGCCAAGAGGAAACTGTGTGAGGGAATGCCACCAAACCACACAAATGTAGTGCAAGTTGGAAAAGCAGTTCTTTAAAGATGCTTCCGTTTATCATGCAAAATAGACAGGCAGCTAAGAAACCCAAAATTGAGTGGGATATGTAGAGAAACTAAGACCCAATCCAGCAGATACATCCCTCAGAGAACTAATTTTAAGACCATTTACACCATGATGGCATGTCTATCTCCACCTCCTGTCTGCAACTAAAGCCCCTTTTCCACAAGAGGGTTCAGTTTGGCTCGTCTCAGCACGGCTAGCTTTTTGTGGCGTTTCCATCGCCTGAAACCGGAACAGGACCCCCTACTTTTTGGGACCTTTCTGTTGGGGTGCCAAGCATACCGATCTGACCCCAGAAGGTGGAGCTAGGAACACTGCAGTCCATTGATTGGTTTAAGGAGACGTCACTTCCTGTGCAACAGCAGTAATGAAGAACAACACATAACCCCGCCATGTTTAAATCTCCACTCCTCTTCATGAAGGTAACTCTTGCAGCACACAGCCTTCTCTGAAACAAAGCTTGGTTGCGCTTTGTAACAAAATGCCACATGCTGATCACAACAGAAGAAGAATTGCTGGATGTCTTCCATCGTTGCTCTTTGTTTACTGTGTCGCATTTTCTTCTTCGTTGTATTTAATCGCCGGGTACACTGTGTCACGCTGCTTAGTAGGGTTCAGTTGGCTGTGGAAATGTAAACAGGATCAGGCTTTACCGATCCAGCCTGAGCCAAACTGTGCCGATCCATACCGGACCATTTGGTGGAAACGGGGCTTTATAATCATCCATGTGATGCATCCTTTAGGGGCCAATATTTCTGTACTTTATCTGCATACTAATCAAGGCAGCTTTGACAAAAAAGGATGATTAATGTCCCTAAAAGACAAAAGAATGGCAAAGGTGGTGTAGATGATTTAGTGCAGCGCCCAGAGATAATCAGAAATACATGCATGGATTTATGTAACCTGTGAATTTGAGATGAATCTGTTTATTTAAAGACACTAAACCATGTGGATCCAACTGCACTGTAAGGTATGTTCACAAACCATCTACTTTTCCCCTATTGAGTACCCCTGATATCGAGTTCCCCTATTCTGTACAGCTCTGTTTGAGCTCCTGTAACTCTAAGCCTCCCTTCCCCACATGGGCCTTGTCTGCTCTGATTGGTTGACTTGTCTTCTTTGCAGTTATTGGTCAGTTCAGAGCTGCTCAGCTCTGAACTCAGCATGTTTTCAGCGGCTCTACAATCTGTCCACGGGCCATGCTTTGAACCAGGCTTGCAACTCAGAGCCAAGAGGTTCAGATGCAGATGGTGCTCCTCTCATGCCCTGGTTCATTGGCTGTCTGACTGGCAGACCACAGAATGCCCGTCTGCAGCACTGTGTGTCAGATGGGGTGGTAAGCAACACCGTTGCCCCCCAGGGACCAGTCCTGTCTCCCTTTCCCTTCATCCTCTACACCAGAGGTCAGCAAAAGGCAGGCCTGGGGCACATGCAGCCCTCTTTCTCACTGAATGTGGGACTTTTGGGGAGCTCAGACTGTTAAAGGTAACAATCTGAAGCTTTAAACACAAACTGTTCGACTCATACCACTGGCATTGAGCAACACAAGCCTTAAAAACAACAGAAAAAAAGCTTTATTTTCTGCTAGAATAATAACATAAAATATAGGCCTAAAATCACTACATTTGCAAGGTATTAGCTGGAAGGCTCAAATAGACCAGAAAATGAAGCCTTCCCAAGTTCAGGTCTAAACCACATAGCAAAAGCACAACAGTTTAATATTTACAACTCTTCTTCTGAAAGTATGTCCAGGGTGTTTTTGAGCTGTGCCGCTGTGCCACTGAAAACTGATGATAAATCGTCACCAATCAACACTAAAGGCTGAGCTACTCAACTAAACAACTTGTGGCTTCACTAGCTCTGTTAGAAACTGAAGGGTGGCTGGTTCAAGTCCCAACTGAACCAAGTTTGGAGATTGGTTTGGTAGTTGGAAAGGTACCAGCTAACTTCCTGGGCACAGCCTAAAGGTGTGTAGACACCGCACGCTACTTGTACTACCTCTGGGATCACTCTCCATGCAAAGTCAATGTACAGCCACGATGGGGCGGGGCTAACTCCCCCGGGATGCGACAGCCGCTTTCACACTACCGCATAACTTGTTGCGCAATGTCAAAAGTCAAAAAGTTGATCTTTTCAGACGATGTTGTGTGTGGCTGTGCGGCAACAGCCAATCAGCGGTGTGTGCGTGTGTGATGGTGCCCGTGACAGACAGTTTTTCATTCGGACTACAGAGGAACAATTTATGTCCGTGTGGGAAACATTAGACAGTGAGGACATTAGTTCCGCCTTGACGGACCGCAGAGAACTCACAGATAATGCTGCTGCAGGGCATCAGCTGCAGTGTTTTGTGTTTGATAAGTGAGTGAAAAGGATACAGTTGGAATAATATCCACTTATACATCCTATTATATGATACATCATAATATCACGGTGAATCTCGAGCAGATTTGACGTCACCGAGCGACGGCCGATGGCAACGGTGACCAAAAAATTAGGTATTTATGGACGCGCGACGATACGTCAGTGGGCGACGCGATTTTGGTAGCTGGGTCGCTTGCGGTGTGAACGCAGCTAAAGTGTCCTTGAGCAAGGCACTTAACCCCAAAATTGTTTCTTCGGGAGCAGCAAGCTGTCATTTAGACATCTTTCCATTAATGCATTACCTTAGGACCTGTTTGTACATGAACATGTGTATTTTAACCTATGTGTGTGTAGCATGTCTAAATAAATAAAGTATTTTTTTACTACTGAAGGCAGGCATCATTCACTCAGAGAGAAGAGGGTATATGTGAGTAAGGTTGCTTTATACAAAAAGAAGCTTGAATAGGATGTCCTTGACAGATTGAGAATACAGCTGGATCAGGGGTACACAATTTATAATAATAGTCTTTATTATTGTAGAATTAGTGATTAAGCCATTCTGTAGGAGTAATCCAAAACGGACAGATAACCCCAGTTAAGAGGAAATGTGGGCTCTGTAATGCAGAAATAAGTAGATATACTTCGGATGGCACCTGCAGACTATTTCTGTCACAAAGCTTTTAAAGTTTAACAGCTTACAGCAATGCTAAAACTTGCTTTTTTTTACATAAACTCCGATACCTGCAAGATTACATTATGCAATCATATACAACCTCTCATAAGCAGTTGTGTCAGAGTTGCATACAGGTGACTTATTTGCAGTTTTTAAGAACTTTCTGTTGTTATTTCATAGGATTGCGTTTATCCTCTTCAACACAGCAGGGAGGAAAACAGTGAAATTTGAGAGCAACGCCACACTGGTTCTACTTTGCAGAGCAAATACAGGTTTTTAATCTTCATACCCCAGTGTTCCTCACTCTGTGTCAGTGCTAAATATGTTCAGACTTCCACATCAGCTTATGCTCCTTCATCACTCTGGCTGCCCTGTGAGGATGCGGGTGAAGAGGAAGGGAATAGCTCTGTGTGTGCCTCACATCCTGATCAAATTTGGAGTAAGTTTTCTTTTTCTCATGTGAAGTCCTCGGGGCATAAAAACAAATCACTCAAAACGGAAAATGTAGTTTTCAGTTGGAGAACAGCGCTGCTTTAAAGGGGAAGCTGCAACAAAAATAATTTCACGGTGATCTTTTTCAATCTGTGCTGAAGGACTGTCTTTGTTTGTTTCAAGACAGGAGGAAGTTGGCTGTCAGGCAAGCGGCCATACAGACTGACAGACTGATACAAAGACAGAACGAGCGAGAGAGAGGGAGGAGAGGGAAGGGGGGATGAGTGTCCTGGTCAATGCTCAGCAGGGCAGGAAGGAAACGTTTGAATAGAGATGTAATTCTGACTTCTATTCAGGCCAGAGTTTGTATCGACAAACCAATCAACAGACCACCAACTAGAGCTGGGAAATACCTACTGCAGATCATATTTCAATATTCTGTCAATGGATGGTGCCACAATTAATACATTAATGGCCCTTTCCACGAGCACGCCTTGGCCCTACTCTACTCGGCCCTACTCGATTTGCAGCGTGTTTCCACTAGCCTGGTACCTCCTAAAACAAGCTAGTTTTAGTACCTACTCCGCTCTGGTTCAGTATCTGGAGTCGATACTGAAAGATGACGTCACTGACTGCCGGCTACTGATTGGTCAGACAATGTCGTCATCGATGAGTCATGAGCGCGACGACCTATCATGCTAGCGGTAGCTACCGTTAGCTTACCCTCATACGTCTTTTCTTTGCAGCTCGATTACTCTCATCATTTGGCTTTGGAAGCTGTTGTATAGCTTCCAAAACTCTCCTGTGCTTCTCGAGGGGTATTTCTTCTTGCCACCTGTAGCTTTTTCTGCTTTCCTTTATTACTCGGTTTGTGACAAAAAGCCACAGATTGTTGTGTTGCCCTCAAAATGATGTCACCGCAGTGCGGCTCACCCTGTTGGGCAGGCAACTGGGGCTAATGGAAAAGCAGCACAAGGCGAGTAGAGTAGAGTAGGGTAGGGCTAATGGAAAAGGGCCATAAGATGACAGTTGACAGGCAACCTCACCAAAATAGACAAATCCAGATTCAGACAATGTCATTTATCCTGAAGAGGCATTTCAGTTTACAGCTACTGAGGTAAGACAATAAAAGATCAAACTAGAAAAGCACTCAGAGAGGGCAGACCTCCGCCACCCATATTGCAATTTTCACTATAAATATTAGTCTTACCTTTATTTCATCGAAATATTTAGATTCCTTGACCATGAAAACATACCATTAGCAATTGGGTTTATAATAATATCTACTTTACTTCAGTAGTTATTCACGAAAATCCCATTTTTCATCACGGCGGATCCAGACGGTGATCCAAATCACTACCAAAATCGAATCATTTGTTCCTTGTCCCAATATGGACATTTCCTAAAAAACTCATCAAAATCCATCCATAACTTTTTAAGTTATCGTGCTAACAGAGAAACAAACAAACTACACACAAACTAACACAAAAAAAACAAACAGATGCTGTTGAACATAACTTCCTGGTGGAGGTAATAAAAGAAACACAACCACAACATTTAACTGCTGATCCCAGTGGCTCACCCATGAACAAAAGCTTCATAACTTATCAGTGATAACAAAAAATCATGACTCATATTTTAATATAACAAGCAGAAATCAAAGACCAGAATTTAACAGTCCAATAGCTGAGTATTGTAATATTCCTGATTATAACATGCACTCCATTAAAACACGCTCCCCATAGTTTCACGACATTTCGAATATAAGAAGCACCCAAATTTTGACCAAACATTGTTCTTTAAGACAACTCAAAAATCACCTTTATTAGAAGTTTTAATCAACGAAATTTCAGTATAATCACAACAAATACCATTCACAATGTTCTCTCCCAAACGGATGTGGAAACACCATTTGCTTCACGCATGTGCCATTTTCTTGATTTCTGCTCAAGCATGGTCAGAGGGGATGTGCAGTCCGTACATTTGCATCAACTGTGTGATGTTGTCATGGCAATTTGGACCAAATTCTCTGCGAAATATTTCCAACACATTGTTGAACCTTCGCCATGAAGAGTTGAGACACTCCTAAAGGCTAACAGAGGTTCAACCTAGTGCTTACTCATAAATTGAATGGTGTATTTCTTCGCCAAGAATTGGATAGACTGCCCAGCCCTACTGCCAACACACACCAACACTCCATTCAGTGCTACAAAAGTCCAGTTTGATCTGTTTTGTCCCCAGATGTCAGCTGCTGGACTCCACCATAACCACAGGCACACACGCTCACAAAATAGCTTCACATTGCTTCATATGCTATGTCAGTGTTGCCATGGTTACACCCGTCTTACATCCACCCAACTGCGATTAGTTAGGGAGGTTAATTGAATTGTTGTAATTTATCACTGAATAAAGACAAAGATATATATAGAGGGGAAGATAAAGTGGTAGAAGGGGATAAAAGGATCAAGAAAAAAATGATATAAGTGTAAAAAACTGGGAGAAAAGAGCGGAGAGGTTAACATGCAATTTAGCTCAGACTGCTGCAGGAAGGAGGACAGATAAATCTAGGGGAGAGGGATGAGTGCACGAACGTCAATGCATCAAGAAAAAGCCATCATGTGTGTGTTTGTGTGTGGATCTGTGTTTGCTATTGTTTGTTGAGCACTGAGATAAATGGACAAATGAAGGCAGGGTGGCAGCAGCAGGAGGAGGAGGGCCTCCGGGTTCTGAGTGATGGAGCGGCCTTAGAAAATGAGATGTCTTTGGTCTCTATGGCAGCTAACGAGACCGTTACCGTGCATTCACATCAAGGGACGCAGACACGAGAGTGTGGAGGATGGACACGGAAAGAGATATAAGAGGGAGGCAAGGGAGAAGAACGGGGGCACAAGACCAAATATCGCTCCCTGGTTTCCATGGCTGCTAATTTCAGTGTAAGACTGACTCATGTGTATCAAATTGTAGCAGAGAGCAGGATCAGTCAGTGGGGTCCAGAGGCAGCATGGAAGGAGTGGCTGAAGTCCTGGAGGAGTATGCAGCTGTCCACAGCCCTGAATGACTGCATGATGTGGAGCGACAGATAAAAGGTTGGTCTCCTTGGGGAGAATAGAAGTTCGTTTACACTGTGTTTCCACCAAGCAGTCCAGTTCAGATCGGCACACAGTTAATGTCCTTTCCACTGCTTGGAAAAGGGCACCCAAAATAACCAACCAGTGCTTCACTCTGAAGGGGTGCCGTGCATACCAAACCAACCCTAATACTTGGATCTAAAAGCACTTCAGTCACAAAAACTGTCAATTCTCATGTGACGACAGTGAAAACACATACCTTGCCATATTTAAGTGAGCCGTGGATTTAGGGGGATTTGCTCCCCACTGTTGCTGTTAAGACTGTCCACATGAAAAACATATGCTCTACAGATTACAACAGTGCTGGAAGACCACCATTATTGCTCTTTGTTTATATCTATGCTTTACTCCAGACCTGACACTGTGTGTCAAAGAAAATATAAACACAAAGATGGATAAAACAAAGTAGCAAAGAGAAGAAAACATAGCTCTACATGCATGGACACGATAAAGAAGTTAGCATCAGGTGTAGGGATACCATTAACTAGTAGTGCCAGTTAGGAGAACTCATTCGTTTAAACAAAGATTTAGAGTTAGATAAGAATATATTGAGGGGAAAGTTTATTAATGTTCTCCCCCCAGCAAAAGGCGACTGTTTTTACAGAGATTAGCACAGATGCTAACAGCTTCAGTGGCATTTTATCAGATCTAGACTGTCAGGATTTTTCCCTTTACAGTCCTAAGATAGCTCAGTTGGTTCGTACCATTACCTGACATTTATTCAAAAAAAAAGATGACGAAAAGCAAGCTGGATGCAATCAAACGGAGCTTTACTCCTTCTTGCCCGGACAAGGAGTTACAACCAAAGAGTGCCAAAGCAGTCTGAGAGTTGAACTGAAAACTAGTACAGTGTCATCTCCTTTTTATAACTTTGTATGTGGTCACGTGAGGTTGTTTTTGGTGAGGCATATGGCCTTGCAGGTGCAGTAAGTTCAGCAAGTTCATGGGAATAACTTCAGTTTCTGGTAAGAAAAGGTAACGAGAGGGCTAAGAGGGCTATGTACGGTCATGTAGTGTGTGTGTATGTGTGGGAAAGCAGTCTCTGGAGAGGGCTATGTAAGATCATGTCACTAAGCAGTGATTTTCCAGCAATTCAGGATAGTTTGAATACATAAGAAAACAACTATATACCATATATACAGAGTCAGATTGTTCCTCACATAGACCACGTCTTTTAACCAGTTTGTTTTAGGAAGTTCTGTCCTTTAGACCACGACAGTAGCACCAACCTAGCACATCATCTAACTGGAGCTTAATTATTTGATTCCATCCAATCACCTGCCAGATATGCTTTGTAATGTTTTGCCCATTTTCAAAACACTTTTCATTGACTCTTCCCCAGATGGCCTAGAGCCAAATATTGAACAGTCCATTTGATGTTTCAGGATAACATGTTTTATAAAACATATCAAATATATGATAATCAAACTGACACGTTCATGTGTAGGGAAAGGAATAACTACAGCTATGGATGCCCGAGGAGGCCAACTAACTCAATCTTTCCTGCTTTCTATCTGCCATGTTTGTTTACACTAAAGTTTAACTGATTGTGACAAAATGAGCTGCAGGAGAATATTCTGCAGTTCATGGTTAAAGAGAGATGTAATGCATCAATCATGTCTTTACACACCACTGTGAGCCCAAACTGTAACATTTGTCATCTTGTGTGATCTCTCATAGTTCAAAAACAGATAAAACTCTAATATATTAATTACTGAGCCAGGCTGTAGTTGTGGGGCTCATCTCTTTATACATAGGCTGGGCCACATTGACCAAGAGTTCAACTTAAACCACTGGCCTAATTAAGATTTAATCTTCACTCTGTGCACTTCATATCTCTATAGCTCAATCGGATATAAAGGGGAAACATCCAAAACAAACTGAATTCAAACCAATTAAAAGAGTGAAATCCTGATGAAACACTGAGAAACACTGATGATGGAGGGGAGGGGGACCCTGCTATACAGTTAACAGAAAATGTACATATTCATAAAGCTCTGAGTGATTTAGCTGCTGAGTACATCTCTGACATACTTACTATTTATAACCCATGCCGACCCCTCAGATCATTTGGTGAAAGTCTATGGACAGTTTCCACGGTCAACACCAAGTCCGGAGTATCTAATGCATTTATAGATCCCTTATATTATTTATTATCCCATCAGATCCCCGTTAGAATGAGCTGATTGTCTCAAAAGGCTAAAAAATTGCAATACTTACAAACATTTACAAATTCTTTCACTAACATAAGTCAAGAAAAATCACAGTTTGGTAACTTGTTATGATAAATACTGATGCCATGATGTATTTTTTTAAAAACAGTCACATATACGTATGCTCTGTCTGCATCTAACAGATAAAATCCAATCTCCAGGTCAGTTTGACCAAGCACATTACAGGGAGTAAGACAGAGCAGAAATCAGCCCTCGTCTCCAGAGGTCCTCATGCCGGGTGCCATATATGTTGGTTGTTCATCATCCACAAACCATTTACAATCAATAAACAAGCGTGAACGAGCCAGAGTCTCAACAAGGTCAATGAAGTGCCATGATTCTCCTGCTACATGAGGCCCAAATGATTGTAACAAATGTTTCGATAAGCATCAGGCTACAAATATAGTTCAAGCGTCAGCTGTTTTTACGGACTGCAAATCCAATTACGTGTCAATAATGTTCTTCTTTATATCTGCAGTTTAATGCTTTGACTCTTTTATCAGCCATTAAGTCGATGTAAGATGCACAGACTGAGACTCCACCACAGGAGGGGATAAAGCTTCTAAGCTGCACATTAATGTTTTATGAAAATCTAAGTTCAGTCAGTGTTGAAAAATTCTGATCTCAATTTGCCCTGATTTCTAAAGTCTTAAATTATTTTGCACTTTAAATCCTGCTCAAAGCATGAATGAGAAGAGAGAGTGAGAAGTGCAGCGAATTTTTCTCAACAAGATAAAAAAAAAAATTCCTTCCTGGCTCCTCTTCAGGCTGTGCATTGACTACTGACACTATGTTTGTACACTAAAAAAAGCACAATGGAAAGTTGAAAAAAAGAATCTATGTACCCCTTTCTTTAGTAAAGAAGCAAGAAATAGCGTCATCATTGAAGTTATGCCTGATAGTGGACAGTATCTATTGCCTTAGCTCTAGTCCTGATGTGCATTTGTTTGCAAATCATTTCATCTGTCTTTGTTCTTACACATGGTCATTCATGAGAATGAGTCAAAACCAGTGTACAACATTGTTTTGATGTAAATTTAATAATACATATCATTCAAGTATACATTGTATTATTCTAAAAACTTAAAACATTACCCAGCCCTATCACAGAGTGTTTAAACATGACAAGGTTTCTTATTCTCATCACATTTTCCTTTCCCCAGGGGCTCTCTTCACGCTGATTTAGCACTTTACCACAATGTCCCAGTAAATCACAAAGAGTTCCACTCTGTCACAAGAGATCAACCAAAAAGACGACAAACCTTCTAAATATATTTCAGCCACTTTAATCCATTGAACTTTAATTAAAAACCAAAGCAGATGGAGGACTTTGTTATAATTTTCATACTCATCCAATTTTTGCATTAGAGACCCTCATCATTAATCTTTAATGCTGCTGAAGCATTTTCAGCAGAATGCTTTGTATCACATTAACAAAAAGTCTTTTTTGATGGAAGGAGAGTTCATAAGAAACAACATAAGACTCAGATTGGCTTAAGCTGGAGATGAAATCCTCTTGCTTTCATGCCACTTCTACCACATTGGGCTTGATTACCATGTTATGCTTGAACTTCCCTTTATTACGTGACACCGTATTTTGACAGACAACACAAATTAATGCTTTTAACTGTGTTAAATCCTAAAATCATGGCACTTATGTTGGGAAATAATTCATGAGATGAGTCAGGAAACACAAGATGGTTAAGAGCATTTGAAAACATCAGTAAGAGGCTCACACAATTTGTTTCCCTTCTCCTCCTCGAGGACCAGAGACTGGGATAACTGTCCAATGGTACACAACACTGAAATCTGCTCTGCTTAATGAGCTTGCCTTTATTGATAGTATTGAAAGACAGAGGATTGACCTGGAAAGGGATAAGAGAGCTGGACAAGATACAGTATGTTACGTAGGTCGCACAAGGCAGTGGCCTCAGCATTCATGGGTCTGTGCCTGGACATAACCACCAGGCTATCAGCACAGCAAGAGGTGCGAGCATTTTGGCATGCAGGGTGTTTTCACTGTTATCCATCTAACACAGTTGTCCCTTGTATGCCTGGAGTTCATGCTGTTTAACTACAAATGGACAAATGCCCCGGTCTGCCCTCACAGTGTGTCTGTCTGACAATGAGGAGAGGTCAGGCACAAAGCTGAGGCCTTCCGATCATGACGATGCAGAAAACAACTGCAAACCACATCAACCCGGTCTAAAGTCTGACATAGTTATTAATCCTGCTTTACTGAGGACTTGCAGAGAGAGGGGACACCCAACTGCAAGACCAAACACATACTACACTGAGCTTCTTTGCTGACATGGATGCACAGCAGCACATAAACTTCAATTTCAAGGAGCGTTTGTTGATGAATTGAATTGAAGTTTAAAGCAGGACAGAGAGCTCAGAGACAACTTGCCTTTTTTAAAGAACTTAAGTGATTGTGTGCTATGTGTAACACACCCAGAAACATGAAAACACACACATCTCACAATGTTAACTAATTATACATACATAAAAAATCCTTGATCTGCATCAGAGTTCAGGTCACTACCAAAACGAAGTATTTCTTCCCTGTGCCATGACCAACAGTCTCTGATTGCTTCATTAAAATCAGTCTTGAAATTTTAGAGCTTATCTTGCTCATGGAGAAACACCAACAAATACGCAAGTACCATGGCAGACAAAATTACTTTTTTCGTTTCAACGCTCACACAAAAGTATCCACATTGTCTTATTTTTGCTTGTGATGTTGCAGGAATGCTTCAGTTAAATATAACTTGAATCCTACCATCAACATAATGTAAAGCCCTGTGTGCGCTGTATTATCTGTTTACTTGCACAATTAAAGGGAATTTTTTTAATGATCCTGACAACACTGGACAAAAATAAAGTCTGCAAAATAAACACGACTGCTAAGGTAATGAGAACAGACACCATGATAAGTGTATGTTCTGCCCAGAATACATCTATGTATAATCTCGGCACACGCTCCGTCATCCCAGGCCCTTCGCCTGGCATTTTTCAATTTCGGAGAGACATGCCCTTTGTTGGTCACATGCTTTTTTTTTTTTTTTAAAGATATTTTTTCGGGGTTTTATGGCCTTTATTCAATAGGACAGCTGGAGAATGACAGGAAAGTGGGTGAAGAGAGGGGGGAAGACATGCAGCAAAGGGCTGTGGCCGGGATTCGAACCTACTGCCGCTGCTGGGGGTTAGCAGTCCCCGTACATGGGATGGACGCTCTACCAACTGAGCTAATGTCCGCCCCGGTCACATGCTTTTTTTATACGATGCACTTTGTGCTGTCAAAATGTGGTCCCATAACTTCTTAAGAGTCTAAGTTATTTCATGTTCTTACAAATTTTCAACATCTTCTGAAGATTGAGGGCTTAATTCTGCAATTCTGATTACAGTTTGCTGTATAAATTAAATAATTAAGCATAATTTATTGAAAATGTTGAGTCTTAAGAGATTGTTATACACTACATAGTCTATATTTGGGTTTAGGCTGATTTTCTTTATCCATTCTATCATTATTCATTTAAACAAATCCTTACCTACATCTAGACACTAACAGGTAGTGACGGCTCCACCCAGGGCCCCTCAGGACTGTGATGAACTGTCTGCACACCTTCAGCAGAAGATTGGGGGGGGGGTCATTCTGTGTGGCTGTGTGTATTAATGGGGTTGTGTGCCCTGTATGCCGAGACTAAGTTAGGATGAAAAATAAGCTGAGACAACTATTGAGTTCTCCTCCTTCAGCCCCCCCACCTTCCCATAGACCGTTATCCAATTATGTGAATCTCATTGCCCTAATCAATGCAGACGTTCACAGGAAGACCACACACACGCGCACACCTCCACACCTTCTCTAAGTGATGTCTGCTCTGGTTACTATGGAGATGATGGGACGGGGAGCAGGAGTGAAATGTGAATATAAGTGACAGGGGCAGATCTCTGATTAAGCACCATGCAGGAGGGAAGGAGGGAGACTGGGGGTGGGATTTAATCCGAGTCTCTTTATACACCACAGAGAGACTTTTGTTCACACATACACACACACACACACACAAACACACTGTAAATGCAACCCTTGGGGCACGGAGTGCACTAAATCATTTTGGGTACATTTTAATATAGATTATTATTTTCAGACCTCCCTGGCTGGCTCTATTGTGAAATGGCCTGCATTGTTAGATACATAGCTATAATATTATTCAGAATAATGCTCCTATTGTGAGCCAGACAGGGCGTTTCTGTCTAGAAACTAGAGGGCAGTCTGATTTATTATGGTACTGATGCAGACTAGACACCTGTGGAGACTCAACATGGAGCTACCTTTGAATTATTCCACTTTCAATGTGTTATGTGATTCAGACAAATGACACATTCAGGCTGACATTTGAATACTGTGACTTTTTCCCATATATAGTGCAGAATGAAAACTGTAAAAAAGTGAACTCAGATAAATGCAGAGCTTGTCATCTGCATTAAAGAGCCCATGAAATGCTTCAGTTGAAGCTTTTTATGTGCCTTGGTGTGTTCAACATGCGTCCTTTGTGTGAAAAAAGTAATTCATCGCACAACTATCTCCACACACAAGCAGAACTCAAAATAAAAATAGAACATCATTAAAATGGACAACATGTATGTTTATATGTTGTATTTTCTGGGACAAAATGGAATGTATGTCTCGGGAAAATGCTGCAAGGGGGTCACCAAGGGTGGGGACAATGCATGCTTCACCTCCCCTCCCCACCTCCTCCCCTCATTTATAATGAGACCTTGGCTAAGTTGGCAAAGCGGCTACAAAACTCCCCGTTTAACTCCAAATGACAGGAAAGCTTCCCAATGCTTATTGTGTGTTAGGCAATCAAATTTTCTGCAACATTTTTCAACACTCTGTTGAACAGATCTGTAAAGATACATGTGAGGACCACCAGAAGAGTGAGTGATTATATTTCATTACTTTATACAGTGTCTTGGGGTTAAAGTTGTGTATAAACATCAAAACCAAATCCTCAAAAAAAAAAGGAAAACAGTTCAAATGGAAACAGAATTTTGAAGAAAATGGCATCGATTTTATCGGGCCCTACCTCTCCTGGCGCAAGAAACTGGGGGTACAATTTGCACAGGCTCACTAAATTTGAACAATAGAAGACAGGAAAACAAGTGCCTGATCTACAGACTCCCTGCTGTGACATCAAAATGGTAGGTTTAGAATTTGCATATCCAATACAGCAACAGGAGAACAAATTTTTAGCTACTGTGTGATATCATTACGGCAATTTTGACAAAAAATCTCAAGATTGTTTCGAGGACTTTGTTGCTTTCTGCTACCAAAAGTTAAGGCAGTTCTGAGCTGTTGTAACCTTTACTTTACCTTTAGTTTACTTAGTAACATGACATATGAGTGAATTTACCAGTGCTTTATGATCTCTCTCAGAAATGTATCTACATAACTGTGTCTGTTGAACTGGTTCACACTGAATGCCTGAGGTGTTAATTGCATAATGATTCTCTGCTGTAGTAAATCAGTGGCAAATTACACATAAACTGTCAAAACAACTAAATGAAAGGCAAAGCAGAAATTCCAGCTGTATGCTCTCATGTACAGAAATAGAACTGAGAGTGGCAATAATTGCAACAGCTTCTGACTGTTTGCAAAATGACTTTTTCTCACTTTCTTTTAACGAAGTCTGAGCAAACCCATATTTATGTCAGGGTTAAACTGCCCCTCTAAAATGTAGGGAAACATTTTAAATGTTTACAGATAGGCCTTCAGTTTCTTCTCAAAAGACAACCAAACTAAACCACTGAAATCATAAAACATGACAGAGAGATGGGGACAAAGCCGATTGATTAGGCAGCCAAGTTAACAGCTATCAAGACAAATACACAGATAGACACGCAGATAAAGAGACAGGCGATCAATTTGTCAGCCAGCTAGCTGCACAAACAGACGGGCTAACAGACAGACGAGCGGGCAAGGATATGAGGCAGGCGTTGTGTTCAGTAGCGAGCAAACAAAAAAGAGAGGGAAGTATCCATTGACCCCCCCGCAAATTTGGACAGAACAGTAAACAGGCTGAGGGAGATTAATCATCTGGGGATAAAAGACACAAAAACGTGAGGGGCAATGCCAGTTTGTCATTACAAAACCAGCTAGAAGGAAACAAAATGGTTTTTCATCAGCCTTATTTAATCTCACTCTGCCAATGGATACTGTCTGCTACTGAAAAACTAACTTTGATTCCACTTATGAGCTTTTATGGCAGCCAATAGCAGCAGACAGTGGTGAATCTGCCAGCCCCGAGTTGTAACTGTGTCTGTGTTTATGAAGGTGATGTATGAGATTGCTGGAGAGGAATGTGCACAATAAGCAAGAACAGGATCCCCTGAACCCAGAGTTAAAAAACAAGAAGTCTCAAAAGTGAAACAGCATGAGGAAAACCTTGAAGTGCACTGAAATGGAATCTAATATATGGACTACATTAAGGACCATGCATTCATTATCCATATCGCGTTATCCCTTTAAGGGTCACAGAGAGGTTAGAGCCTGCAGGGAGGGGGGCGGGGTATAACCTGGACCTGCCAGCCAATCTCAGCCATATGGTTTTTGGCAGTGTTCATTTTGGCAGCTAATTCAGATTTGTTTTTGGTCTTGAGACTTCTGTTGGCACAGTTTAGCTGTTTTCACACTGAGGATGGCAGTGGCTCAGATGTAGAGTCTGATGTCTTACTACTAGAAGGTCATGAGTTTGATCCCCATCTCCTGCAGTTGCATGCCTTGGTGTCCTAGTGCAAGACAATAAAATATAAATTGCTACCACTGCTGCATCAATGGTGTTTACTTTATAAGGTCAATTCAACTGCTCACTAATGCAAAAAGCTTATCAGGTAATTACATGGCAGCAACTCAAAGCATTTAGGCATTTAGACACCTAACCTAATGAAGTTCAGAGTATCAGAACAGCAAAGAAGAGAGATTATAGTGACTTTTAAGGTGGCATGGTTGTTGCTGCTGGACAGGCTGGTCTAAGTAATCCAAAAACTGCTGATCTACCTGGATTTCTTAATCTCTGGGCTTTATATAGAATGGTCCAAAAAAGATAAGGTATTCAGTACAGATGGGGACTCCAGGTTGAGACCCAAATGGCAGTTGCACTTAAGGCATACTCTTAGGTGACCAGACTTGACTTGGACTCGCCCCTCTCAGACTTTAGGTTGACTTAAATTTGAGGCAAACCTTTTTTACTGCATTTCTGGTTCTGGTTCAGCAGTAATGCATGTCAATTCTTCATATCACTGGTGTTCTCAGGGAATAAAGACAAACGGAAACAAGGCTTATGAGAGTCTCTGACAATCTCTTAAAGATTATTAAATTATATTGCTATATTTAATTAAACTGTTGTCTGATGCTTAAGATGTCAACTGCTGTTAGCTGTCATCCAACAAACATTAAAAAAAACCTTGTTAAGCCAAAAATGAATAATCCAATGTACCGTACCGTCTTCTCCCGCTTATCCGTGGTCAGGTCGTGGGGGCAGCAGCCTAATCCAAATGTTTTTCCATATATTGATTTGTCAAAACTTTAAGTAGGAGCCCTCTACAGTGTATTGTTATATTATACAACTAGTATGATGGTAAGATTACCAAAACTCAATGTGATCACCACTTTCTGAACTCTCAACTCAAACTTGTTATGAGTGCCGAAAGGCTTTTCAGAGTAGTTCATTTACTTCAATTTCAAATGGCTTTATTGGCAGGAATGTGGGGCAATATTGCCAAAGCATTTCATAAAACTAAATCAACAGATAAACAAAAAATTATAACA
This sequence comes from Scarus forsteni, assembly GCA_036419115.1. Taxonomy (NCBI): domain Eukaryota; kingdom Metazoa; phylum Chordata; class Actinopteri; order Labriformes; family Labridae; genus Scarus; species Scarus forsteni. The sequence goes on along the minus strand of JAZDUH010000066.1, from coordinate 8,367,183 downwards.
ACAACAACAACAACAACAACAACAACAACAACAACAACAACAACAACAACAACAATAATAATAATAATAATAATAATAATAATAATAATAATAATAATAATGTAAAAACAAAAAAATATATTACAATGGAAAAAAATCACCATGATAAACATAAGTCACAGTGTGACATTGAAAGCTGAAAGAAAGTGAGAATAAAAAAGATTTGTGTTTATACAAATATACATGGCTAAAAAAAAGCACTTTTTTACAATTTGATACATTTTAAATATTATTTGTTCTTAGTATCTTCATCATCAGTTTAATTGTTGTATTGTATTTCATTATTGTACAATTTTTCTTTCAATTATCACTATTTATTTATAGATGGAAAAGTACCAAAAAAAATAACTGTTTAGTTTTATCACTGTAATTGCTCATATAGTAATCCATACTCTTATAACCACTATAATTATCATCATTATTATTATTCTCATTCTTTTTCTCTTCATCTTCATTGTTTATTTTTTGTTATTGTTGCTGTTGTTCCTATCTTCATAGTCAGTTTTGCTGTTACAACTTCTATTTCAATAAAGCCCAGGCGCTTGGACCTAACTCCCCCTTCCTGTTTGGATCTGCTCGTCTGCTGATTCCGCTGTAGTCAAGCAGGGCCATATTTTACTTGACCAAAAACACAAATAAGCGGACTCCCGAAAAAGTCTGATGGGTCTGCATTCACGCTTTATTTAGAAATTTTCAGCGTTACTTTCACACAAAAACACCGCTAAATAAGGCTCTAGTTCTCATAGTGCCGTGGGGCCTCCTGCACAGCCAGAGCTGTGGTTGCAGGGCCTCGCTTGGAGGCTCTTCAGAGGCCGTTTTCAATCCAGGAATATCACTTTAATGCTCAAAATTTTGGTTGCGTCTCGCGCAGCCTGATTAGGGCAGGAATTGAGGAAGAGGAGCTCTATCGCTACCTGTTATGAGTCACAGCATGGAGAGAGCCTATCCTTCTCTGGGAGCCAGCTCTTCTTGTGATGACCCCTTCTCTATGGTTAATTTGTGGCCGCTGAGTCTGTATCTTGTCCAGAGTTTTTTCAGTAAAAGATCTTTTACAGAGCTCAGGTAATCTGTTGCTTGTATTCTCTGTTTAGCGCCAAATAACAATGACATAATCACAGTACAGTCACTCACACTGGTAAATTCAAAGATGATGTTTTTGTTAATTAAGTTTCACTTCAACAAACAGAATAAAATATCCCTCCAGGTCAGGATGTGGATATCTAAAATTTCTCTCACAGACACCTCAAGCAGGTCTTTTAATTAACCTTTAAAAGAAACAAAATAACACAAATTCATCACAACTCAATTAAAATACTTGGCTCCGGCTTTACTTTGTCCAACATTAGCAGCTAGGCAACGATTTCTGCCATGGGAAAAGGCTGTCTTATAGGTTGGTTAGTCAACCTATCGCAGAGGTGACAAAAGGTCATTTCATTTTACAGCCTGTGATGCAAACACAGCCCAGGAAACGAAGCCTCTCAGGTTGGGACTTCAAAGAATCACAGCCAGACGACCAAGCAGCATTGCAGAGTCCTTGTATCAAAGCAACCGCCTTAACAAGGCTCTTAGAGAAACACAAACAAAACAGCCGTGCACACACACACATGGTCCTCAGAGCTAATCTCTGCAAAGAGATACACTTACAGTTTGGCCACCATTGTTAGCTGGAGGCAGGAAGCCGGATGGCTGGTTGACTGAAATGCAAACAAGCTTGCAGATGAATTCTCTGCACTCTTCCTGATTCTCTCAGCCAGAAATAATGTAGTATTTGTGTTGGTGGGTACTTATTTCACAATGTGCACCACAGACTGTATAATAAGATGGAAACAGCTGCCTGTGGATGAAAGCAAAATATAACACAGCTCCCCCCGCTGACAGGTGCCGAGTAGGTCAGAACTTCTATTCATGTGAAAAGACTTCACTCAATCTAAGAGGTTAAAATGCATGTAAAAAATATTATCTGTAAAACATTAGAATGGTATTGACAATAATGTGCTATTCTGCTGATTTAAAAATGTTATTTTGTTGAGCATTTGTTTTCACTATACTGCAGTGTCGTACACAGTCACCAGATCTTGATCCATCAGAGCACTTTAGTATGTGGTGGAATGGGAGATATGCATCATGGATCGTCAGCTGATGAATCTGCAGGGCCTGTCTGAGGTAGTCATTTTGCTATGTATAGAAGGGGATAAGGGACATTGAATGGGGAATGCTGACTTGAAGGTACAGTGTGTAGAAGTTGGCATTTTAGCGACATCTAGCGTTCAGATTCTAGAATGAGCCTAATCGTAACCAAAACGTCACATCGCTGAGCAACGGAACACTGTGAAGACCAAAAGGGATCGTGAACATGGCACACAATTTATCTTGTGTGTTTGTGTTTATACACACAATTTAAATCCCTCGTACAGAGTAACAACTGTCTAAGCATCCACCGCCATCCTCTCCTCTTCTTCGCCTGCATTCCAGGTAGATTTCAGAACCAGCGGAAAGATTTGCGTTTCTTTTTTTTTTGTGCCGTAGACAACACGGCAGATAATTATGTCGGCCTATATGAAAGCGGCCCCCGGCTTTTTCTAACTAAATAAAAATAAAACAAACGTTTTAAGGGGATGATTGTACTCCCATTTTGACAGACTTGACATACAAATAGAAACATATATGTCCTATATTCACCGTTTCTGTTTGGCGAAATGCAGTGGATGTATAAAATGCCAAATTCTACACACTGCACCTTTAAATCTAGGATTTGGACTTTCTCAGAAATTCATCTTTTTCTATAAACTACAGCTTTAACCTCGTAATTCTGACTTTTCTTCTCCAAAATATGACCATATTCAACTCAACTCAAATACTGAAACACCCCTTTAAACATCCCATGTCCTGGTGTGTTCGGCCATGTACATCATGTTTGGGTTTCCACTGAACAAGTATGTGATTGAAGTGGGGAAAGAAAAGAAAAGTTTTATCTAGATCAGACACAGCTCTTTTTCCCTCCCCTTTGAAAATTCTAAGATTTAAGGGGACTACGGGAGGCTGAAATACTGAGCTTGGTGCTGATTGGCTGCCTTATGGGAGGGGGTAGGTGGGGTCAGGCTTTCAATATACAGTCATAGCATTTGCCAATGAAGAGCAGGAAACACACATGCAGGTGGAGGCTGTATAGTTGGTTATGACTTTAAGTGGGGGGACTTTTACTCAGAGAAGTCAGGTGGATGTTTTGTAATACCATGTCAGGCAATCATGTGAAGTTGTAAAGCACTTGGCTTATAGATTTTAAAGCCACAATTATTTTAGATTAGAACTTTAATTCTCCTTTAATTCCAAATAAAATGTTAAAATGCTGCACATTGTCCCTTTAAGTCATTACATGATGTAGAGTAAACAGGTTTTGCTGTCTTCACTTTGTTCAAATGTGTTTTGTTGCTCCACACTGGTTTTTGGTGGGAGTTAAGGGCAAAAAAGGCCCTTTTGTTTGGAAAGGTTGCAGACCCCTGCACTAGAACAAGTCAGCTCTGAAGACAAAAGGAGGTCAAAATCAATACCAGCAAAGTACACCTAATTCAGGGTCAGGGAGGTTCTTTATATTACATGCCCAGTTTTGCTTTTCAATTGGCTGACATTGATAACTTTTGACAGGCTTTATCTGCTAGTCTACAGTCATGTGAATAAAAATAAGCTGAGTAAACTACTGAATCACTGTTTGATGTTGATATATAACATTTTAGACATAGTTCCCTGTCCAAACCACATTTGCATGAAATAAACTCACTGGCAGCTTCAGAATATAAAAATGAGGAGGGGATGAATAAAACTGTGGCCCTTCCTCAGCTGACTGATGCAGGTCAGCCGAAAGGGCTAACCAGCCATGCATGAAAAACTGGAGAGCGTACAGATAGAGGTATATTTGTGCCAGATTTTTGATGCTGTGTTTAAACATGAATTATTTCTCTGGGCCTCATTCCTCAGTTTTATTGAAGAGGGTTAACTAAAGAGGCTGAACTGGGATTTTTTCACATGTGAAGATCAATGGTTACTATGAATTATACACATTTCATGTATTTGCATTTGATCAGCTATCCCCTCTGAAGTTCTCACAGGAAATGAACACTACATTTTTTGATGAAATGACATTTGTAATAAGATAAAAAGAGCCTCAGTCTGACCGAGAACAGATGCCAGACAAGAACAAACAAAGCCCAAAAGCTAGATAGTGTCCTCTTTTGATCATACTTCATGTCATAACAAGTTTCTGTTGTGAAGTTGATGCACCTGCGAGGCCATGTTGAACTCCAAAAGATCATATTACTATCGTCCTACCTTCTTGCACCGCCTGGAAGGGGTTGTTCCCGTCGACAAACTCCACAGAGATGGTGATCTTCTCCGTCTCCAGGATCTCGTTGTTCAAATTGAGATCTGCCACGGCGAGGCGAAACACCTCATCATCTTTCCGTGCGGACTCGTCAAAGATGGCGCCTATTGAGGGAAGAAAACAGAGAGGAGAAAAAGAAAACTATTATTCAGTATCAGAAACCCTATTGAATAGGAAAAATGGTGGGGACAGAAATAGGGAATAAGAAAGGAGATACAGAGGCTCACAAAGATAAGCTATCAGGCTTCAACTCTATGCCAGAGAATCTCTTTCGATGAAATCCAAATTGATTCAGCCCGAACATCTTCATGAAAAATCCAGAAATATGACCTAAAAGCTGCCAGGGAAAAATGAACAGGCTTTTCAACCACATATCCAAATCATGTTTATTAGATCAATTTTGATATCTGAATATGTCATATAATGCTTTTTGAGTTGTACTATGCGTTTGACATGTTCCTTCAGTGTGATATAGTCCCTCTTAGATTCCTGTGGATCTCCAAACCCAGAACAGACCTACAGTACAACTGTGAGGAGTGAGGGGAATCGAGACACAATTCCAGTTGAGAATCGTGAACATTTCCTTCAAAGAATCAGTGTAATGAGTCTTTTACTAATCAATTCCTTTATCAATTCCCTCCACTGACAGGGTTCAAAAGCGTCAGAATTGTGGGTTAATTTTTTACAAAAGGCACCTACTGCACAACCTTGAGTGAGTGGAAACACCAGCAACTTGTAGAAGCAGTTATCTATTTTTGTATGCTGTGACGTGTGTTTGACATTGTTGACACTAAAAAATCTACAAACCAACATTTGTCCACAGCCATCGAAACTGACCATACAAAAAAAAAGAGAATACAAAATATGAGCCTTACGGAAAGTAATTCTTGAGCAGGACCAGCTCTCTTTTGAGACTTGTGCTAGGTTAGTCAAAATCTCTTGTTTCTAGCCTTCCTCTCATTCGTCAATTACTTGCTGTTTGACTATATTTTCTCCATCAAATTAACGTGATTCCTTTTCAAATTTCACCAAAGTGACAGAATCAAGACAAAAGTACGAAAGTGGGACTTCAGAAAACTCAAAGTATGAATGAACGTGTTAAATAATTGAAAATATAACAAGTAAATGGCTTTCATAATGCTGTCTAACATCAGTTTTTTAAGCAAAATGCTTTATTTATTATGTTCCTAAAACCCTTCACATTGTCAGCCTTTTTTTTTTATCTTACCTTTGAGTGTTGTTAAGTTTTCTGTGTGATGTTCAAAGTAAAGCGGCAAAATATCACTCAATGCATCAGCCAACACAGAACAAGCTACAGCTGCTTGATAAGGGTTTTCTAAATGGTTCCTCTGTTGACTGTCTACATCAAAAAATGCATAAGTTTTGAATAGTAACATCTACTTCATGACGGGCGCTTAGGGGAGGACTAATCTATTAAGATTGCAAGCAAACTTCCTCATACTGTCTAAAGTGTACTGATGTAGATTGGCTACATCATTGTGAGGATATTTATAAATGTTCTTAAGATAGGCGATTTAGTTACCAAGGGAACTACCATAAATCCAGTGTTAACATGAACTGTACTTCAAATACGATTAAAACGACCTGATCTCATTCATTGCAGCTGAAAGCATGTTTGATGATCAAAATATGCAGAGAATCACAAATATCTCCGGATGGTCAAGGCCTCAGTATTACTGAGTTTGCAAATAAATACCGACTGACTAATTACTTTCTGCAACTTTTGGAGAACCCTCTTATTATGCCGTGCTCAGGCAGCAAATCAAGTACCTTGCCCCTGAAATGGGACTTTTTTGAGAAGAGAGAGTGTTCAAGAGAAACGGGTCGACGGCTTTGTTCAGTGTAAGGTCAAACGCCGCCCAAGGGCAAGCTGTTTCTGCCAAAATGGTTGTTGTACAAAGACAGACTGAGCAGGAAAAGACTGGTGAGTGCCTGTATCTGCAGGCACAGATAAAGTTCCCACCAGTCAATACTAAATTAGTCAGAAAAATAAAGGTCAACCTGCAGCATTGCCGACACAGACGAACAAGGCGACATGGGGCGTTGACTGGCTGCTGCAGATTTGGTCTCTGCTTCTGTCTGTTACACACAATTAACCATGTGTTATCTGTGTGTCTCTCTTTCCCCTCTTCGCCTGTCATTCTGACCCAGTATTTCCCCCGAATCCATGGGAGCACTAATTGTGTATGCCAGTGCAGTGAAGCACTGCAAACTGTATTCCACTAACCAGAAAATAAGCCTCATGTTGTATATATGCCTTTGTGTGAGTGTGTGCTAGCCTGTGTGCTTAAGAGAACAGCACAGGTTGAAAGGGACATTAAAAACGGGGCATGATCCACATTTAGAATTTGTTGTTGTTATTTGCTCTTGTATAGTTCAGTGAGTAAAATATCTGCTTTTACCACAGAGATTATGGTCCAATTCAAACAGAGGCCAAATTTATCAGAGGAAATGTGAGGCATTAGTGGTCCAAGCATGTTTGTTGTTTGTGTGATCAAATTAGTGAAATAAATCCAAGCATGTATCAGGAAAGAAAACCGTTATAGCCACTGAGATCTTTAAAAATGTACGAACACTCATAAGTTTCTCTGATGGCTTCTGCACTTTAAATATGTAAACAAGAAGAGCTGAGAAAAAGAAGGAACAAATTTAAACCTTTATCTTTAAACTCCAAATGAAACTGGGACTGTGCTTGACATAAGTACAGTTCAGTGGACTAAAATGAATCGTAGTTCTCAACCAGCTCTGAAAAAAGAAAAACGCCCATGAGCAAAATATCAACCAAACCAGTGACAGTGAAATTGAAACTCAAACAATGTACATAGTAAGCTTTCATACTTATTATGTGGTACTGCAATAAACTCAGAGTCAACTTAATCTTGTGCAGTCGTTGGATTCACCGGCTGACCGTCTAGTCAGGTCCATCTTGCCAAACTCCAATCTACAATAGCTGTTAGCAACCCAAAGCTGCCCAACACAATCAGTTTCCTTTAAAAGAGCTACAAGCGAGACAACAGCAGGAACTAACTGCTCGTACAGAGATTAGCATAGATGCTAACAGCTACAGAAGCAGTTGCATCACATCTGGACTGCATTGCTGAAATGTTTTGGCAAAAGTTTGTTCTACTTTGAATCACGGAAGTAGTGTCTGCCTACTGCTCTGATTGGTCTGTAATGAATGTGATTGACTGAACAACTGGCCAATCACCTGCAGGACATGCTTCGTAAAGGTTCAGCCCATTCCCAAACACTTTCTTTGGGCTGTTGGCCAGATGGACAGCATCTGTATATATTCATGGGATTTCCAATGAGGTAGGTGTATCAACTTGGGACAACAGCAGAATAACAAAAAATCAATCATATCCAAACTAACTGCTGTACATTGCTTTTGTTTCATTTCATTTCAATAATCGAGAGATTTACTGGCATAAGATGTCGTATTTCTACTCCTTGGCAGCAAAGGGGAGTCACTTTTCCAGAGGTGGCACATTCCTCTATCCTGTGATAAAGAGGAAAAAAACTAATGGACTATTTGAGCAAAGATTTTTGGAGCAAATAAAAGTGAGCAGATGGATTTTTCTTGTGTTGGGAAGGTTAAGTGCTTTTTCTTTAAATATAAAAAGGGTGTATTTGATTCTTGCACCAAAAAAAGCTATTTTATTCACTGCCGATTAAGAATGCACAATATTATTGTCTACAAAGGTGGTCAACTGTGTTAGCGGATATTACATTTTGTTCATAAATTTCAGTCAGTATTTTGGCCACACAAATTGGCCCGATATAAAATATACATTGTCTGTAATATCATCATTTATTAACGATGTCAGTCTTGGTTTTCTGTCATCAAGGTCATGGTGATCCAATGCTTATTCTAGTGACTACCAGAATGGTTCAGAAACTTGAAGACATTTTGCCTCTCTTTAAATGGCCTTTATTTAAGAACTAAATGATGATTTACTTGCTTGACGTCTCTTTCTAACACAGCTTCACTGTGACGATGGGAGGAACAGGTCAACCAAAGTTTATAGGAAACTTTGTACTTCAGGTGAAATAGGTATCTATATCAGAACCAGCAATCATGAGTTTAGAAATACCAATGCAGCAGATATCAGCAGAAAGCAAATATCATGCATCCCTAATGCCTATTTTCTCAACTGCACTCCTACACCCACTGAAAGGCTTTTTCACACAGAGTAATTTTATTTATCTGAACTTAATGCACACTTGCACAGAAATAGGATCTTATCAATCATATTTGCACAATCTCAACAAACTATTGCCTGTAATTAATTATTAGTTTTATGTTGGTGATTTTTCAGTTTCTTACACAGCTTTTCATCCTCCCAAGTAATTTACAAGACTGAATATCCATTGACATTTTTGTCCAACAAGAACTCATCAACATTTAATCAACCAACCGTCTGGATGATCTCAGCCCGAAGTGAAGCACTGATTGAACTGAAGCCGCTGTTTGAGTGCAGTTAGCAGCATTGTGCCACCTTCCGCTTTATTAAGACAACTCGTTAGCAATGCATACTTCAATCATCTGAACCATCAGCATTTGGTGAGTGTAAATACCTTCTAGCTGATTGAGTTTTTATACTCATACAGTATAAATGAGTGGGGACAAACAGGACTGGACAAGGAGATAAAGACTGGAACACAAAGACTCATTTACTATTCCATTACAGATGAATTATGAATGGAGTCCCAATCAGCTTGAAGATGACACTGCTGAGGAGGGATTTGTACGCACATTAGAGGAGTATGACAGGGCAATGTCGGGTTTGGCATAACTGGAGGACATATGAAGGGGGAAAGGAAATGAAATGACAGAAACTTAGAGAAAAATGGCAAGATTTTTATTATAATAGGAGCAAGAAAAACTTGGTCAATGTGAAAATTGCACACTGGCCTCTGTATGTAACATAGCTGTTTTTTTTAAGACTATCTAACCTTGTGAAAGATTTCACCCACCACCATTGTTCTGCTGCTCTCATATAGAAAAAAAAATACACAAGGTTGTATTCATGCAGGTCCTGTTTAAAAAGTAGAGCTGAGCCTGTCTTCTATGACCTCGGAGCCATATACCCATTCTGTCTTCAGCTTTCTGTTTGACAGCTGTGGCACTGGTGCAGGGATTTATTAGACACTTGTTTGTGATTAAGAAACTAAGTATTTGTTCTGAGAACAAGGATCAGGCAAACAAAGAAAGACTGATACTTAGAGACAAATTGAAAAACAGAAGAGCAGCCCTAAGCCAAAATTAAAAATTTAAACCTTAATCTAAAAGGGTTTGAAAAAAAATAATAAATTGGAAACCTGCACACATAATGGGTAAAACAGTGTTTTAAAGTGGGGTTATATGAGGCAGAGTTATGGCTGCAAAGGGGCAAAAAAGTATTTTTAAATTTTGAAATGATATAAGATTCATTCGAGGTCCAGGATGTCAATTACTCAACTAATTTCATACAAAGAACTAAATCTATTTTTCAATTAGCACGAATTTTGTTGAAACATTTTCATTTTTAATCTTTTATGGCAATTTTTCTCTTTATTTTAATTTGAAAATAACTTGAGTGAGATGGTAGGGCCTTCTGTGTGCCCTTTGCTGCTCTATATTGAACAGTGTACTAATACAGGCTCTATGGTATGCCAAGTAATGTGAAAACAGAGAGGCATGATGGCATGAACCTGAAGTGCTGTGAAATGTCTCAATTGGCTTTGCTGTGGAGACATTTCTTCACAGTAGAGGGCAGGAAGTCATTTCTGAGTAGAAAAAGTGTAGTCAAAAGGTCAGAGTTCTGTACTGTTATGACGACTGTTTAACTTGAGATCAGTGTGACACAAAAGTGAAAAATTCAAAAATCTCAAAGAGAAATGGCACTGCCTAAAGACTGATACCCCCCTCTTAAGTCTAGAGAGGCAGAGTCACACATTGCTCATACATATTGAGAATACTTGGAGAAAGGCTGCAGTAATTCTGATACAAAACATCATAAATTATCTATGTTTAAAACACAAAGACGAGAGGTTCAATATTCGTGGCAACATACAAATCAAACAGAAGGATATTTTCTTTGAAGCTTAGGTTTTCAGCAAAACACTTTAAAGATGCAACAGCCAAACAGAAAAGCAGTAACTCTCAAGCAAACATACTCGCTCATGATAAAACAAGATGGCAGAAATTCAGTGGCTGTGTCACCTGTTGCACAGTGTCATTGTTATTCTACAGCTCAGTATACTTCCACACTGCTTTAAGCTCAACAATGTTTTACTCAAAGCCTAGTTTTGTATTTGTGGGTTAAAGTACAACAATAGGCCGGATGATTGGACTGCAAGTACAGCCCTACTAGTTGAAAAAGGTTGAATTACACAAAACTTACCGGGCTTTAGTCCACCTGACAAAGAGCAGTGTGGAAGAAAACCAAACCAAGTGAAAACTGTGTTGCTGTTCACCCCAGACTGGAGTCTGATAAACTATATACGTGAAAAGAACTGCGTCAAACATTTGGTTCCGATAAAACAAGCTCTGACTTGTTTTGTTCATTAGGGCTTCTGTAAAAGGTCAAACAAACGGTTGTAGACCAAAGATCTGAGCTTTACTCTGCCAAAAATAGGGCTCCAGATTTATTTCCAAGTTGACCAGAGTTTGGTTCACAGTTGATGTGAATGCTACACAAAGCAAACAAGGCAAGCAAACAAAAATGGGCTAAATTGTAGCATGTTTATTGCAGAACATTACAACTGAAAAGCTACCACAGAGCTCACTGACAACATAAAGCAGAGTGCGGCTAACGCTAGCATTGCTGGAACCCAAGGCCTCTGGTCCTCAGCAGGTTAATGTCTTTTGATTAGTGCAGAATATGTTTACATGTCACTCCAGTCAACTTGTCAGTGCCTCCAATTCAGCCTAAATGCAGCTTCATCCACATTTGTCAGCACAGAATGCTTTCAAACTGCTTCAAGCTAACAATAATATTTCTTGAAGTCATTTGTGTATATCAGGCTCATAATACTACAATGAGCCTGGTTACAAAGCAACAAAGCTACAGCCCATACTAGTGGTGTGGAGCTAGATTACAGAACATTTAACAGGCTTTGGTCCATTTCACTTGATGCAGCGTGAAAGCAAACCAGACCAAGAGAAAAAGCAAATCATGTTGCAGTTTCACTCCAGAGCTGAACCATGTCCACAAAATTAAGGGTTGCCATTAGTTTTGTTACAAAATGAGTGGTCATGGCACACAAAAGACAACAATAAAGGTGCTGATTGATTTAAACTGACGATTATAGGGCAAAATTTGTTAACAATAAATTACAAAGCAGTTTATTTTTAATATGCATGTAAGCAAAGCATGTCAGATGACGTCTGATTGTCAGATATTCTCAAAGAGAGTCCACTGTTTCCCATATTATAGAAGAAGAATCTACTTAGAATGTGGATTGGAGGGATAAAGAGAGCCTGCTTCTTATGCAAGACTAGATTGAACATCATCTCATGCTGTATGACACATACAGACACACACAGGCTTTCACATTGCCCACAGAACACATTGAGTCCTGCCTCTTGAGTCCTCCTTCCCAGTAATGTGGTTGTGAGTGCAGAGGCAAACGTTACCACATAAATCAACACGGAGAGAAAAGCAGTGAATCTTGCTTCACACACATGCCCAAGGGCAAGCACGCATTCACATAGATACATATGCAAACAAAACCACATGTATAATATATAAATACACATATAGACGCTAACCATATGTTGACAACAGCACTAAATCACAGATCTGCTCCTTAGCCATCTTTTTCAGGAAAACAGCATCATCAATAAAAAGCTAAAAAGGGTTCAGCATCCAAAATTAGAAAACCTGAATTGTTTAATCATTAGGTATTGATCAAATGCCAGCCAATGGTCAGAGTTTGGTTTTAATTTCCTACTTTGCTAACGATAGCAGGGAAGCAATGAATAATCTGCTTGTCGGCGTACCACCAAAAAGCCTCTTAGGTTACATCCTGGATGCCTGAGGTAGAACAATTAAAAGGATGTCCGAAAGATCAATCCTACCATTTTTTTAATCTCTTAAATATTTCATTTTACTTCGAGCAATAGTAGTTTTTGAATCTTTAATTTTGTCTCATTTCCTCACATTTTCAACTACTGATCAAGAAAAGCTTTAGTCATTCATTTCTTGCATGCTTTGCAATAATTATGTTGAAAAAAATACTTTCAAGCTGTATTTTCTTATAATCTTCTTCCATTTAGGTGACTTTTCATTGATTAAATAAATTGCAAAGTTTGTTTTCCTTCTTGGACGTAACATTGATCCCTTGTTCACTCTTGCATACTGCAGAGCATCAGTGGTTTTGGGCCTATAGCTCCAGCTGTCATGTGTTGATGTGTTCTTGGGCAAAACCTCCCACCCATGTGCAAATGGGCATGAAAATGTTTGGATTTCTTACTTGAAAATGTTAGCTCAAATGGAAATTACCACTAGTATGTGAATAGATGTGACGTGGTAGGTGGGCTCAAGCTTCAAATCAGTGATGCATTGGTTGAGGCCTGACGTACTAAACTGAAGCTGAGTACAAAGTAGGTTTTTTTTTGTTTTGTTTTCCTGATTTTACCCATGACTCCAAGTTTGTCTGCACTAGTTGGGGACAGTCCACAGGCCAGTTTGCACAAAAATCTGTTAGTGTGATGGAAAACAAGACCCAACCCAACTTCAGCTGCAATCAGTCAAATATGTTTGCATTTTTTAGCAGAAGCTGGATGCAAACAGGAAGTATGAACTGATTATTGAGCCGACTGCACACACTTGTTGCCATCAGCCAATTAAAAAACAGAGGGTAGAACAAAGGAAACAGTGTCAGAAGAAGTCGTGGAAATTTAAAGAGTAGGGCTGCAGCTATAGGTTCCTTTTTGTAATCGATTACTCTATCAAATTTTTGACAAGTAATTGAGTAATCGGATAAGAGTTACATTGCGCTCACTGCAATTTTTTTTCACATTGAATCACTACACATTATTATTAGTAGTAACACACAGCACAGAAAAGCCTGGTCACTTAAATTAACAACTTATTTTTCTTATTTTGAACATTCTGAGCATAAATGGGATCTCAAAATCAAAATCTATACTTCATTTTTACTCTGGGCCATATCTCGCTTTTTTCAGTAGTATTTTTTTTTAAGTTTGGTTATTTTTATTTTATTTGTATTCATGCTTGTCTCTTTGCCAAATTTTTGCCTTTACTACTGTACCATATTGATGATCTTATTTTGCTTACTTTATTACTAGGACCAAATAATATCATACTTAGATACTAAGATAATTTAACTAGCTAATGTACATTTCTATAACATATGAAACCTTTCCCTACACCTGCTTCCTCTACTCACTGTCAGTGTTTCCTGTTGATTTACGTTCTGAACCAGCCTTTACACGGAGCCATAATCAAAGTAGGTTATTTACTAGCCCATATCTCAGTTATTGATCACATTAGCTGCTTCTGTTGATGTATCATGAGTGTCATCCTGTTGTGTCGCTCTGAGGACTTGACGCACAGACCGGATGTTTACTGTTGACGTGCTACAGCAGTGACGACATGCTATCATGCTAAGCTACGTGCTAAGCTAACTCCGTTTGACATCAGACACACTGCACTGTGTTTTCTTTTCATCCCTTCTTGTAGTGACCACACACTTGGGACACTCTCTGCCATTTCTTCTGTGGACTCTCTCCTTTCTGTTCCTCTCTTTTCTCTTCCTTCATGACTTTACAAGCTGCACAGCAGTGGAGGTAGCAGGCGCGGTGTGCCACAGAAATGACCGTTCGTGTCGAAAACCGTGCACTGTATAGTAGTACAGATATATATTTATGTGTATAATTATATATTAAACGAGGCTTCGAGGCACACAATTTGCTTTGAGGATATTTTGTAATCAAATAATCGCGATTATTCGAGGAATCGTTTCAGCTCTAATAAAGAGTCATATTGCCAAAAATTGGGTAAGAGTTCGACGTGTTAAGTTGGCTTTAGGTTGGCTTGATGAATCATGAAGTCAAAGATTCCTCATCAGGCGCAGTTGTTGAGTGCGTGTTCCCATCTTTAAATCATCATACAAAAATCTACAGAAACCAGTCTGTTAGTGTAATCTTTTCTTAATCATTAAACACTATAAAAGATGTGTAGCATGTCCCTAGCTTAATTATGTTTTTGCATTTGGGTAACGCACACACTCTTGTTGATATATTTTGTTGCTGTTGAGCCAAAACATCTGATCTCCCTTGTTGCTCACAATGTAGTGCAATTGGTTACATCCACAGTAATGAGTGGGATGTGTATCTTGTGCCAATCAAAAATACAAAAGAAAAAAAAATGCAATCTATGCTAAAGCATATTTTGTATTTTCATAAAAGTAGCATTTCTGAAAATACAGTTTTATCCTTACAGTGACATAGTATGTGTTTATGATGTGCATTAGTTGAGGGTTTCACTTAACATAACATGGCAATGAGTTCACTGTACTCCAGTGGCTTCCACAGTCACTAGATATCGATCCAACAGAGCACCTTTGGGATGCGATGAAGCTGGAGATGTGCATCATTGATGTGCAGCTGTCAAATCTTCAGCAACTTCATGATGCTATCATGTCAATATCAAAAACCAAAATCTCTGAGGACTGTTTCCAGCATCATTTTGAACTATGCTTGAGCATTAAGGTAGTCCTGGAGGCTAGTTATAGCAGAGTGTATCCACAAAATCAGCTTGTGAATGTATTTCCTATAACCAAGAAGGTTATTTCTGTGAGGAATTTAAGGTAAAATATGAAGCAGAGCCAATAGTTAGGATTTATTCTGGAAAACATTCCAGTTTGGAAGCACAATATACCTCTGTTATTGCCCTCAAAAACCTTTGGCCTTTAGAGACGCTAAGATACTTTAGCCTGTATTGTACTTGACCTTTGTTAAGTATTACATTCAGTAGGGCAGAGGGTCGCATGAACATTTGGGATAAACAAAGAATGTATTTCATGAGCTTCATGCCAGCTGGCAGCAGAAACAAAGCTACACTTATTTTAAACTTCTTTTTTAAGAGGTATTATAATTCGAAGAGCGAAGCCAACTGGGTAACTATATAAAATCAGATAAGGGCATTCAGGCAGACAAAAGCACATTGTTGAACGTACAAAACACGGCTCAATTTCCTTATTAAACGAACAAATTAGGATGGCACATCATCCAATACAGAGTTATTATGTTCCCACTCTCTATAAAGAGCCAGTAATTAAGCCGGCTCCTTCTCAGGATAATCATTCAGCATGAGCGGGGAAATGGTGGTGAAGACTGATGTCACGTTAGAAGACGAGGGCGACATGGGCAGAGGAGGTCGTGAAAGTGATTGATGCCCAACAGTTAAAGCAAATGAGTTTCATGTTCTTTTTGAGATTGCCATCTGTTTCCTTTTCAGAGGGTAAACCAGCTAAAGCTTGGCCAAACCCTTCTCCATCTGACTCTGGCTCTGGACCTGCTTTCCAGCCCAATGTATTCACATTAGCTCTCTCTCATTCTTAATGAGAATTTTCATTTAATAAGCTGCCATATCACAACAAAAGTTCACTAATTACCTGTTTTCTGCCACAAGATGAATTTTTGAAACCCTGCAATCACTGGTGAAAACACACATTTAGCTAGCTGCAGAATCAGACAGCTCTGATGCTAACGATAGCTCCGATTTCCAGGCACAGAAGTCGTTTAAAAAAGGAGTGAGTGGCAGTGACTTTTGACAGGCAGCTCAGATTGAGTTCCTTGGTCTTCAGTATGTGTAGCACTGACAAGAGAGAGTAACACACACCAGAAAAGAGCACCACCTTCTCCTCACAAACACATTATTCAATTTAAAGGCCCTGTTTCAGTAATAGAAGCATCAATACAACAATCAACATACCTGAGGCTGGAAAATTTGCTTTATTACTATTACACCCACTCATGCCTAATGTGTCTAATTTGCACCATAGTGAAATTTATATCTACTCTTTGTAATGTATTCAAATCAACAACAGTTAATTAAATACACACTTGACAGCTGCAGTAGATTTTTTTCATATAATAGTAAATATATTTTGGCTGCAAGGGCTCAAATTAAGGGTACAGGAGCTCCAACAAAACATTTTACACAAGTAAAAATGGAAGTGGATCAGAGGTACTCAATATTTCAAAACTATCTGTTTTTTTTTAACAGTTGAAGCAGCCTATGAACCAAAAAACAGGAAATTATGAGCCCATACCCTGCTTTTTGGATTTTTATATAAGAATCAAAAAATCTGAATCAGACGTACTTTTTAATCCCCAAGGAATATTTGGTTCAGAAATACTTTATATGCTCTTCAGTGTGTTGAACATGTGTCCTCCATGTGATAGAGCACTTCTATGGACAAGATAATGGTCCAAAACCTCTGTATGTTGCCAGCAGCTGCCTAAAAGCTCTCATTTCACCAGCCTTCACATATAGACCTACCAGTGTGATGTCCAGCTGTTGTTTCATCATCAGTTTAAGCCATTGGCTTTGCTTGCAAGCCCACAGCGGAGTAAAGACAAAAGAATTAATACATAGTTTTTGACAACAGTGCTGAACTGCCACAGAGCCTACTAATTAGAGCAGACTGGGTCAGCATGGGATAGGGAGCCTATAGAGGCAAGAGCTTCAACAGAGCATCTTAGACATGAGATAATACTCTCAGAGGTACTCTGCCTGTCTTTTGGACATCAGTGACTGTGAATGTATTCTGGCAGTCATCAAAATGGATATGTAAATCTGATGTAAGGTGATGACCTCTCAAATGCCCAAACTCATTCATCCTTGTTAATCACTTGCTAGCTGTTGCTTTTTGTAGTATGCAATATTACTTAACAATTCACAAGAGGACCAATCAAGATGTTTTTTTTTTATTATTATTATTATTTTGCAGGAACAAAGTGACAGAAACCTCTGAGCTTGAGTGCAACATGAACCTTATTTTGGGAATCCAATGGAAAGACTTTTCATAGTATTTGAGTCAATTAAAGTTGGGATATGGGACCATTTAAAGGTCCCACATCCTGCAAAATGTACTTTTCTACAGTTTTTATGTTGTTAGAAGGGACTTAAAGACCAGGAGAACAGGACGCTTTTTACCAAACTTTCAAATGTGCTATAACTGTTTAAAGAAAATGAACCATGCTCAGATGTTAACTTCACAGGTTTAGTATGTACGTGTTTTCTGCTTGTCACAGACATTGCAGTCTGTAATCCCTCCTCCCCCGTCCCAGGGAGTTTGTATTTAATAATTTTGCACAAATGAACAGCTCACTCACAACTGCAAATCAGTTCTCATCGTTCCCTTAAAAGAGTCGCTCAATAAACTCGACTCATTTGTGAACTTCACCGAGCCACCACGGTAGTTGGTCAACAAAGTAAAGCCTCTGTTTAAGAGTAGAAGTTAAGAAAGTGATAGTAGAAGACAACGCTACTAAAAACAAGTCACAACAGGCACACAGGAGCATTTAGAGTTGCTGAAGAGTTTCTCTGATGACTGTAGGCAGAGGCAGGCTAATACATCCCACAGACTTCTAGCCATTTGAGCTAAGCTAGTTAGCGGTGAGTGACCTTTGTCTGGTCCTAACTCGGTGCCACACGCAGAGATGAAAGAATGGTTCCTATCTGCTTGTCGTGGACTCATGAATGAGGAGGGACACCAAAATAAATTTAAAAAAAAATAGGTGGACTATCACTTTAAACCAACACTATGTAGTTTTTCAAACATAATATAATATAACCACTTTACAATGAGTTGAATGACACCTCTGTCGTGGTCTGGAGTGGTCTGTATCCCTTTCACTGGCACTATGTAACTTCGAGGTGGATGGTGGGAACCCTGCCACACTAAAAAACTACAAGTTTGGACTGCTTTACGGCATACGTCACTTCCCCCAATTCCCGATTCGTTTAAAACACGGAAGTCTCTGCGAAAGCCAATCGCGGAACTGTAACCATGGCGGAGGCAACAAAGAACGTAAGGAAGAGAAAAGTTTTGTCAGAGGATACAAAACAAAGAAAGCAAGAGAAAAACAAGCTGAATGCTCGGACCAGAATAAACATCAGTTCGGCGTTCACTCACTGGCGTGAAATAAAAGACGAGGAGGGATGTCCGACTACTATCAGGTATGTTGGGCGACTAATTTATGACGAAGTTCCTCAAAAAAACTTGACAGGAAAAAGTACAGCACAACAAATCCAGAACGTACCAGTATATAGTTTTGTTTAGACCTATTTTAAGTGTGTGATATCGCCAGCTCGTCGTTGTCTTTACTTTTATTCACTTTATCACTTCAACAGGACGGGGGCCGGGGCGACTTCATGGTAATAAAACCAAGTTGAACTTAGCGATTTTTAACATCGTCATTTAGTCAAAAATATATACATTACCTCATCGCTATCCATCCTGCAAACAGCCGCTGAGGACAGAGGAATACTTTTGAGTGAAGTCCTGGCTTCTGTGATTCGCCTCCAAAACAAACGCACGCAACCGGCAGATCTGTATCTTTACGACAGTATGTGCGCGCTAGAGCTCATGGGTAGTTGAGTTCTCTCTCCGGTCAAGCGGGAATCTTCTGTTGTGCTGCTTTAAGGCTCTATATTCCACATTACTCAAGAGCAGGTAACATCCTTTAATCAAGGTAAAATTTCCAGAATCAACGCGTCTAACGGTCTGTCCTTACCCATGATCTCCTGATTAGGAGGTAATAACAGCCAAAGGTATGCCACCCATGTTTGCAGCAAACCAGACAGAAACCTTCAGCTGGACCAGACACGTTTGCAAACCAACACATGCCATATGCAAAGTGGCAAGTTTAAGAAGAAAATAGGAACAGGAAGCACAAGACAGGAAGCTTCAACAGGTCCATGGCAGGAGATAACTCCCCCTCTTTTTCCCAACACAACCTCCTAATTTATCTGCCAGCACTTCCACAACAAAGACAGCTGAAAAAAAGAGCAATGTTCCTAGAAAGTACCAAGAAGGATCCATTTCTCTGTCTGTCAGACAAACTCACACACCTGTTGTTGAAGTTTCAGCTGCTGACAGTAATGTGACAGCCACACCGACTGTCTGACAAGGATAATGACCACGGAGGAGAACGCACACGCCCCAGGCACACACCAACCACACATGGCTGATGTATCGCTGATTTATGACAAGGCTGGACCACAGAACGGCCGTCTCAATGTGATGATGAAAGCACAGTGGCGTCGGCGCTGAGTGATGATGGTGATGAACGGTGGAGGTTATCGTTCTGCGGTGTCAGGCGTACACACACATACACACACACAGGAAAACACAAAGGCTGTTATTTACAGCAATGACGTGCGGGCCGGAATGGAGGTTCATTTTGACACTTGGGAGGACAGAGTAGAAATAATGTACGTGATTGTGTGTCTGTTTGTGTGTTGGTGTGTGTATAAGCGGTGAAGGGGAGGACTAAGGATAAATGATAGCAGGCGAGGGGAGCAGGCCATGGTACGTGATAGGAACAGATATGAAACAGCTCTAATATTTATCATACAGGCTCTCACAAATCCAACACATACATGCTCACTATGAATGCAGTTTTTCAGTGATATGATTAAATGGATGCATTTTTTCTGTGTATTTGTGTAAATATGATACAGTAGACAGAGGATCTTCTGTTTTTGAGCAGGGAAATGCTGTAGCTAAAGTGTTGATATGGCAGCATATTTACCATCACAATAAATCATCTATGACAGTTTACATCCATGCAGAGTACGTAGGGTAAAGTATAAAATCTGCATATTTTGAATAAGCTGCTGCTGAGAATTTTAAGTCTTCACAGTCTGATCAGAGACTGCAAGGTTAAACAGATGGTGACTTTTTTAATAGTTACACCCAAAAAAAAAAAAATCTTATAAAATATATAGAACAACGCTTTATTCAGCAATAGCTCATTACATTTAATGAGTCATTTTTTCTTTAAAAAAGCCCAAAAGAACATCTTTATCATTTTAAAGCTAAGTTGCTGTTTGTAAAATATATATATATGTATATATATATCCATACAGCACCGCTCCTAAAACTGCATTAATCGTCCAAAAACTCATTAGTTTCACCAATATTTCATCATGGTCTGCTTACACTACGCCTCCATGACAGTCTGTGTCGCCCCAGACATGATTTTGTAACTGTGCTGACCTCTGAACTGAAGAAGAACAATGTTTGCCTCTGCACATGCGCAGTACTCTCTGGAGCGCTGCCTCCGCATCCTCCTTTCGATGAGCTCCTCATCTGTAAACTCTGGCTCGAAACTGTAAGGACACCCATCATATTCAAAGTTCTCCTCCACAACATCTTCATCCGATAGATATTCGTCCATTTTGCACAAAACTGGAAGAAGAAAGACGTTGTGTAGCCGGCTGTCTTCCCGCAGCCGTACTGCGCATACACGGAGCAAGCGCTCTTCTTCTTCTTCAGTTCAGGGGTCAGTACAGCCACACAACATGTCTGGAGTGACACAGACACTCGTGGAGGAGTAGCCGGAGCAGACCATGATGAAATATTGGTGAAACGAATGAGTTTTTGGACGATTAATGCAGTTTTTTGGAGCGGCGCTGTATGCCCTATGTGCTACCATTATACGGATGTCCACTGCTCGATTTTGGATCCAAATATCTCCCAAAGCACTGTTTGGATCAGGAAAGCCTTCTGGGTGAGTATGTTGTTCTACTTCATTCTATAAACAATGTGAAAGCTGTAGAAACCGAACTTATCCTTCAAGTTCATATGTGAGTCACAGCAGGTGAGTAAATACTTTTGGTAATATAGTGTGTGTATATATATATATATATATATATATATATATATATACATATACATATATCCATGCCCACTTCTTGAGTGATATTTTTACAGTGCATCTGTGTGTTAAAGTTTGCTTGTTTCATTGGAAGACATTTTCACCTGTTAAAAACAATTCAGGTCATATTTTCAGCTACTTTCACACTGCACATTGGGTGTTCATATTTTGTCACAGGTTGCTGCACAACAACCCAATTTTGAATACATGTTAAAAAAAAAATGGTTGAAGTTTTTAATTTGTATAATTAATATTCTGCATCATATTCTTTGAAAATTGCCAGGGCTTTGACAACCAAGAAATTAAAATAAAATAAAACTGATAAAGAATGAATTAAACAAACAACAAAAATCTAAAATGGTAGCTGTGACTGTTGATAAGAGACCTAAAGGAAATGATTTCCTCAGATTGACTTTTTATTTTTATTATTCATGAAACAACATGTTCCCTCCACCCCCACCCAAAACACTCAACTCTGCTCAACATCTCCCATCACCGAATACATTCACTGTCCCATCTGCACCCTCCACGGCATCCCCTGCCCAAATAATCTGATTATGAAGATCAGCCACATTCTTTGCAAAGATCTGAAAGACTTAATATTTCCAATAGTCAAAGAGAAAAAATCTCATGAGGTTAAGAGACCTTGGTGGCCATTCAATTTTGTGATGGAGTGCAAAAACATAATTTGCCAAGAGCTCTCTGACTCATACAATCAATCTCTGATGTGCTGGGGCACCATCGTCCATCAGCCAAGGCCTCCTGAAAATGCTTCATCTCTGCCTCAGAAAGATGGCTTGTTCTGGGATTGAATCTGCGTCTTTACACAATACAGACTTGAATAAACTCAGTTTCAACATGTTTTACAAAACTTACTGCTGTTGTAGATTCAGTTGTTCATTGTCTTACACACAGTATAAATATATAAAGATACAATGAAGTAAGGCTGGGTATTTCCAGCAACCCCACAATACGATACGTTTCCCGATACACATCAATTGTGAACATTGACTTTTAACAGAACTCCCAGCAACCTTTGTTTTTTATTACAAGAAGAAAAAGAACAAGGATGACTTTTAAATGGCTCTACAACTTAAGAACTTTAATTCAGGTCCCCAAAGAATCAATTTGGAACTGTGTTTCATGATGTAACTTGGCTTCTACTTTGAACTGTGCCATTGTTAACATTACCCAAAGAGTATTTACAAAAACTGTCCAAACATTGAGGCTGTATTGATTCTGTAGAATCCATATTGATACACATATCCCCAAGGTGTGCATGATATTTTGTCATATTGATATTTTGATCACAGGCCTACATCGAAGTTAAGGTCTCTGAAACAAAAAGTCACATGGTTCATTCCTTTTGTGGGGTCTGGAGATCATAGTTTTTAAGCTTTGTTATCTTTGTTGTTTGAGCAATTTTTGTGTTAATTAAAGGTAAAATCTTTGTAACTTTCATCGCTCAGCTTGGAGTGCCATAACTTTGTGTGTGGGAGCGGTGTGTGCTGTCGGGGAAGGTGGGAGCGAATGTAACACATAACAGGAGCGGGCAGTAATGATCAGAAATGCAACAGAAGTGGGCAGTAGGGGTCTACGAAAGCGGTCTGAATTCAGGGCTCGAGCTCAGAGGACTAAACAATTGGTGATGTTGATGATGATGATGATGATGATGATCACCTCTAAGCCTGACAAATCAGTCAGTTTGACTGAAAAAACACTTTTTGGTATGTGAACAGATCATACTCAAAGAATAAATAATGATTATACCTGATGTACTGGAATCTATCCAGAGCTTTTGGGTAGTTATTCTCGTTTATTTCAATGATTTACAGCTGGTGGTCAGTGCCCCCCCACCCCCCAACCAACCACCCAACCATGTTCATGCTGAGTTGAGTAAATTTGAATGAGGCTGTTGGTGCCAAATGGGCTGTCTGAGTGTTTCAGAAGCTGTTGATCTACTGAGGCTTTTATGTACAATCACACAGCAGTAACCCAAATAAACCACTCATCATCATGAAGGCACTGCTTGCTAAATTTCTTCACACATGTTGGATCATGCGGCAGAGAGGTTACAGCAATAGAAGACCACACCAGGGACCTCTCCTGTCAGCTAAGAACAGAAAACTGAGGCTACAATTCACACATGACCACTGTTATGTGCTGCCCTGCTTCTCCTGTGTCTCCCTGGTCCTCCTCCTTTCTTGCTCCTCTCTCTCTCCCCCTTTTCTTGGTCCTCCTCCTTCCTCTCCTCTGGTGCACACATGAGAGCAATCTGTGCTCAGAGAGAGGGAGGGGTATTTAGAGGAGCTGAGAGAGGAGCCATGTTGGATTTGGGGCACACACACAGAGCTGAGGAGCAGGTTTCCACGCACTCCTCCTTTGTTTTCTGTTTCCTGGTTTAACAGGTAGTTTTGTTTCTCATTTTCCCTCTTTATTTCCTCAGCAGCACTAGGTTGTTGGGTTTTGTTGTTTTAATTTGGGCTGGAGATTGTCAGTGGTCCAGTTTTCTCGGTTTTGATTATTCTTTGGTTGAGTTAGTTTCTGGTCAGGCAGTTTAGGGAGAGGAGAGAGATGCGACGGCCCCTTATGGGTTGGCCTGCTCATTTTCTCCTGTTTTGTTCATTTTTGCCGACAACTCCAGCCCCTTTTGGTTTAATTAGTTCATTCCTCTTTTGAACTTTTTACTTTGAAATAATAATAAAAAAACAATCAACATTGTCTTTTGTGTGGCGTCCTTAAATATGTTTGGTCTTCCTTTTTGGTCAAATTCGAGCCAATTATGTCAGTGGTAAGGAGGCCGTAACAACCACAATGAAACATCTTCTGGGGGCTGCTTCCAGCAAGATAAAGCACCATGGCACAAAGCTCTCATCCTCTCAAACTGGTTTCATAAACATAATAATGAGTGCATGGTACTCCGTTGGCTCCGGCAGTCACCAAATCTCCATCTGGAGTACCTTTAGGATGTGGTTAAGTGGGAAATTTGCCTCATGGATGTGCATTTGGTAAATCTGCAGCCTCTTAAAGATGCTAAAATAGTCCACATGGACCAGAGGGAATGTTTCTGGACCACGTTGAATCCATGTCTCAAAGAATCACGGCAGCTCTGAAGGTAAAATGTGGTCAAACCTTGCAATGGCTTGGTGTGCCTTCAAAGTGGCAAATGATTGTGAATCCAGCTGAAGTTCAGTGCTTACCTCCTGCTAATCTCTGGCTATAAGTGCGGAAACTACCACTGACCATGAAGGGAAGAACATATCCTCTCTATTGTATAGGTGTGCAACAGTAATAGCAACTTGTGCATGAATGTGTGAGCTCCAGGGGCTGGATAAAAAGCAGAGGGCCCGACCAAATTATCCCCATGGGTATTAATGGAGAAATCTCCAAGGTAACCTAATTTGTGCAAGTGAAATATTTCCCACTCCATATTTCCCTTTCCTCCTTCCCCCCTCATCTCTCTTTCTTCAGCATCCCTCCCCTCACTCCTTTCATTATATGTGTATAAATTAAATTGCGCCGTTGTTAAAGAGCGAGCAGCCTGGAAAATTTGTACTCATAGTTCAGCAGCACTACAGACACCACACTGTCACACAAAGCTGAGCCAAGGTCATCAGCATCTCTGCCACCTCTCTCACCCTCCTCCCTCCTCTGTACCTGATGGAAACAAAAGTGAGTCTGATTATTTCCCTCCTTTGTAGAGACTGACTGAAGATATCCTGGGCTTTGTTTCTGCCCACGCAAATGAAAATACGTTGAATAGGTGGAAGATAGGTGCTGTTTCTCTGTTCATACACTCTAAAGTGGTTCTGTTTCTGTTCTTTCACCAAGGTCAAGTTTGAAACACAATCTAAATTAATGAAATATAAATAAAAGTAAGTCTAAAGTGAGTAATTTCATTTTCATTTTTGATTGGAAAGAAATACAGCCTATACCAATAAAGGAGGGGTTTGAAACAGGGTCAATTTAGACAGTTGTCTCCTTTTAGGATAAAATTTGTCAGAAGCTCATGAAGTTTCTGTACTTTTGATCCCACCAATCATTTTAATAATGAAGATTTTAATGGTTTTGAAATGACTCAACTCCCCGTGTCAGCCGCTGACTTTCTGTGTGGAGTTTGAATGATCTCTCCGAGCCTGCATGGCTTTATTTGGGCACTCAGCAAAAAAAAAAAATGGCTTGTTGGTTATTTGGTGACTATAAACTGCCACAGTTATGAGCATGTGACCCTGTCTCTCGCCCAGTGTCAGTTGGGATAAGCAGTACAGGTAATGAATGCATGGGTGGAACACTTGGTATTCAAGAGGACTCAACTAGATGATGACGTTTTTTGTGATCGGGACAGGACAGGAAGGCTAAGGAATAACATTTATAGATAACCTATTTTGATGCTATAAAACTCATCTTAAAGTGTGTATTTTGATCAGGCATATATCTAAGACCCCATCCACACGAAGACAAACCGAGGTCTAAACGCATACATTTTTTGCCGAATCTGCGTATCATCCATACGAAGACGGCGTTTTGGGGGTCTGTAAACGATCGTTTTTGAAACCAGGTTCCAGAGTGGAAAGATTTTGAAACGCCGTATACGCAGCTCCGTGATAACTGGCTCTCCGTAACTTTTCAGATACGCTTACGTCATATTTTCATATCGTCATTGACACGCATGCGCCACACGCAACAACAACAATGGCGACGTACGGTGTAGCATATGTGCTAATGAAGCTAGTGACCCTACTATCCCTGTTGCAGCAAAATCTCCTTCTTCTCGATCACTACCGAGTTGAACAAACAATTATCGAGGACACTGCACTTTATGATCACTTTATCACAATCTCTGTTTACAACTTTTTCCGCAAGTGCGCATGCCCACTGCTTTTTCGTCTGTTTCCGCTTGTTTCCGTCATATTGTTACAGCGCCCCAAGAGATCTGGCATGTGTTTTTACGGCGTTTTGATGCGAATCGAGTGCATTCATGTGGACGCACACATTTTCTGAAACGCCTTCGTCTTTATGACGATCGTTTTGGAAACTGTTTAGCGTTTTGTCTTCGTGTGGATGGGGCCTCAAAGTGAGACTTTTGTGTAATTACTTAGAAACTTAGCATCTTTAATAGATTAGTCGTGTTAAACAACCAGATGAACACATGCATCCATTTTTGTTGTCATCTCATCTCATCGTCTCAGTGACAGCCAACACTCTTGACCGTGCTAGCAGCACAAAAAAACTACAAAAGTGGTTTGACTTCCTGTCACCACCGGAAGTGAAAAGCGACTCAGAGTGGCTGCCGGCGAGACACATAACAAAACAACACCGAGGGAGAAGACGACACATCAAAAAGAGAGCAGCTTATGCCAACCGAATGTGAGGCAAGTGAAACTTCAAGGCAATGCCTTTTATATGCACTGCACTTTTACCTAAAATAAAAAATGCAACATTTTTTCAACATGTTTGATTTTATTCAAAGGGGAACGGGACAGGAGTGGGAATAATTTTGAGTGGGAGCGGGATGGGGATGGGAGTCATTCTACGGTAGTGGGACAGGACAGGATTAATTTTTTTACTCCAGCCCGGGATTGGGATGGGACAGGATTTTTTCTCTGGGAGTGGGACGGGACAGGAGTGAAAATCCACTCCTGTGTCATGCTCCAGACTCAACAAGCCCCTTGTACAGCGCTCAGTGTTACTGTTATAAAACCCAGGCCTCCTCTCAGTGCTATGTTGTTTAGTAATCTAACCAGCATCCATAATAGTACTGTTGAAGAAATGAATCAGCAGAATCAAGAATGGTATTGATTAATCTTCTTAACCCACCACAAATCCTTCTGTATTTTTTCTGAAATCCATCAATAATCATATTTGAAAACATATGAATACACCTTAAAAACCCTCCATATTGCCCGGCCCTAGTTGACGCCACCGCTTTCCTTTTTTTGTGATTCCTTTGGTGTCAGCTCTTGGCCGCTCGGGGCCAAGACCAACTCGTCTGAAAGCCTCCGCTGACTCAGCCTGAGTTGTGCCAGGGATCTTAAAACAGAGGAGCTGCTGGATGTGGTCCAGATGTTAGAGTATATGTAAGCACTAGCCAAGGTATAAGTAAATGATAATTAGGGTGATAGCAATGTACCTTCTAAATGGCCTGAGTAGTAGCGTCAGTGTACCTGTGCATACCCTTGACAGTGTGTGGACAATTATTGCTGTGTTTATGTTACTCCTCTATATTCTCCTTTGTATGGAAACAGATTTATCTTTGTTTGGCAGCACTGAATACTCAGGCAATCCTCATGTCTCTATCCGCTTCCCTTTGGCCTTATTCTCATTCCTTTTACATTTGACCCTGCCTCTTAGTTTTAACCTTTTCCCATCTGCCTCTTCTCTATGTCTCTTTGATATAAGCACCTCACCTCATTCTCTTTGTTCTGCTCCATGGCTCTGCTCTGGCTACTCCTCTATTCATTTCCCCTATCTCTCCTCATTTATCATCACCTATTTCCTTTTTCTCCTTATACATCCTCCTACCTCCATCCTTACCATATCCCCCTCTCTGTCTCGTTCCAAGTATAACTCCCCTCTCTCCTCTCTTTCAGCTCATGCCCTCTAGCTCCCTCTCTCCCTTTCTATTTGACTCTATGTGTGACATTTAATCCTGGTAAACCTGCCCTGGTTTGGAGGGCTTGATATCTTTTATGACTTGTGTGTTTGTGGGTCTGTGTTAGGGACGTCCCTCCCAACTAATGCTGCCACATATTAGACAGAAACCTCTACAGCAGTCTAAAGAGGAGGCTACATTCATTAATGGTCATGATTTTGGCTTATATTTGATGTATTAGAAAGAGACTGATAAGTGCTGTCTGATGTGATATAGCTGGTTGCACAGTTCCAGTCATGTGAGCATATGCTGGTATATTCTGTGCAATCAAATGCAGTCTGTTCACCATGCTAGTTTACATCTAGGAAGCAGAGCGGGACAGCTTCGAGATGAACAACAGCTCCAACTAGTGGCGGTTGGTAGAGTTGCAGCTCAAAATCAACATTTTATCAGCAATATTTGTTAAATTAAGAAAAAACTCTCTGAAGTGAAGGACACTTCTGTGTTGATTCGCAAGAGTAATGGAAATTTAACTTTAAGTCTACTACTGAATAGAGGAGGGAATTACCATTGCCTCAAGTTACAACATTTTCTCTATACTTGAGTCACGATTAAGATTTATTGCAATTCTTGATATTTACCTCTGCCAAGGAGGTTATGTTGTCGGGAGAGTTTGTCTGTTTGTCTGTCCGTGAACAAAATAACTCAAAAAGTTATG
Source organism: Scarus forsteni (assembly GCA_036419115.1). NCBI lineage: Eukaryota > Metazoa > Chordata > Actinopteri > Labriformes > Labridae > Scarus > Scarus forsteni. Next base: position 8,338,532 of record JAZDUH010000066.1, on the reverse strand, counting down.
GATGAATTTTGATGAAAAGGAAGACCTGATTCGATTTTGGTGTTGATCCGGATCACCGTCTGGATCCGCCATGATGAAAAATGTGATTTTCGTGAATAACTACTGAACTAAAATAGATATCATTATGAATCCAGTTGCTAATGGTATGTTTTCATGGTCAAGGAATCTAAATATTTAGATGAAATAAAGGTAGGACTAATATTTATGGTAAAAATCACAATATGGGAGAGGACTGTGGTGCTGGCGGAGGTCTGCGCTCTCCGAGTGCTTTTCTAGTTTACATTATGCTGGTATAGCAATCATCAGCATTGTGGCATATTGAGATGTATAATCTTTTCATGACTTCAATTATATCTTAAAAGTAAGAGAACAAATTCTGTTCAGTTTAATAAGAGGCATTTCTCACTATATTTGGTTCATTCTTTCAATTAGATGTCCTTTCAGGGTGAAACGTTTCCTTTAAAAAATGTCCAAATTTCCATGATGTCATCTAAAGAAAGGTTTGTTTTTTTTCTTTAACTATGATAAAAAATATACTAGTCAAGCACCACAGACTTATTAAGCTGTAACCAAACATTCTCTCAAATGGCACAGAATGCTTTGAATAAACGCACCACCTGACATCATTCGGTTTCATTATAAACAGAGTAAAACTCAGCCTGATGTCAATGCATTGCAAGCAAATGCAGCCTGCTCTCCTGGACTTAGCTGAAAGCTCTCTCAAGCTTTTAGCCTTACTGCTCTGTCGAGCTTCTGTGTCGGTGATATGATGAGGACATGGAGGCACAAACCTGGGCTCCAAACAGCATGCAACAAAAGCCATTGTTTTCCACAACATGTTGAGGTATGAAGTCCCTGCAAAGAAACTAAGTCATGGATTGAGCTATTTTCTTTGTTGTGGGAGACAGTTTTGACAAGCTAATCATGCCAAGTGTTGGCTGGATTTTTAGCAGAATCCCAGTTATACTCCTTAGCCCTTCCCCTTCTTCCTACCCCTTCTCCTGAAAACACTCCTGAGGTGAAAACACGATGCTGAGAGATGAGATGGCACTCGATTCCCGCTATGTCATCACCCAGAGCCGCTCGCTAGCTGTGTTGTAGACAGATGTGACATCAGCCTCAGCAACAGCTGCAAAAGCTAGCCCATTATGAGAAATTTGAAAACATGACCAACAATTCAAAACACGATTAATATGTATTTATTACTGAATAATGACTATAATTAAGTGCTTCCTTTGGTCTCTGCTCTGCCTTCCTGCCAGTGGGCATGGTGCATTATGGGAAATTCTCTTACCCCTTCGTTTCAAGTGAGGTCCCTGTCTGTTTTTGTTTCAAGGGCTGTGTAGCCCTTCGCCCTAGTGCTATGGAGAATTGGGACACCCCTTCACTGGACAAAAAGAGCAAAACCAAGGGATAAGACAAGGGCTATGGGGTACAATCAGAACGGACACTAACTTTCATTTTTGGCTTTCATTTTTCCTGGTTGGTTGTATGGGAGGTGAGATGTATTTCCACAGTATTTCCCTTTCATGTGTCTCTGTACAAGACCTGTGTGTCCATATCTGACACCCTCCCCTAGTTTAACATAAAAAATGGGAGCTGATTTTGGCCAAAAGTTAAATGTTAACTTTATTATATGGTGAAATCAAACACATCTTAAATAAGTGACAGTTATTCCCTCAGTCCATAAGTTTTTCATATACAGAGAGCAATATCTTAAGACAGTTTAATAAAACAAAACATAAAACAACAAGTTTTAGACCACAATCATTCTTCAACCAAGTCCAAATAGCACTGAATCTCCATAGGATGGATGACAGAGCTGTCAAAGAAGAAAATAAAATATCCAGCAAAAATCTGAAAAATCTTTTCCCAAGGCCAGGACTTGTGGATTGCAAGTACTAAAGAAATACATTTATTCTGTCTGCCTCCAACTGTTCTTTTCAGACATAACACAATGAAATTCAGCTCCAGAGACATGTAATCCATCACAATAAGCATGCTCTCAGCTTCTCTTTTTCAACCAAAAGATGTGCCATCTTTGAGCGGAGATGCATTTAAAAGCATCGATACCTTGAAGGCTGCTTACTGCTGCGACATACAGCCACTGCAAGTTTCAGCATCAAGGTCAGGTGTTGAATGGATATGCATTCATGCTATGTCCAAACAAAGAAAAAAATTCATACTGTGGGGACGACAAGCAAATATTGATGCCGTGAATAGCAGAGCTTGAACAAACTGATCCAGGCCTGTGCTTTCGGCTGCATCATGAACATTTACCAGCTTAAAGGTCAAGTACACAGTGATGGATTACTGCTCTCACGCAGGTTTCAACTTTTGGAGGGTTTATTTTGGGCTCCAGTTTTGTTTGGGATGCTGGTCAATGCGTGACATTTAAAGTAGAAGAATATGAAGTCCAGCGATGCTGTTTTTAAAGCAGCATACATAATACTTGGATAGAACTAGGGCCGTCCAGTTTAATCATGTAATTCACCAAAACAAAGGTTGGTTACTGAATTAAATAGCTGACCACAATACATCACTCTTTTGATGGCATATTCAAAATTCAATGATTTAGCACTTTATAATAAAAACAGACTAATTAGTCTATCTGCTTATGTGAGGAATTTTTTGTCTTGTTGGCAGATCAAAAAAAATTATTGTACTTTCAATCTTTGACTTCTGATAATGTGTGTGAATTTATGCTTCACTGCAACAAAACTATAATCTAGAGCCAATCACCTTCATATTCAATGGTCCCTGGCTAATGTGAACATATTTGCACTTTACAGGAGTACAAGCTAAGCTGTTTTATCTCTGAAATTTAACAAAATAATCATAAACAATGAGATTTTCTTAAAAATTTGCTCTTTATATTACTCTCTTATTTGTACCGTTTTAAACTGTTGGAGCTTTACTTCTTGTTTGGGTCATGAAAAGCTTGAATACTTAAATCATATTATAGATGCCATTTTTTACTCCTTTCCTGGTCCATATGCATCTCAAACATGCTTTTTATTATTTTCCCCCCAAGATTTCACAGATATTAACATACCATTAACCAGACAATTGGACTCGAATCATAGGACTCGGACTCAAGTCGACTCGAGCGGCTAATGAGACGACTTGCAACTCGTCTCGGACTCGGGAGGTAAAAACTCGGAACTCGACTCGACTCGGGAGATAAATACTTGAGACTCGGCTGGGACTCGGGAGAAAATATCTCCAGACTCGACCTGACTTGAGACAACATGATTCAGAAAATTTCACTCACTCAGGCTTTATATGAAGAGCCAGACAGGAGATATACGCCGCTGTTGATGCTCCATTCACAGTACACATGTCCGTCAACTATTATGGTCCCGCACACAACACAGCGCTACACACATATGTTCCTACCACACACCCGCTTCTGCTACAGTGATGATCAGTGGGCAGATAGCGCGGGACGCAGGCTTCAGCTGCTATGTCTTTTGTGCCCAAAGTTATTTTCTTTGCATATAAAGAATTTCACTCAGATGGAAAACGAAGATAGCCAAGTGTACGACCTGCAACGCTTCGATAAGCGAAAAAGAGGGCACAACATCGAACTTTATCCCTTGCAAGTAAGTGAAAGAAAATTGGCCAAACGGCGTAGGATAAATGATTTTAAGTGTATTTTTTTAGCCCGCGTATATGTGTGTGCGTGTGTGTGTGTGTGTGGGGGGGGCGTGCGTGTGTGTATGTGTGTGACACACACATAAGCGACTAACTACCTTTCACCTTGTGAAATCCTCTACTATTGACTGAAAATGGCACTATTTAAATACACTAGATCTGGGTTATCCAGGTGTGTCAGAATAAGATATCAGGAGTTCTCTCTTATTTTTTAGGTTCAGCAGTCAAAGTGAGTGCGTGCATGCAGTTTTATGTTTGCTGAATTGCAAGCTGAGCCCCCTATTTGTTGCAAATAACTGTTGCAAAATTGTTTAGATAAAAGTATTTTTTATATGAAACATGCCATTTCTTTAATGTAGCCTTTCTCCTCTACCTAGGTCTAAATAATCAGACATGCAATATCTTATTGGTAAATGACCAGCTTTATGCTGCATTAATCCAGGCAGACTAGTCTGATGCGGTTTTTTATGTTGACCTTGGGAACATAAGGTTTGTATCTTCAAGATAAAAAATCTGAGTCCTTTTTGGGTGGACTGGGGAACAAAGGTGAGGGACTTGACCTGTCATAACCTGTGACTCGACTTGACTTGACTTTACAAAACCTGTGACTCGACTCGACTTGACAAAACCTGTGACTCGACTTGCCCACAACAGAAAAAACTTGAGACTTGCTTGAGATTCGGATCAAATGACTCGAGACTTGCTTGGGACTCGGATCGGAGGGACTTGGGCAATTGTCTGCCATTAACCTCTGTGTTTTAGTCCTGCTCATTTTTGGCTGTTTTAGTGTCAGGCTGCTGTTGTTCCAGTGCTGTGCTCCAATGCTGGCTGTACAGACTTTTATAGATTTGTTTCTTCCACTGGAGTCTTCTTTGGGCTGGATAAACACATGCTCAACAAGTGTCATCCTTATTGGGAGGTGGCATAAGAGTTCTTCATACTGTAAGCAATATGTGACTTTTAAAGGGATAAACAGTGGTTGATTCCTGGAAAAAAAAAAGATTAAACAGAGAGAACAGAAAAATAGTGAGATGGCCAACCACTGGGGATAAAAATTACTTTTGATTTGTCCACTGAGCTTTAAATGAAATTCTCAAGTAAGATAAGGAATTCAAAGGAAAAGTGGTTTTCTTATTTCCCATCACTGTGGGGAAGGAGGAGAAATGTTTCTATTGTTTTTTTGTTTTTCATTTCATAATCTAATGTTGTTCAGTTATGATAAAAATGTGACTTAACCAGGTAGCATCTATGCTAATCTCTGCACAATCATCCATTGGTTTGCAGTCACTTTGGCGTTTTAATGTCCGTAATTCCAGCCTCTCTCCATGGAGGATGCCAATTTTGCAGTACCTCTGCAGAGTGAGCTCAAGTTTTTTGGTTTGTAGCTTTAACAAATCAGGGGAGTACTTTGCACATCTAATTTAGGAGACAGGTGCATCGGAGAAAAAAGTCAATTTAAACACGAAGATGGACTCCTGCACACTGCCTAACTTGCAGGAAAATCATTTATTTGCAACGTTTTGGTCTCAGACCTTCATCAGGCAAACAGTTTTTTACAGAGGGTTGAATGTCTTAAATGGGAAGTGGCGATCACACCTGTGGCCAATCATCATCATGACGTAACATCTGCACCAGTAGCTTTGCAAGATGGATCTGACTGATAACAGACATTGAATCAGGCAGATCCAGCTACACTGCAAAGTATTGGCAAATACCAATGGTGCTTAAAGTGGATAGGATTACAGAGAAACTGCAGGTTTAAAACTTTTCTGAATCATTGCAAAGAAATGCATTAAATCCCCTTCCACTCTAAAAGAATCCTACAAAGTGACTTAGGCTCACACTGTCCTTTTCACGGTAAATATTTAGGTATATATTTGCCAGTCATTAAAAGCCAGTTTCATATAATACATCTACTTTTGGCAGAGGATTATATGTGTAAGGCAACATGTTCAGTAAAAAAGGGGCTGAGTCAAGGCAATGATAAGAAAATGAAGAGAAAAACGTGAAAGGAAAGTCTTAAGGGGACGATGAGCACAGGTAAGATAGCTTAAAAGGAATAAAAATGTGCTTCTCTTTCATTTTGATAAAAGTGTAAACACACCAAACCGTATGGGTACCAAACCCTTAAATCTGCTTTTACAGCAAGAAGGCAGTCTTTTTAAGCACCTTGAGTCTTTAAGCTCACTCTCCTGATTAATGCTGAACATTTGGGAGGATTTTGCCTCAAGCGCTGGTAAGAGGCTCCAGATTTGTTCACGTCATAAATGTCATATTATATTTCAGGCAGGAATGGATTTTTCCCTTCCTTTGGCCTCCTTCCCTTTACTCTCAGCATGGTTTTAACATCATTAGATGTGAATGTGTCCTCCATTGACAACCAACATCTTCTGCTATCAAAACATCAAAACTCCTCTCTATTCCCTGCATTCATCCCTCCAAAAATGCTCCTCTCTTGTTTTGTTTGAGTTTTTTAATTACAACAAAAAGATGTCAGATTGTGGAGAATCTAAATGAAAATATAAAACACCTATTCATTCTCTTAAAGGTCACAGGAGGCTGGAGTCTGTTGCAGATGTCCTGGGTGAGAAAGGAGCACAGCTTGACATGCTAACATGTGCAGCTTTTCATCAATGTGATTAAAATAATTCTGATTGGAATTTTCCAATTCACTGCTAACATGGAAACATTCTGATCATGACGTGCGTGTACACGCATTTAACATAACCCGACTAACAGCATTTTGACATGGGCAAAGCTGTCTCAAGGGTCTGAATTCAGAGACAGCAGATGATGCAGCTGTTCTGTAGCCTTGCAGAGCAGATGGACCTGCCTGACTCATAGTCTCAAATCTAGATCTCCGTCTTGCAAACTTCCATTGTCCAACTACGTCAGTCAGCTAAATGCTTAAAGCTGGGGTTGGCGATTTTGGAAAACTAGCATGAATTTGAAAGTAGCATCTCCTCAGGGCTCCGCCTAACCCGCCCCCCCCGTATTTTATCGTATTTTATCCTCTTTCCCGCCATCCTCCTGTATCAGTATTCTCCCGTAAATCTCCCGTGTGATGATATAATAATAAAAACATTCCTCTGCCTCTCCAAACTGAACTCTGTCTCTAGCCTGAATGGGGCGGTAATGCTCCAAAATGATGGATGCCAACCGCTGTAAAACCGAAGAAGAAAAAGCCTCGCGAGAACGTCCACTGGCAGTAGCCTGGGTGGCAGCTATCGCTAGATTAGAGCAACAGAACAAACCAAGAAAAACAAAGACTTTATTTTAGATTTCTTGTAAATCTGTCTTAAAATGTGAGGGATACTGGAGCTTGGTTGGGGTTGTGGGACGGCTCACAGCGGGCTTCCCTTATTTTCAAAGACAAAACTTGAAAGGTAAGCATTCTCCCGCGGACTCTGATACGTATGAGCTCGGCTACACGAACTGAGTCTGTGCACGCCGGGAAATGCACGCACAGTAGGCGGGCAGAATGGCGACGGGATTTGATTGGTTTAAAAACAGGTATCCCGGCATGATTATTGGTTGGGGTTTTCCCTGTTTTACTCCTGCTGTAGATAGCGGATATTTTTCGCTCTGTTTTTTAAGACCATTTAACCAGTATTAAAAAAAGTGTATCTAAATCAAATCGCCAACCGCAGCTTTAACGGCCCATTCAGGGAAGAGAGATGGAAGCTGTGAAAATGACGACAACAGGAAGTGACTGCATGTTGGTTTCTGAAGCGGTCTCTATTTGTTTTGTTTTTATCAGAAATTGACTGATTTTTTTCTTTCAAATAGGAGGAAAGAAGCTTACTTGAAGCTTGTCTTACGAGGAATCATATTTTTGCTCTTCTCCCAGCTGTGAGCTACTGCTGGGAGACTGCAAGAGAACGCGGATATCCACCACGGACATGCCGGTTAGTCTATGGTCGTCATGGTTACTCAAAGATACTTGGTGAAATCTGCTATCCTCTGAGGGCTACTTGTAAAACTTGATAGGGATTGTCTTTGGCGAGGTTCATGTCACATATAAATGTTACATGATACATCTGTGTGGTATAATCTAACGTAAGATGATAGTCTAAGGTAGTGTAAGCTAACTGCTAACAACAGCGCGAGCTATGTCATAGTAGCAGCAATGCTTGATGTGGAATGGCTCTTTCCTAGATGGACTAGTTAAATATTTTCATTGAGGATATATGGAACTGTCTGTCTGGTGTGTCAGATTAGCTGTTCTGTACTCTTGACAAAAAAAGTGCTTCAACTTGTTAAAAACAGATTTGCCGTGAGTTTTATTTTCATATAAACGAGTACAGTGGCAGCTACCAGCCACATGAACAAAACGTGTGATTTTCTTTATCAGCATGTGTTGACAAAGATACTCTTAATTATCAGGAACAATTGATTCAAAATTAGTTTCCTTGGTGTGATCAATACTTTTCATACATTATTTAATTTTGTCTTTCTGTGAGACCGTCACAGTAACAGACTCCTCCACTATTGTAGAAAAACACAGCTGTCTGTCACTTGTCCTCCCTCACAAAGGGACCGTAATTTTTCCCCAACAGCAGCCATTGCATTTTAAACAGTAGGACCTTCCACTACGGGACAAGCCCCCTCCTCTCAGTTGACTGGAGTGGAGAGAAGAGAGGGAGAGAAAACCATCAGACTCATTTGGAAGAACTGTCGGCACAAACAACTCCTCCATGAATGAGCTCTTTCAGAACAGGATCTTCAGACTGACATGTTCACATGATGTGTGTTTATTTTGATCGATCATTTATTGATTACTCATGTCCATATAATCATGGGTGTTAACGCCTACAAGCAATCTGAGTCACAAATTAACCAAACAAGCATGTGACTAGAATATTAGCCAGATACAGGCACTAGTGTTTTCGATCAGTGCACACAGGTTGATGTTATTTGAACATGTTTGGTGGGTGAGGGTCAAACTGGATCTCTTGGGAGCCCCTGTCATGTCTGTGAGGATGACCTTCTGTACTAAAAGAGTGTGAGTCAAAGGCTAGCCCACTTGCAGCCCTTATAAGTGCCTCACTGAAACTATATGGTGCACAGTAAAGGTGCATATAAGTCAAGAATCTGAAGGTATTTCAGTCTTAAAGGGAAAATGTCAACTTCTTCATTTTTGTGTCTGCTCTCGATCTTGAATCCATGACATGCATATATACACCATTCTTTAATTGTGTGTGAAGTAATAAGAAAGAGACAGGCAAGCTCACCCACCGCTAACTAGCTTAGCTCAAACACTTGGAGTCAGTGGGTTGTATTAGCCTGCCTCTGCCTACAATCATTGGATACACTCTTCAGCAACTCTAAATGCTTCTGTGTGCTTGTTGTGACTCGTTTTATCTTGTGATGTAAAATGATCTATTTTTAGATCAAGATGATCACTTCCTGTAACTTTCAAAAGAAATATAAACGAAACCTAACTGCAGGGTGCATGTGCAAACCACCGCAGAAGTGCATGTAAGTAGTTCAACAAGTTTCATAAAGTGCTGATATTAGTCTAAAAATAGAAAACATGACAAATGAGTCACAACAAGCAAACATGACCTTTTAGGGCTGCTGAAGAGTTTATCTGACGACTGTAGGCAGAGGCAGGCTAACACTACCCATTGACTCCCAGTATTTGAGCTAAGGTAATTAACAGTGAGCAAGCAACTGCATGCAAAGTTGAAAGAATAGTGTTTATCTGCTTGTAAAGAATAAAATGTTGAAGTATCCCTTTAAAACTTCATTAATTAGTGCCTCGGTCCCCTGGTGCAACAGTGTTGACAGGAGAAAAAGTAATCAAAGAGGTAAATATGCTCCTTTCAAACTTTCTTGGAACATGTTCCTGGCATGAAATTCATTATGAGTGTAAATGACATAAAAGGTATATAGTCTCTTACTTTGAACATTTGATATCTTGTTTTTGTGCTATAATTAACTGAAAACAGCTTAAAGCAAATCTCTGTGGTCTGTTTGTATTCATTTTTTAAAACGTCCCATCACTTTGGAAATGGGGTTTCAACTATCAAACAGACTGCTGTCCCCTAATTCTATGACATTTTCCCTCTCCTCCTCCTCTTTTGGCCCCTTCTCATCCTTATCCTTCCATCACACACTCAAAAACACTTTATTTTTTTAACCCCCCAAATCCTCACCTATCTCCCTGCACCTCCTTTTCCTCTCATTCCCTATCGCTCAGCTCCTTCTTTCACTCTCGCCCACCACCCCTCCTCTGTTGCTCCTTTCATCTCATCTTATCCCTTTCGTCTCGTCTCCCGCTGGCTCTGTTTCACCTCGGTTTGCTCTTCCCTCCCGTCCCTCTTGCGCCCCGAGCACCGGCTACAGATTTTTCGTGAAGAGTTTTGGAAAATGTGAATCTGTGTTTCATTTCTCAAGTTCAGGAGCTAAATTATCACTGTTTCCTTCGCTTAGCTTGGCGGCTCTGCTGCTGGACGAGGGACTTAGGGAGCTGCAGGGAATGTGTTTTTGACACAAATACTAAGAAGCACAAGATAACCTCCAAATTTAGTGTGCAAAACAAAATTCTGCCCTGGGATTGTACTCTTGGTCAGCCAATTGGTCAGTTTGATAATCGATCCGGCCAACCGTATGAAAGTGTATTTTGGAAAAGATAGCGTCAGAGACACATATTTTCATGCTTGCACAAGCTCTGATGAAGATCTTATTCCAAGATACAAAAACATGGGATCTGGATTGAATAGAAATATCATCTTAAGTGGTAAGAAGACTTTATTAAGTGAATCTTTTTAAATAAAACGAACTGATTGATGAATTTTTACAGCTCAGCTCAAGACACGCCAGTTACAAGTTCTTGCTACATTTTCAACTATATTAATAAAGTACAAGTAATCCCAGGAAATGTTTGTATCAAAGATCTTAAAATAATATATTTCAGATCAGTGTGACCCATAATGAGACCAACAAAAACAAACTATGCACTCCTTTTCCTCAAGTGCTGATGCCTCCCCCTCCCTTGGGCTTACCTTGTGTTCTACCGAGCTCCACTTTTCCTAGTAACCATTAAGTTAGACTGTATCTGTTGATGATGACCTTGCTCTGATTTGATACAAGAAGGAGCTGAATTAGTCTGGATAATGTGAAAACCAGCCACTGGCACAATATTAACAAATTCTGTAAAAACAAATCCTGGATCCACATCGGTGTTTGGATCACCAACATAATTAAATCACCTCTTCCTTGATAAAGAGTTCATTGATTCTGATTGGCTGGTCTGTGGACCAATCAGAATCAGCAAAGGGTTAACTAGTAAATAATAAGCTTTCCAAACTGAGCCATCAGTGCCATTGGGATATCATATTGGATATTTTCTCAACTCAAAACCTCCTCTTTAGGGTCTGTGATTCCACATCGTGAACCACTTCTGTAACTTTTGAAGTCCTTAATTAAAACAGAGGAGTTTTTTTAAATAGTGTGATATTTCTTATGGCACAAGTATGTTTGTTTGCAGTTGGGGGGGCATTTTAGTATGAAGGATATTTTGGTATGATCCATCTTTGCATTGCACATTACACACTACAAACATATTCATAAAGCAGGCCCTTTAGAATAAACATTAGACGATACTAAAATGCCTTAAGGGCAAATTGAAATAGCTGGATCTTAAAAATGGCAGGTTATGGAGTAAGACACATCCATAATCTGCAATAACACATGTTAATTACTAAAATGGTTAAACTATTAGAAAGTTATTGACAGGTCATTGTTAAATTAACAATTTAATTTAAAAAATCACTCTCGTGTTTTTGCCACAGTTTGAAGCTTATTTGTGTCTTTAAAAAGAACAACTTACTTTAAGAAATATATATTTCATCATATTTACTCTCTTATTTGATTAAGAACCCGTGCCTGGTTTGGATGGGGCTCCATGCAATACTTTATCATGGGGCCTGAAATTTCTGATTGTTTTTATAAGCTCAAATGTATAAAATAATCTGATCAAAACAATGCCAGTGTGTCTTCTACAATTTATTTGTTGACTTATTTTTCAGTTCATTTATTCACTTATTCACCTCTCTTTTTTATCTCCATCTTTGGTCTGTAACCACCAAATTCAATCCCATTTATCCACAAGAGGCCGAGGAACTCTTGGTCAAATGTTGGCTTTCTTCCTCCAGGCATGAAAGAGATAGATCACAAGAACAGTACGGCTCGCCAACCTGCAAACATTACACTTCCCTTTGTGGCTGTGGCTGGCACAGAGACATAAAAACTCTGATATGAATGTGCTCACAGGCCCACATACATCAGCAAAGGGGCACGAGGGCAGAGCGTATTTCCTTTGTAAACAAGCATTCGTTGAACCTGGTCGCCTGCAGAGCTACAATGGCTCTAAATAACAACTAAACAGATGACCCATGATCGATACAGCGATAGTGGTGCATCATCAGTAATGCACTGAGTGTGTGGCTCCTATCTACTGCTTTCTCTTTCATTACCTCTGTCCTACTAATTTGTTTTTTTTTTATCAATCCATCCTCCCACACATACTGAAGCAGAGTTAGCAACGCTCCCATTGTCCTCATTTTCCCTCCATTACTTTCCTTTATACCCATCCATTTATCTCTTTCTACCTCACAGACTTTCTCTCGCTCTCCCTCTGGAATCTCTTGCCATCTTTGCGTTGCTCGACTGCCGCATCCCTGAAGGTTTTCTCCTCAGTTTACCACCACCCTCATGGAAAACCGTCTGTTCCAGAACTGCATCCACCTCGCTGATATCCATCACTAATGCACACATATGCACAAAGCTGCACGTCATTTCCAGCAGCGAGCGGTGAGTCAGTTAAAAAGTCATAAAGAGCATAATAAAGCTTCTCCATTTGCAAGCCCATTAGCAACGGGCAATCCGCAGGGTCACTCAGGAAGGAAAAAGCAGACTGACGTCTTCACACATACTTTTCACACGGCAATAATAATAATTGAAAAAACGCACACAGTCATGACGCCTCATTTTGATGTGGGGTCAGGTGGTAATAATGGGCCTCTAATTTATGCCAGAGTTGATTTAACAGATTCATTACAAGACACAAGCTTCTGTGAGTAATTAGTGGATGTGAGGAATTGAAGGCATGTGTTGTGTGCGTGCATGATCAGGATTAAACCTTGAATTCAATGGAGCCAGAAATTCTCTGGTTTGAGCACTGTGAACTCATTGACTATCATCCAGAGAGACAACCAGATGATGGGTTAAAGAAATATGGAGCTAATCGCCTGTCTATTCAGATCACAGAGACATTGTACTGTTTGCTAAAAAATTTAGTTTTGCTTTGTAAAGGATTGATACACAACCTAGTAAACTGATGACCACATTATAGAGTCACACACAAGACATTCAGTGTACACTTCTTAAAAAATGAAGCATTAGAACAAAGGTCCTCAAGCAGCACACCACAAACTGGTATCAAGTCGAAGATCATTTCATATCAGGCAAGAAAGAGTGAATGACCAAATCTTGTCTGTGCGGTTTAACGGTGCAGGCTTAACTGACTCACTCTCTGTCCCTGTCACCACTGTGCTGAACAATCAGAGACAAACTTTGTTGTGAAACCTTGTAATTGCCACCAGTTGTGTTAGAAAATGGCTGTAAACATACTTGTCTCTAGGTGACAATATACAGGTCAGAGCTAATAAATTACATATTAATAATCAGTGGAAACATCGGATCAGCATGAACTGATGACCAGTGGATGAAACACACGACATGGTGCATTAAGTTTGATAGTGTTCTTCTCTCCTGCTCAGAAGGTGTCATGGTTTACCTAGCTACTGTGTTAACTGGTGACTCTTAGCTATTTGTGTGCCTAACACTATTCAAGAGAGGAGGGTGGCAGAGTTGGTAGAGTCTGAATTTGCGCTTATTAATGTATGACGAACTGTGTTAAGTGACAATGGTTTTCCAATTTTTTCTGAGCTCCCACAGATCTGAGGGACTTAAAGTCATGGGCATTCAATGTTGGTTTTCAGACTTGCCACTTACAAGCAGAAGCTTCTCTGGCTTCTTTTCATTTTGATATTTTATTGCTGATAACATAGAATGTAGATGATAAAATAACCCTAAATTCCATTACAATTCTACAATTCTACAATTTCATTTAGCAGACGCTTTTGCCAAAAGCGTCGTACAACACAAGCAAGAATTCGGACTGAGGGGAAAAACCTTAGCAAGTGCGTCGAAGTGCTTCAAGTCAATTGGCCACAGGTGCTGCCATCTCGTGCCAGAAGAAGTGCCAGTTTTTTTTATTATTATTATTATTTTTTTTAATAATGCAGCTTATCACAACAATAATTCAAGTCACAACGAATATTTCAAGTCAGCAACAAAAATTCAAGTCAACAACATCGATCAACATTCCAACCATTAATTGCACATTGAGATGTTTTGTTCTTAAACTGATTGTTTTTAACTCAGCTGTTCACGGAACGGTGAAAATCACGGCACTGACCAATTTCCAAATTTCCTGTTGATCTGTGAAATTTTCCAAACTGGTGCTTTTTAAAACTCAACTTCCCCAGTTTGTTGCCTCTATCCTGGCTTTTTTTAAGAACATGCTGCAGGCATTCATTTCTAAATAAGTAAATACGCTGCCTGGCTCAAAAAAGGCACCACCTGGTTTTAACTAAGCAAATATGTATGAGCCTCCTATTGGCTAATTACTACATGGGTGGTTATCTTTCAGCTGACAACAAGTTGTTTAACCCCAGCTGATGCAATGAGCAGCTTTTCTTTAACAACCATGTCAAAGACACATCCTGGGGTCATGGAAAAGATGTTAGTCTGTTTAAGAAAGGTCAAATCATTGGCATGCATCAGGCAGAGAAAACATGTAAGGAGATTGAAGAAAATACTAAAATTAGGTTAAGTTTCAGTTTCAGTTTGCTAGGGAACATAAAGATTGGACTGTGGAGGACTGGAAGAAGGTCAAGTGCTCTGATGAGTCCAGATTTACCCTGATCCAGAGCGATAGGAGCATTAGAGTAAGAAGAGAGGCAGGTGAAGTGATGCACCCATCATGCCTAGTGCCTACTGTGCAAGCCTGTTGTGGTAGTGCTATGATCTGGCACAAATCTGTGACATTGCAGAAGCTTATCAACACAATGCCACAGTGAATTCATGCTGTAATCAAAGCTAAAGGCGGTCCAGCGTGTGTGTGTGACTCTTTTTTTAGGTGGCAACTGTTTTTTTTTTTTTGGTCAGGCAGTGTATTTGCAAAAGAACAAAAAAGTTGATCAGTTTCAGCATTAAATATCTTGTCTCTGTGGTCTATTCAATCAAATTCATGTCAAAAGGGATGAGCAAATCTTTACACTCTGTGTTATGTTTCTACATAAAACCTATTTAAAGGAGACATATCATGTTGATGCATGATCTAATACATATAATATAATACATTTGAAAACAAGACCTTACCCCCCCCTTAATTTTCAAAAAATGAAATATTGTATTTTTTCTGATATCCTAGAACGAGATTTGATGCCTCTGAAAATAGGTCATTGCGAGATGACCACAAGATTTAAATCATTGTGACAACAAGAGGTACATTCCTTTTTATTGGAGTAATCTGATAAAAAACTTCCTCCTCTGTGAAGGTTCTGTGATGGTTTTGTGGCTGCTCTGTAGCCACAAAACCGTCACCAAGGAACACATCCACCAACCAGCAGCATATAGCTCCCTAGCTCACACTCACTCATTACCAGCTCTGGCCTGTAGGGGGACTGAATACGCGGTCGCTGCTTTGAGTCTGCCGGAAAATACAGTAGAAGGACAGGCTGGCTCTACCCCCGATAGAACTGACCAATCAGAGCATAAAGGGCTGTGACGTTGCGAGGTTACTGTAGGTCAGCCTGAGATCAACGAGAGCTTGATAATGGCCTAAAATAAGGATTTTGAGAACGCTATTGTGGGGCGATGAAGGAACTAAATGACTTGTACTGAGGGCAGAAATGCTTTACAGGCATCCTAGTCTGGCATAGTGAAAAGGAGAAACAAGCATGATATGTCTCCTTTAAGGGTTGTGTTTCGTCAAATTTTTGTTCAAGTGGATGTTGAAGTTGGCTATATAATAGGGATTTGCAATGATGAACTTACCAGGATAATACTTTTTAACAATGGTGCTTTTGTGAATCTTTATCCAAGAACCAACCAGAAACTAAAGATGTTCAGGTAATGAAAGATATTCATCATTTTTACTCCCTTTCAAGCAATAATCTGCCCCCTGTTAAGACTGTAATTCAGGATAATACTGCGCGTGTGGAATGTTTTGCCTACTCCGATCACCAAGGCTCAGGCACATGAAAGATGAATGATGCCATGTTAGGGAGTCTCGCTCCTCTCCTGACAGCGATCATTCACTGCGGCTGCTTCTTGTCAGGTAATTTTTCAGGTTATCATGTATGCATGCAGAGGCGACCGCAAGCAGCGACGCTATCATCAGCCAGGGCTGGAAGCTGCCGTACTGCCAGCCAGAGGACTTCATTTAAAAGCCAGCACGTCAGCAGAACTTCTGCACACCCACACCAGCACACAAAGACACACACGCAGCACCAAGTGGCTGTTCTTTTATTCATCACTGCAGTAGGGGAGGTGGCCCTCAGGAGCCATCACCCACAGAGCAGTGTATGTGAGGTACAGACAGCAGGCTGTGTGTGTGTGTTTATCTCGCTGTACATCCATGTTGCATTGGAAAAGTCACTCAGCACTGTCTTCAACAACATCCAAGAACTCAAAACATGTGGGCGGAGGCATGTTACGGTAAGGCAGCATGGCACATGAGCTACTTGACGTTCATTATCCAGCACAATGGTTGCACACCTCTGATTTTTTTCTTCTGAATCAGTGTCTGTAATTAGGGGTTGAGAGAGCAGAGAGACATTCCACTTACATACATATTAAACCAAAGAAAAGAGAGAAAAGTGAATGCTCCATTTAAAGACCACTTACAGCAGGGGTCCCCACCCACTAGGGAGGCAAATCAGAGGTCTATTGAAAACTCTGAGAATTCTCTTTGGTTATCATCTATCCATTGACATGTACACTGATTTTTCCTTTGGGGGGGTCTCAGGGGGCTGGAGCCTATCCCAGCTGACATAGGGTGGCAGAGGCAGGGTACACGCCAGCTGGTTGCCAGCCAATCTCAAGGCAGGAATAAAGAGTCAGACAACCATTTACACCAACTCAGACAGAACAGCAATTTAGAGTTAACGACTGACCAACAAGCACATTTTTGGAGCTCCCAAAGAAAACGTACACATGCACATGCAATGAAAAAACACTCTGCACGAAGAAATCTTAAAGGTAGGCTACGTGCATTTTGCATCGTAGGGTGGTTTTGTGAAATAACATTGCATATAACATCAAACAGTAAAAAAATCATGCAATTCAAAAAGATGTATAAAAACCACCAAATGTATAAAAAGCAAATATATTAATGAACAACACGCAGGTAGAGGTAAAAGTTTATCATTGTAAACTGCATCTTCTTCGGCTCTACTGTTTTATTTTTCTTTTTTCAAATGAAAAACTATTTTTTCCTGTATCTGGTGCTGATTGATTAGTGATACACTGAAAAATGGGGTAGGACAAGATAAGCCGAGCTTCGTCCTACTCCATTTAGAACACCAAACAGCACTAACACTCAAATAATTTCTGTAAATAATGTGTTAATTTTTTTGTTGTCGTTTTGTTTTATTTTTTAACCTTAATACTTTGTTATTCCTGCACAAATTCCACACAGAAAAGGCCCCATCCATCCAGGAAGTTAAATAAAAATAGTTAATTGACTTGAGCTGTCGTGTTTCCAAGCAAATTACCCATCAGTATTAGCTAACATATTCTCGCCCTTTTATACCCATCTACACGGCACTAAAGCAACAGTGATAGCAACTTGGGGTTAAGCATCTTGCCCAAGAACACATCAGCATACAGCCAGAGCTGGGCTCAAATCTATAAACTACTGTACCACTTAGTGGTAAAGCACAGCTACTGCAAGTCTAAGCTGCCAATGCTCCAAAGCTAAAATAGTAACCTTCTTCCTGTGAGGGGACAAACCTGAAGCACCACCACGCAGCCCTCTTTTGGATTTAACTTTGTTTTGATATTTTACCATAATATCTTCATCTGATACAAAAACCAAACCAATGCAAACACTGCAGCAGCCAGTGGAGAGTCACTGGTTGAGTCTGTACTGTACTGGCGTTCTATGTTGTTTCAGAGTGAAAGGTTAAAATCTCCATTAGCCTTTAGCATTGTGGTATCATAACCAAAGGGGTTCTCATGCCCATTGGTTGAAAACACCTCCTCCAATGAATTAAAAAAACAAGTTGATGGCAGAAACAGCCCTATCTAGCAACGTTATAAACATCCTGGATCTGGATTTGGGTCACTTCCAGTTTTTAATCAAGTCTTCTTTGTGTCATAAGAAACATTTCCTGACCATTTCATCAAAGTCTGATGAGAACAATTTCAGTTATCTGGTACTCAAACAGACAGACAAATGCTGGGGAAACATAATCTCAGTGGTGGAGGTAATTAGCACCAGAGCGGTTAGACTTGGATTTTTGCCAAGCTAATCAACAGACGTCCCTCTGTGCCAATTGTAAGAAGTTAAAAATTAACACTGAAATAAAATGACACTGCTTTCACATTGAAAATTATCTAAATAGAATTAAGTATCGCATTTAAAACCAGATATCAGCTTCCAGATAAACTAAACACATTCATTTTCCTTTTTTTTTCTACAGATGGCCTTGCAAGTTTTAACACACAGAGATACCTTTTAATGGCAAAGCACAAGTGAGGTGGGCATAGGTTCAACTAAAACAACAGTCTTTGAGCCTATGCCCACCTTAATCTGCCACGATTTACCACTTTCATTTGTCAGGATACCTCCCACTGTTTGGAATCTGTCAAATTGGAAGAGGAGGACCACTCTCAAGGGGCTGCCCTCTAGTGATTGTATATTAAACAGATAATATATCATGAAATTCAAGTTCTAGTCATTTTGTCTCTGCCCACCTTTCTGCATCTCTCTACAAAATGAACGAACAACGTATAAAACAAAAAATAAATTAATATAAATAAAGAGTATGGCATAGACCTGCTCTTTTGTAAGGAATCTTGAGATAACATTCATTATGGTTAAGCACTATGTAGTTAAAGATTGATTGATGTATCTAATCAGTGTCATACAACTTTAATTGTATAAATAGTAAACTTATAACTATATAGTTCAGTAAAGTTCAGAGCTTTATTATCCCTCCAAGGGAAATTCTGTCTGCAGTGACAACACATCCAACAACTACAAACAAATAAGCAAACAAACATTGGCACAAAACAACATCGCAGTGTACAGCATAGCCAAACTTGACATGAACAACCCCAAATAATAGAAATATAAAAGAGTATAAAAGAAGTGAGGACTTGGGCACAACCTCTCGTCAAGTTGAACAAGGATTATAATAAATCATATAGTATCTCACAGTCTTCTTAGAAGTCATTTTGATACAAAGATGTGGGAGAAAAGCTGTCAAAGAGGCATAGCCAGCCTCTCAGCATGTGGTTTATTCCTTGCATGCATTATAGCATCTTCTCTGCTCATAAAAAGCAGAGATATAAATATTTAAATTATAAAATCATCAATGAAATGGGAATTACATAAACTCTACTGGCCATCATTTGCATTCAAGGCAGGTAGACAAGGGCATTCTGATTATAGATTAGTTACACCAACTACCACAGTGCAGTCATGTTGGCATCTGAACACCCCAACCACATGTTACTGCAAGGTGTAAATGACCCATCTGTGATAAGATGTGCTCTACATGCTTTAAAGCCATGTATGTTTTGCCGTCTCTGTCTTCGTCTTGGTGTTTGGATCCAGAGGGTGACAGGAAACTGCTACCTCCTCATTTGGGTATTGGCAACCATGGCAGAGACTCGTCAGCCCCAGTTGACCCGTAATCAGGATTCTTAACAGGACCATAATTTACAATATGAACATTTGATGAAGTGAAGGAGCCTTGCAACAAGGGGGTGGCTGCACAAACTCATAATTGGAATTTCAAATGAGGTCATAAATATAGTAAGAAGTGGGGTCACCTTTCGCTTGTTCAGACAGCAAACAAACATGACCGCCACATTGCATCCCAGGATGAGTTCATTTAAAAACGAGGAGTGATTCGGTGCTCCAAGGAACATAATCTGTCCTCTTTGGTGCTTCTTTTTCTGCTCACACATTGCATTCTGAAAATAGCAAATAGCAGTGAACCAGCACATGATTCATTGTGAGATATCGGTATGGGGCAATAATTGCCTAAAAAGTTCAATATTGTTATTGGTCAATATTGAAATTTTTGCAGATATTTATCAACTCTAAAATCTGCAATAATCATAAATGTACCCCTTTGCTGTCTCTTATCACTGCACAGGCACATTTAAAATTAGTTAAATGTTAAATGTTGTTTTATAACTGTTTCTTGCATAATTAGATAGTCACATTGAAAGCAACAAGGCATTTTGTTGACCTGGGCCCTATTCTACGAAGCAAGTTCAGCCGAGTGAAATAGCCTTGGAGCTACCTCGCTGAACTGAGCGCGGTAGCCGGTAGTCTCGCTAAACAGTTTGACGACGCTGGTTATCAACCTCATAAGTGGATCCAGCTTTGCAATGAGCGCGTGCACGCATATAAGGCGGAGCCCGCCGCATCTGACCAATCGCGAACATGGACCAGTCTGGAGCATCAGAGCAGGCCGGAGAGCGTAGGGCCGCATACTTCACACACGAGGAGCAGGAGGCGATCATGACAAAGTATGAAGAATTAAAACATGTAATAAACATCAAAAGCAACACCGTCGCGGCTGAAAAAGCACGGAAGGAGTGCTGGCAGAAAATTGCTGACAGTCTCAATGCATAAGTATAGCGCGCAAAAAATCTTTTGTGCCATTATCATCCTGAAATAGCACTGTTCAACATGCACTTTTACTGTAACATGCACCAGACATGTCTAATTCATTTCCAAGATGAATTCATTCATTCATTTGTTCATTCCTATCGTGTTTACATTTTTTGTGTGATATGTAGGCCACATGAGCCCACATGAATTCCTGTCACAATTTTAAGACGGGCAATAAAATATTGTCATGGAGCAGAAGTGTTGCATTGAAGATCTTGTTACGGCAATGAGAGTCCTCCCCAGATTTTACTCTTGTAGAGGAGCTGGCTGAGAGAGCTCATTGGTCAGTGGGTGGGATTTTTACAGTCCGTGAGTTCAATCTGGAACCTAACCTGCCCCGGAGCAGGTTAGCCGTTCAGTGTACGTTGCCATGGAGACTCGCCTCGCTAAGAAGTGAACCCGTCTCGTAGAACAGGGAACCCGGAACCTACCCTCAAAGTTACCTCGCTAGGCAGTAATCCTGCTTCGTAGAACAGGCCCCAGCTCCCAATGACAAATATTGGTAGCATCATCAATTAGTTCAAAAATATTTGTTGATCAGATATTGGAAAAAAAAAACAGCTTCATATATCCTTAATTTAGACTCTCAAATTAGGGCAGATAGATTACAACAGTGTGAGCAACAATCAAAATGTCCAGAACTTCCTGAAAAACTAAGCTAACCTTGATGCATTGGCTCCTTTAAAAGCAATTTCTATTCCACACAGGAAGTTGTTTTGTAAGAAAAAGGAGAAATTCCCCCCAGGGTTAGCTACTAAGTGCATTATTTAAGTATAATAAAAGGTTTAGTTGACCCTTTGAAAAGCCTGTTAGATTAACATTTAGCTGCATAAGAAGCAGATCTTTAATAACACTCAGGTAAAACTCTGGGTGCCTGCCAATGCATTCCAGCTTCATAGCGTGTGGTCGACTGACCAGTTAATAGCTTTATCATCAACAATAGTAGGAAGCTTTTGGGCAGCTTTGTTAAGGGAAGGTTATTGTAGGTGTTGCTAATACGTCATGTTAAAGACTGGAAAGCCGAGATAGAAGATAGAAGAAATAAATAACTTTTGTGTAAGATTTCTCCATAAGCGATTCCCCATCATCCAGTTTGGCTAATTATCCATTATATTGGGTGCACAGGAGAAGGTCATATTCAGGCCAGGAGACTACACAGCAACCACCAGGATCTCAGGATTTCTGAAATAATGATGCCTCGTTTTACCTTCTTGTAACACACACGCATACAAACACTACAGAGGAGCGCTTGGGTGTGGATCTTGGGGAAAAAGGGAAAACAAGGTGAAGGGAGGAAAATAAAAGTGAGGGTTTCCTATGAGGAATCCACTGCTAGAGCACAGCAATATAACCTATCATCCTAAAATGCTGCCATTTTGTAATTTAGGAGATAATCATGTGATACACGCCGTGGTCTCTCTGAAAAACATAGCTCCACAAATAAAAATAGCCACTGAAAACAGCAAAGAGGAGAAAAAATAAACCCACTGTTTCTGCAACAATCGAAAGGCAGAATTATGTTGGAGGCATATTCATTCTGAGATTAGTGTATTTCCAAAGCAATCTGCTATGCGCCACATGCAAATTAGTCCAGGAGGTTTGAATCTGAAATTCCAAACTGCTTCACCAATCTGTTTCGAGTCCAAGTCCTCCATCACATTCAGATTTAGTCTTTTCTCTGCAGGCTTTGATAAATTCCCTGACATATTACCCAGAGGAAATTCAAATTCGGTGCAAATGATATCCCTTCAACTTGTCTTGTAAAGAGATCTAAGCTTGGCAAAGACAGTCAGAAGAGCAGCACATGCTAATAAGAAGCTGCAGAGACTTCTATTTTCCGCCGTGTGTCCATCAGAGCTACTTTTCACAGTGAAGAGAAGTAAGAGGGGGTTTGGGGACCGGATGAGCCAATAACCTGCAGGTGCACACTAAAATTCAGTTTCATCTTTTCGCTTCACATTTTCTTTTGCTTTAAATAATTGGACTTAAGTGCATAGCTCCAACACTCTCTGATGAAAACTGATACTCAACATTCATACAACCACCTACATGTACAGTATATGTCTCTGTGTGTATGAAATGTAATTTATGCCATCAAAATATCTCAGATAACCACTGTTTCACACTGCTTCTGAGCTGCTTTATTTACCTCTAAGTCTGTGTTTAATAGTTTGGATCTATTGCTTTTAATTGGCATTGTACAACACTTTGACTGAAAGCATTATACTAATAAAGATGTTATTGTGGAAACAATTGTTATACCAAAATGAAGAACAAATTCTGCATCACAATGTGAAATCTGTTTGTCAAAATTACATTAAATAGTAGCCTTGGGAATCACTAGAGGCCCCATAACAAGATATTATCACAATACTTGAGTCCTTATTTGATTTATATTGTGATTTGAAATAAATGTGTGATGTTATGAGTAGGGCTGGGCAATTAATCGAAAAATAAACGAAATCGTCATTTAGATCCTATAATCGAAGTAATTTTACTCATGATGATTATTTTGATTACTTTCCCTCCAACATGGAGGAGACAAGCGCCAATCTATCAGAGGACCTAGTAGCAAAGAAAATACTGTCTCCATTGTTTGGGCACATTTTGGATTCTGTGCAGAGGACATCAA
This sequence comes from Scarus forsteni, assembly GCA_036419115.1. NCBI lineage: Eukaryota > Metazoa > Chordata > Actinopteri > Labriformes > Labridae > Scarus > Scarus forsteni. The sequence goes on along the minus strand of JAZDUH010000066.1, from coordinate 8,315,250 downwards.
GCAGAAAGGAAGTTAAGTGTAAATACTGCAGTTGATGATCATTGGTATCACCACATTTGTTACAGCATAGCATAAAATAATCGTTCATTAATCATAATCGAGGACAGACCTTCAGTTAATCATGATATTGAGATTAGGTAATATCGCCCAGCCCTAGTTATGAGCATTAACATTCATAATACGTTCTTGAAAAAAGACTTAATTCTGTGAAATTCAATACGAAAACTAAAAGATTATTATTTCTTAAAATCTTAACTAGGGGTCTCTCGATATAACTTTTCCACATATGATACGATGCCAATATTGCGGCCTTGCGTATTGGTCGATAACAACATCGATCACATATGGTATCAGCAGGAATCATACAAACTTTTATTACTTATTTTGAAGCATGGACTCAAAGAAAAGGCTTGATCAGGTGACATTACTCAAACAGAGAACAGTGGTCAGCAATAGTAGGTATGAGGAAAACTGACCCATTTGTTATTAACCAATGGATTAAATAAACTTTAATTTTAAACATAAGAATAAAGTACAATTAAACAAAAGAATTAAAAACAATTAAGAAGACCCTAAAAAAGACCCTAAATAAATTCGATAAAAACAAAAACACATGTTTTTAAATTGCAAAATAACCACTGTGTTTCACTAAAACATAAGCATATTCTACAACTAAATCAAATAAATAAAAATAAATAAGAATGGACTGCATGTATTGGAGATTTTAGATGCAGACCCATGTAATCTGACATTTGCTTTTTTGCTGATATTGGACAAATATCAATATCAGATCAGGACACCCCGAATCTTAACTGATTTTGGAACCTTGAACGACCCACGCATGACGACAAATAATGACGGATTTGTTTGTTTGTTCTTGCAGCAGTGTGTGTGTGTGAGTGGAGTGGCATATTGACAGACGCAGGGCACACCAACCAACTCACTCCCCTTATCAGCTTGTTATATATACTTTACAGGTTACACTGTATAGACGCTATTGTTCGGCTACAAATCAACAAGTTAGTCCTTCATTTCACATGTTCATCAAGCTTTATGCTTCCTCTTTTCTCTTGTTGTCATGGCAACTATTGCTTCATGCTTCAGCCAGCTCGCTCCCTGATTGGCTTTGTTCCATTCCATGTTACAAGACACACTGTACGTGCTTGGCTGTCTAATATCAAAACTTTCAAGTCTGGGGATCCCTGATCTCCTGAGAGGAGGAAAAAACTCTAAGAACACCTCACACTACAGGAGAATCCGGTAAGATCATTTTTAAGACCACCAGATTATCGGGCCTTTGCTCCTTTTTCTGTGGAGAGAATCTCACTCCTCCAACTACCTTTAAGAGCAGTGTCAGCAAACAGCAACCGTAGAGTGACAGAAAAGCAACCTAGCATAGCAGTGGTAGCTGCTTTTATTCACTACATCTGACAACTTCACTTCTTTGGGGGTACTTCATCCTGCTCGCCGCAAGTAAAGGAGCCTCCGCTGTCGTCAGATGGCACAATGAAAGCATATTTGTCTGCACTTAGGCCAAAGCTGCAGGGCTAAAGTCGAGGCTAATTTAAGAGCTAACTGGATCAAAATAACATTCATGCGGTGAGCAGGAAAAACAGGCAAACATGCTTTAGTACAGAGCTGTGGACAATGCAAGTAGCAGCTCACAAAGATGAAACTAAACATTCTTCCTGCTATTGCTTTCAGCCAGAGATTGTTTTTCTTTCAGCACTCTGTGACAAGAGCGTAGCTCTATCACAGTTATCTCTCCGCACTCAGCTACAGTATTAACAAACTTGAGAAAGGGATTATCTTGCTCTGATTATTGTATCAGCATGTCAGTACTGCACAAGGCTTAATGGAGAAGGCACTCTGAACATCACTATTTAGAGAATCATGAATGATGTGCATCTTAAAAAGCCGAAGTCAAAGCCTTGGAGTGATTTTTATCTCATTTACATTTTAAGTCCCTCACATAAAAAAACATTCCCACAAGCACTTCCATCTTTACTCTCTCAATCTACTTTTTCTTCCACCACTCCTATCAACGAAAAGTCATATAGGAATGAACAACGACAGCAGATGCAAATCAGCTTCGAGCAGCCTCTGGCGCAATTATATTTAATTGTGCACTGCCCCTGTAAAAATAAACTACATAAAATAGATATTAATTAGTGGTTACCAAGCATCAAGGTAAAAAAAAGGCATACACTTTAAATTAGTTTTGTTAAAAAAAATGTCAAATGTACAGATTTAAAAAAAAAAGAGCATTGTGAAATTTGGTAAAAAATGAATTATAATAATAACTCAGATAATAATAGTAGCAATTAATGTCATTTGTCTTACTAGTAATTATATAGTATTACTTTATTTAATTTAATATAGCATGAAAATAGTATTACAAAGCAATAACAAGAGCTAGTAAACAACTGAGTCACAAAATTGATCAAACAGTTGATGACAAGTTGACAGTAAAAACAGTCATTAGTTGTATCTCTAATTCTGTCAGAGTTTTTAGAGCCTGAATGTCTGTTGAGCACTCATATTTAATCAATTAATCAATCTTTTTAGTGTGTATATTGCCAAATAATAAGTGCTATGTCAAGGCACTTTACAATAGAGAAGGCTGAAATAAGACTCTTCATTTTATATAAACACAAATATGCAAATACACACACACACACACACACACACACACACACACACACACACACACATTCATACACATAACACCTGTACACATATATACATATACATACATGAAGAGCTGTATCCATCCAGGCAGAGACAAAGGGATTACAAATAAGCTTTGATGAAAGCATCAACCCCATGTGGCATCGCATTTTCAAGATGTTCCCCATGTCTATTTGGTTGTAAAATATTTATTATGGAGGTATCATCAATAACAACCATGAAAACAGAAGCCATTCTAATATTAACAATAACATCTTCAGCATGTATTGTAAATTAGATTGTTTTATTACAGGCGGAATTCCTGAAACACTGAAAACAATTTAAAGCAGCTATAACACCGACAACGACCAACTAACCAATAGTTAAAAAAAAAACCACCAAAAAATGATAATTCCCTTCATTTAACTTATTTTGCTTTATTGCAGACGACAATGTTAACAAGCATTTGACTCCATGGTCAGACTTTTGTGCAGCCTCCCAACTTGCGGTAATAGTTCATGTTTGCCTCCAATTTTACTTTGTTTTGCATCCAGCTAATGGCTCTATAACCATCAGAAAAGAGTCCATAGCACAACAGATCCCTTTTGGTGCCTTTTGTGTTGCACAGTCACGTCACCTTCGTGCTCACGGTGCAGATGGATCCGCCTGATTTATTGTCTGTAATCATCCATCTAGGCAAGCTCCAATCTGCAACATTTGTGAGTGGCTCAGGAAGTGATTACATGGACAGGGGTTAGCATAGATGCAAATGCTTCATTAACTGAAACCATAATTCTATATAAAATCAGAAACAAATAACTCCATAAACTTCTCAATCTGAAGGACGTCTTTGCTCCAGTTCAAACATGTTGGCAGAGAGTTAATTCAAAGTAGTGGTTCGCCTTCTTTCTTTTACACTGTTACTGTAGTGCCCGCTTGCTACATTAGCTGACTGGCCAATAATGAATGAGACTGACAGGACGACTGTCCAATTACCTGTCAGATATGTTATGAAAAGGTTGTGCCCATGGGCTCTTTAATGGACTGGGGAAGTATTTGGAACAGTCTGTCTAGCATATGATGTTACATCACTTTAAAAAAAGAGAGTAAAAAAACCCTAAAACAAGTGAGGATTTGTTAAAAACGAAACGCACCCAATGATCTAGAGTGTGTCCAAACTCTAACAGAATCCAATGTAAGGGACCTCACTTGGGTACATGACCAGAGGGAGTATGTTTTATAACCATACAGCCTTTTTAATGCAGAATAAGATTTCCTTGTTTCTGCCATCTCCATTTGTCTTCTTCCCATTTATTTCCCCACTCCTGTCCTTGCAAACACATTAGTTAGATTCTTTTACAGGCTGAAGGTCTAGCACAGCAACTTTGAACCTCCTCCATAATGCATGACGGTGTAAAAAGCCCAGGCTGGCATGTGGGGAACATGCAGGGAGGCAGAGATGGAGCACGAAAAGCAGAGCAGCACTCCAATGGGGGGGGACAAGAGAGGAAAAATAAAATGTTGGAATGAAAAGGAGACAGGGCAAAAGCCCAAGGTAAATTCAACAGTCTGCTGAATGATGACAAACTGGTTCTCAACACCGAGGAGACAAACAAGCAGCTCATAGGGCAGGGTTTACCGTCTTCTCCTCTCCACCAGCCTCTGTCAAGGATCAAATGATGAAGGTGAAGCATAGGAGAGGAGAAGGATTTCGCTCTATATGCAGGAGAGTGGGAGTGAAAGATGCTTTTAAGAGCAGGAGAGGAAAGGGAAAAAGCGTAGTGAGCTTGGAAGAGGAGAAAGGAAAAAACTGACATACTGACAGGGGAAAGGCAACATTTATTCTAAGTGAGTTACTACTGAAGTCTTAAATGTTGGATCTAAATGATTTACCATACAATTCAGTGTAGAAGACACATTTGTTTGTCTATATTTTCAACCAAAAATCTGAATGTCCCATATACCAATGTGATAATTAAACCAGTAATTAACCTGAGACATGCTCCATCACCTTAGCAAATGCAGGCTTCGACCATCACACATGACCTAACACAATTAACACCCCCCTTTCATCGAATGTTGCATCAGCATGCTTCACTGCTAAACACACTACACATAAGGGGTGCTTAATTCAGATTTTAATGTACTTTTTGCACTAAAGGTGCCTCGATCGATCAAAAGCTGATTATCCTCATCTGATTTATTTAAAATTACACAATAGGCTGAAGCTACCTGAACCCTCAGACAATGTCTCCAAGCTTTAACTGGTGCACCAGACCACTATTCTACCAGTGGCGGCTGCTGGTCAGTCAAGGAGGGGAAGCTCATTTTTTCCAGCCTACATCATAAACTTGTTTATTTATTTAAATGTAAATTTTACACTCCGTTCCTTTTCAAGAAAATGATCTGTGGCCCTGTCTTACCAACTAGGTGTCTTTTCCAGGGATTTTACCAGTGTTCTCTCAATGGCCAGCAGAGCTAGCCTGCTTAAACAACCTTGGCCCATTGTGTTGCGGGTGTAAGACTTGAGCCGCTTTAAACAGGAGAAACTCCTCTCCAGAAAGACTGAATGTAAAACTTAGAAGATGCTCCGGTGGAGGGTTACACTTCAAGATCGCTGATTGGCTCATTTCACTGTCAATCAAAAAGGATTCTGCCTCAGACAGATCATCCAATCATCATGCAGAGGCCGAGCGTCCAGGCCAGCCCACTGCCTCATAGACCCCAAGAGACGCTGGGCGTCCAATGGGTAGGACAAAGCCCAGCGTTTATCCAATGACCGTCCAGTTTGCACAGTGGAACAACCCACTCTACGCTTCCCCATCGAAGTCAGAAGACGCTCAGCGTCCGGCTGTGTTAAAGCGCTGAGACGCTGCGGGGATGAATGAGAAGGAGGTCGCGCCAGTTACCTGTGATAAGTAGCTGATTCTGAACAAAAGATGAAGGTATTCTAGTACATATTTAGTCAATGAAATGTACACACAGCAGTACATATCACCACTTTTTTGAGGGACATTTTAGGGGAAGCTGAGCTTCCCTTGCAGTCTTAGAGCAATCGCCACTGTATTCTACATTCAATCATGCTGGCCAACTTATACTATCCAAAGACCTGAGAAAGTGAAACAACTGAAACATACAGCATTGCAGAAATATGAAATAAACAAGCTTATTACTTAGTAGGGAAACACCAAAAATGAGCGTCAAAATATGTATGTGTGGTTTGTGTGAAGAGCGTGACAAATTGTTGTTTACTTCCTTTTGAGGCTTTAGTATTGATGTCTACCTGGAATATTCAATGTAATCTGTCTGTATGTAACACACTGCAGTCTGAGAAGAAGAATCATTAGTGAGCTGGATGTCATTGGCTCATCTCAGTCAGATGGATTTTGACTCTCAAAAGGAGATTTTTTTTTAGTTGGCTGTGATGCAGTCAGCGCAAACCCAGAGGAAGTCCTGTCAACATTAAATTATTGAGAAAAACAGGAAAAATTCATCACACAGACCCAACGGTTATCTTTTTAAGATACCATTTACTTGTAAGAAGTCACACCCCTTTGGATCAACCTTTCACTGCTAAGATCGTGTTTACACTCGTGTTGATTTCGCCTGCAGCAGCAGAGGCGCTTAATTGGCACTTCAGTGCAGACAGGAAATCATACCATACAGCTGGAGGCCCACTTAAAATACCTAAAAAAAACATGTCTTCTATGAAAGAAAGATGGCTTTATTTTCACAGCTGACATGTGAGGCTATCTACTACAAATGAGGCATCTTGAATAAGAAATCACAAACCACTGTGTGCTCATTATACGTGTGAAAGTTTGCTTGGGTTAAAGTAGAGTCAACGTACAACAAACTAGGGCTGGGAAACAAGGCTGGTTATTAAGATAAATGGAGATGTGCATTAAAGAGGAAGACATAATGGTTATACTGCTTTACTTTTTAGTCTGATGCCTTTCTCATGGCTTCATCTGGCCAAATGAACAATGAATAAACTGATTTAAAAAGAATCAGTTCAGGTCTTAGCATTGCACTGAAGCTGGATCTACCTGATCCAAAGTCTATAATCAGAAAGATCCATTGTGCAACAATTCAAGCTGAAATGACTGAGCTTGGTCATCACAAGCACGGACCAATCAGCATCCTCTGAGGAGAGAAAGGCAGAAGCTACAAGTGTGACAGCAGCAAAGTGACTGCCTGTGAAAAGAGTCTGCTACTGGAGAGTTTGGCATGAGTGCTGCCTGCTGCAGTGAGGTTTGATCACAAGTTACAACATTGTTTCATAAAAATTAGGAGCAAGGAACAACTCTGACAATAATTCAGTGAAGAAATTAATCTAGAAAATACACTTTTGCCCTGTATCCACCATTTTGCAGCAAGAGTTTGACTTACTAAATGTTCATAGGTTTTATTTTTATTATTTTATAGCATTATTTACTGTTAATTTCATTTTTATTTATATTCTTTCATCTTCTTTTATTATACTTGTGTGTATAATTATGTTTAAAATCTCTCATTTTGTATGTCCCACAACAATAACATTTTCAATTTTTTAAAAAAAGTTGTTGTTTTTTTAAGTCTTCATCCGCTAATGTACGGTTTACGCCACATCTGTTCAAAATGAACAGAGCTGGTATTAACTAAATTTGTTTTTTTGTGTCTCTGTATTGAGAAACACATCAGTCTGTAGAAGGTAGAAATAAATAAAACACCAAAATACATAATTATCTCTTGACTAGTGTGTCAAATTAAAGTCATTTTGTTGCATTTATGAAAAGAAAAATAGTTTTAGTGGTTGAGTGTTATGCTAGAATAATTTCTCACTTCTCAGAGAAGCCCAGGTAATGGCTGAATTTTTTAAATAAAAGGTGAATTCACTTTAAATTTAATATTCCTGACCAAAATATAGGTCCCACAACAAACACGTTTTTAAATACATATCTAGATATACACACACATTTTGACAATATGCATAAGTTTCATCTCCACTACCGTCATTATAAGAAGAACATCTTTTGTGCTGTTTTTAGTATTATTAGCACTGTTGCCATTACTGCACAAAAACTTTATTCTTGCCGTAGTTTATGTGGCAGCATGCTATGTTTTTTTCCTGCTCCTTGGAAGTTAAACTACAAACGATTTTTTGAAATTAAAAATAAATTTTGTGAGGAAGCTTTGTGAGAAGCAGGTGAGAAGCATGTTAAATGTTTGTGGAAAATGTACAATGCACATTCATTCCCAGCCATCCTCTCTGTTGCTTTAAGCTGTGTCCAATGGCCAAAGTTGCCGATGCAGAATGGTGCAGCGAGTGCAGTAACTGTCTGAACATGTGGATGTGCGCTTATATCTACGTGCAGGATGAGCTGTGAACATGTGACTGTGGAGCTGGTACAAGGCCAGGAGTGTGAATTAGCATGCTTGTCCACACCATGAGAGGATTTTAAATGCTAACTAGAATATTAGTAGATCTCCTTGTCATGAATATGTGTTAGTGTTAAAACGAGGCAGTGTTCTAATTACACAGAGCTCCTTTAAGGCTCCACAGGGGTGCGAGCAGTCATGCTTTGTCTGAGAAACAGGCATGGGCGCCCACACATCAGGCCCATTCTTTGAAGCACTGCCACATGTATCATGGGCTTTTCTGTAGACAACCCTAAGAACAAGCAGCTTTCATATCACTATCAAAGAGCTATGCAAAGAAGAGGCACTACACTGATACATAGAGTCAGTACTTCTTAGATGATAGATAGAAATAGGGATGCTCTCATATATGGCCGAGGGCTAACAGGTAGAAACGTCCATTTAAAAGAGAAAACTTAATATCAGCCCACCGCAACTGAGTTAAACACAGCAATGTGATATCCTAGGGACCACTTCAAACAGTGCAATAGAAAAAGTATACAGATCTTTAAGCTAAAAAATGCTGTCTATAGTCTTTTGAACATCCTTGCAGAGGTGATGATCAGGGCAGCTTTTCATGAAAACACAGCCTTTCCTCGGCCATTTTCAAAAACATTACCTCCACATATTCCAAAAAAACAGTGGATAATGAGTATAACAGGATCAGAGCCGTGAACTTGTTTTTAAACACCAAAAAAAGAGACAGTGAGGAAACATATTCACTCACAGTGGTTTAATAATGACATTTGGGAACGCAGTTGTATCAGAGTCACCTGCTGACATGGTAACTAATTAGACTGCTACACCCTCTGAGCACAGGGAATGTGCTTTAAAATTGGTGTACATGCAATGCCTATGGTGTCTGTTTTATGAGTGATTATCAGTCCATGCTAAAGTGATGCTATTCTGATTACTAATATGTATATACTGATATACTGAGGACTGTTGTGTGCATCTACTGTCCTCCATTGTGCGGAGCCAAGGGGGAGGAGTGCATGAGCTCAAGGTTCAACAGGAGTTTATGGCTGGTTGTACTTTTTTGCTCTTTACAGTGGTGACAGAGACAGAGAGCCTGTGTGTAAAGTCTGCAAAGTCAAGCTGCACAGGCACATATGCAAGGATCAGGATATCCTTACAAAGTAAAACACTCATTGGCCTCTGCTGTTCAAAAAGGGAAATTAAATGATTTTTGTTGTTTCTCTACAGCCTGGTGCAATATGATCTATGGGCTGGTACCTGTTCATGACCCTGTGGTTGGTTGGGCGTTACGAGATTAAATACCCATCTTAGCCCACATGAAAACACATAGAAGCACTGCTAAATGCTGTCAGCACAATATCACTGACAAGGATTTTTTCTTTTTTGCAGTTTCTCTTCAAAGCTTTTTCATTTTCAAATGCATTCTAAATGCAAGTCTCGTGAGTGTACAGTTATAACTGTATTTAACTAGTACAACAAGTTAGGATTCAATCCAGCTTGATGATTCAATACAATACAAACCGAATGTCATGATACCCCCTGTTTTGAGTTATTTGGTTTCATTTTCTATTATGTTCCTTGGTTAGGCCTCGTTTTTTCCTTTTGCCTCCTTGATTCTGTTTTTTTTAGTTAAGTTAAGCCGGGCATCCACTGTACAACTTTTTGATCGCAGCGTTCAGCTGCTGCTCATACTGTACGAGTGAATCGCAGGGGTTAACAGTTCACAGCTCACGATTCTTCTTCTCACACTATACGACCCGATGCTTGGATGCGATCTGACGGCTCACACTTTTCCTCCATGTACGACATGCATGGGTGTATTATAAGAACTTATTATATAATAAAGTCTTATAATACATTAGGGATGGGAAATGATAAGATTTAACAATACCAATGCTGTTAACGATCCTGCTAATCGATCCAATTCTTTAACAATTCCCTTATCGATTCCAGCAAATTTTGCATGTGGGCAAATGGTCTCATTTTCAGTGTCAACAATGCCAAACCTACATTATAGTATAGATATCTGCTTCTGCAAGTTGCGGGTGTTTCCACTCACTTAAGGTTGTGCAATAAATGTAATTAAAATTAAGCCACAGTTCTGACGCTTCTGAACCATGTCAATTGAATGGAATTGATAAGGGAATTGATAAGCAAAAAGATTAATGGTATCGATTCTTTGATGGAGATGTTAACGATTCTCAACTGGAATTGTTTTTCGATTCTCATCCCTATAAAACATTAATGACAACACGTCTGACTCTTGTATCTGGAAATGCGATGTTAAAAATAATAGTAGAAGAAGAAGTAGTGGGAAGTGGTCGGATGCTCACAGATACGAATGAATAACAAACAAAAATGCATTGCCTGTATAGGCTCCGCTGTGCCTGCCACAGCTCAACAAGTCAACCCTCCATTGCTTGGGTCTGGGTCCGCTGTGATGCCATGCTGCTCCGTCTTGTGCATTTGTTTTCTCCTCCATATTGACGTTTGCGTCGTGTGACAGCCTCATGAGAGGCGACCAGGATTTCTAACAGGTTTCATTTCATCTGATCGATCTGTAGGTGGTCGTGAGGTGTTAATCGCTTCTCGTTACTTCGTGTATACTACACGATGTGAGACGCACGATTGAGCCAAAACTCGGCCCGATCCCCAAAATAGTCGCATGGGTGAAAAATCGTGTCAAAAAGGACCAAAAACTGCACAGTGGATGTCGGCTTCACTGGGTTTGTGTCTTGTCTTTCGTGTTTCCTGTTTTATTTTAAAATCCTTGTGTTCCTCGTGGTGGGTGTCTGCCCTCCCTTCTGCGTCTCCCTGATGATGATTTCCTCCACCTGTGTGATTGTATCACCTGTGCTTGATGTTTCCCTGGTGTATTTAGTCTCTGTGTTCTCAGTTGTCTTTGTTGTGTCATTGATCATCTTCCCTGTTTCACCATGTGCTTGTGTTCTTCAGTGTCTCCAGTGTTCTCAGTGTGATCTCTGAGTTTGTAATAAACATGCATCTTGTTCTGCATCCAAGGTGTATCTCATTAAAAAATGACGCCAATGTTATGCCTTGGAATTAACATGAATGTTTTAAAGGATAAGTTCGGTTTCTACAGCTTTCACATTGTTTATAGAATGAAGTAGATCAATATACTCACCCAGAAGGCTTTCCTGATCCAAACAGTGCTTCAGGAGATATTTAGATCCAAAATCGAGCGGTGGACATCCGTATAATGGTAGCACATGGGGCATACAGCGCCGCTCCTAAAACTGCATTAATCATCCAAAAACTCATTAGTTTCACCAATATTTCATCATGGTCCGCTCACACTACTCCTCCACGATAGTCTGGGTCACTCCAGACATGTTGTGAGACTGTGCTGACCTCTGAACTGAAGAAGAAGAGTGTTTGCCTCCGCACATGCGCAGTGCGGCTCATTGTTTCAGGTTCAACTGCCGGTTACACAACGAATTTCTTCTTCCAGTTTTGTGCAAAATGGATGAATATCTATATGAATATGATGGGTGTCCTTACAGTTTCGAGCCAGAGTATACAGATGAGGAGCTCATCGAAAGGAGGACGCGGAGGCAGCGCTCCAGAGAGTACTGCGCAGGCGCGGAGGCAAACATTCTTCTTCTTCAGTTCAGAGGTCGGCACAGTCACAAAAACATGTCTGGGGCGACACAGACTGTAATGGAGGAGTAGCGGATCATGATGAAATATTGGTGAAACTAATGAGTTTTTGAATTAATGCAGTTTTAGGAGCGGCCTTATACATGCCCCATGTGCTACCATTATACGGATGTCCGCCGCTCGATTTTGGATCTAAATATCTCCTGAAGCACTGTTTGGATCAGGAAAGCCTTCTGGGTGAGTATATTGTTCTACTTCACTCTATAAACAATGTGAAAGCTGTAGAAACTGAACTTTTCCTTTAAGGTGTGATGATGAATAAGCTATGTTGTAGAACTTCTATAGTTCTACTGTGAAAAGAGCTAAAGTCAGTCACCATTTGTTGGACCTTGAGCTTCTCACCTTTCCCTTGAGTTCAGGTGTCTGACTCATTACCATTTTCCCCCTCTAAATGATCTCACTTCTTTCCACTCTCTTCTCATTTCTCGCCGTCTTCCACATCTCAATTTTAACAAGGGGGTGAGACAGATCTGTGCCATGCTACAGGTTGGACTGAGTGCTAAATTCAGATTAGGAGCTCTCTCTGCGTTTGAATGACAGAGGCGAGGTGAAAGAGATCCGACCCGCTGTGACTCCAGCAGACAGATTCATGTCTGACACATTCTCTACCTTCCTCTTCACTCGCTTTATATCCTCAACCTCTGACATCTTTCACTCTGATTTAAATTCACCTCTCTCTCTCTTAGCAAACCCTATCTGCTGTTTTTCACTTTCCTTCCCGCCTCTTGTTATTCCAAACCTTACTCCCACTTGTCTGATTATATGCTAACATTTTCCCATTCAGAGTCTAATACCTCAACATAATGTTTGCTATTCTATAATGTGCCTTCTCTAAATGGGGCTCTAAATAAATCTGCAGAAAGTAGATGACAGTAAATCTGGTTATTTTCTTTACATAAACCTCACTTTTAGCACATTAAGTTATTTTGTGTGCAGAGGAAATCTCCACTGTCAGACTGTGGAAGCAGTGTGGGCTTATTGCCGGGGTAATAAAAAATCTCCTTCAACAAATGATAACACTGTGGGTAGACTGCATGAATTCATTCAATATGATATGTTACTGTTGACTCCTACAACATTTTTTGTATTTCATTTTAGATGTGACCAATTTAAAGATATAACACGAACAGTTTTACATCCTTCAGGCTGCATGTGTTTGTTTATAGACTGTGTGTTTGTATGTCCATTTGTTCAATCATTTATCCTGTATTGGACAAAATGATGGGTTACACCCTGGGCTGGTCACTAGTCAATTGCAGGGCTGAGATACAGAGATAAAGTAGAAAAGCACTCAGAAAGTGCAGACCTCCGCCATGCAGCTCAGATCCAACAGTGGCTTTTCCCCAAGATACAAGAATAGTGCCAGGATCTGTACCAAACTCAGCACATGCACAGAGATTATTAACCTGTATGAGCACAACAACTTTTGGAAATATCACTTAATATTTGGATTTAATATAAATTATTAAATGTCATCAATGGGATTTCCCATTATAAAGTTAAATGTTTTCGTGACATCAATCTGGATTGATCCAGATGAAATCTGCCTTGATGATAAAGACATGAACCCATTATAATCCTGTAAAATTGGAGGCGAATCCATTAAGAAATGGCAAAGAAGTGTTTTTTGTTTAGTTCTGCCCCATAATAACTTATGTGATCTTCTTAAATTTGGGGATTTTTTAAAATCCAGACCAGTACCTGTATCACCACCACAAATTCAATGGCTTTTGTCTTGGACCAAACTACAGCTCTGGTAAAATTTTCATGTAAATCCACCAAGCAGTTTTTCCATAATCTTGCTAACAGTCAAAAAACAAACAACAAGCAGACCCTGGTGAGAACATTACCTCTTTGATAGAGGTAAAACAAGCCCACACACACACAAAAATGTAAAAACAGGCACAGCAGAATAAAACAGCCTCCTGCAAAATAAATAAAAGATTCAGCTACATCTACGACTGTAGGATTGTAATGTATCACACACTGAAGGTTCTGATGCTAGGGACAGGAGGGCCATTATGGCATGTATGATGTTAATAACAAGAGACGTAAAAAGCCACAATCCTGGAACATCTGCCTTTACAATCTGTCCATTATTTGTACAATTTCTACCTTTCAGCATGGCATGAAGGCTGGAGCCAACTGGCATTGGACAAGCAGCGAGGTGCAGCCTGGACCAGACATTCATAGGGCTGACGACAGAGGGACTGACAGCTATTCATATGCAAACTTCGATATGAGGGAGGCAACTGATGTACCCATAGAAAACCCATGTATGCACAGGGAGAACATGCAAACTCCCCACAGGAAGGTGGCACCCCACAGGGAACACATTTTTTTGTATGTTTGGGGGTTTTTTTATTTGTTTTTTATATGAGGAAGACAGAGTTTGTACTCAAGTTCCCACCTTGTGCAGAACAGACATGGTTAAAATGGTCATCACATTACTCTGCTAAAACTCCATCAATTAAGAAAACAGGTCTTGCAAAATTTATTGTCCTCCATGGTTTCCCTCATCTTCTCCAAAGCTTTATCCCCAGCATGCCTTTGTTTTAAGAATTTTGTCTCTTTACTGCAATACAGCAGCCCCATAGTCACTAAAGGAAGAGGCTAAAGTGACACATTGGCTAAATTAGCTTTACAAAACAGCTGTGAGTCACAAAGATGCTACTTAAGACAGGTTTAAGTCCAGTGTTAATTTTGTTTACAAATTATTTTTATTTTCAACTAGTAAAACAAGTGCACATGGACAAAAACTAAAACTAAAAAATCAAATAAATGACATTTTTGTCCACAAATAAAAACTAGACAAAAATTTCGGAAAAAGTCGTAATCCAATCTGACCTACTTTCATTATGTAAAAGAGTAGGGACAAGTTAGGAATATATCCAATCACAGTTACTTTGGTTGTGATGTAAGGCTGGATGATTTAAGAGGGACATCCAACCAGAACTGCTCACAAATTGATATATTCAAGTCGAACAGGTTCACCATTGGGTGTCAATTCTGGTATTGTAACTGAGATACTCTGCCAGGTAGCTTTAATATAAAGTAAGCAAAGGGGACTGCATTTTTCACAGAAGTTAAATTCCTTTCTGTTAATTTAGACATTCAGACTTTACTAGCATTCCGTTAAGGGTTAGTAGATGTTTTACTTTATCCAAGTGTAAAACAGGACTTCAGAAATTCAAGGAAACATAAAAACATCCTTTAGTTTACACTTCATATTTAATTCGACTAAATTTACAAAAGAATGTATCAATTAAAATGCTGTAAAATGTCAGAAACTAAAACTTGACTAAATCAAAACAATGTGAATGTATTAATTATTTCTAAAACTAAAAGACTTAAAAGCAAAAGACTATAAAACTAAATTGAAAAAGTGCTGTCAAACTGAGTAAGTCGGCAAGATTTTTAAAATAAAATAAATTAACTAGTAATGGAAATATCCCACATGTTTACAAATAGACTATGCTGAAACATGCAGATATAACACTAAAAACTTAGATTTAATCACTGCAAAAATATCCAAGTCCAGAGAGCTCAAGAGACGGGCAAGAGTCCAGTAAAACTCCAGAGCTACAGGCCGCTTCCCATCCCCTGTAGACAGTAGGTTCAACTATAAATTGTGCATTGAAACATGTATGAATGCCAGGTTCTCCCTTCATGTACTGCTCTTGACATGTTACAAGACACATATTGCAGCTACTTGAGTGCCTCCAGTATCCTTACTATTGATCTCCTGTGCTGTAGAATCACACCACCGCCTTTATAATCCCTGCTTCACTGTCATGGCTCGTATCGAGGAAAGCAGCGGTGGACTGCATCGGTTGACTGTGGGCAGGGGGAGATAGTGGGGAGAATAGATTTCCACTTGGGGATAAGTGAGGTACTTAAGGAGTGAGACAGTCAAAGCAGCGGTTGGGAGGAGATTGAGTGGAAGAGAAAGGAGACTGGGGGTAGGAAGAAGGGGAAAGGGGGGCAGCTTTGAGGAGCAGTGTGTTATCCATCCAGTCAAGTGTCCGGCCCGATGAGTCAGCTTCAAGCCGCGCACTGGATCTCCCTGTCGCTATGGCCCAAAGAGCTATTTTTAGCATCACGCATCCACCCTAAAGCACAGCCTCACACTTCACATGTATACACGAGCAATCAAGCATCCCACATTCCGGCTGCTGACAAACAGATTCAAGTCACAGATTGGCAAACACAAGGAAAGAGATTGAACGTGACGCCATGATTGATGGAAGAGCAGAGAGAACGTGAAACACGCAGGCTGGGATGAAAAGCTAAAACGCAGAGACACAGCAAGCGATGTGTGCGAACCATGAGGGGGATTGCCCAAATTCAGGAAATCCTCCAAGGGATCACAGTGCAGTAGTAACTTTATACGATGGCTGTTAAAGTAAGAAAAAAAAAGAGAACACTAAGCAAGGTGAATCAGGGTGCCATAATTAGTAAGTGTGCTTAACTACACTGGAAAGCAAAGATGAGAGGGAGTCAGAGAGAGGGCACGACCAGCTCATTTAGCGACAGACTGAGATAAAACAGAGCTCTAATTAGCTGCTGTAACGCACACGGACAGGACTTGTCAAAGACTATTACGGTGACTGTGACTATTCAATAATTTAAAGGCAAAACTTCCAACAATCAAAGGCTTGAGTTTGGAAGTTAAAACCTGCCCACATGATGCTCTGACAGCTGAAGACTATCTGAACAGTGATGGATGGCAACAATGAAGGGCACATAAAAATATTCCACCTAAAAAGCTCAAAGCCATGGATCACTGCTTTGCTATCATCAGATCCAGGCCTTGGTCCTCCTGGTTCGTTTCTTTTTTGGCCTGGTTGAACTATATTTAAAATATAGTCAGATGGGATGAAGATGCCTTTCGATTTCTTTTGATTACTGTGCATCTACAACAGACAAGCAAGATTTTCTGAATTTGGCTGACAACTCTCATATCTTGATCCAAGTCAGGTTCGATTTTTTTGTACTGCAACAACAGCCCGAACACCATGGTGAGATGATTTTGCCCTTTTTAACAGTGCATCTCGACAACAGCTCTGCAACAGCTCTGATTCTGCAAAGTCATAAAACTGGCGTCCTCATCTATAACATAAAATTAGTGTCACATCAGAGAGCGTGAATCAGCAAGGGCTCCACGTAAACAGCCATGCATGCCAGTTGTTACATGCTGAGTATCCCTATATCCACCCCTATTCTCTCCCTCTCCATCTACACAACTACAGCTTTGTTACATTTTCTTATTCAGTTGAAGAAACACAACAAGTTTGCATATTTACTTTGGATCGTTTCATTTTCACAGTGCAATATGTTTGAAGCAGGCACTTTGACATCACAGAACCTGGCTGTCTAAGTTATCTACAAACAAGGTCTTTATTAAAAAAGGTCTCAGGATATAAAAATTAACAAACTCAAAGCACAAAGGGGGCGGCTTTAAATGTTCGCAGGTGTCTACAGAAGACCGAAGGACACAAGATAGCATGGTAACTTATTACACCATAACATCTGTAGAAGGGTCTGCAGTAAAACTGGCAGTGATAAGAGAAAGTAAAGCATGATATTCCAACACAAGAGTGGTGGGATGTCATGGTGGTTGGTCTAATTGGAGGTCTGGGGGAGTAATAACTATTTATTTGTACAAACAGAAGAAACAAGCCTTGGTAAGCAGTAGGGCTGGGGCGATATGCTTTCTCCCAATTAGATCTTTGGTTAGCTTTTTTTACACCAGCAAAAAAGATGAACAGTGATGATGAGATGAACAATGATGATGCCTACGGACGATATCAGGAAAAATACACATCACATATGAGTCCGTTTTTAGGATTATTCAGCAATACATTTTAACCAGATGTTTATACTCTCTCTTCAAACGCCTGGATTGCATTTAAAAGTGGCTTATTTACACAGACTAAAATGAAGCATTTAAGTGTGGAAAAAAAAGATTTTTTAACCAAAAAATTGATTAAAAAATCTTCAAACAAAAAATCCCGATACTTAAGTGAACGATTTTTTCTCCCACTCCTAGTAAGTAGTTCAGTATCTTTTGTAAGATAGCACATATAAAGCAACAAAATTGCTCACAATGACGTTTATGCAAAGATAATCATATGAAATACAGAGTGTGTGTCTGTCTCTCTCCTTTTGATTGGCATAAATCTAATATTGTGCATCCTCGAAGAAAGAATCTGATTGATAGGTAGTCTCTGTTTTGCTGCAGTAGGTATAGGGATCATCAGACTAGTTACATAATGTAAAAACATTTCTCTTCACATTGTGCCATGTGTGACGACTTTGTTGCAGTTTTCTGTGCCAATGAGACTTCAGGGCCATGACCAGTTCACACCAGTCTGATATAGGCCATGTTTCAAAAAGAAATGTAGACAGACAACCATGAAATCAGATCTAAGAGCAAAATCAGATTTAAGCATCTGAGCTGGGAGTTTGAACATTGCCTTAGAGAAGTCTTGACCCGTCTGATAGACAGATCTTTCAGCCTGGCTGCTGTCAAATACTCCAGATTTCCTATTCGTATTACTCAAACAGAATATTACTCAGGCAAATAAATACAAGCCCTAAATATCAGATAAAACTTTGTACCAATGAAGATCACAACATTCTTATTCCATTTAGCTCTAACTGGCTAAATGGACAACCAATCAAAATCAAGTCAAGCCGTGTAAGTGCTTACTCAGTCATTCTGATGGTGGTTGGCTGGCGTTTTTGATTTAATAAGCTCAAAGTATCATCTAAATCAGAGTTCAAAGAAGTTCCCAATTCATCTCCTTCCTTATTCAAAAAGCGGCTACATTAAAAATCAGTCAAAACTTAATTTTGGGATGAGTGTGCGCTTGTGTGTGTATGCTTTGGAGACCTCAGGCATAACATCCCAGATGATGTTTCAAAAACCCTAAAAACCATTTAAAAGTAGAAGCCAGCTCATTTTCTCCCTTACTGCACCGCAGAGAGAGAGAAGAGGGGGGGGAGAAACAGAGCGGGAAAGAGTGAGAAAGAGAGTGACCCAGTTAGAGAAAATTTAAATAGGGATTCCATTTAGAGGGCCACATTAATTGGAGCAGATGCCTTCTCAATTATTAAGAGGCCTCCAAGGGTGTTAGCACGAGCTAAATTTATCCCGCACGGCTTTGACTGGGCTTGTCCAATCTCGTAGCGCATCTGCAGACGGGGGAAAGAAACATGCTCGGTGTTTCATAAAAAAAGGGAATATGTACACGTCATAAGCGCAGAAAAGCAGACACACATAAACACACACTGAATGAGTAGACTGGCTTTGTTTGAGCTGATTTGCCCCATATTTGTTCTGAGAGATACAGTATACAAACAGCTGAGTTGCAAAAAATATAAATGCAGATATAAAGTAGATAATGTGTTTGCGGGCCCATAAAACGCCTGCAATGCATTTCCTAGCAAGGAAACAAACTCAAATGATGTCATTGTGGGTCATTGGCCCATCTATGTCTCCATTTTAAACCATTTGAGCCATAATGGTTTCCCAGTTTCCCTCAACCTTTGCTGTAATGAACCAGCCATCTGAAACTGGTCCCACGAGGCCGACGTTGGTGCCCCAATCGAGCAGCGCAATGAGAGAGACAGTGCAGCACAATGTCATGAATTTATTAATACCCTCTTCCTTCTCCTGCGTCATGAGAAAAGGAGGAGATCCATAAAATGACAGGATCCAGTCCAGCACCAAAGATGATGAGGGTTTCTTTTTTGTGCGGCTGAAGAAAAAGCGAGGGGTCTCCGTGTGATGAATTTATCGTCTCTGTGAAGCAGCTGCTGGCCACAAGCTGGGGAGAGGAGCAGTGAGTAGCACTCTGCCATGAGAGGCAATCTAAACTAGTGTGCAAGGGGGAAGAGGGGGGTCGCCCTGGAGACAATGCCTCGAGGAACACTAATGAAACTGTTTTGTTTTCCACTCAGCCATCAGTCGATTTTTTTCACAACCACTGTGCACAGACGACTTCATTTTCTACAGGGGGAAGCAGAGTTCAGGGGACACTGGAAGTAGGGGGGATTTGTGGTGTTCAGGTTTTGATTCTGGTTCAGCTTTTTAAGTTTGGATTTTGATGGCTGCTCATTCCCATTCCAGGAGGAGTAAAGTATCCTAAAAGCCCACATGCCATCATTTTTAGCCAATTGAAGACCTCAAGCTAAAAGTTGTGACACTTGATTACACACCTGTTTAACTACTCCAGGGCTCCAGACTAACTTTCTGCATTGGTTTGCAACGGAGCACCGAATTTTTTTTTCAGGTGCACCCAAATTTTTCATAGTGTCACCTTTAACGCCATAAGGTCAACATTGTATCACTCTCCATAACTTTTATGTAATGTAAATGATTTTTAAAGGTGCTATGAGGAGAATCTATTTCAGGCGACATAAAGACTCTGCTACCCATGAGCACGTGCGGCGACTGTCGTAAAGACGTGACCCAAGCCAAAGCGTGCATTTGTTGTGATGCTAATGAAAGAAGCTCGGACCTTCCTCAGAACTCTGCATTGCTTTACAACTTCTTTTTTGAAAAATTACAGGATGCAAAGTGATGAAGTAATGTATCTCTTTCTAGTTACGTAGCGGTAGTTTTTGAAGTGTGACAACAAGCAATTTTTGGAAAACTTCGTATCGTAGTTTTGTAGCCGGCTATATATTGCTACCTACAGCCCGGTGATCTAAGCAAGTTAGAAAAATATAAATTTGTTCTAGTATTAATTGTCTTGTTCCCGAAGTTGAGTATCCAGGCCAGTCCAGCCCTGTCCGACCCGACCGAGAAGCTAAGGAATAGCATTTATAGATAACCTATTTTGGCGCTTTAAAACTCATCTTAAAGTGCGTATTTCGATCAGGCATATATCTAAAAGTGAAACTTTTTTGTAATTACTTAGAAACTCCTCATAGCATCTTAAAACAAGAATAAGATGTTTTATGAGAGTTATCGCTCCGTGCTGAAACCTAACACCCCAGTCAGGCTTAATCTGGGCTCATTTGCATACTAACAGCTGATTGGATGATTACTGAGGGTTGTTTGTGTATGTATGTGTGTTTGGGTGGGCCTACAGCCTGCAGCCTGTGAAGATGCAACGCAGGGATACAGAATAGAGAGGAAGCAGGTGCTGTGTCTTGTCCGTTTTCGGCGGGTTTTTCCGCTACTGCAGTTACATCTGATTCATCTCTCATTGTAATAAAGTGTGAACAACACTGCAGACTGTATTCTCCATTAACCAATTACAAACAACTCCAACATGCATACGCAGTGCTTTGACCACAAGTTGTCTTATCATTCTTACTGCTTCAATTATCACAAACTATTAACTCTCTATAGGCCATCTTCTTCCCAACGTCTTCCCAAATCTTAAAACAGTTCAGTTGCCTTAATGTTGAATCTTCAACATAACCACGACCTGATGAATGAGAACCTACGCAGATCTACTTTATAGGACCTATCTTATAGTTTTTTGTTTTGCATTGAGCTCCAGCCTGTTTGATCATAAAATGTCCAAAAACAGTAAAAGCATAGGCTTTACAACTTCAATAATCTGAATTATTAAGAGTTTTTTTGTGTGTCACAAAGTATAAAATCAGCAGAGCTCTCAACTGCTGAACCTGCTAAATAACCTCTAGTATCCCTGAAAAAGACCTTTTTTTCTTTCTTTCTTCTTTTAAATCAACCTGACCAACTTGTCAACATATAAGTACAGATCATTTTTTAGTACTTCGATTTATGTCACCGTTTGGTTGTGGTAGAAGTTTGGGGGATCCAGCTGTGTCATATGCCAAATATAGCTGTGGGCCAGGCCATCTCCATTTGGCTCTCAGCTTCAAAGAGAAGCATTGGGGTTAAAGCAGACTGGTGTCATTTCAGATTTAACTGAGTGAAAGAATGAGATCTGAGAGGGTAGTACATCACATAAATCTAAGTCCAGTCTTTAAAAAGTCTGCGGCTCAGAAATGTCATGTTATGAATAGATAAATAGCCTATGCATAAAATAGACATTTTTGCTTTCATAATCTGAAAATTCAGTTGAAATTTCTGATGAAATAACATTAAGAATCGCCTCAAAGGTCCCTCATCCTGTTGTGTTTGACCGTCGTGTCTTGGTTGTCTGTTAAGCTCTTTTTCCCTCTCCTTTTGAAATGCTCTGATCTGAGGCAGCGGGAGGCTATGCTAATGAGCTCTGAGCTAATTGGCTGCCTAAACGATGTCTGATGGGAGGGAGGAGGAGGGATTACAGGCCACTGAGAGGACTGTCAAAACAGTCATGGCTTCTCAGAAAAAAAACACTTGTAGGTGGAAGCTGTTTAGTTATTACATAGAAAATCCCAGAAGGTAAGAAACGGGTCATTTTCTCTTAAGAGGCATCATTCGTTGTTCCATGAACTTGTTCTTGTCATGTTCTGCTCCCAAAGCCCCCTCTAATAACATTCAAGCACAGAAAAATGTAGTTTGCAGAACATGGGACCTTTAAATTTAGAATTTCAGTACTTCAGGTAAAGTACTCTCTGGATGTTACGGTTACCGGTAAAATGTTAAACCGCGGTAAAATTTCCCGCGGTAATCATTACAACGTCCTATGAAAATTACCGTTATACCGCGTTTGATAACCACAATGTGTCAAGAACGCACGGTGATGCTGCTCTTTGCCTAGAAATGCCGAAACTATGAGTCTCTTCCTGGATGAAGCAGCCTCATGGGAAGCTTGCATGCGCAGTTTGCATTGTTTGACCTCAGCGAAAGTTAGAGACAGCGGAGATTTCCCTCTGGAAACGGACTCTTAAGTCTGGTTAAATTTAGGATTTTACAAGGTTGCAGAGGGGAAACTGATAGAAGACAGTCACCCTGTCTAAACACGAAGCTGCTGTGAAAGAAAAAGACGTGCTCGGTTAAAACTGCCGTAACTCCTCGAGTAAATGAGCTGACCGAGCTGTAGAGGTATAGAGAGAGAGAGGGAGAGAGAGAGAAAAGATTGAATGAGCCATACCTGAGAGAATTACAGGTAGTTTATCAATATTGTCTGTCTAAATAATGTCTAAATATTGTAAATAATAGTATTAGTATCATTCTGGAGTGTATTCTTGCCGGTTTTTTGCCGTGTATTCGCTGTATTTTGTAATTGATCGTCTTTTTCCGTCAAAGTTTTTGCTTTATGGATTTAATCGGTCGTACTCTGGAAAAGATTAAGAGGAGAAAATATCAAAGGGGGCTAACTGCTTTAGGGACTATCGATATTAAAAAAGAAAAAAAGGCCATGACGGTCTAATATGATGAGCTGTAACATAGACACCAATGCTGCAGGCAAACAAAAATGTGTGAGTGTATGTAAAACAGGTTATATGTTGTTCATTTTCAATTGCTTATGAAGAGAATCCTGTTTAAAGTTCAAATCTGTTTTCTTTTCTTGTAATTACACACTATTCAAGCATTTATGACATAATGACAAATATTTGCTAGAACTGTTTCCTTTCATATCTAATGAAAGAAGGGTAAAAATGTACTCAAGGGCATTTCTAGACACATTTATTGACAAAAAAGAACTGTTAAAATTATAATATTAAAAGGGGCTGAATGATTTCAATTTTGTGTCAAAGTCCTTTTTGAACATTTTGAGCACACCGCAACAATACAGCGATAATAATGATAACCTTGATAATTTTGGTTACAATAACCGTGATACAAAATTTTCATATCGTTACATCCCTAGTACTTTCCTACTGTGTAAGCCTGCATTTAAACCCTAAGGGAGAGGAGTAAAATATAAAAAAGGCCAAACAACATTTAAAAATATCAATGCTGAGACTACTTTAGTACTCAAGGGTCCTTGAGAACCAAAATAAAAGACGGGAAAATAGAATTCCAGGGACAAAAGGAGACAAATCAAAGGCAAAAACATGTGACAAGCATGTCATTGCCCAAATTATACTCTGTGCTAATAACACACCGAAGGGAGTTCAGGCAAGCTTGTCAGAGGGCCTTTTGTTAATAATAACAAGAGAGGAATGAGAAATATTCTCCAAAACGAGATGAAACATCTGTGCCTCATGCTGTTCTTTTCCAGAAAATGAGGTGAGCTGCCACACTCTCAGACCCGGAGCATGACGTGCAATTTAATGCTAATTTTCCGCCTATTCACTCCACGCTGCTCATTACACAGACAACTGGTGCTCCACCTCGATTTATAGAAGCCGATTAATCTGTGTCAACAAGGTGAACACAAAGACAGGAGGCCATATGCGCTCAAACATAGAACCACAAAGTTTGTCCTAGATGGCAGACAGGAGTTGTGTTGGTAATGAGGCCAATTTGAGACGATGCCTGAAACGTGGGGATGAAAGTTTTTTGAGGTTTTCCCTGGAACCTGCTGAGGGCGGACACAGAAATAAAGACACGTCCTTCCCAGTGACATGCTTTCCTTTAATCTAGCACACTCTTATTCTGCTTTTTTCCGCACTTCACAGCCAATTTTTAGTATCTAACACTTATCTGTGTCCACTTTCTTTTTCCCCCTCATCGGCTATTTTTCCATCCGTCTCTTCCAGGCCCTTTTTCCCGCTGCCATTTAAGAGATATCCAGCAGAGAGGGAATGAGGACGAGGTCAGCAAGTATCTGGGCCATTCGCTACCCCCACTTAAAAATCCACTGTCCATTTTCTCTCTAAACGCCTCCTTTCCTCCTTTAGACCTTGACCTAATCCCCCCCCATCCCACTCTGCTCCCATGCCTCTCGCCTCCTCCCTCTCCTTCTCCCCATTTTGGAAAGATTGATGACTATGATGCTTTGCTCTTGGGCAGTTTATTAACTTCATGGTGCAGGACTAGACATTCAGGAGGCCTCAGACATTTTTTTTTCTTCCTCTTTTATACTTTTATCTACAGCTCTGTCCTTCTTACTCCCTCTCTGAAACTCCTTCTCCATCCGTCTTCTTTGCTCCCATGTTAGGTGCCCCGATCCATCCTCCCTACTCTTGGACAAAAAAAACAGCAAAAGAGATCTATGTTAAGCATGGTGACATATATCTTTGGCGTATCTGTGTCTGTGCTCTCTTCCCGTTCGAGTGAGTGGCATGGTTGTAAATTTGCTTTATGTTGTCATTACTTACACCGGAGCAGCAGGCACACTCGGTAGAAACCGCGCGTTCTGAGTTACTGTGCCGACGCAAGATCCCACTTCCTGATGCGTAAATGCTCCACATACATGCATGAATATATATGAACATGCAGTGACATTTACACAGAGCAGAGTGCAAGCAGGCCCGCCCACACACATGGAGCAAGGTGTGCACACACCATTGACCATGTAATTCCACATTTGGGGAGACAGAGGGCAGCTTGACAGGCTCCACTGTAAGTAAATGGTATTAGTTATTGTGTCCATTACTGTTTGTCCTTGAAAACTACCAGCCCGTTTTATGGTGTGTCTGTGTAACATGTGTGTATGTGAGTGTATATGTGCTGCAGGATGTGAATAAGACGCTTTAATGAATATGGCAGTGCTAATGGATGCATGTACAGCGGTGCACATATGTTCATCAGTAATTTATTTGATGTTTGCATGCATAAAGCATTCATCTGCTTTTTTGAATCACAGCAACTATAAGCAAATGAAAGCACATCTGCAATCCACGTTTAGTGCCATCACTGTAGGGAGATGCAACAAGATCCAAGTGTGATATAAGAGTTCTGGGACAAGTTTGAAGAGTTGAACCAACAAAAATCATCTTTGCACCAACAGAATAACGGCACCATCATCTAACGTTCCTTTAAATGAAATACATTTCCCTTCAATGTGCCAACTGAAAAGTTTCCCATGACAAAAAATCAAAATACTGGTCTTCCTGTTGGGTTTGCCAATAAATATCTTAGGGATATTTTGTGGGTCCTGGCATTAAAGATACACCTCCCAAATTTCATACCTCCTGGATCAATGCACTGCGGAAAAATGAGCCACTGAGCCATTTAGCAACACTCATCAGCAAGTCCATACCAATCATCTGCTTTAGCCTTGAGGCCTTTTTTCAAATATAAAGACTTAGAGCCACTTTTGGAAGATGAAAACATTTTCAACAACTCCATCCCTCCACCATTTACCCCAGCCTGGGGTAATATATGACCTGTTAAGTACTTTAAACACTGGCAAATAGAAGAGATGTTTGATGCTGGTTCATTAGCCTTGCCTTGCAATTTCACAATGGGCCCCCCAAATCAAGTGATGCCTCTCTTTCTTTCAGCAGCTCCCCAGGTCCCAACCACTCCTACATGTAAAAGTCCTCAATCACCATGTTGGAGGGCTGTGTTTAAACAATATATGAGACAAAAACAATTAAGTTTTATTCGAGATTCTGTGTTGCTCTGTCTTGTTGGATATGTATACAGTATATAAACACACACATCCACATTATAATGGTTAACAAAATTATTACTCCGCCTGTCATAAAAACACGATAACAGATATTTAAATTGTTATTGTTAATGATCATACATTTTGAACATAAATGTGGAATTTCCAACTGAATTAACCTTTTAACTAACTGGGCATCTCTGAATTAATCAAGCAGTATGTCAAAAAAATATTTTCTGTGCAGGACAGCAAATTAATACTTTTATTAATACTAATAACAGAATATCTTGATCAAAAAAGAAGAATTTGCTTTAATACTTTTTTGCAAAACATGAAATTTGAAAATTCATAAATGACAATAATAGTTACATTTTGGCATTAAAAATGTATTTCAATAACAGAGCTTCCAAGTACTACTGTATTAACTGTTACAAATGATAAAAAAACATATTTTGGTAATTGTGATGCTGTTAGCAGTTCAGTGACCCAGCATTTTTTAAGTGCTCCTGAAGTTTACTCATTGATGTACAAATAGACATAACCTCTTTTGACCTGCTGGAATAATGTCCAGAGTAGGATGAAGACCATCATTCATTGTCATTTAAGTTGTTGCTCAGCTTAATACACCGATTATTAGTTAAAAAAAATTGCCCTTTAATGCATCAATATCTTTGTCTTTACTATACAGTTATGTAACAGCTCCAGACGAGGGTGCAGGTGGCCTTTCTAATAAAACAAAATTGAAATCCTGCACTGTGTATTAAAAGGCACAGTGATGAGGTATACCCACAGTCACACTGAGTCACACTCAGCTCTTTGTCAATTACAGTTAGTTCCAGAAAATATGATTAACTTTATATTAGACTGCTTTGTTTGTCAGTGCTACTGAACTGCAGCCTGTAAGGAGTTTATTCCTGTGTGCCTGTGACTCTGCTAAAGAAACTGGGGAAAGCTGAAGTGGCTTCTACTGCGTTTGCATAAACAAAACTGTCTAATACTAGATCATATTGAAAACACATTGATGTATCTTAAAAACTAACTTTATAGCCGAATAAGTATGTTCATTCCAGTTGATAGAGAGTTCTTGTATGTCACAAAAGGAATATTAGTTATGACAATGGAGTCTTCGTGTGCTCCAGCTTCACACTTTTGGTTAGAGAGGGACATATGAAATGAGAGTGAGCAAGATACAGAAGAAAAGGTTTAATAAGCAACAGTCTTTATAGATTCATGTTGGAAAAAAATGAGTTGAGATGGAAGCTTAAATCAGAGTGAGTGAGGTAAATGGATTTAGAAATGGATGTTTAAATGGATGGGTTAGCTCTTTCCTTACATCCTCATCCAGCATCAATTTCTTGAAACTTAAGTCAGACTGCATGGCTAAGTAGACGCTGGCAAGTTTTGACACAATTTTTTGTTAGGAAAGCCAGAATATGACAAGGAGTGATGGGAGAAAATTTGTTCTGCACTGCGACAGTGGAGCCAGTTTTTTTTGTCTTTGCAGGCTGTCTGTTGGCTTGTACGTTTGCTGTCTGTGACTCCCAGCAACAAGCTGTTCATCACCCAGCAGACTGCTGCTGTATGATTCATCTTTATTTAACACTTTAATGCCTCAACACAGGAAACATAGAGTGAGGAACCTTACATAACACATGGAACAAGTTCAGAGGCACCTAAACTCAATGTATTCCAGTGTTTATTAGCAATAAAGAAAGAAAAAACATAATGTGGGATCAAGACTACATCTGTTTGGTCCCTTTTATATAAACTCCTGAAAACTAGTCTGTGTGCGCTATGAGAACACAAACAGAATTTTTCACACAGCTGCCAGCCTCATAGTTCAGTTTCTGCATGAGATTGGGTGATGACACGTATTTCATGCTCAAAGTGCAAGACAATAACCTGCACAGAAGCTGGATCCCCCTGATTTAGTGTCTGTAATCAGTGAGATCCATCTTGCCAAGCTCCAGTCTACAGTGGAAGTGGCTCAAAGTGTCATGGTCCAATCAGAGCTCTGTAGAGCACGAAGAAGTAGGAGCTCCTAATACAGAGATTAGCATAGATGCTAACAGCTTCAGGAGCAGTTTTAATAGATCTGGACCTCATTCTTCATTAAATGAAAGCCCACGTATCACATTATCTGACTAGCCTGTAATGAATGTGATCGATGGAACGATCATCAAATATCAAATAACCGTCCGGATCTACTTTTGAAAGGTGCCAATTCCCAAACACTTTCTATGAGATGTTACCCAGATGGACCAGTGATATATTGATCAGTCGATCCGGTGTGCCAGGTTAGCAAGACAATGGACCATGAATGAGTAAAACTTGTATTTAAGTCAGCGCCATGTATACTTGCCTGTGTATGTTACTGTAGGATACTACTAGAGGGCACAAAAAGACCTAAGGTTGTATGTAACTACCTGTTGTGTTAGAGGTAAAATGCAAACATGATGATAATTCTGAGGGTAAACGTAACACAGCAAAAAATAATCGTCAATACATAATAATCAATTATTTGTTGGATGACCAGGGGTTAAACCTAACCATCGGTGTTGTTGAAATTTAAAAAAATCTTCTGCCGTGAACCGTCAAAACCGTCTCAGTGTATGGGCGTAATGATTTACCATGTCAACTAATGCATACTGTGTTTGCGACACAGACTAAATGAAGATTTTTGTGTCTTCAAACATTCTTTGTACTCATATGAGCCTCTCTCTCTATTAGTTTTTCACCTTGAGCTTTGTGTATAAAAGCCTTTGTATAACACCTTATATAGTCAAGTCAATTTGAATACATTAGAGAGATGGCAGGCTTGCAAGACAACCCTCTTTTTTCATCAAATCCCCAGTCTGAGGTAAAAAGGTTCTGATAAAAAGAATGAGCATCTCTAAGGCTTCTTTTGTCTTTGCAGTGGAAGGGGAAAAAAGGGACAAGCAGCACAAAGCAGAAAAAAGAAAAAAGGCTGATTAGGGAAGGAGGGGTGGGTGATTGAGACCTTTTTTTCACAAGAGTTTGAGTCAATGACATGGCACCCTGTTGGAGATCTCCAACACCCACTCCCTCCCTCGTCCCTGCCTCCTTCATTTGTTCAGACTTCAGCTTTGCTCTCGGTCTACACTCCATCACTCCACTTTCACTCCGCACACAATAATTCACTCGCCCTTCCTTGTTTGTTTGTTTTCCCCAAATCAGAGCTTTCGATTCTGCCTCCCAAATCCCTCACTCTCTTTGTTTGCCTGTTTCACTGGTTGCGTCACAATCTCATATTTTCTTTGTTTCCATCTCGTCTGTCTCTGGAACTTGCAAATCATGTTGTTTGTCTGCACCTCCCGATCTCTCTGCCGCTTCAGTCTAGACTGACTTTTGTCCCACCACTTTGCTCAAGCTCTCATTTTCTCTCTGAACCTTTGAACTCCCTCCCTGCCTCCTCATTCCCTATTGATCCAGTAACAATAACACACTTGGACGGGCATGCACTGGCACAATCACAGTTAAAAGACATTATAAAAAATGCAGGCAGCGGTTGGAGATACTCTAATGGTTTCTGCACCATAAGCTCATCTGCCTCACAGCGCTCTCAAAGAACATTTAAATTTCGAAGAGAGGAAAAGCAAGGCATTTACTGTTGTCAGGGCTGGCAAGAAGTCCCTCAAACTGATAAGCATTCTTAATCCAAAGTTACAGCTTTTTGGCCAGCCAGATAAAACCAACCACCAGGAAGTATCCATGGGCAAGTTGGAATGTATCTTTATCAGTCAAAAGTTTCTAAAACTGACCAAATGTCCTTGGAACTGGGACATGTTAGGCATTCATAATGAAACTTATATTAATAAATTATTAGGAAATATTGCATAAAAGAGACACTTTAAAGAAGTCATATTTTGCCTCAACTTGGGTTCAAATATTTGACTTCAATAACTTAGAGACTATACTCATTCTCCTCCCTTGGCATACCTCTATGTTTGCCCTTTCATATATTATATTATCAATAAATCTTCATTCTTTCTTGTCAGTACTTCTCAATGGGCTTGAAAGCCAGAGCCAACTGCTTTAATGATCATCTAACTTCAAAACCAAAGATGCAATCTTCAATCCATAAAATGCAATAAAGGGCAGGAATTAAAAATAAAGATTCTGTGCATTCAAAGTCACATTAGCAATTGACAAGGCTTTACAAGAACTGGAACAATGTTCGCATAAAACACAAATTTGTTCATCTTAATATCTTTCTAATACTAATGAGGTGGGGAGGAACCAGTCAGTCCCAGTTTATCTTGCAGAGCAGCTGGATTCACCAGATTTGTCACAGATATGCAAAAAAGTCTACCTATGTGTCAGACAAAAGATGAAGCATCTAGTCTTAAAGATCCACTCGGGTTGTCTTAAAGATCTAAATGTAGATCAAAATCTACAGGTTGGTGACTCCTGGTCTATACATTGGGGGCCGGTGGATCGAGCCATTTCAAGCAGCCACTGGCGCTGTAAACAGGAGGAGAGGGGGAAGTCTAGACACTGCAAACTTTGTGTCTTGTGCATAGAAGTACTCTGTCATAGGGGGAGACATAAAACACACGGAAGGTGGTATAAAACTCTGAAATGCATGATATGAGTTATTAAAAGAGCCCAAAACAGGCAAGAGCTCAAACAGAGCATCTCAGACTCAGAAGCTGGGTCTCCATTACAGTTTTTCGCACAACAAAAGCGATATTCCTAAAATTTCGACAAAGTATATTTGCGCTTTGAAGGTGTTTCCATTGAAGGTTGTGCTAGGTAGGAGCGTCATAACTCTCGTGAAATATCATCCCTCAAGATTTCACCGCAGGAAGATGGATGCCAAGGCTTGTCAAACCCTTCCTCCCTCATTTCTTTTTCTGTCTCTTTATAACACTCTGCATTCCTCTGTTGTTTGTTGTCCAGTATGGCAGTTGTGTTTTTCTTCAGAATAATGGCAAGAAAAGTCTCCGTCTCCTCCTCTGTCCAGGCGTACCATGCCATATTTACTCAAAGAGAAGTGATCATGTGACCAGGTACGTCACGTCCTGTGACGTAAAATTGCGGAAAAAGTGTTTCCATTGCGCTTTTGTGATATATTTGAATATCGAAACATTTTTTATTGCGCTATTAACATTTTGCGCCTATCCAAGGGTAATGGAAACGCACTTAGAGAGAGAATACCACTGTCACAGGTTCTCTGCAAACTAGATTTTTTTTTTTAACAATAGGGATTGTGAACATGATCTAGCAGTTAGTAGAAATTAATACATAAACCTGATTTAAGGCGAACATGACCTCTTTAATAACAGCATTTTAATAAATATAAAAAGCAAACAGTACATTTATGCAACCAATCTGCAGCTAAACCACAAGAATAAATACCAAGAGAACTGAGTTAGAAATAACAGACCTAAAGAAGTAGGCGGAGCACCTTATGGACTGTGACTCTGTATCTATCAACTAACAGTCAGCTCTACTGGAAGGAACATACCTTCCTGTGCCATCACAGAAAACATTAGAGCACAGCAATAGAAAGCAGAAGCCACATTCTTTCTTTACAGAGGTGTGATCAGACATCTCGTGAGGATTTACACTAAAGCAGCGGGACTTATAGGCATGCCAAAAAACAATACGACACGTCAACAATCAGCTCTGGGGGGATCAGGGATAATGTAATCTTGTTAAAGAGTAATAAAATATGGACTCTTTTGAGCTCCTGTGAGGATCTTAAAGTTTATAACACTGCAAATACATATTTAATTCATGTTTTCTGACAAAGAAATACATAATACGTTTTTCTCATTGTCAGTCTTGCATTTGCAATGAATGTTTTAGTGTAGAAAAAAAATAAAAGGCACGGTCTGCAGCGAGCTGTTAATTGCACCACCTGACACCACCCCTGCAGTCACACAGATAGAAATAGTCTGTTGCTGATGGTGTTATTTTCTTTTGTAGGTCACATCGATGCATCAAGGTTATTTATTACAGTCTAGATTGTAACAACCCCTAAGAAGACACTTTAGTATTTGAATATATTGATGATTATAAACTTAAGTTCTACATGTTACTCATTAACTGGATTTTAGAATTTGTAAGTACTTGTTATAATAATGTATTATTATTTTACACTTAATCATTTTGAATGTTTTTAATCATTTTAACATAGAAATATATATAAAGCCAAAAATATATAAAACCTGTCTATTGATTCTTAGCTTTATTTTTTTTTCTCGTTTCTTTTCTGAGATAGTTATCAATCATCTTTACTTTATCTTTGTCCACTAGCTATTTGGATGTGCATTAAGCTTCAAATTAATCATGACATCAATCTATTGCTACACTTCCAGTGTTGTTACTTTTTTTTTTTTCATTTTTATCTGCCTCTATGTGAAGCACTATGAATTGCTATTATGTTTGCATGAAATGTAATGAAAGCTAAAAACTTCTCCAACACAGTTCAAATATTCTAGCACTTATGTTAAAGATTTTAAATAAAATCTCTTTATTCTATGTAGAATAAAACCAAAACATTCTTTGGTTGATGAGGATCAGTGTCACAGCAGATTAAACTCAGACCCTGAGTGTGTTTGCTTAACAAACAGAGCAAAAGCATCTTGAGGATAAAATGTATATTTTGTGTCTTTTCCTGAGGTTTTCATGGAGATGGCACAGCTGTGCAGTCAGTAGTATAGTCCCCTGAAAGATCCCTGTGAGATAAAAAGTGTTGAAAAAGCATTTTGTTAGTATTCCCTCTCTCTCCTCTCCTGTTTCTAAAAATACACCTTGTGAGTCAGCCATGATGAAGACTGCACTCTCTCCCCAATGTTACTCTTTTCTCTTCTTTTCGTCCTCAGTGTTCACGTGTGCTTGAGCATGACTAACACAAGGTAAATGATTGAACAATTAAATTAAAAATGCAGGTTTATAAAAGGGTAAGAGGAAGAGGTGCAACAGAGCTGCCGGTGTCACATTTAAAAGCCTAAACAGCTCCATCCTGACTGCAGACCTTCAGCACAGGATTTGGATATTGTGCCCAGTTATGAATTATGGATTTGTAGCACTTTATTTAATGGTCCAAAAGATAAAATGCTCGCACTTAAAAGTCAAAATCATCTTTGAAAAAGACTTATCCCATAGAAGTACACCCACCAGTCACTATGTTAGGTTCACTTGTTCAACATCTTGTTAAATAGCTGATCAGCCAATCCAATGGCAGCAACTCAGTGAAATTGTGCATGGCCAAGGCAACATGCTGAAGGTCAAACTGAGTATCAGAATGCAAAAAGAACAATGAATTGAGGCCCCATCCACCGAAAGACAAACCGAGGTCTAAACGCATACGTTTTTTGCCTGATCTGCATACCATCCATACAAAGACGGCGTTTTGGGGGTCTGTAAATGATCATTTTTGAAACCAGGTTCCAGAGTGGAAAGATTTTGTAATGCCGTATATGCAGCTCTGTGATTACTGGCTCTCCACAACTTTTCAGATACACTTACATCATAGTTTCATATCTTCACTGACACGCATGCCCACTGTTTTGTCGTCTGTTTCTGCTTGTTTCCATCATACTGTTACAGCGCCCCTAGAGATCTGGGGTGTGTTTTACAGCGTTTTCATGTATATCGAGTGCATTCATGTAGACACACATTTTCTGAGACACCTTCGTCTTTATGACGATTGTTTTTGAAACTGTTAAGCGTTTTGTCTTTTTGTGGATGGGGCCTATGTGACATAGAACATGGCATGGTTGTTCGTAGCAGGCGGACTGGTCTGAGCATTTTGGAAAGTTCCCAGAGAATGGTCTGAAAGAGAGAAAATATCCAGTGAGCCGCAGTTCTCTGGATTAAACTGACTTGTTAATGCTCATAGTCAGAGTAGAATGGCCAGGGTGATTTGAGATGATAGAAAGGCAACAGAAAAATGAGGGCTAAAATTGAAAGGGGCTCATCAAAACAGTGCAGCAGTGGATTGGAAAAAATGTGGTCTGCTCAGGTGAATCTGGATTTCTGCTTGAAACATTCATACCCCTTTTCCACCAAGCTGGTTCCAGGGCTGGTGCTAGTGCTGGTGCTAGAGCCGGTTCGCAGTTGGTTCAACTGCGAACCGGTTAAGAACCGTTTGCTTTTCCACAAACGGGTGCCGGCCAGAGGGCTACGTCATCATGTCAATGTATACATCTGTATATGTCATGCTAGTTTCCCATAACAACTAGCGCCGAATTCAATTGCCACTACAAAGACGGAGGACTACGTTGCGGTTCAAGTGTTGCCGTTGGCTTTTCGAGCCTTCCTTTGTAGAGCAAAAGTTGGCGATCCAGCAAGTTAATGTTGCTCGACGACTATGCAACGAACATCGATCACGCTTGATAAGACGAGTAAGAGTGCTTCCATATTTTTACTCTGCTTTGTTGCTTCCGTGTTTTTACCCGCCCCCACCCCCTGACGTAAGCCCGTAGCCCCCGACGTAAAGTGGTTCTTTCTGCTGGCCCAGCAAAGAGTTGGTGCTTGCCAAGCACTGGTTTTGAGAGCCAGCAACCGGTGCTTAGTCTGTGGAAAACCAAAGAACTGGTGCTAAGCTGGCTCTAGCTCCGAACCAGCCCTGGAACCAGCTTGGTGGAAAAGGGGTAACAGATGACCAATCAAGCCCGGTTTACACTTAAAGCCTACCCAAGTGTTTTAACCATGACCACCCGACTTCTAATGGCTACAGCAACATGAAAATAAAGAAGATGATGTAACTCATGGAGGCAACAAACATGTTTCTATCTCAATCTTGTGCACATACCCAAGACAGAAACACGGGATGAGTGATAAAGCATGTTTTTATATCTAATTTTGTCACCCTCTGCAGGCAAAACCTTTTTGCCTCTTTCAAATTAAAAAGGCCTTTTGTGTTGTGCCATCAGTTTGCTTGACTTCCTAATGAAGGCTTGGAGCTGAAATGAGTCCAAGTGTTTTTTCAGGTCTACATGTACATGCAGTAAAGATAAAGACATTTTAATGGTTCAAAGAGGATGCCTTAGAGCATTTTTTCTTATTTCTATGATTATATAAATCCCATTTCAAAGTGCACCTCAGACAAACTTGTTTTTAAGTGCAGAAACATTCTATTCTGTGGTTTTAAGACATCAATAGTGTTAAGTTTTTTCCCAGGATTAAATCAAAAGTTCATGATTCTGGAACTGTGAGATTTTAAAGTAGAAAAAATCAGAACCACTAAGCTATAAAAATATGAGGATGTAATTTTGGGTTCACATCCCCGGCCCGAGTTGTGTTTAAGGAAGCATAACCGAAGAAGACTGATGTTGTGTCTTGCATTGTACTTACACTTCCCTCATGTGTGTAAAAATGCACATGCTTGCTTACTTGCTCTAATGGATATTGACCGCATCACTCGCCTCCGCTGTGAAGCAATTTGTTTAAAGCAACAATTAACACTCTGGAGGTCATGTTGATTAGTGATGGGAGCATCCAGTATGACACTCTAAACCAGGAAACTGCATGTCTTTTTGGCTGCTCAGGTTTATTTACCAATCTGTGACGGTTTTATGACATACAATGATCACCAACAACAGCTCCCCCTTCAGTGTCACCAGCAGGTTACACACATTTCAAACACGGATCAGCCCGCAGTTGTCTCCTGTGGGCCGCTGAGCTGCTCCGCTAGAGCTGCTGAGGGTTAAGTGCCTTACTTACTCAGGGGCACCATTGCAGCAGCGGAGAGCAGGATTCATTCAATTTCCCCCCACTCTTGGGTTCTCCCTAAGAGGTTCAAGGCTTTGATATGGAAACAGCCAAATTACAAGCTTGCTTGATGCAAAATTGATTTCACATCAGTTTAGGATAAGGCAGAGACAGTGAGAAGATCCTCTGAGGCGATCACTGGTGTCATAAACAAAGTAATTGCCTGTTTAGAAGTTGTAATCTCATTGGAGATTTGGGTTGCAATTAATAAGGTTATTAGCATGGGCCAGTTCTTTACACTTGGAGTACTAGTCTTTCCTTTCAATGTGTATTTTGTGTTTTGTTTGTCTAAACTGTAAATGAAATGTAGAATCAGCTAGAGCCCTACTTTTATTTCACTGGGAGTCTCTGATGGTTTCCAAAAAACGTAAAACCTGATCAGCTAAAAAAGGAAGCATGCCAACAACTCATCTGCTGCTGCAGGTCAGTCTCAAGCCCCTTATCAGAGCAGTCATGGCTAACCTGATTAGCACCCATTCTTCCAAAAACACTATTTCACCATGAAATTCAAAAGTGGGGAAACATCAGATGTAAAATCAAACATTTAAATCATGTACCCATGTGTTCAACAAAGACCTTAGTCCTGGTCTTTATCAGAAAAGCTACTCTAAAATGTCATAGACCGGGGATCATCAACATTTATACAAGGATCACAGCATGTTTCTTGGCATATGCTTTGGGGCCTTCAGCAAAAAACAACAACAAACATACAAAAAGAAAAAAAGCAATTAATTGTAGTATAATTAACACAGCATTATTTTGGCATATTGATTTTGTACTTGTATAAACTGTTTTTTGTAGGCTTTAAAAGTAAGATCAATCACTATCAGCCATCTTGAATACATCCATCTTAAACCAAGCACAAACTACTTCTCTTTAATTCTTTTAAAATATGCCAATCATGTTTATATATTAAAGAAATTTTTATATATTTAAGAAATTCAAACTGGGGTCTCATGCTTAAAAAAACAACAACGATAACATTGCTTGTGGGCCTACTTTCTACATTTATTCCAGAAACTTCGCTCAAAAATGTTACAACATATTCATTTGGCCATATACTTCTGGAATAGTCCCCCTTTACCAATCACAGGGCTTACATAAAGAGACAGCCACCAAGTTACTCCCACACTCACTCCTATGAAATGAATTGTCATCATAGGTAGAAATAAAAGTACCTCTGTGAAAAGAAATTTAAAGCTTGATAAGAAATGAAGATGAGCACAGTTGTTTGGAGCTGAAATCCAACTAATGACAAGTCTCAATCTTATCCAGAGAAGGCTAGTGGTTTGAGAGGTGTCTAGGTAGCCGTTTTGTAAGATGGAAAAACCATCTAAACAAAGCACGCAACCCGAACAGCCAAGGTCAACTACTCTGCTAATGACTAATGTGATCACCCAGACCATTCAATGGCCGACTCGGGCTTTATATTCTGCCTTCAGTTCTTAGAACTGAATAAGCCTTTTGGAGAAAAGGCGATACATCTTTAAGACTCAGAACTAATCCAGCTATCACTTTGAAGTGTTGGATACCCATGACCTGGATGACTGAGAAGCTACACAGATAATAGACAGAATTATGTTTTCTTAGCAGCTTAAGATAACAGCAAAAGTTGAATAATGTGACTAAGTTAAAGTTGTTAGACTACTTGCCTCCAGTTTTTTAGGCTTTCCCATTATTCAGCCTAAAGAATATGGTATACAATTAATAATTTATTAACTTAAATTAATCATATCATGCTATTAATTATTATGACATTGTATAATTCAGTCATCCTTTCTGTATGATGTTTTTTTGCATTGCTCCTTCTTGTGCTGCTCTTTTTAACCGAATGTTGGTGACCAAAAAGAGTCTCTGTCATCATCATTAGTGTTCAGTATCAGTTCTGGCTGATCACACCCGGTGGGGATGGGTTTCAATGCTGGCAGCTAAAAATGCAGTCATGGCACTCTTTATTTTAACTTTTAATGCAAGTTGGAGATCATTACACACTGGCACAGCTTAAGCTACAGTAGAACTTGGATCTGTTAATCAGAGGTGACTTTGTCTTCCCAAAGTGAAAACTAGCATTGGAGAACAAGTACTTCAAATGAACCTGCTGATTTATGAGTTGCATAATCACCAGAACCAAGAAAATAAGAAGGCAAATTACCCTGGAACTTTTCCACATTAATTCAGAAATCCTTGGAGAATTCATCAAATGTAAGACTTCTTCCTCTTTAATAAAAATACTGCTGAGCTCTCATTCTCTGCAGCTAAAGCCCTGATGGGTAATGAGGTTTGTGATGGGGGAAAAACTAAGAATCGTTTCTAGTCAGCAATGATAATGCCTTCATCCTCTCAACAGCTTTTTTTTTTGTTTGTTTTAAATGGATACACCTAAACCCACTGCCTCTGATGCAAGAAAATTAAATTCATTTCAATTTTTCATGAAACAAGAAAGCATTCAGGGCTTTAACATCCTCTTCTGGCTCCTTTCTTGTTCGTGTCTCTAACTCTGAAAGTGATCAAGCTCCACAGAAAACTTCTTCAGAAATTTGACTTTTCTTTGAGGAGACGGCCCTGCACGGTCTTTGAATACTGCAGCGAGTGCAACTGAGTGTTACATTCCCTTTTCGGCCCAAAGTTCTGTCCATGCAGAGAAAGAGCAAAATTTGAATACTTAAGAAGGGCAGAAGCTTTCTCTAACACCTTGGGAGAAGATGATGAGGGGGTTACGGGAGAGGCAACCAAAGTGAGAGGAAATAAACTGGATAATAAAATATTCAAAGGAGAATGAATTAGGGCAGGGTAAAATGAGCAAAATATTTTATCTTCCTGTCTTCTGGCTTAGCGGAGATACAAAGCAAAGTCCTGTCCACATGGAGAAAACTTTTTGTTTTAAAAGTATGTTCTGTAAAGACAGCAACGTTTCAAGAAATGTCTTGTGTTGAAGGAGGGAAGTGTTGTTCCACATGAAAACATTGAAAACATTGCAGTACATATACCAAGCCTGTATGTGACGCTGTAACACTGCTACAGACATACACTGAGCCCAGAGAAGAAGACGTGGAAATGTGCTAATACCAGGAGAGATGCAAACTTTGGCACCTGTTCTACATGTCCTCATTACTCAAGGTGGTGGTACTGAACTAGAATTTGAAGACAAAGCCAAGTCAAGCTTCTGCAGCACACATACCATATGGAATTCCACCACAGCTTCTGTTGTTCTCAGAGTTCACACGCGTGGTTTAAGGGAAAAGTGGGCTATGACGTCATTTTTTCAGAAAATTACCAGATAAAAATGACACATAGAAACGAAAGGTTGGCGTTTTCAGATTATTTCACTCATGGTTGTAAAAAAAATGTGCACTTCAGGGCACCTAAAACATCCTATCAGTCTAAACAAAACACCTACAAGACTAAAAACATGTGCAGATACACCTGAAATTGTCTCTGTGTCCCTTTAATCTCTCATTACTGTTTCCTTAAAGGAATATCAAATGGTCGTCACAGCATACATTCTAATAAGGATCAAAAGTATCAGACCTGGGCTGATGTCAGTATTTTTCAGTTTCTTTAAATACTGATCCCACCCCAAGTGTTTACATAATTTAGATAATAAAAGCAGTCAGTGTCTGCGTAATCTTTAATGAGGAAGAAGTACTAGAGCTGCTTTGAATGTAATTAATTCGGCACGACAAAGGAGTTTTACTAAAGGTACCAGGGAAAGTGTAAATGCTGCAGCATCATAACAACAAACTTTAATTTAAAAAAGGTAAATAAATATTCTAGGCAAACAGAAACCTGAAAAAGTCATTGATGTGTCCATAATTTACACATATAATGAAATATTCCTACTGTGGCTTCTGTACAGGAATATTACCGTTTCATGAGATTGCTGGAAATTCCCAGTCATGGCATTTTTTTGTGCTGTTAATGTTTTCAGCAGCTCTGCATTCATCCTACAGTCTGCTCTGCACTGCCAACCTCAGCCAATGGGCTTAAACTGTTGATAAAACAAAGGCAGAACATCATGCTGTTAGCTCTATTCAGGGGGGACGGTGGGACTGATGGGAAATAAAGAGTTCGGGCAGTTACTGGGACTGTAAACAGGGGAGGATCATGAAGTCCTGATGCACCAGATTTTTTGTCTTGTGTGTAAAAACACTCGGTCTTGAGATACATAAAACAAATAATCAAATATCATAATATTGTTTTGTTAACTATCTTAAAAAAATGAGCTCTTGATTGATTGTACTTTCTCTC
Organism: Scarus forsteni; assembly: GCA_036419115.1. Classification (NCBI taxonomy): domain Eukaryota; kingdom Metazoa; phylum Chordata; class Actinopteri; order Labriformes; family Labridae; genus Scarus; species Scarus forsteni. The sequence continues at coordinate 8,275,147 of JAZDUH010000066.1, read as the reverse complement.
TTGTACAGATTCACTTTTATTTCATTCCTTTAAGAACAGAAAATGCCACTTAAGCTCATGAAATGGTGATTCCACTCAGCCAAAACACTCATAGACTATACTTCCATCTTTGATAACCCATTACATCATGCAGCACTTTCCTGATTCGGTCTTTACTTCTTCTTTGGTGCTGAAGGTAATTCCAGGTGTGCTCAAATCACATAAACACTCTGTACCCATCAAAACCTCAGTACAATTCTGATCTGCTTGTCCTTCAGACCCTCCGCAAAGGCTCCTTCATAAAACTTTGAAAAACTGAAATTCCTCTGAAGGGGAAACTTGTTCCTGAGCTGGCTTTGTATAATCTGCCAATGCACTTGCTTGCTGAACTGTAAAAAAGTCTGTTTTTACCAAAGATCCTGAGTGCTCCCATCCACCCAGAGCGCCTAACCGCAACATCTCAGACTGCTTTTCTCTCCTCCGTCCGCCCCCACCGCCGCAAACACGCAAACAAATAAAGCCAACACATGCTTTTAATAAAACATGTCCTTTTTCACAGGCTTTCACCTCTGACAGCCACACCTCCAGCTCCGTCCACCTTGACCAATTTTTGTTGCTCCCGCTCGGTTTCGCTGGGTCAACCTGATCTTATAAAAGATTCACAGACCGTTTACATGCACCAAATCACCCCACATGTATTATGCAATACAGCCGGCCCTGTAGCTCTCCAATCCCCCTTCCTTCCTGCTCTTTGCTCTCTCTTTACTTTCTTCCAGAGGACCTCATGACTCCAATCCTCCACTTACTTTGCCCCTTATCCTCTTGATAACCTTTCGTTGTAAAATCTGCACACTTCCTTTCACTCACTTCCCCCATTGGTGGTTTAAACAGCAGGTAAAGGCAGAGATCGCCCATGGCCCGTGCCTCAGGGGGGGTTTTCTATTAAGTCAATACCCTGCATGTGTGCAGCAAATTTGAGGTAAACATCTAAAGTGACTATCAACGAAAACAATAATAAAACAATCTTTTCAGGGAAGCACTCACTCTCTGAATTGCATTAAAGGTTGGCAGTATTTCCATGAAGCACGCGAGACAAAATTATTTTCTTTTGTTTTTTTACCCAGTTTTCCTGACCCTGCCAACTTAGCTGTGCAATGGAAGAGTGGAAAGAAAACAGAAAATACATAAATAAATGAATAAAAATCCTAATTAAATTTTTAATACCCAAATCAGATTTGTTTTCTTCCTATTTTTGTCCTTTTGGTCAGATATATTGCAAGAAACCTGCTGAACACTTTCTAAAATCCTGAACAGAACTGTGGAATTCTAACATCCCTCAGTGCCAACAGCAGCTGAGGCCTGAGGCATTCAGTTTTTGGGTTTTCCGTCCATCTGTCTGTCCTCCTGTATGGGCCAGTTCTAGTGTAAGGGATCCGTCAAAAGCACAATGAGGGATTGTCATCAAAATCAAACATTTAAAAAACAGAACCCCCACTTAAATTATAAATCCATCCATCCACTATCTACTCTGCTAACCCTGTTTGGGGTCACGGGAGGCTGGAGTCTGTCCCAGCTGACACTGGGCGAGAGGCCAATGTTGCAAATGTCCTCAAAAATACAAGAATAAAGCTTTTATATTTTGAAGGCCATATGATAGAGGTTAAGTCCATGGGACCTCATGATCTAATTAGATATTAAGTATAACTTAAAGAGGACATATCATGCTTGTTTCTCCTTTTCACTATGCCAGACTAGGATGCCTTTAAAGCATTTCTGCCCTCAGTACAAGTCATTTAGTTCCTTCATTGCCCCACAATAGCGTTCTCAAAATCCTCATTTTAGGCCATTATCAAGCTCTCGTTGAAACACTCTGATCTCAGGATGACCTACAGTTACCTTGCAACGTCACACTTTGTGCTCTGATTGGTCAGTTCTATCGGGGGTAGAGCCAGCCTGTCCTTCTTCTTCTACTGTATTTTCCGGCAGGCTCAAAGCAGCGACCGCGTATTGAGTCCCCCAACAGGCCAGAGCTAGTAATGAGGGAGTGTGAGCTAGGGAGCTATACACCCCTGCTGTTGGATGTGTTCCTCGGTGAGGGTTTGGGGCTGACGGACATCACAGAGGAGGAAGTGTTTTATCAGATTACTCCAATAAAAAGAAAGGTACCTCGTGACGTCACGACGTTTGAAATCTTGCGGACATCTCGCAATGACCTATTTTCAGAGGCATCAAATCTCGTTCTAGGATATCAGAAAAAATACAATATCTAATTTTTTGAAAATTAAGGGGGTGTAAGGTCTTGTTTTCAAATTTATTATATTATATGTAAGTATTAAATCATGCATCAGCATGATATGTCTCCTTTAAAGACATTGGCTACGTTCATATGCAGTCAATATTCAGGTTAAAGTCAATATTCCGGTTTTTGAAACATTTGGGATAACCCAGTAGACATGTTATCCCAATCAAAACAGTGACGCACAGGCAGCATCTCAAGGCATGGAGAACGTCATGACGCAATGTGCATCATTTTCCCTTCTCCTTCCTGTATCCAACAGCAATGACAACAGCAGCAGCAGCATCATGGCGGATAATGAACAACCCGGAGCATGTCACCATCATTTGCGCTTTGGTGCTGCTACTGACCCACTAACAGTACTCAACACTATTCTTTGTCAATTCCTATATTAATTGATATAAATGTGAAGAAATAGGTAATGGAGCAGTGTCATTTTAAAACAAGTACTTCCTGTACTCAAAAGACCAAGATTCCCTGCAAAAAGAACATGTGCAGAGCACAAATTAATGTTCCTCCTGATAGGCGTACACATGGCCAAATATTCAAGTTTGAACAGGAGCAACCCGGGGGTGATTTCAGGGTTTTAAAAAAACAGAATTAGAGCATATTCTAGTTTTTAAAAGGGTTATTGGTGTTTACATGGCCAACCAGGTTATTGCTAATATTCTGGTTATAAAAATGAGTAATGACTGCATGTAGATGTGAATCATTTTGTGTCACAGTAGTTGTTTCTGTGCAGGATCACCTGTGACATTCCTCAATGTTGTAGTGTATTTTTTTACACTTTGTTTGCTGACACTGATAACGACGTGTCATTCTCTGTTCTGTAGATGTACTTAAAGTTTCTCATACATATGGTGCCTTCATAGATGATGAAGCAATGTATCTTAATGTTCTGCAATAAAACCACCTGAATGTGATAAAAGAAACAATTTCGAATGGTTGAATGTCACAGAATACTTTCGCACTACAGGATGAAGGCTATATTCTGAGCCTTTATAATTTATTGTTATAATCTATCCTACACCAATTTGACAGTGACCTAAAATATCATTGCAAGCATTAAAATGACAGACATCTATTGTAAAGTTGATTCATTTCTGCACTTCAATAAACCTAAAAGGCTCTAAGTGTCTTAAAAACAAGCAAATTAGACTTGAATAGATCCCCAAAGGAAAGGGCTTACTATAAGTCTTTGCCTGAGGCCTCCAAATTACCAAATCCACCCCTTGCTGTACCTTCATGTCTCAGTTTCCTTTTTTCATCCGATTCTGTCTCCTCTGACCTCCCCACCTCTTTCTTTTCTAGTTTCCCCTCCTCCTTCCCTCTCCCTGCAGCTTGAGGTGAAAAGTTGGACTCGTGATACTGCTGCATCATGAAAAGCTTCCAGCGTGGAGAACGAGACCTCCTCGAGAGCTCGATCTGCAATTCAGTTTTCTGTCTTTTCCCTCGCTCTGTTGGCCTCGCTCTCAGATCCTAAATCTCTTTCTAATGTCTTTCGGTTCCTGGCCCTCACATCCATCCATGTCAGAAAGTCCCATTCAGCGAATATTATTTCATTTGCGCTTTGAGCATCCTCATTTGCCCCCACCTCGTCTCAATAATTAACATCCAAACACAGTGAGAGACAGAAATACTGCAGACTCCCACAGTCCTTCTGCAGACCTTTAAGACCGTACTTCTGCTTGACCTTTGCTGAACCTGTGTCTCTTCTTGAACAACTTTTCCAGCTTAAGCTTCCTGTTTGAGTTGACATGTGAATATTAAATCCACTGCATGCTCTTAGACTGTATAAGAGTGTGAATAATTTAAATTCTCCAGATTTTAAAGACTGAATGATAACTGAAGAGGAGTTCATTAAATCTCTGAATGTTTCCCTGCTGCTTTAATGTTTAATAAAGTTTTTATTTGGCTTGTTACTTCCTTTTCTAAAATAATTTGACTTGATCACAATATTTCAAGGTCATCAATCCATTATCTTCACCTCTAAGCCTTTTCAGCAGCTGAAGCTTATCTTAGGTGAGAGACAGGGTACATCCTGGACCAATAACCAGCCAATCACAGAGCCTGGAGACAAGCAACCATTCACGCACGCACTCACACCTAATCTTGCATGTCATTTCTAATTCTCCTCGATAATTCTGAATTTATCGACTATTCCATCCATCAAATTAAAGCAGACAAGCCTTGTTAGAGCCCGACATGTAACAATGACTGAAATGTAATAATAATAAAAAAAACCACACACAAAATGTAACAACTGGTTACCTCCGCCAAGGAGATTAAGTTTTCGGGAGAGTTTGTTTTGCCTGCCTGTCCGTCCGTCTGTCTGTCTGTCTGTCTCTCTGTCTGTGAACAAAATAACTCAAAAATTTATGGATGGATTTTGATGAAATTTTCAGAAAATGTTCAGCACGGGAAAAGGAAGAACTGATTCGATTTTGGTGTTGATCCACCGGCAACATGGCTAAAATGTGATTTCTGTGATTTCTGTGAATAACTACTGAACTAAAATTGATGTCATGAATCTAGTCTAGTTGCTAATATTTTGATAATAAGGTAATAAATATTTTATGTGAAAATCACAATATGGGTGAGGACTAATTGGTAATGAAACAGAGGACTGTGGCGCTTCTAGTGCTTTAACTAATAAAACAAGATGCTGAGCCCAAAACATTAGTTTTGCTACTTGTTGCTTTAAAATTATCAATCTATGCCCCATAATGTAATAAAGTTATTAGATTTTGGGCTCAGCATCGTGTTATATAATGAACTAGTTATTACATTTTTGGTTCTATTACATTTGTTTTACATTTCTAGTTCAACGCTTTGTTCTATTATTGACCAATCATTACATTTTGGTTTTTATTCCATGTTTTTTATGACATTGTGGGTCACTGTTACATTTTGGGTCATTATTACATCTTGGGCTTCAGGACATTGAAACTTTAAAGTGTTTGCAAAAACAGAAACCTATCAAGGATCTTTACATAAGTAAGATTTGTCATTAATGATAAAACAGTAAGCAATACACAAATTAAAACAACTAAAGGAGGAAAATTTAATTCAGTATGGGCTAAATCAAAAATTAAACATAGTTCTGATGAAGATAACATGATGCAAAGGTGTTAAATACCCAAAATGCAACAAGTCACAAAGCTGCACAATGAGTTGGTGACTGCATGAGGTGGACGAAACTCAGATGATTAATGACATCCAGAGTTATAATAGTTTAGTGTTGGATGTTGACTGATCTCCAAGGTCACTCAGTAAAAGACTTTTAATGACTACAGTTAGGAAAACTGCCTCATAGACAGGACTATCTGATGGTGTGTCAGAGACAATGTGAGAATATTCAGTTTATGAAAACTGCCAGGTTTTTTAACACAGACATTAAAGCTGAAAAGAATATTTGACTGAACATTTTTGAAAGGAAAAAAGTTACAGCCGACCTTCCCACTGGTTTTAAATGATAATTTTCAGATGTTACTCAGTTGAAAAACTAAAAACCTACCAGCTGTCACCTGTTTATATGGATTTCAAATGCTGTAAATTTTAAGGAGATCAATAGTGACAGCATTAAAAAATTGGAGATGAAAGTCTGGGAGTTCCCCAGTGAAGGAAAATGTAGATTAGAGCACAAATTCTGAAGGATAAAACTGTGATTAAATCATAAGAGGGGAAAATCTTGGTTTGACACCAAAAAGTAAGTGAAAAATCAATAACAAAGGGGGTGCTGGTTTGGCGTAGTGGTTAGCACCCCATGTACATGTTTCTGCCGGTCCAGGTCGAATCCCTCCTGTGACCAGTTTGCAGAGTGTCTTCCCCTGCTCTCTCTCCCCCTTTCACAAGCCTATCCACTGTCTTTCTCCTATCAATAAAGGCACAAAATGCCCAAAAATATACATTTAAAAAAAAAAAAAAAATCAATAACAAAAAGTTAAAGCTACTTTTCGGTGAAACACCCTGAAGGTAGTCAAACTACAGTCTAAAAAAATCCTCTTTTTAATGCAGATCCACCTTGTCAAGCCCCCGTCTACAATGGCTGTGAGCAGGGCTGAACAATTAATTGAAAATTAGATTAAATGGCAATATAGCTTGTTGCAATTTTCAAATCGCAGAAGGTTCAATATTTTTAGCCCAAAATGTGTTGAACATTTTGGCATTGTGATGTAGTTTTTGGAATTTCATGCCTATTTTTTTTACCTCTATTCATACACTTTTTCCAACTTTTGGACAATTTGAACTTTTTTTAACCCCGTTTTTACAACTTTATGCCTATTTTGCCCCCATTCATCTTTTAGGCCACTGTCAGAACCATTTTTGGAATTTTTACATGGTTTTTGACATTTAATTTCAAATTTAATTCCCAATTTTGCTGCCATAATCAATTTTCCTAAGCCACATTAGGGTTTTTTTTGCCAATTTTTCCCAAATTTTTTTTTTTTTTGCAATTTCATACCTATTTTGAACCTATTTATTAACCTTTTTCCGCTTTCATACCATATTAACAATTTCATACCTATTTTCTGTTCTTCACTTCTCCACTTTTTGTCAAATCTTTTATCCTGAGATTAATTTAATGTCATATTGGTTTTACTATAAAAAGATCTACTGCTTATGTTTGTTTAAGAATACATAAGATGAGGAACATTAAAACAAATGCAGAGTAAATCGCAATATTGGGGGGAAAAAAATCACAATTCCATTATTTTCTCAAATCGTTCAGCCCTAGCTGTGAGCATCCTAAAGCAGCACGGCCCAATCAGAATCCTGAGGAGCAGGAAGAGGTGGGAGCTATGAGCATGACGACAGCAGGAAGTGACTGCTTGTACAGAGATTAGCATAGATGCTAACAGCCTCAGCAGCACTTTAATCAGATATAAAGGTAAGATACATTGAAAAGGATATTTTTGCTCCACTTCTGACATGTTTTGGTGAGAGTTCATTTACAAAGTAGCTCACGTTCTGTCCTCCTACTTCATAATCTGATTGGTCCGCAATGAATATGATTGACAGAACAAATGTCCAATCTCCTGCCGGACATGCATTTGAAGGGTTAAGCCCATTTCCAATCACAGAAAAATGTTAAAAATTCCATCTGTTATGCTAGGTTAGTGAAAATGATGATGGTAAAACAACAAAAGAAACAGCTGCCCTTGACATTTCTTTTTTTTCCATTTCTTGATGTATTTAAATGCTCATTACCATTATTGCAGATTATGAACTAGTTATTCTCATTTATAACTACCTCTATTTATGTTTTATTCACACATTTTTGGTTTTAAAATTCATTAACAAATCAGAATGATACATTGAAATCAATGTTCAGAGCAGCCAGTCATATTTTCTATCGTTACATGCATGGTCCACAACAATATTCCCTTGGAAAATATTCAGAAACTCCAACAAAATGAACACCAAGTTAAGACTTCCTCCATCTGCAAGCATATTGTAAATGGAGCATACTGACATAGTAAGCAAGGCTATTGGTTCTTTACATTCACTATCTAATTTTGCAGTAAGCTTTATCAGAGAATAGACCAAATTCATTTTACCAAGGCTAAAATAAATGTCCTTTTTGTTATTAGAAGTCATAGTTGTCAATGTTTGTCTAATAGAAATGAGATGATCAATGAAGCTGCTGGAAACATTACATGTGGCCTCAAGTGACTGACAGAAAGAGAGAGAGGAATGTAAATTAAATTACATTCTTAATATAGTCACCATTCACTCAGTCGTTATTTTAGGATTATACCAGCTAAAGATGGCATCAGTGCCATCTGTGGACAAATATACACACAAACATGACTGTTCTCCATTTCGGCATTTTTCCATTCACAGTCACACTTTGCCCTTGGTGTACAGCCCCTTATATAAAGCCCTCCTTGGGGTGTTAAAACAGGCCTAAACTTGCACATCTGCACACACAGTCCTAGATATCACTGGGTCACAGGAGCCCCAGATAGAGTAAAAACTCCTAATCAGGCCAACCAAAATAGAGCTCATCATCTTTGGGTTGAAATGAGGTTGAGACTGAGGTTATCTTTGGCTGTCCTCTGGGCAATCATTGAAAAAAAATCCATTCGCACTGTCGGAGCATCGATGGGGTCGGTTTTTCATAACTTGCATGCTCTCTGGTCTGTAATTGCGTGATCTGTATCATACTGCCAGTGTTGCTCCAGTTAAGGTGGTATATGGGGTTAATGATTAAATAACATTAGAGCGAAAAACTGAGCCAATATGGATGAAAATTGTGATTATGGCTTTAAAAGGAATTGCTTTGAATCATAATTTATTTTGCAGAGCAGGTCATAGCGGTTCACTGCGAGAAAAAAGTAACTAAAGTGTACAATTTCAGGTTTTTAGTGCCTGAGAAAGCATTGAATGTACAGGCTTAGTATGAAAACATACATGAGCTGAGGAGAGAGAAAGGTATCGATCCTTAATGTGTGTCAGATTTTCTAAAGATTACAGCAACATAGCACCAGAATTTCAATAACTGACTTTCTTTGCAGATTATTTCCTTCTGAAAACACAGGAGACATCCTGTTTGACATTTGTGAACATTTATATTCCAGAATATTACATTTCTGCTGTTTTGTGGCAGAACTGTCAAGAGTGTGTCTCCCACACAGTTCACTGGTATTACTTGACTGTGTAGACTGCAGAAAAACATGTTTTCTCACCAAGTTATTACAAGAAAAGGCGAAATAAAAGACAGTTCTGCCAAAATTGTAGCTGTACTGCATACACACAAAAACAGATTATTTACAAAGACAGAATCTCCATATCAGCAAACACTTTCAGTAAGACAGTCGTTCAACCAGGAAATATGTGGATGTTGATTTTCTGCTTAACCTGTTGTAATAGACATTTCTGATACCATTTATTTAGTACACACTCACTGGCCACTTTATTTGATTTACCTGTTCAACTGATTGTTCACTCAAACATTGAGGCAGGTAAAATGGTCAAGGCGACCAAATCAAGCACAAGATTGTTGAAGAAAGGCGGATGAGCTGACTTTGAATATTATCTGTTGGTAACAGATGGGTGAGCGACTGGAATTACCATGCACAATCATACTGTATCTTGGGTTTAAAAAGAATGGTCCCAAAAACAGATGATATCTACCGAGAGCCAAAACTCTTTGGAAATGATTTTGGGAATTCTTAAAATTTCACAAATGACATTAACAATCCTGCTATTGGTCCAAGTCTTTCCTGCTGATTTTCTGTATAGGCAAAAATTGGCCAACAGAGTTTTCCACTTACAAAATGTTGTGCAATAAGCACCTTTTGTCATTGATCAATCCACAATGCTGACCCCATTCAGTGGAAGGAACTTGTTACAGAACTGGCAAATATAAAGACTGATGACATTGAGTCTTTGGGGGAGGGCTTTGGATTTCGATTCCCAACTACATGCCAGAGGTGTAAGGAAAATATCCAGAGCAGTTGGTACCAACCAGGGTAAAAGACCATTTCTGAATGCAAAACATGTCAAATCCTGAAGTAGATAGGCTACAGCAGCAGAAGGCCCAGGAAACTGAGGCTATGGTTCACACAGATCCTGAAGTTGGACAACAGAAATATGGAAATATGTTATTTGGCTTGATGAATCTTAGTTCCTGCAGTATTCATATGTTATCAGTACATTATCAATATTGACAGATGTTAATATTTCTGGAAGCACAGACTGGCACTATAAATCCCACACAGTACACACCTTCTCCTTCAATGTGTTTTCTTTATCTTCATCACTATTTACATTGTAGATTCTCACTGAAGGTATTACAACTATGAATGAACACATGAGGAATAATGTACTTAACAAAAAAGTATGAAATAACTCGAAACATGTCTTATATTCTAGTTTCTTCAAAGTAGCCACCCTTTGCTCTGATTACTGACTCTTGGCTTTCTCTTTATAAGCTTCAAGAGGTAGTCACCTGAAATGGTTTTCACTTCTCAGGTGTGCCTTTCCAGGGTTAATTAATGGAATTTCTTGCCTTTTAATGGGGTTGGGATCATCATTTGTGTTGTTCAGAAGTCAGGCTGACAGCAATATTGGGTACTTTTAAAATTAATATTATGGCAAGACCCAATCAGCTAAGTTAAGAGAAACGAGTGCCCATCATTACTTCAGTGAGTATCTACAATGTAATAAGTGATACAAAATAAAGAAAACACATTGAATGAGAAGGTGTGTCCAAACTTATGGCCTGTATGTTGGATGTTACATTGAAGGAATGTAAAAAAATAAACCAAAATGGTTCACCTCATCATCACTACATTTCCATTTTTACAAATCAAAAGAGTTTACTAGAATAAAATAATGCTTTTCTTGCTTTACATCTGTTTCTAACACAACTGTTGCAAAGAAAGGAACAGGTCAATTTCAAAAAAGTGGAGGCTCACCTTTCAGCAAGAAATAACAGCATTGATAACTTTGTGCTTAGAAATATCTGCATATCTGATATCAGCAAAATCCACCTTCTTGCATCCCTAATTCAATCTGGAGTAAAAAAGACAAATTCATCCTCATTCCAAACTGCACTGTACATATATTTTAAATAAGCAAAACATCCAGAAGTCAAACATACAAAGACAAACTGTGAACAGGATTTTTCCAGACCATTTGTTCAGTCAATAAAAAAGTGAAAACCTAACAACTTTGACTATCTCCCTCTCTGCACTTCATTCCACTGTCAGCCAAACAAGTTAAGTGTCAACGTGCCCAAGGTCAAAACATCACAACATCCCCAAACAACTTTGCTCCTGTGTGTCCACAGCCGTCCACTCCTACGTACGTCCATGAATCAGCTCTGTGTTCTCCTCCGCGTCTCATTTCATCTCCGAGAAGATTGGCTGGCTGTGATTTACAACGGTGCTGTCCATCTTCTTTATGTGCTCTCTATAAGGAGAAATGTCTGCGAATGACGTATGTAAATGAAGGATCGGAGGTTGATGAAGAAGAATGGAGAAGCGGAGGGAGGGACTGCAAGCGGGAAGACGGAAAGAAGGGACTGAAGACGATGAACTGAAGGGTAGGGAGCTCCTGAGGTGAGGAGTCAAAACAACCAACAACCAACAACCAGAAGCACTTTAAGATAGCACCCAAGGGACCTGCTCCACAACCATCTGGGTAAAACAACACGTGCTGACACTCAAAAATGTCTATACTGGCCTTCCACTCAGACCTCCTCTCTCCTACAGTCTGCCTTTGAAACTTTTTTGTCCTTCTCACACCAAGTAGCGATCCTTCCATGAAGATTATTGATTAAAACAATCACAGAGCAACAGGAAGAGCCCAAAAGAAAAGACAAAAAGAGTCTGATAATCACCCAGACTGATGCATGACAGCTTCCCCTGAGAGCTAAGCTGAACTGTTTCTGAACTCATGAAGATATTTTTATCTTACCTTAAAGAATGTGAAAGTACGGAGCATGAAAAAAATGTAAAATGCTAAATAAGAGGAAACAAATACTGTTTGGATTTACTCTCTTTACTTTTTACAGCTTCACAAGCAATTTTAGGTTTGTCATAATCTAAAAATGAGACTAATATTGAAGCTCTTACCATCATTTGCATATTTACCAATCATTACTGTGTTAAAATCTTTTTTCATTCCTAGCAGACACCCTCCAGTCAGCTGGCCTGTATCATTTCATTGTTTATCCCTCTTACTACCAAACTAAGAAATGCATTTTCAACAAATTTGTGGGTAACATAGTGTTATCTCTTAATTTGGCAACATTTTAGCTTTTCTTTTTCATAGTACCCAATCAGGTAGCAGATATGCAGGTCAACCAGCTGGTTGGCTTGCCCATTAAGGGTTATTCCTAGGAATGAATTTCTTAACTTTCTGCAACATAATTTTTGTTTATTTGTATGAAAGCATCACAGAGAGCAAAATTAAGAGATGTAGCACTTGACCCAGTTTTCTGAGGAATCATAGATACGTTTTTCATTGTCATTCTTTTTCCTTCAACTAAATTATGATTGTTAGAGGATCTAGACATATGTGAAAACAAATAACAGATAACTTTGGGATTTCATAGTTTTAGATACAGTGATATGAAGGCAAAAAGTCAACCGCACAGTTACAATGCCAGTTGTAGGGTTAAACCATTGTCTGTGATACTTTAAATGAAAGGAGTGGCCTAATTCATTATTTATGGCTTTTTATTTTTGAAGGGAGGGGTTTATCATAAGATAACATTCCCATTACAAAACTGAAAAATACTGAATAACTTGAGGGTTGGGAGAATTCTTATCAATAATGCAAAAAACTGCCCTGTTGTGAAAAATGACTAAACCCTTTAAAAATTCTTGGGTCCGTTTCCCTACTCCAATCACCACCAAAATTAAATCCATACTCCCTTGTGCCATGACTAATATCCCTGAAATGTTATCAAAATGGGTTACAAAAAAGTAGGTACCAGCATAAATGTGGAAATCTCCATACATTGCACCATTCACAATGCCTTATAAAATCTTAGATCTGCTTGTGTATTCAGCTCACCACCAAAATCAACTCTTCTATGCATCATTACGAAAAGATTCCTGGAAACTTCATAAGAATTGTTGAAGACCTTTGACTTATTAGCCTAAATGTTGGAGCATGTCTTCAATGCTGATATACCCTTGAACAATTATTCAATCAGTATCCATACATGTATCACCACCAAAATTGAATTAGACCTTACGGTAACACTTTACTTAAAGGTCTAGTTTATAATGCATTAGAAGCACATGCATAAGACGTTATAATGCATGTATAATGCTTCATAAGTGTCATTATAATGGTGTATAACCATGTATAAGAACTTGTACCAAGGTTTATAAAGTATTACAAGTGTGGACATAATGTATTATAATCAAGCCTTTATAATATTTTATACCTGCATACTCTATGCAGGTATAAAACATTAAAAAGCCTATAGCCTTATAAAGCCTACATTATAAAGCCTTTATAAAACATTATAGAGGCTTGATTATAATACATTACGTCCACACTTGTAATACTTTATAAACCTTGGTACAAGTTCTTATACATGGTTATACACCATTATAATGACACTTATGAAGCATTATACATGCATTATAACGTCTTATGCATGTGCTTCTAATGCATTATAAACTAGATCTTTAAGTAAAGTGTTAAACTTTCTTTTTGCATGATTAACAAAACCTAAAAGTGTGATCTAGATCCAACAAACTTTTTACTTATTTTGCTCAAAGCCAGACGAACAGACAAGCCAACAAACAAGAACAAAAGCATAACCTCTTTTATTACATTCCTTGCATCAGATCTGTACTCAACACATTTTCTCCATGTCCAGATGAACCAGAGGCTTTAAAATAAGTGGGAGACAGTGAATGAGTGTCTTATGTTGTGTATGGGGAGCATGCGCTGTTTTACGACTTGAGAAGTAATAATGGATTTTCATTGCATTTGTTTTAAGCTTATTCACATGAGGAAAGGGTAAATAAGTGTTTCTTAAAGTCCTTGCAGACAGTTCGCAGGTAAAAGCAGGAGCTTCAGGAAGAAAGTATCAACACTGTAGTATTGAAGTATCAAAACTGACTATCAAACTCACTGGTTGGTTGGTAGCTTGCATGTTTTTAAGTGCTTCTAGTCGTAAAAGAGGAACATTTTTGCAAACAATCATGTATGTTGCATGCATTTTAGGAGATTATTGCCTTCAGTATTTCTTTAAAAAATGACAGTAACAGAATCTGCATTGTACCAATCTGAAAAAGTTCGGTACGACCCATCACTATCGGGATCGGCTGTTTGACATTATGATCTGCTTTTCAACACCTCTAATGTTTTTGTGAGACAAAATAAAACAATAAGATGATATTTTCTTCCATGTAATTGGATTTGCATTGTAAAACAGAGAGAATAAACTCAGAAAATGCAGAAGAAATATCAATGTTATGCAATATTTAAAAGTGCCTTGAGCTAACACAGCCATAAAACTGGATTTATACTGTGGGTCCAGGAAATTCTGTCAATGTCAACCCTGCTTTAGAAAATCAAAAATGTTGTACACACTCCTGCCGTGTGTGTGTGTACGCATGTTTGTATTAGCCTATGCAGAGATAGCACAGGGACGGGGGGACATGCGCAGACAATATATATCCCAGTTTGAGTGAGTGATAAACCTTTCAACAGGCTGCCGTGAATAATCCATTCCATTAATGTTCCCCCTCCAGGCTGAACAATGGGCCTCCTCAACTATGACCAATAGAACTTCATTAGCTCTCATTGGGAGAGAGCCCGGCTTCCTATAACATTACAGCAGCGTGACCTTGACATCTTGTTAGAGCTAACATTAAACTTTATGGGCACTGCCTATGGTGTTTAACTATGTCTGAGATATATATGGAGTCTGCTCATAAGGATATGGACTGGAAGGTGGGGGAGCGGAGGGAGGATGGAGAGGGGGTGAGTCGTGAGATCAGAGATAGGCAATTTGGTTTAAGCCGGTGCAAAAGGCTGAGGGAGAAGAAGGCGAACAGGAATCCCATTTGTTTTAAAGGCTTACGAGGCAGTGAGAAGCTGTGAATGAAATGCCGCCATAATACTCTGTCAGCTTGTCAGCGATGATTGCTCCCATACACACACACACTTGGCGATATTTCTGCTGCTATTAGCCATCTTGTGCCAAGCTGCCAAAGATGCTCTGATGAATAAAAGCAGGGACAGTATTACCAGATTGTAAAGCTTTTCGGAACAAACTTGTAACATAAAGCCATAAAAGCTGACTTGATGAATTAGAGGAACACCTAGACTGGAAAAGCTTTTTATGTGGAGTCATCAATATGCCTGCAGATTTGTGGTAAACTACTGCTCATTACTAAAATGATCAGGTTTATAGCACGTTGTGTGACACACCGAGGGTCCTCTCTTGTTCCGGGTAATTGCAATGAAATGTTGGCCAGTGATTACGGAGTTATGCCTTGCAAATTAAAATGCCAAATCCGCAAACCAGGAGGAGACAGGTATCGTTAAGTTGACGGACAGCGCTGTATTAAAATTATTATAATGCACTGGGCCTCGGTTTATGAATACTGGATTTATGCTCTTACAGACAGGATAAAACTGCAGGAGTTGTAGATAATACATGAAAATCATCCTATAGAGAAAACAACAGGCAGAGCTGTTGGTGTAAGGATATCAGTTTAACAAAAGTCCAGCTCTTGTATGTAAAAGCAGGTTCTATTTCCAAGATTTCTTAATACTGTTTGTATTTTGAGAAAACATATATTAAGTGAGTGCTGTACAAATAAAGCTTCATTGGTTGATTGATGTCTTTAAAATGTCACATTTCAGTGAGTGGGACATGCTGGTAAAGCCAAGAGAACATTTTGTCCTTATTTTCTTCCACATTTTCAAGCAGGAAAATGAGTAGGGGGAAGAACGAGAGCCACTAACAAGAGCCAAATTATGATGTTCAGATGCTTTGGTCAAGACACTCCCTGCAGCCATTGTGGAGTCATCATCCTGTCTGAGGGCCAGAGCATGTCCGTTTTGTGCAAACAATCTGATTGACAGTCTCAGATCAAATTTCTGGGGAAAGGGGATTAGGTATTAAAGGTCCCAAGTCCTGCAAAATGCAACTTTGTTTGGTTTAATGTTGTTAGAAAGGGCTTGAGGAGGAAAGGAACATGACGCCTTTTACTAAACTCTCAGTTTTAAAAAAAAATGTGCCATACTGCTTGAAAAAATGCACCTTGCTTCCTGGGGTTTATATTTTAATTGCTAAACAGCTTCCACCTAAATGTGTGATTTCTGCACATCACAGGAAGGTGCCACAACTGTTTTAAAAGTCAGCTCTGCGGTCTGGAAACCCCTCAACCCCTTTAATCAGACATCGTTTGGGCATCCAACCAACACAGAGCTCATTAATTTATCCTCCTCAAATCTCAGTGTTTCCAAAGCGGAGAGAGAAAGAGCTGCTTCTGATGGTCTACAGAGACAAAATCTGTAATTTTTAAACTTCAATTTAAAATCAAGTTCTTGTTTAACAGACACCAAAGTCATGATGTCATCATCCTGTCTGAGGCCAGAGCATGTCCGTTTGTGTGCAAACAATCTGATTGACAACCTCAGATCAAATTTCTGGGGAAAGGGATTAGGTATTAAAGGTCCCAAGTCCTGCAAATGCAACTTTGTTTGTTGTTTTTGTTTAATGTTGTTAGAAAGGGCTTGAGGAGGAACATTGATACTTAACAAAACCATCTACAGATGCAATTGTTTAATTTATCTATATAACAGTGAATGTATCATTCAATGCTGTGGTCATTACATTAATCCTGATTGGTTTGTCTGGTTACTAAGAAACTGTGGGGCAATACAGATACTGGTACCACCTAACATGAAGAACTGTTCCTGAATAATTACCTGCTGCCTTCATGTGAGGGCTTAACAGGACAGACATTTTCCCCACTTTAAGTCTATTTAATTGCCAATTTAACTGATTTTGACATTATTTTCTCTTACATGCTACTGCTCCAGATAATTCCATGCATGTTAAAGACAGTAATATTTATGTGAGAGGAGCACTAGATGGTTTTCTGATGGTGCACAGCCTAGAACGTTTCAATGAGTAAATGTGAAGACCACCAGATAAAGTCCCTGTACCAAAAAAAAAGCCTGAATTTGCTCACTAAAAGCAACTTATAAATGTCTAAAGCAAGGTCCCAAATGGCATAGAGATGCTTTCTATCATCTGCTTGCTGCTTAATGACTGATTTAGGATAAGGCTATCTGATCCTCCAGCTTAGACTTACATTTGCAAATGTCATCTTCCCAGCTTGTCAGCTGTTGGCTGTTGTGAGGCACTCATGTTTGAGAAACTTCTCCCAAGTCAAGAGACGAGGAAAACTGGAGCAGGGTGTTCAGCTGCAGTCATAAACTACAGACTGAACAAGAGATGTGACTTCCTGGTTTGTTTTGAGATTGAGAGGCATTGAATTATGGCCAACAGTTGGGATGATCTATCTTTTTTGTGACAGGTTCAATGGGGACACAATTAGATAAAAACAAAATTATATAAATATGTTGGTCTAATAAACATATTGCTGTTTCAATATTTAATTTTCTTTCTAAATGTGTGCAATTAAGTAAGATCAGTTGCAAATTTTCATCATGGGAATAGCATATTATAGCTGTCATGCTGTCAATCACCAGTTTGAATATGAACATAATGCTTTCTGCAAACAGATCAAAGATAAAAGTCCTGTGCACCAAAAAAAAAGCCTGAATTTGCTCTAAAAGCAACTTATCATCTCTGTAAGCAAGGTCCCAAATGGCATAGAATTCCCTAAATCCACACAATTGCCGCCCAGCCAACTGATTTAGGATAAGGCTATCTGATCCTCCAGCTTAGACTTACATTTGCAAATGTCATCTTCCCAGCGCTCCAGCTGTTGGCTGTTGTGAAGGCACTCTCATGGTAGTAAGCTGCAGACATTTCCTGCAAACACCTTAAGTGAGTCACTCTTTGCTTCTAAGAATCTGAGGGCAAAACTTGCATGATTTCTGAGTGTTTCAATAAAAAAATAATACCCAGCAGAGCTTTCAACAAAGACTGTGACTTCCTGGAGTTTGTGTTGAGATTGAGAGCAAATCAAATACTTATGGCCAACAGTTGGGATGATCTATCTCATAAGCCAGTGGGACAGGTTCAATGTGACACAATTAGATAAAACAAAATTATATAAATCGTTGGTCTAATCTGCAAACATATTGCTGTTAGCAAAGCTCCGCCAATATTTCTATATCTAAATGTGTACGAATTAAAAGTAAGGATGATTTAAATTTTTCTGTGGTGTTACCCTTCAGACTGAACCTTACTGGAACCAATATAAAGAGTGTTTTTTATCACTGACAATGGGAATGTTTTGTTGTGAAACAGGCAGAAAAATCCCACATCACTGATTCAACAATGGAGGATATTCAAAAGGCACTTGAATGACTTAAAGGAGACATATCATGCTGATGCATGATTTAATACTTACATATAATATAATAAATTTGAAAACAAGACCTTACACCCCCTTAATTTTTAAAAAATTAGATATTGTATTTCTTCTGATATCCTAGAACGAGATTTGATGCCTCTGAAAATAGGTCATTGCGAGATGTCCGCGAGATTTCAAACGTCATGACAACACGAGGTACCTTTCTTTTTATTGGAATAATCTGATAAAACACTTCCTCCTCTGTGATGTCCGTTAGCCCCAAACCCTCACCGAGGAACACATCCAGCAGTAGGGGTATATAGATCCCTAGCTCACACTCACTCACTACCAGCTCTGGCCTGTAGGGGGACTCAATACGCAGTCGCTGCTTTCAGCCTGCCGGAAAATACAGTAGAAGCAGAAGGACAAGCTGGCTCAATCCCTGACAGAACTGACCAATCAGAGCACAAAGGGCTGTCACATTGCGAGGTTAACTTTAGGTCAGCCTTGAGACCAAGCGTTTCAACAAGTGCTTCATAATGGCCTAAAATGAAGATATTGAGAACGCTATTGTGGGGCAATGAAGGAACTAAATGACTTGTACTGAGGGCAGAAATGCTTTACAGGCATCCTCGTCTGGCATAGTGAAAAGGAGAAACAAGCATGATATGTCCTCTTTAAAAAAAAGAAAAGCAATTTCTTTGCATCTCATGTACATTACATTATATGCCAAATATATAGATAAGAGTAAAAGTAAAACAGACAAATATGCTCTCCTTTGAGCTACAAACAGTACTGGAGCAACGTGCTGACAATAAATCAGATATGTTTGATGTTTTTGGTTGCAGAGGATATAAGAATTAAAAATTATCTCTGTGATCATTTTGCCCCAAACCCCAGAACCAAAATCCTTTACAAAGTTTCATTTCAACAGAAAATTTGTAGCATTGTTTGCAGATAGAAATACTAAAAGTCTTCACTGTGTTCTGTGAGTTTTTTCCCTCCTAAATATGGAAAGTTAAACAAAAAGACAAGAAGAAGAAGAAGAGGACAAGAGAGTGCTATGGATCACGATTCCTTTATCTCAGAAACATGCAGCATGGAGAGGAGACCTGGAGAGGTGTCCTCTGCAGACAAGACAGTTCAACACCCTTAAATACAATACTCACAACATCACATGACACAAAAATGCATACATATTTAGACTTTAGCATCTATAAGGTATCATCATATAAAGGTAGAACTTCATCCCAGGTTAAAATTTACCCAACCACTTGTTTGTAAGGGGTCAAAAGTTGTCTAAAAACAGATGTGCAATGCCTTGGTGTTGTTTTACTCACTGAGTCTAAACAAAGCTTTCCTTAAAATTCACAGTTCACAATGGTCGGCCCTTTCACAAGGTTATGGAAATATCACCTAGAAAACAAAGTAGGCCATGAGCAGCTGCAGTCCAGTATTTTGTTGCCTATTAATGCAGTTTAATCACTCCTTCCACCACTGTTGTTGTCACACCAGACATCAGAAGTCCATTGATGAGTATGGTGCTGTTCCAAATGTTGTGCTGTTTTCCATTGTGGTGCCGCTACAAGCATCTGATGTTTTTCAGTACTGGATGATAAGTGCTGAAAACGTTAAACTAAACTGGTGCCATCATAAAGACGAGCACAAAAACTCAGATTAAAAAATACATCCCAAAACAAATGGACTGGCTGCCAAATAACCTTTAAAGGCCCAAGCCCAATTCAAACCCAATATTTTTTTAAATTTTGGCTTCAAAAATGAAGGCTACTACTAAGAGCAACTTGGAACTTTGCTTCGCGCTGGGATCATGTTTATTCTCAGCCTGAGATTTTTCTTTTTGCTTCCCCAAGCACAATTTTCTTGGTAATCTGTGTGCTGTGCAATCACTTCTGTACAGGTGATGCACAAAACTAAGAGGAGTCAAAGAAAGACGCATCAAGCATGTGTCATTTGTTGGAGCTTTGCAATGTGTGTACTATTTTGATTTACAACTGCCTTCTCATAAATTCACCTTCTTATTGTTATTCTCCTTTATCTTTCCTTCTTAGTAATTGTTTTGTCCGTCTGTCTGTCTGTAAACAAAATAGCTCAAAAAGTTACGGATGGATTTTGATTACATTTTCAGGAAATGTTCAGCATGGGAAAAGGAAGAACTGATTCAATTTTGGTGTTGATCCAGATCACCATCTGGATCCACCATGACAAAAAATGTGATTTTCGTGAATGACTACTGAGCTAAAATAGATATCATTATGAAACCAATTGCTAATGGTATGTTTTCATGGTCAATGAATCTAAATATTTAGATGAAATAAAGGTAGGATATTTTTGGTAAAAATCACAATATGGGAGAGGACTGTAGTGCTGGCGGAGGTCTGCGCTCTCCGAGTGTTTTTCTAGTATTTAACTGTCCCTCTTTTGCTATTTATATTTTAATGTTATTAATGTCATATAGTCTTCATTTTAAACTCTGTAAAGCACCATGAATTGCTGTATGTATGAATGGTGCTTAGAAATAAAGCTGCCTTGCCTCGTCTTCCCAACAATATTTTATTAGGGTTACTTCTAAATTTCTGTGGGGAAAAAAAAAGAAAACTGCCTGGCCTGACCGAACCTAAGTAAAGGTTGAGAACAAATCCCTGGCCCCTTCTAAAGTATAGACATTTATTTACTTAAGTATCATGTTGTTACGCAAGGAGTTCAGTGGGATTCAATTCAACCACTTATTCTCAATTGAAAAGTCACAGGAGTAGCACAAATTCAGAAGGTTTCCAAGCTTTAAATTGGGCTGTGGCATTTTGAAGTATGGGGAAAATCTGGTCTTGTGTTTCCAGTCTCAGACTTGGCATAGTCAAAGCCTCTTTTTAAGTCCTTCAACAGCAGTGGAGCCTTCCCCCCTCTGCTTCGTTAAAAAAAACCCAGCTCAGTCATAAGTGTCCCCTCAAGGTCACTAAAAGCAGCACACATCTTGACGAGCATTTCAAGCGTAATCGTCACAAAGACGGTGGGATAGCATTGTGATTTTTGACATGGCAAGACAAAGTGAAAAAGCAAGCGAGTGAATGAGGGAGCATTACATGTGGCGGAGTATTTGCAAAGAAAAGAGAAGAAAAGAAACATGTTTCGAGTCCTTGTCGGTGGGAAACGCATGACTCTGAGTCCTTTTCAGCATGGCCTCCCCTGCAGTCATCGCTCTCTAAAGGTGGGAGCTTGAATTGCTTAATCTGCCTACTGCTCCGACAATGCACGGCTAACAATAGACACACACCGTCGCACATTCTCACAGCCACAACTCTGCTCTGAATGGAAAGCAGCTCTCAAAGTACCTCAGGTCTTATTGAATTAGATTAAAGGGAATACAGGACTTGACATATCTGGATTTGGTGAAGCTGGAACAACAAGAGTGCACATTTTGCTGAGGCATTCTCCATTTCTAAAAGGACAGGGAGAGACAGAGAAAACTGGGTATTGGATCCTTTCAATAAATTTGTAAAGACAGAGAAAAGAGGCCTGCTGTCTCGTTAGTTTTTCAATTTCACTCACTTGTACTCAGCCCTCCAAACTGTGTAATCTGGGACTGGCACGCCGAGATGGGAGATCCTCTGCTGTTGAAGCATTCATCGCGTCTCTTTGAAGAGGAGATTTGGTGAATTGCTCCATAATTCTTTTAAATGACTTGTTTATACAGAAATGAACTCCACTTGACTTGATGACTCCGAATACTTCTGATTTGTTTTGTTTAGACCGTTTTCTTAGCCTAATTTTCTTCCTTTCTGACGGAGCACAAAACATGTTGTTAAGCCTGTCTTTCAGTGAGGCAGTCACACTTTGAAACTTAAAGAAATGTCACGGTGTGCTTCAGTTTTCCTCTTTGATATGCTTTAAAGGCTTCACAACTTTGATCAAAACTGGACCAAAGAGTTTTTGACAGCAGCAGCAAAAAGAATCATGAGGAGACCACATAAAAAATGAGCAGAACATGCTTCAGCTCTTGATTCCACTATCTATACAGGAGCTTTATCCATTTCAGGGTTTTAAGGAGAGCAGGAACCTACCTCAGCTGACACTGATTAAAAGGCAGGATACAACCTGAACGGGTCACCAGACAATCACAGGGCATACATGCAGAGACAGACAAATATTCTCACAAACACTCACTCCCCACAGAAAAGCCCTTGTACATGCACAGGTTCATGGCACGCTTGGTTGCATAGAATAAATTCCACAGTATTTTTAGCTTAAATCTTATCACTGCAAACTATGCACTGCTACATTGTCCAGAAGATGATAAGAATACAAACCAAACTTTTAAAACCATTTTTAAGAGCCCATCATTTGCAGGTTCACCTATCTTGATTTAATGACTCGTGTTTTCCATCAATAATGTACAAAAATACAAAACTTGATCCATCTCTATTCTGTGATGATGCTCTTTGGAGCTCCGGCTCTTCCTGTAGACTCTGTGGTAAATGGTCAGTTCAACATGGCTCTGTGCCATATTGTCAACAACTCTGCATTCATTCTACTGTCTCTGCTCTGCACTGGACTTGCCATTCCAGAAATCAATGGCTTTAAACTGCTGATATGTATATTATATACCACTTGTTTTCAAACATACCACTCTGCTTCATTCAACATTTGGCTACGACACTGTTTTACCTTGTTTCTCCTTTTTCTTTTGAAGTATCTGATGTGAATGTTTTAAATAAAATAGGTGTCCTCCCCTGTGGTCAGGTAAATAGCTGAGGACTTAAGACTGATACCTAAGAAGATACACTGTGTGTCAATAGCTGAGGATATAAGACTGATACCTAAGGGGATACACCCCTTCGGTTAAAGGGCCTTCACTTCAGGCTATCACGGGTTTGCCCTTTAGGTCACTGGTAATTTATCTAAGATGCTCTGGTCCAATGAGAGTCCACTCTACATGCATGTCTTTGTATAGTTCAAACAACGAGTCTGGTATAAATACAGGTACTCTTAAATGATTCAGGAGATTAATTTTGGCTTGACCGTCTCAGGCTGTCCGGAGTGCCTGATTCAGACACTTGCTTGGTTTGTAATAAACTTCTCTAATTTGCAAATAAGTCCGTGGAGGCGAAGCTTCTTCATCGTCTGCATCTACACATCAACACATCGAGAAACTGCACTTTCTTAATTAATATTATTTGTATAGAGTTTTGTAAATCAAAACCATGCACATAACAGTCTGTTCACATATATTTGTTTGTATGCACTAGTTGGTGAATAACAATACTGCTGACAAAACTCATATCACAACAGTAAAGCATTTGTGATTTATGATCATAGCTCTTAAACTCGCTGAATATAACATGAGACTTCTCCACACATCCCATTTGATTTTCTAGTATAAACACATTTAAATGTATTTGCAGTAGACAACATAAGTGTTTGGCTTCTAAATCTAAAAGCACATTTTTGCCGCACTGCCAAGTCAGCCACAGGTCAAAGCACTATTGTTCATATAAACAAGTCTAATAAAAGAATATTCCAAACATCCGAATATAAACTTGCAATGAAATTATTAAGTATTGATGCGGAAAAGTCTTTCAAATGATGATGCAAGTAAAAGCAACACTCTCATAACTTGCACGAAAGAGAAAGCAGTTCCTCCAAGTGGTAATAATACACCTCAGCTGCATTACAAGGAAACTAATGCATAGTTTTACAACACATCCCCAATGTAAAACTAATTTAAAGAAGACATTTTGCTCACACACTTGATACACTTGCACTGTTATTGCCTGAACAGACAACAGGAAACAATTTCCAGTATACAAGGCTTTCAGCGTGTTTATTGACTTTGTCAGCATTCTTTTTAGCCTTAAGCTTCATTCGAGGGGCGTATGGGACTGTTTGTTTGTGTGTGTTTTCCTATTTGTGTTTGTGTGAGATAGAGGCGGAGTGCCTCTGGTTCTATAGTGTTTCATTTTTACAGCACACACAATCACATGTTGTCATAAGTGCATAAGTGCAATGCAATTTACTGACAATCAATACAGATTTACCAAGCTTAGGCTCTTTGTTGTCACAGTGGCTCTTCAGGGATAGCTAGAGGGCACACACATACACACTCTCTCACACACACTCACTTAATACACAATCTCGACAAACTTTATTTATTGTTAAAGGGACCAAACAACAACTTCACTCACAACCCTCTTAGGTACCGAACATGTTACATAAAAAATGTCATTTTATGATGCAGAGTGATGATGCAGAACCTTTTATTCAATCTTTAGAAATCTGATACTGATGTCTCCTGAAGCTTCAACTAATTGACCAAAAATAGTTTCAATTACATTGCATCTATTTTGCTGATGACTTGCTATGAAATGATGAATAATTACAAACCAGAGGTCGATGAAGCTCTGCATTGATTTCATAGTAAAATTAATTAAAGCTTTTATTTCTATCGAATCAATATTACCCAAAGACTCACAGACTGGTCACAGATTCAAAAGGTACCCTTCAGTTTGGATTTTTGTGGATTTCTGGTATGACAAGAGCTTATACAAGTATTATTTGTCAGGAGAGAAAAGCCTCCAATCCACTAAATTGACCTGTTTATTTAGCGGTGACAGTCTATTTGAGTTAGAAACAGATGTGAGGAAAGAAAAACAATGTTTATACCTTAAAAATGAGAGTTGAGATTTTACAAAATGTACTTGAGTGGTAAAGAAAACCATCATGGGACATTTTGTGAATATAACAGCAGATATATGGGATTAATTTGACCAATATGTACTGAAAAACTGACTGTAAGTATTGCTCAGAATTTTCATCCTATAGATACAGATATCAACTTTATAAAGCAATAATCTGCTGGTACCATTATTTATATTTTGCTTCTGTACTTTGGTGTCACAGTGGGGAAATGTCTTCAAACTTTAAAAAGGGATGAAAGTGAACTACGATGTTTTAGCAGAAAATGTAGAAATACAAGAGTCAGTAATAGACCAAAGATAGAGTGGCCAGGCTATTCAAGACCTCTTGTCCAAATTTAATAATCATTGCAACTCTACTGCATAAACTTTGCTGATGTTTTTCCTTAAACTTCCTGAAACAACCGTCTTCAGCTCATTCAGAACGCTGCTGCTCGACTCCTCTCTGGCAAGAAAAAGCACGACCACATCACACCAGACCTTAGAGATTTTGAAATCTTCCTTCAAGGCCCACTTCTTCTCCCTGGCGTTTCATCAATGAGCTCATACAAATCACAGGCACCTTAGTCTTTTGTTTTTATACTTTTGCTGGTTTTATTACAATGTTTTTCTATTTTATTGTTTTTATTGTTATATTTATTTATTTCTATGTATTTGTGTACAGCACTTTGATCAACTGCTGTCTTCTTGAAGGTGCTCTAGAAATAAACTTGACTTAAACTTGACAAAATTCAACTGAGTCTCCCTAATCAAATATTACACAACAGACTTTAAACTTCAACTTGTGAAGGACAGGAAGAAAAGCTTCCTTGTGGCCAGCTACAAAAGCCAAGGAATCCCACCTACCTACCCATCCATCCATCACCTGAACCATTGATCCCCTTTGGGATCACTGGGATGCTGGAGCCTATTCCAGCTGACTTTAGGTAAGAGGAGGGGTACATGCTGGTTTGGTCACAATCGACCATTGAGCCACATAGAGAGAAAGACAACCTTTCATATAAACACATGCACCTAAGGGACATTAAGGGTCACTCATTAACTTTACAAGCCCGCCTTCAATGGGAGGGAAGTGTAATGTCCAAAGAATACCGAAAAAATCTACAGAGAGACCCCGGTCGACACAGGAGCCAAACCAGCAACTTTTTCAACTGTGAAGAAAGCACGTTAACCTGCTGTGTCCTGCAAAGGAATCCCATTTAGAGAAAATATAAAATCTCTACTTTCACATAAACATATAATTAAAGAGCCCAGTAGAAGCCTTTGTCCTTGGAGGCAACACTTTTTATTATTTAATATCTTTTTATTTCATTATGTAATCTAAGAAAAGGTTGTGTCCCTATAATGCCTTATCCAAGGAGGAAAGCTCTCATGCTGTTTTAAAGCTATACAGTTATTTTCCCAGAAAACTAGTCTTGATTAATGGGATCACAAATATATGCTCTGGCCAGATGGACAAGTTGTAAGTGTGATTAAGGAAGTGCGTCACTCCTGTCTGTTCTGATCAAAGTTTGGTTGAGCTTTTCCAAAATGGTAGCCGTTGTGTTGGCTTCAAAACGCCTTTGAGGCATGGCAAAGCACTGGTACTTGTCAACCTGCAATAGGACAATGCCAGGAGTGCAGGAAGGAAAAGTAATTATTTCAAAAAGACTACCAGGCTCAAACTAGAGCCAATCAAATGCCAAAGGTCTTATGTCGTTGTAAAATTATGTACTTGCTCAACATTGCTGTTCAGCTGGTTTCAAAGATTGTATTAAGAAATAAATGGAGAGTAATTTCCCCCCAGTCTGTTGGTTTCCATTTTGGAGTCCATAAACCACAATGTTGACACGTTATTTCTTTAAAAGGTATGTTGTGTTTTGTGGCTTTTACTGTATATGACAGGGAAATGTTCATTAAAAATGACAATAGATCAAAAGTGAGTTTGATATCCTGCTTTTCAGGATTTTTCCTTTTACAGTCCTAAGATAGCTCAGCTGGTTCGTACCATTACCTGACATTTATTCAAAATAAAGACGACAAAAAGCAGCTGGATGCAATCAAATGGAGCTTTACTTCTTCTTCTTAGAGTTACAACCAAAGAGTGCCAAAGCAGTCTGAGAGTTGAACTGAAAACTAGTACAGTGTCATCACCTTTTTATAACATTGTATGTGGTCACATGAGGTTGTATTTGATGAGGCAGATGGCCTTGCAGGTGTAGTAAGTTCAGCAAGTTCATGGGAATAACTTGAGTTTCTGGGAAGAAAGGGCAATGAGAGG
The DNA here is from genome assembly GCA_036419115.1 of Scarus forsteni. Classification (NCBI taxonomy): domain Eukaryota; kingdom Metazoa; phylum Chordata; class Actinopteri; order Labriformes; family Labridae; genus Scarus; species Scarus forsteni. Next base: position 8,247,919 of record JAZDUH010000066.1, on the reverse strand, counting down.
GCTAAGAGGGCTATGTACGGTCATGTAGTGTGTGCGTATGTGTGGGAAAGCAGTCTCTAGCAAGGAGAGGGCTATGTAAGGTCATGTACAGGTTATTTACAGTCATGTCACTTAGCAATGATTTTACAGCAATTCAGGATAGTTCAAATACATTAAAAAAAACTATATACAACATATACAAGAGTCAAATTGTTCCTCACACTGCTTAACCAGATCACCTGAATATGAGGCTGAAAAACATGCCTATTGGATCACTTCACTTGGTTGAGACTTAGCAGAATACCAGCGGGAGCCTGACTTGGATTACACTCATGACAGCCTTTAACTGATCTGGATCCTTGTACATGCAAGTCATCCTCCGGCATTTCAAAATCCTCTGAAAGTTGTGAAGAGAAAGATGATATTGTTGCTGTTAGCAGAGCATAAACAGTCCAGGCCAATCTGTCTCGGTTTCATTTCAGCGATCTGTTCAGAACAGAAAGTAATGGCCAGATAAAGAGTTCCCCCTCCTGTGCTCCATCTCTCGTTCCGCTGTAAACTTTGGAGTGGATATGTTGCCAGGCAGCTAGGCTCACATTTCTCTCTGTGGATGTGTATGATTAAGCTGTTGCTGCTGTTGCTGCAGTAGCTCTTCTGACAACGCTGACCGAGGAGGATTAACTGTTGCTCAACTGCACTGAAGCTAAATAAAGTCTGAGAGAAAGATGCACTGCTGCTCCTTAGAAATGGGAGAAAACACCCATTTAAGATGAGGATTTGAATCTCATCTTAAAAACAACATATGATTCTGCTTGACATACACAAAAGTCACCAACAGTACCATGAAGTAAACCTTACCAGTATCGAGTTGGACCCCCATTTGCTCTCACAACTGCCTTAATGCTTTATGGCATACATGTTACAAGGTGCTTGAGACATTCTGAAAAGATTTTGGACCATGTTCACATGAAAGCGTCACACATTTATTGGAGATTTGTTGACTGCACAGCAATGATGTAAATCTCCAGCTCAAAACTCCAGCAGACTGTTGCTTCGGCCGGAATACAGTGAACTCATAGTCATGTTAAAGCAGTGATTACCAACCTGCGGCCCATCAAATCTTTCTATCTGGCCCCCTGATTATTATGATGATCTATATAAGGATCAAACTTTTTTTCAAGACTAAAAGAAATCAGAATCTCACGAAAAAGTCAGAATTCTAAAATAACAATTTTAATTACCAAATAAAGTATGACTTAATTCTCAGACTTATACCTTTCCCCACTTTTTTTATTTATTTGAATTTGAATTTATTTTAGGATAGCCCCTTGAGATGAAGCATCCCGTTTTCAAGGGGGTAAATTTGATCTCAGAATTTGGACTTTTTTCTCAGACTCTAAAACAAGTTCAGCCTTTAATTTTCTTTTCTTCTCTGTCTTTCTTTCTTTTTGCCACTTATGGTCTTCTGTGTTACCAAAGTGAGAACATGTGCAGGCTTAAAAATCGGCTGTTTTAATGATAGATTTTGTCTATACCTAAAACTACTTGAGACCCCATTTTTGGTGATAGGGGCTGATAACAAATAATATTATAAGTGGACCAAAGTATTTCATTTTAATTGTTTTGTAATTTTTTATCACTGTTTTCTAGCCCCATAGCATACCAAGAACAAAAAATCTGGTCCTTGTAAAAATGTGGTTGATGATCCCTGTGCAAAGGAACCAGTGCAGGATGATTTTGTGCTTTGACATGGTGGTTTATCCCATCAGAGGATGGGTACACTGTGGTCCAGGAGGGGCGGACATGGACGACAGCAATAATCAGGTAGGCAGGGGGTGTGGGTTTATGCGTAGGGCCCATGCACCAATGATACATGGACGCTGCTGCCTTTTGCTTCATGCTTCCCCTACTTTCTGTCCCCTTTCAAAACATCTCCACTGTCTCCTCACTGTCACTAAAGGCCGAAATGCACACAAAGTATATTTTAATAATGAGACAAGCTGTGGTATTGATCATTGGGGCTTTTCCACCACCTGGTATCTGCTTGGCTCGGTTTGGCTTTACTCAGCTTTGGTTTCCATTGGGGATCATGCCTAATGCTTGACACACTTTTTTGTATAACCACGAGCAGGGTCCAAAGCATCTGTCTGAGTTGGCTTAAGATATCACATAAGTAACATATAATGGAGATTGATCACATTTCTTTTGAGGCCATAACTTAAAATCTGATCAACATGTCACACATTCAGAACTTTTAGTTGACTAAAAACTCCATTGTAATGAGAATTGCAAGCAGTAATATTCAAAAGATATTTGCCTTATTATGTTTTACAGTGCAGAGGCAGTGAATTGAATCAGAAAGGGGAGAAGACATGAGGCGATGACATGTGGGAAATAAGCCACAGCTTGAAATCAAAACTGGGCTGCTTCGGTTCTCCATTGGGGATTTTGTATGGTACTTAGCCAAGCCCACATAAGACGTGAAGTTGACAACCAAATGGTCAGAGTATCACCACAGGTCTGGGGTATCTGACACGGAAATTCAATGCCTTCCTCCATTTTCCAGAATGCTGAGTGACTTCTCAAACTCTCTTCTACCTTAAGACATATGTGGATTTGCTGCTTAAAACTGTCTTGGAAAATCTATGCAAGCCAACTTTTGCACAGTCAATCAAGAGGAAATGATAAAGGAATCTATATTGAATTGGATCAGAAACTTTTGGCCCTTTTCCACTAGCACGTCTTTGCCCTACTCGATTTACAGCGTGTTTCCACTGGCCTGGTACCTCCTAAAACAAACTAGTTTTAGTACCTACTCCGCTCTGGTTCCAAGCGAGCTGAGTCGATACTAAAATATGACGTCACCAACTGCCGGCTACTGATTGGTCATACAATATCGTCATTGATGAGTCATGAGCGCGACGACCTAGCATGCTAGCGGTGGCTATCATTAGCTTACCCTCGTACATCTTTTCTTTGCAGCTCGATTGCTCTCGTCCTCGGCTTCATTCTGTTGTATAGCTTCCAAAACTCTCCTGCGCTTCTCAAGGGGTATTTCCTTCTTACCACCTGCAGCCTTCTTCTGCTTTCCTTTTTTACTCAGTTTGTGACAAAAAGCCACAGATTGTTGTGTGGCGCCCAAAATGACGTCACCGCAGTGCCGCTCAGCTGTTTACAGCAACACTGCACCCCGTTGGGCAGGTGACTGGAGCTAATGGAAAAGCAGCACAAGGCGAGTAGAGTAGAGTTGAGTAGAGTCGAGTAGAGTAAAGTAGGGCTAATGGAAAAGGGCCAAAAATGGCACTGGCATCAATACAATCTTATCCTTTCTATCCCTTGCCATTACAGTAAATCTCAACATTGATCAGCTCATACTGATGTTACTGGTTTTACATCTTTTCTCTGTAATGATCTGGCATGTAGCATGATTTTCTTCCTGTAATAACATGAGTTATAAGTGTTAACACAGCCTCTGCAAAGATCAAGAAGTGAACATTTTGCCTCCTATTTCCAAATCATTTCAAACTTTCATTTAGTTTGTCTGGCACTCTAGGCTATTACAGACTCAACAGAGACATACAAAATGCCAAAGTAATGTTTTTATATAACCTCATTACAGCAGATTGAACATAACTATTCAAAGGTCTCAAACTGAGTGAGTCTGCAAAGTTTGCAAATGTAAGAAAACAGAAAAAGAAACTGGAGACAGGCTGTGGCAGAGTTCAGGATTTACCTCACTGCAACCAACATCTGCCCTGAGTCAGGCTCCTTTCCAGATTCAGATGTTATAAGAGTGGCTTAAAACTTTTGTTCAGAGCTCCTCCAGATGTTCTTTCTTACAGAGGACTCCAGCCGAGCACAAAGAGGCTTTGATTTCAGACTGAATCATTGTTAATTTGATATTCAATCAGTGGGTGAATGACTAATTGTAACAATATTGTACATTAAATGAGAATCAATATGACTTCAGGGAGCAGAATGGATCCTAGATTGGAGTGTGTTTTTGTTGATTACATGTTACATGTTTAGTCTGCTATTTTTGCCCTGGGAACACAACCCACTCAATCATCAGGATGTGCTGAAGAGATCTCCATTAAAGGCAGCTGCAACCATGTGAAACTGGAGAAAAAGTAGAAAAGCACTTTCTCTTTCCCAGTTTTAACGGATTGCTACTCATGGAGTTATTCTGATTTCTGTGGAGGGGCAAACATTAAAAAATGTCCTATGATATTTGATTTTACATATTTATGTATTTTGTCTTCCAGCTTTGATCAGCAGAAGCACAGGCGGCCGCAGCTAATTTTGGAGATGTTTGATGCCTCTATCAGTGGGTTCAAAGCATTTAGAGAGGACACACTGACTTAAGATCTGTGCCAAAGGCAGCTTTATCCATGACCCCAATCACACAGGGATTTCCTGCGAAAAGTTGAAACTCTCACAAAAAAAAGAGACCTTCGGGTCGCAGCTGTGAGCTGCTTCAACAGTCAAAATTCCTCCAGGCTGGCAGACATATAAATAGCAAAGCCGATTCAGAAGAGACATGAAACACAAAAAGTTAAAGCACTGGCCTGGAATGATCTATGATGGGAATTTTGTAAGCAGATCTGTCTTTATGTTTTCAGATTCATGCCTGCCTACCAAGATAACTCAAAAAGTTCTCACGGATTTTGATGAAATTATCAGGGAATGTTGGTCACGGCACAACGACGGAGTATATTCTGGTGTTCACAGTTTAGATCCATATTTTTTAAAAGGATTTTTTAACAAAGTTTGGCAGGATAGCTTTTCAATTTTTTATATTAAGCTGAAAAAGATCAACAAAGACGCCATGGCAGAGGTTTGTGCTCTCAGAACAACTCTAATTTATTCTTTTTTCTGCTTTAACATCAAGCATTCAAGTCAAGATGTAATTGATGGTGGGTTTGTTTGACCCAGGGATGGAAAACTTCAAAATCTAAAGCCCCAGTCACACATTCCCGTTTTTCATGGTGATTGTGCACGATTGTCATAATCCTGATAAAACATGCTTTGGTCATGGTGTATGCGCTACTTGGTCTGGATCAGCGTTGTATAGTCGTGGATGAACAGCAGGGAACGTGGAAGGGTACCGACAGTTTTGAACTGTTCAAAACTGTCGTGGAGAATCGTCGCTCTCAGTATAGCAGGATAGATCCTAATGCAGTCCTAATGCGAACGGTATTAGCATGTCATGTACGGAGCTCAGTCGGGCTGATTGTAGCTCAATCCTGAAAGCTTTATGAGAACGACTGACAAGGATGTATCCGTTTGTGCCCCGACTGTGTCCCGTTCAAGACGGCGTAAGCGACAGGGCTCAGTCTGGGCTTACGTGATGCAAACTGAACTCGAAAGGGGCTTACATCATGTCAGCAGGATGGAAATTCAAGGAATCCTCGTCATATCGCTGTATTAACCTAACTGGAGCGGGACGAAAGCCCCCGAAGCGCTGTAGAAGTGCTACCGACGGTGTATTTACAGGGTGTGTCCAGGGTGAGACAGTTATTTCATCCCGTATCATAGCGATCACACCGGCCTTGTCAATTATGTAAAGTCGTGCACAATCGCCATGAGAAACGGGAATGTGTGACTTAGGCATAAGGGAGCCACATTTATGCTATCACTATCAGATAGCCACACTACAGCCTACATGACAATTATGATTTAAGATTTTAATTTAATTGAGGAATCAATACAGCTTTTCTAAAAAAAAATAACTTCTTAAAAAACATGTTAATTTAATGACATGGAATTCAACCTATTTGGTGCTTTTCTGTGCATATATTTAATTTTTTTCAATAAATTTTATGGCTTGGTCTTTTTTATGCACATAATTACATTAGTTGATGCATATAAATGATAAAAATATAATTAACAAAAATCAAGACCTCAGTTGCTCAAATGGTTCATTGAAAAGAACTACATATATCCCACCGATCTGACATAAAAATGGATGTCATTGGATTTTTCAGATTTTCATGGCAGAAATTGTCATCTTTTTCTCTACATTCCCAGCTTACTGATGTTTGTAGCAATCCCATTGACCACAATGAGAAAGCAGGAGGGCTTTGTGCAGTCCCCAGGCCACATTTTTCCCATCTGTGGTGCATAGTTAATACAAATCTCCTTCAAATAATCTCCTGATATCTGAATGGTAATTTTACTTCACATTCCTACAGCTCATGAGGAAACGGTTCTTCGAGGGCTCATCATGAGATTGTATAGAGACATACAAAGAGCACACACACACAATCTCCACCCGACAGTTTCTAAATCTGACTTGAGAAGGTATGTCAACCATTATAACCAATATTTACTGATCCGACAGCTTCTTCTGCCTTGTTTTTATCCTCTAGGATCACCGAGGCTCTGCTGCCGTATTTCATTTTCACCGTGTCACTCTTTCTCTTATACTGCTCTATCTCAAACCATTTTATTCTCCCACCTCTATATCTCCTCAAATCCTGTCTGCTCTGCATTGCCTCCCTGTTGATTCATATCCTTTTGTTGTTGTTTACTGATGTCTATCTCTATATCTCCACCTTTCCTTTCCCATCCCTTTCTATTCTAAACAAAATGTCCTCTGTCCAGTGTGTATCAAGTGAATCCATCTGTTTCTTTCATTCCATCACCCACCCCTCAATCTCTGGTCCTGGGTTTTATCTGCCTATCTTTAGCTCATCTGTTCTCTGTCTCTCCTGCCTGTTTTTATCTGCATCAGGATGTAGAGCCCCACACTGGTAAGTATGGCTCTTCCTCTCTTAGCATCCATCTCCTCAGCTGTCACTCAACGTCTTATCTTTAGTTCTTCTGCCAAACCTCTTTTCTTCAACCTGACTTCATCTGACCTGCTCTGTTTTAGACTCTTTCTGCAATTAAGCAGATTTTACCTTCAATTTATTTATCATCTGGTTTGTTTTCTTTATATGCATTTAAGAAATATTGGTAGCTTCAGCAGTGATCATCAACTATATGCATATTGGGGCAGTAAATCAAATAAGGAGCCATTATTTTGGTAAGTAGCATATTTACAATGGGTTTCATATGGTCCATGTTGTGGACACAGGGATTGTTTGAAAGAGCTAATGGGATCAAAATTTTAAAAAAGTTAGAATATACACATTTGTGAAAAAATACATTTTAATTTTATTTTTTATTTTCTATTTATTTGATTAGGACAGTGCACATCAATCAACAACTTCGTAAAACACATCATTGTAAATATGCCGCTATTAGCACAATAGATAAATTTCATGTGCTGTCCTAAGGCAGGTGATCATATAGAAAAAACAGATTAAAATAGCAACGCTTTCCACAAGACAGTAAACAGAAAACACAGTTTTAACAAACAAGATCAACGCAATGTGTTAGCAACAGATAACTCATAACCTATCTAAAAACATATAGCACAGCATTTAAAAAAATAAAAAATATCATTAAAATAGGTTTAGAAATGTCCAAAAAGTGAACCTTGGTGTAAAACCACCTTTCTTTCCCATTCTGACGCTTGGGTTGAACTTCAGGATGCCATTTTGACCATGTCTTAAAGCTAGGTAATGTTGGAAAACCAGCATGAATTTGAATGTAGCATCTCCTCAGGGCCATAAAACCGAAGAAGAAGAAAAAGCCTTGCAACAACGTCCACCTGCAGTAGCCTGGGTGGCAGCTGTCATGAGATTAGAGCCAACAGCAGAACCAACCAAGAAAAACAAAGTGTTCATTTTAGATTTTTTGTAAACCTGTCTTAAAATGTGCGGGATACTGGAGCTTGGTTGGGGTTGTGGGATGACTCCTGAGCAGGCTTCCCTTATTTTCAAAGCCAAAACTTGACAAGTAAGCATTCTCCAGTGGACTTGGATCCCTTTCAGCTTGGCTTCGCACACCGAATCAGAGTCTGGGAAAAAATGTACGCTCAGGAGGCGGGCAGAATGGCGATGGGATTTGATTGGTTTAAAATGTGAGCTACAAAGATTTTATTGGTTGTTTTTTTCCCCTGTTTTACTCGTGCTGTAGATAGCCGATATTTTTTCGCTCTATTTTAAGAACACATTATGAATTGATTGCCATCGGGTCATAAAGACCATTTCAACCACTGTTACAAAAGTGTATCTAAATCAGATTACCAACCCCAGCTTTAATGCCCAAGTTATCAGCATGTGATTGGCTTATTAGCTTTTTGCATGAATGGGCTATTGACTGGTTTACCTAATAAACTGGCCTGTGAGTGAATGTACAAATAAAAGCACATTTTTAAAGTTTATACTGTCCTTTATGTGACAGAGACTAGCAAATAAATAAAACCGTGAAAGACTCAACCAAAGCTGCAAAAACACTTGAGTTTCTTCTGATCAGCCCTAAAGGTTCAGTCCAGAATGCGTCAACAGTTCAAGGCCTCATCTGTGTTACCTTGCAAAATAAAAGGGAACCACTTCTCTTTCACTAAAAGCAGATTAGCATGCTGCTTTCAATAACAAAAGCCCTGTCTTTGTTTCTGAAGAGTCCAAAATGTCATTGCCTGTGGATGGAAACTAAAGAGTGGGTGTATGAAGTGTGAGAAGCAGAGGATGGGGTTATCTGAATCCATGTCAGAGCTGTGACCTCAACAGGACAGACCTCCTACTCGCAACCTCTCCAGTCACAGAGACGCACATGAACCACAGAGAAACACTCAGGCAAAGAGACAGAAGCAGACTGAAGGGGTTGGACAAACTGTTTTTGTCATTTAGCCGACGGCCACATTACATGCACTCTCTCTTTCATCGCCTTTGCACGTATTTCTTACATCTCTTTTCCCATTTGGCCTACGTGGTGAAATGAAAGAGGTCCCGTAATAAGACGAAGATGCTGCCAACTCCAGACATCCCTCTGGCTCTGACAGGCAGATAGACAGGCAGGCATGCACCTAGAAAATTACTGAGACACATGCATGCATACAAGAAGATGCACAGAGCCGATAACCAGGATGCAGAGGTGTATTTGAGCTAAATGGGAGGCATGAAAGTATGCTAAAATACGTAACTGTTTTGTCATTCTGGGATGAAATGAAGTTTCAACTCATAAATCTGATAAGTAATTTATCTATTATCTATTACCTAAAGCTCTGAAAGATGAAATATATCAAAGCTGTCTTAAAATATCGCATTTTTTTAAACAAGTCTTGCATTTACTTTTTTAGCTAGTGCATAGCTTGCCCCAGTGTCCTCTGTTTTTTCAAAGAGGGAAAGGTTTATTATGCTGCACCCCCACTCTGTTGAGTAAAGTCCACAATGTGCAGTTTCCGTGCAACTATGAGGCTTTAAACTACCACAATGTAGGATCCATGTTCCTACAGCCAACAGTAGCACGTATAAGGTCTCAGTTATAGGTGATAGTTGTGAAGCACAGATCCACAGCTATGAGTTGTGCTAACCACCTCCTCTTTCACTTTAATTTTTTAAAATCAAATCAGCCCTTGCAATTTACATTGGCAGTTACTTACGGTGTTACCTTTAAATGCAGGATTTTGATATAATAAGGGTGGAAAGCTGTCAAAAGTGGTGCTACCATCTTGATCCATGTTGCTATGTATCTCAACATGCTTGAATAGTGTCACATCAGGTTGTGTGCAGTGGATAGCATAAGCAGCTGCATATCAGAGGCAAAATGAAGTTTTGTTGCCAAGAGCATTTAGGTATTTATTTTGTCTTTTAGTGCATTAAAAACGCCAAAAAACATTAATAAAAACAAAGGTGTTTACATGGCGCAGCTTTAGTACATCCTCTACTGGTAAGTTTCCCACTGATATCATGGGCATGGAGATTTAAATTCCATGCTATTTTGGGCCTTTATTTTGAAGGATGGAAGGTTGAGCTGTGGTGTTCAGCTGCCACTGCAAATAAATGGTCAGGAAAACACCAAAATTGCACACTCACTCGTCTTGAAGCTGAAGCAGAGATCACTTGATCATCTCTCATATATTCTGCTTGAGTTTTAGCAGCATGTCGGGGGGGAAATATTGAGGCTTTCACTGTCTGCAAGCACATTGCTCAAGCTTTATACCAGTCATGTCTTGGACAAGTAAACAGAACTGTGGTCCGCTGGTGTTTGGTGATCAAAGATGTACTTTTAGCTTGCAGATGTCTTGTCTCTGCCATGGTAAAACAGCTGGTGACCTCAGCGTATATTGGTTTTTGCCCTGCTTCTGCCTTGTTGAAGATAAGGGAAAGATTAACATTGCTAAAACAAATAACCCAACCTTATGGGCTGTTACCACTGATAGCTCAACACTCCGCTCAACATGAATATGATGTAAATGGATGCGTTCCACGGCAAGAGATGGAATTATAGTGCTAGACAACAAATCAGTCCCATTTGTTGATAGGACTTTTAGTTATCGATAATTAGCATTATTGATTCATAGTAAGTACATTTACTATGTGTACAAAGCCTGTTCTCCGTGAAGTTAGAGGCAAAATTCTGAATCTGACCTGCACCTCCTTCACCTCATGGCACTGTCTTCTTTCATTTCTGAATTTGAGACTCCCCACACTGTGATTTTGATCTATTCAGGCAAATAGAACAAATAAACAAATCCCAAAAGATGCACATTATGAGAGTGAAGTATCTTACTTTGCCATATATACCAAAGTTGAACAATCATGCCAATTAGCAATGACAGTTGAAAGTGAACAGTAGTTTCTGTGGAGAAATGTGAGTTTAAATACAACACTGTCTCAAAGGTTTGCTTTATCACATGAGTAAACAAAAGATGTTACGATAAACACACAAACACTGATACACACAATCACAGCACATTCAGTCCTTCAATTGAACTATTTGAGGTGGTGATGAAATCCCACTCTGGTTTGACAGCAAACGTCAAAACAAGTCAAACTTTCACCATCAACTTATTAAGAAACAATGAGTTTCTTCATGCAAGAGTAAGCACTTGTTTAGGTGAGGTTATGTAACTGCTACGTTGGGATTTGTAGAGATTGAGAGCATGCAAATAGGTTTGGGAATGTGTGGGAGTGTTAGTGTCGAAATCATCAAAGCTGAGGTCAAAACTTGTGGCACACATACTCTAATGGGAGTATGAGGATGGATGCTGTGATAGATCGCCAGCTTGAAAATCACAGCAGCACACTTCAGCTGTCAGAGATGATGGACAAGCTGTCAACAGCAGACATCAATATAAAAACAAAAAAATAGCTCAGGAAAAAGTGAGCCCACATAAATACGTGGGAACAATAAACAAGAAAGATGATGTATGGGAGCAGATCTATCAAGAATCCTGTTTATATTTTGTAATAACATCAGAAATTGGCATTTGGACACTAAATGGTAATCTGTGAATCAACACAGAACTAAAAAATATATTTTACAAACCCCATACTGCAAACTCAGGAGGTGTGGGGCACTGGCATATAAAGTATATTGATAGTGTAGACCCATTTAGTACTGGCTTGACCATCACCTGCCATAACCTACCATTGTTCACCAATAAGAGGGTGGTTAATTCTGATCCATTTAGCCTTTTTATTGGGACTGGAATTCCAGCTTGTTTTAGAGATTTTGACCAATTGGATTTTCTTAGCAAATAATCAATTTAATTAATTCAGCTTCAAACAGCAATTCATTTAGTAGAGTTTTGCCATTTTTGCAACTTAAATATGACAGAAATTAACTAAAAACCTTTAAAATAGGATCTGACCCCGCACTGCTGCTAGTCCTTGGCAATAGATTGTTTTCAGGATACACGTTTACTTTAGCATGCACATTTTGTCTTGACTGGGGTTGTAATTTTAATCTTACTAGTAACCCAAATTGCTTAACAGTAAAATGGTGTAACACCATTTTGTTTGAAAGCAATTTTATGACAGAATGAGGGTGAAAAGCTGTCAAAGAGTGCCACTTGCTGTGCTAGTTTCCCCCCACATGTTTGCATGTTCCAGTAAAGACAAGTGATTAGCAGGGCTGGATAGACATAAATAAACTGCAGTATGCCCAAAGCCAAGTATGTACAATGCATTAACCTTAATCTGGGAACAAGTATCAAAAGAATATTTCTTTAGGTTCTGTATGTAATTCAGTGCTTAACACTATGGTTTTAAAATCCGTTGCTCAAACTTAATATAGAGATGCTCTGGGATACCCGTATTTCAGACTGTTCGAGTCATGTAGACTTAGCAAATACTGACAGAAAAACATCGCCCTGTGTATTGGTGCATACCTTGTAGACTGCTATTAAGCAAAAAGTAAGCAAAAAGCATTGTTCATCATCGTGCATCCAGCCTTACTCGTGGTGAAGAGACTTCTGTCTGGTTTAAGAGATCTTGATCATTTAGCTCAACTCCGCATAAGTGCAGGTGTTTGCCCACTGAACAGCTCCTTATTAGATTAAATCAGTGATCCTCACTATTTTTTGCAAAAGAGCCACATTAGCAGAGCAAAGTCAAGAGGAGAGCCACTTTTATAATGATATTCCAAGTCACGCACACAGATTAACATTTTTCTACATATAAACAAGTCATCCCACAAAAAAAGATACAACACAGCCAATACATTTTCAATTAAGACCATATTTACCTTAGTACTGAGATGAGCGGAAGCTGGCATGCATGTCTTTGACTTTCTTCATGTTGTATTTATAATTTGTTGTTGCAATCACAGTGAGGCATTCAAGATGAGCATGGGTCAGCCGGTTTCTCTGTTTCCTCTTAATAGTGTTCATGGTTGAAAAGGTTGACTCACATGTGTATGTGCTCATAAAGAAAGACATCACTTTCTGTACAAGTGGTTTCAAAGTGGGGAAGTCTGCTTCAGAAACCAAACTCCAAAAGTGACCAACACCTGTTCTGAGTTCAGCTTGGAGAATGTCATTCGTTTGCAGTTCAATTATTTCACTTTCCAAAGCAGCACGATTATCAGGGCAGAGCTGTGTGATGGTTGGAGTGAGAGAGGATACATCCACATGGGAAGGGTTTTCAATAAAATTGAAAATGTCCTTATGTTCATTCACATCACTGAATCTGGATTCAAACTCATCCTTCAGCTCCTCCAAAACTTCAACAAATCCTCCGTAGCTGAAGTGCTGATGTAGCGATGGGTCATTTGAGATTGTTGCTCTCAGTTTTGGGAAGTGGATGAGTTCTCTGTCAGGTATCCACAGAGCTATTATTTTGGTTTGGAATGCTCTGATTATCTTCAGCATGTCACTTGGAAGCTTGTCTCTCCCTTGGAGCTGCAAGTTGAGAGTGTTCAGGTGACAGGTAATGTCAGTGAGGAGGGCCAGCTGTACAATCCAATGTGGGTCTGTCAACTCTGGCTGGTGTTTCCCCTTGCTGTCCAAGAAAGTGCAAACTTCAGGAAGAAGGCTCAGAAACCGCTCCAGCACCTTTCCACGGGACAACCATCTTACTTCACTATGCATCAAAAGATCACTGTATTCTGTGTCATAGTCTTCAATTAACTGTCTGAACTGCCTGTGGTTTAGTGCTCTTGAAACAATATAATTTACTACATGCACAACCATTTGCATCACGTTTTTGAATTCACTGTTTCTGAGCTTTGATACAAGTGACTCCTGGTGGATAATACAGTGAAAACTGATGAAGTTGGGTATTTCATCTCTTTTTTTCATGAGGCCAACAAGACCCTTTTCTTTGCCTCTCATGCTTGGGGCACCATCAGTACACACACTTGCAAGTTTGGACCAGCCGATGTGTTTTTCCTCAAAACTTGCTAAAAGGGCATTCAGAATATCCTCACCTCTTGTTTGTCCATGGAGTGGTAGTAAGGACAACATTTCCTCTCGAAAATAGTTCTCTTTTGGGAATCTCTCCCAAACACACAACTGGGCAACATCGGTGATATCTGTGCTTTCATCCACGGCGATGCTGAAACACGGAGCCGCACGCAGATCAGCCAACAACTGATCATGAACGTCCTTTCCGATGTCTTCTATCCGCCTTGTTATTGTTGAATCCGACAACTGTAATCCTTTTATTTGTTTAAGAATCGCGTCCTTGTTGTCGAAGTCTTTGAACAGTATTTCTGCTGAAGCCAAAAAGCAGTCTTTTACCATTTCTGAGTCAGAGAATGTTTTTTTTGCCCGCACCAAAATCCACGCTATCTCAAAAGATGCCTCTGTTAAACACTCTGCAGTAGAGGTTGTTCTGTGAATAAGACGTTGCTGCACACAAAGTGAAGCAGTAAGCTGTGCCGTTTTTCTCTTTCTAAGTTCGCTGCCAGGTGGATAACTTTCATTGAAATTCGGATGCGCCGTTTTGAAATGGCGCTCCAAGTTGCTTCGCTTTGAAACAGGCGCGATTGTTTGCAAATCAAGCACAGAGGGTTGTGCCATGTAGAATAAATAAGAATTGTCTGTCCATTTCTCTTGAAATTTCCTGTGCTCATCTTGTATGCACCTTCCGCTTTTTACTCTGAACACCTGCAGCTTGCCTGCTTGTCCCCTCCGCGCCATGTTGATCTCGCTTATGCGGCTTCCACGGACTCTTTATCTTCAATATTCGTTCCGTCTGTTTTTTGTCTTTTTTGAATAAGAAATCGATCCATTTTGCAGTGGCTACCTGGACGATCGTGACCTGTAAGCGTGCACTGCACTGCGGTCAAGTGAGCCAGTGTTGCAAAAATGCTGTAAACGTGCTGGTTGCCAGGTTTGCTAGTTAACCCTCTTATGGAAACATAGTTAATTGAGGTGAAAGGCGAAACACAATGCAGATGCTGCCATTTTTATTGTGTATATGTATGCAGCACATTTAAAAAAAATGTATTGGCTGTGTTATATTGATATATTATAGCCTAAGCTGGCGTACCATGCGAGCCACCAATTAAAGCTTAACGAGCCGCATGTGGCTCGCGAGCCGCGCAATGAGTAACCCTGGATTAAATCATTACCTCCTTATGCTATTGATTATCAATAAAATATGAAAAAAAAGGGTTTATTAAGGGTTTGGAATTAGTTTTTTTTACTAAAAATATTTGTCTTTCCAGAGTTACACTTGCAACACATTGTAATCTTTGTACCATTTATGAAAGCTGGCCCAGGGATGGTATCTGTCTTAGGCCCATTAGTCATGCATCTTTCCTTACTCTCTCTCTCTCTCTCTCGCTCTATCTGCTTTATCAATAAAAGACAGAAAAGTGAATAAAAATGATTGTCATTTCAATCTAGCCAGAACCCTCCATGGTTTATTAGCTAAGTTCTACAGTATATTACAGTCATGTTTTATAACACATTTTATGATAAACTGAGGGTAGAAAGTTGATTAAAAGTGCTGCTAGTGTCTTGGCTAAAGGCTATATGCCCCCAATAGTTTCATGTCTCTTCACCAAGCATACAGGAAGACAGGCAAGTGAATTGGCTTGCAAAATGCCACTGAAGATGTATGAGGAATATAATATCTAGTTTTCATGCTTCAAATAAGACATAAGTGTCACATCATTGATGTAAGGGCCTGGGAAATAGGGAAACATAGGAAACTAAAGTGACACCATGTTGAAAACACTACATCAAACCAACTTCAAATCAACCAATTCTGGACAAAAAAGATCAAGTTGTGGTGGCAGTGTTTGACAGGAAGTAACAGTGCATGGTTTTGCAGTAACACCACTCATGCCCCTTACTGTGCAGGATGTTAAACCCTTACTAAAATCAGAACAGGCTACTTACAAAAACCATGGGATTTTTATTATTGTTATGATCGGATTAAAAAAAAACTTGACAGGTTTGAAAAGTCATCTGAACAAAAGCTTTTTTGGCCAAGCTGTAAATATGCATATTTCACTTATTATCATGTTGTATGTATATGACTTTGGGAGGTTTCTGCTGCCACTTCAAGCAGGCAATTGAGAAACTGCAATTTTTGACACTGTTACAGGCTACATTCTTCAACACTGGAGAATGGTGCTTGTGCATGTGCTGTTATTTGCAAAAGAGACCAGCAAGTGAGTTCTAACTACAGGTTGTCAATCATAAAACTGTTCATGCATGGTGCAAAAAAGCACTCAGTGCAGATATCTTGGCATCTAAATGTCCAAATTTGATGTTAAAAGTAAATCAAGGTCCCACTCCCTCCTGTATCTTGCTCTTCATGTTTCTTGCAAGCTACAATCAATGACACTTTTTGATGGACTGTAAATGGATGGATGGGAAGGAAACAAAAACTTCGAAACAGCTTTCAAGAGACATGACTTTATAATAACAGTTCTGCCACTGATTGATGGAGTCCTCTCTGATGGGTGAGACATCTCTTTTTCCATCTCATGAATATGTACAAACTCCTTAAAACAAACCCACCACTCTCACTGGTGAGTACCTGGAGCAGCTCTCCATACCTCATTCACTGCTCACAACAGTGACCTGAATATGTCTGTACTGATTCTGAAATTGCAACAGTACTGGCCAGTGACTGATGAAGCACAGCCTCCAAACTTACTGTGTACCACCACAACTGCTACTACAAGCTGTTCTGCACTGCAGGAGAGCAGTTTTCCTCTTCATTAGTATGTAAACTGGAACTCTTATGAATTTTATATAGGGCTACCCAGTCAGCCTACAAACTGGGGGCACATTAGTCACCATTATACAAAGTCTACTCAAAATGTTAAGTCCCAACAGTCAAAAATGTGGCCTTTGTTTTGCATAGTTATGCTTGAAATTAACACTGTGCCACAGAAAAAGTGGCCATTATTCTATCAGCCGATCTCTTGTGTTCCTCAGAGCAATCTAGGATCACATGCATTTATTTTATTGGTCTGAAAACGATTGCAGTTTGCTCATTTTGCTACAATTTGGCTCACTGCATCACTACTTCATGACTAGGGGCTCTTGTGAAATGAATCAAAGCACAGTAAACAGAAAATAATTAGCAGGGGAAGCATTACTAAATAAAGTCTGGCAGTGGATTGAATTCACAGGATAAAAGGTGGAAAGGGGTGAAACTGGCATCCCTTTGCAGAAAAGCACTATAACCCTGGACTTAACCTTTTAAGAGCTTTTTCATTTCCTTCAGTTATCTGTGGATCATCACTGCTGTCTTGCAATATTTCTTTCACTCTTGCTTTTTGCTTCACTAATCAAATGGAAAATAAACTTTTACACTACGCTACTGTGGAATTTATGACACATGCATGGGCCTAAAAAAGAAATAAGGCCTTCAGACATGTTTACATGGAAAGGTGTCAGAGTTAAGGGGCTGTTATATCACAGTAAGAAGAGGATTTCCGTGCCTTGCTCAAGGGAATTGACAAAGTCAGCTGGTTCTTCTCTGGACAGGAGCAATTCTTGGTTCATCCTGCAACTCTACCAAATCCCTCCACACTAAGATACTGACCCATTAACAGCCATATACTGCAAAGTATATTATTTCCTAATTTTATTCTATCGTGTGAAATCTTAACCCATTTAACCCATAATATCCATGCTATCCCATCCTAACCAATTATTGCCATTGTCTTCCAATCCTATCCTCATCTTTCCTTCCCTATGCTATGCTGTATATAATATGGTAATCTCTGCTGTCGTGGTGAATGGTAAATTAACTTGAGCTTACACAACCCTTTTCTGGTCTTTCTGACTACTCAGCGCATCTATGCCACAGGTCACATCTGACATTCTCTTCCAGATGGTTATAGTTTCTTTGAATGTTATCCATCAGTATTCGCTGACACATCCTAATAGTGCTTTCATACCAATTTCCATGCCACTCATGCAGCACTGGTAGAAACTTTGGGTTTAGTGTCTTACCCAAGGGCACACTGCCATGTAAAAACGGCTGGTCTTGAACCTACAACCTTCATATTACTGGTAGAGTCAGCAACCAGACTGCCTAATGTATCATCCCTTATCCTATCCTCTCCTTCTTTGTAAATGTAACCTTTATACAGGGATAAGATAACACAATATCCTGGAACATGATCTTTTTGGAAGAGCTAAATTTATGATACAACCAATACCAGGTTAAATAAAAGCGTGTAGGTATATCCTCAAATATATCTTTGAACAAAAGAAAAGCTAGTTTATGGCAAGAGCTGTGAGGCCTCAAAAAGGATATCACAATAAAGATGAAAACAATTCAGTGTCCCTGGAATTCATTAGTGCCCTCAACTGAACCAAGTTTAACCAGTAAGTTTAATGTTGCATTCCTAATTACAACTTTTGTTAAACTATCGCTATAATTGAGTTAATGGATTTATTCATTTTGCATTAGTCTGAAATGAAACAGGAAACACTAGGTAGACAGAATGAGGTTGAGAACTCCAACCAAAACTCAGCCTTCATATTTGATGCTGGTGCTATACGAGCTAAGCAACCCAGTACCTCAAGAGACCCCGGGTTCAAAGCTGTTTTTACATAGAAGCCTGATATAAGACAAAATCCCCTCGGTCAATGGATAGCTAAAATGCCTCAGGGCAGAGAAGTCCAAACTTAAAACCTCCTTTACTGCACATTTATTGTACTGGTGGTTATTGTGGTTAAGCCTACACAAGCGTTTTCCCATAGTGACGTCAACTATGTGCCTTAGATGTATGTTTAAGCATTATCCAAGACCAGGGACCTCTCAAGGGTGTTTCCTTTGTCTTAAGCCTTTTGAGAAGTGCATACTTTAAAAACCACAGAGACCCTCTAAAGGAATAAAAACGCTCAATAAAAGAGTGTCCTAACAAAGAGGGCTTCAAAGTTGGCCATAGAACGAACCCAATTTCCAGTAAGAGCCTGAGAATTGTCTTAGAACCCTTGTCTGGCAAAAATTATATATATATATATATATATATATATATATATATATATATATATATATATATATATATATATATGTATGTATGTATATACATATATATATATACATTAGTGCTGTCAGACAATTAAAAAAATTAATCTAATTAATTACTGGATTTATAATTAATTAATCTAATTAATCGCATTTTAATCTCATATCTGCTTAAAAGTCCCCAAATAAAGAATTTGAATTCTAGGATATTCTAAAATTGTAGTACATGATTAATCAAATGAATACACTAAGAAGTGAAGATTTCTAAATCCACATTTTTATTGGTGACTAAATAAAACCAAAGTCAGGGCAACTTGTCCAGAAAATTCTAAAATCAATCAGGCAACTCAAATTACACTTTAAGTGTGTTTCATAAATCAAATTCAAAATAAGAAAAAGGTCGAGGACATCCAGCAAAACAATTAGGCCTGATGCATTAGTAAAGAATTCAGTAAATATAGATAAATAAATTCAATAATAAAATAAGACGAAGTCTTGAATATGCCATTCCTGTTGTCACCTGGGCTTTGTTTGGTTTGACTAGAGACGCATGTGTGAAGTGACATGCCACTGCCATGTACGGGTCCTCCAGCTGGCCAATATCAAAATGTTTGTGTGCTATGATTAATCGCGATTAATTTTTATAACACATTAATTTGCGGTGTACTTAATTAATCTAATTAATGCACTAAAGTGACAGCCCTAATATATATATGTATATATATCTCCTATCCCGTCCCACTCCCAGAGAAAAACTCCCGGGCCGGAGGAAAAAAATTAATCTTGTCCTGTCCCACTCCCGTAGAATGACTCCCACTCTCATTTCACTCCCACTCAACATTACTCCCACTCCTGTCCTGTTCCCGTTTGAATAAAACCAAACATGTTGAAAAACTGTTGCATTTTTATTTTAGGTAAAAAGTGCAGTGCATATAAAAGACATTGCCTTTACGTTTTGTTTTTTAACTTTGTGCTACAGCTCTCTTTTCGACGTGTCGTCTTCTCCCTTCATGTTGTTTTGCTATGTGTGTCGCCAGCAGCCCATGGATAAATTATAAGAACTTATAATACATCCATGTGGCAGCCGCCCCGAGTCCCTTTTCACTTCCGGTGGTGACAGGAAGTCAAACCACTTTTGTAGTTCTTTTGTGTTGCTAGCGCGGTCAAGAGTGTTGGCTCTCACTGAGAGAGCCAATACTCTTCCCGTCCCGTCGCGATTACGGAATTAAAAAATGACTCCCATCCCGTGGGATTCCCGCGGGAATCACGTGACCCACGTGAATTCCCGAAAAATGTCATCCTCTAGTTCAAATGTGCCTTCTTAAAAGGTTTTCTTAGTTATAATAATAAAGAAAAAACTTTTAAAACAATTAATGTTTATCTGAAACAAACCCTGACAGTTGAGGCTGTGCTGTATTAAAAAACAATTTTATCTTGACATCCCTTCAGACTCAGATTTTGCACTGTTAAGATCATTAAGAGTAAAATTACCAAAGCCCTTTGAACACCTTCTGTCTCCTGCCTTCATAACTACTTCCTCTACTTCCAGCACGTTCAGCAACTTCCTTGTCATTCCTGCTGACAGCCTCTCGCAGGTGTGATGTTGTTTCATAGGGCACACAGAACAATGAGGAGGTCACTGATGAGGTCATTATTAAGCATAAAGGCTTTTGACACTGATTCTTCAAACTTGTTGAAACCTGTCCTTGAAAATACGAAGTATGACTATTAAAATTTTCGACTGCTTTTATGAGAATAAAATCACATGGTTCACAGTCACATTGCGAGTTATATATAATACAAGTTGGATATTCATGCACGCCAGCTGTAAGCTTCCAGTAAGTGATGTCTGTGCTTCACTGTTAGCCTCTGATTGAGGTGCAAGTTTTTGCTTTTCAATCCTGAAAAGTTTAAAGATTGGTGGTAAAATACTTCCCGTAGATAAGTAAAACAATAAATCAAGCATGTGAGTTAATTAACATCGTAAAACACAAACACACTCTCTCTAAAAAACAGCAAAGAAATGGGCTCTGACAATATAACTATGGGCTGTGAGAAAGGAGGTACAGGCAAGAGCATTGTTCAGTTGGAAAGTCAGATTTAAATACTGTATGCATAAGAATATATAGAATATCTCCTCAGTCTGAAAAGTCTACGCAAAGTGCAACTTAAAGATTGATGAATTGAAAAGTATGCAGAAGCGACAGAGTGTGAATATTGATGGGATTTGATGACAGTTCATGTCAACCAGAGTGTTTGGTGTGTGTTTTAGTGCCATAGGGTGTCTATTGGATGACTATATTTAGTTCCCCCACCCCCTGCTGAGCTGTGACAGGGTCTAATTCTTCTCTGCTTCATTTTAAATGGACTCTTTGAAAAGAATTATCTGCTGTCACTACAATTCTCTGTGGACACTGAAGAGCGTATAAAAGTCTTCATCCCCCATACAGCCACACGCACACAAGAGTTTGCACACAGCACTTGATTTGTTCCCTCCCAGTCTATTGTTTTCTCATAAAGCAACACTGTCCTTCCCTCAATAAAACATAACCAGAATTTAAATGAAGCCTTAACAGCTAATAACAAAAATATCAGATGAGTACTTGTAGAATGCAAATCATCTTTGGAATGGAAAAGAAGCAACAGTGTCGGATTCTTAACAGCTTCCTATGAGACTAAAATCGGTTTTGTACCTTTCCAATGATATAAATTTAAGACGCGCCCCTCTGATTGAGCAGCATGTCCAGCATCACAGCCTCATTCCAATTTTCCCGACAAGGCCTGCGCTGTTGCGATAAATGCTAAATCAATCTCTTCTGTTTTGTGTTGTTTGTTAAAACACAATCTCTTAGCAAACACCCATCTGGTCTGGACCTCTGACACTCAACAAATAGAATTTTACAGAGAAGCCGAGTGGGCAAGAGAAGAAGAAAGAAAAGAAAAGAAAGTGGAAAAGTCATTGGAGACTGAAATATGAAGGAAAAGCAGGTTAGAAAAGAGATGTCAGAAAAAAGCAAGAAAATGAAGCAGGGAGAACAAGGGCGCAGGATGAAAAACTCCCAACAAAGAAAACAAATAGCTGATGTTGTGCTTACATTCCCGTCTCTGCATTTATCAACCTCTGGCATTCTCCCACAGTGATTAACTTTGTTCTCTAATGCTTTGTAGTTCTTCTTGTCAAAGCTTTATTTTTTACATTTTTAGGGAGAAAACCAATTTGATGCTGCTTTCCATTGCTGCTTTTTTTTGCCCCCAAGCTGGCGACCTTGGCTTGATAATTATGCAGTTGAAAGTGTTTGGAAAGTAAACAAGAGAGACCCAGAGAGGAAAGGGAAAAACAGATGCCGAGCCTTGACAGAGGTGCTGAGATTTGCTTGGGAAAATTATTAACACTGACAAGTTAAATATGCTTCCAGAGCACAGCTAAAGCAGACTCATCCTGACAGATTTAAGAACAAAATCTGACAAGATGTGGAAAAGTACCTGGTGTTAAAGGCATGTCTTAATTTAAAAATGTTTCCAACTAGTGGTGGGCGACATCAAAGCTGCTCTCAGGGTCTTGAGGGGCTGGAGCCTTTCCCAGCTGACACTAGGCAAAAAGCCAGTCACAGGGCTGATATAGAGAGACAAACAACCATTCACACACACAACAAGCAGCAGTTTAGAGTCACCAATTAGTCGAACAAGCTAATTGGGAGGAAATCAATCTACCCACAAAAACCAACACATGCACAGGGAGAGTGTGAAGACTCCACACAAGGAGGCCCGACCAGATCAGAAAGTCCAACCAGTCACCCTCTTGCTGTGAGGAATCAGCTCTACCCGCTGCATCACAATGCAGCCTTTTGCAATGCATACATTTTTTTAAAATGTAT
The DNA here is from genome assembly GCA_036419115.1 of Scarus forsteni. Lineage (NCBI taxonomy): Eukaryota > Metazoa > Chordata > Actinopteri > Labriformes > Labridae > Scarus > Scarus forsteni. Next base: position 8,225,277 of record JAZDUH010000066.1, on the reverse strand, counting down.
TTTTTGGGCATTTTGTGCCTTTATTGATAAGAGAGAGACAGTGGATAGGCTTGTGAAAGGGGTTGAGAGAGTACGGGAAGACACTCTGCAAACTGGTCACATGTGAAAGCGAACCTGGACCAGCAGAAGCAAGTACATGGGGTGCCTGGCTGCTAACCACTCCGCCAAACCAGCACCCCATGCAGCCTTGCTATTATACTAATTTTGGCAGAATAGGCCTCACTAGTTTAAACATTAAGTTGGTCCTTGTGTACCCGTGATGCAAAAGTTTATGGAAAGAATGCTACAGGAACCTCAGCCTTCAAGCAACTATGCTAGGGTGAATCAAAGTACAACTGCATTTTAAGATGCTTGAACAGCAGTCTTCATGTTCTGCTCTGATGCTCATAGAGCAGAGCCAGGGGGACACACTCTTTTTTACAACAAGGCACCACCTCCTCATTGTGTCAGAGTGCTGTTCATGTTAACAGTTCGAGTGAATTTGTGCGTTTGTCCTCACAAAACTTGATTCACGCAACTAACTGAAACATTGAAGGGGTCATATTGTGTTTTTATTAAGATTTATATGCCCCTTAGCGGGCGGCACAGTGTTGCAGCAGGTAATGCACGTGCCTCACAGCAAGAAGGTCCTGGTTCGATTCCCGGGTCGAACAGGGGCCTTTCTGTGTGAAGTTTACATGTCCTTCCTGTGCATGCGTGGGTTCTCTCCAGGCACTCCGGCTTCCTCCCACAGACAAAAACATGCTCATTAGGTTAATTGGTGACTCTAAATTGTACTTAGGTATGAGTGTGAGTGTGAGTGGTTGTCTGTCTCTCTATGTGGCCCTGCGATCGACTGGCGACCAGTTCAGGGTGTACCCCGCCTCTCGCCTAATGACAGCTGGGATAGGCTTCAGCCCCCCTCCCAACCCTGAAAGGGATGAAGGGGTATAGAAAATGAATGAATGAATGTCCCTTAGCACATTTAACAAATGTTTTTCCATTATATATACATCTTTGGGATAGATAACTAAATACATGCCATAGGGATGCCCCCCTCCTTGTAAACAGTGCCAGTAGCTGCCTGAAATGGCTGACTTCCCTTCTTTCTAATATGAAGTTCTTCCACTGTTACAGTCAAGTTCAATTTGCAGTGGGAGTCAAGCAGACAAAAGGCAGATCCACTAAAAACATGGTGCAAAACCATGTTAAACTGACCAAGTACCACAGAGTAGACCAGTCAGTCAATCAGAGCAGATGGGGCCCAGATGTGGAAGGATACCTTGAAGTGACAGCTGCTCTACCAGAACCTCTTCGACAGTAAGAGAGAGAAATGAGGCAGAACAAAGGGAACTCGATAGGAAACTTGCCATGTTTTATGCTGATACGCCCTTAGGGATTTTATTCAGTCGTGCATTTATTGAATCAATTTTGTATTTTTCTTTGTCTTGTGATCTGGCAATCTATCCGGAAGAGATTAAAAAAAATGCACAAAACAAAGTTTTGGAGTGGGTGAGCAGGCTTATAGGTAATCCCCAACTGAACCTATTAGATATAGATTCTGTTCAGCTGCAGCACAAAGTAAACTCCATTCTTAATGACTGTTCTCATCAGTTAAATGGCGAGTGTCTGATTCTTCCCTCTGGCTGTCAATTTGTTGCCAGTGAAGATAAAACAATCTTTACAGAAACTCTTTGGTGCCAACATCTATAACTTTACTTCCAGCGAGTACAAGATGATGCTCTTTAACTGAAGAGGAAGATTTTAGATCACAGAACGGTGTGTCTGTAAGCACTTTATCGTAATGTGTCTTACTTTAACTGTGATGCTGTTTTAAAACATTTTTAGGAGTTGTTTTGATTTATTCATCTGGAAGCATGTGGTATTGTGTATTGCTGTAATTGTTTTTTAATGTCAGGTCGCTGCAAAACAATTTTACCCTTGAGGTACTAATAAAGGAACATTATTGATAGTGAACTCAATCAGTCATTGAAATTGAATACATGAACCGAAGGTGTGTGCCTCCTCTGCAGGGCTCCTCTGTCAGGGGCTTTAATCAAAGTTATGTGCTGAAACGAACCGACTCACTTTGTCTCAAACCCTGCTCAGTCGCAGTTTGCATCTCTGGAACAATGACACAGCTGTGGTGTTTGAAATAATGGCTTGCCTAATTCCAGTCAAAGACAAAAGAGCAGATCAATGCTCCGATTATAGTCAAAGGGGCTGTGATAAATGCTATGAATCCATACACTTGCTGCTAATTGTAAATGGAAAATTGACATGAGCTTGTATAACACTTTTCTAGTCATTACACTTTTTACACATCTATCAATTTGCAATCACAGTAAGCCATGGAGGTTTGAAGTTGCTGTTTCTCTTTCAGTATTAGCACATCACATTAGTGCTCCTTGTACACATTTACATTCCAATGACAACATTTTAACCTGACACGCTAGATCACAGGTGTCAAACTGATCCAGTTAAAGGCCACTGTGGCTGCAGGTTTTCATTCTAACCAAGCAAGAACACACCTGATCCAACAAATCAACTGTGTAAAGACAAGCCAGTAGAATAAATAATTTGCGACAGGTATGTTCTTGCTTGGTTGGAATGAAAACCTGCAGCCACAGTGACCCTTCACTGGATTAGTTTGACACCCCTGTGGTAGATGGACAGTTCCATTTATCCGCCACAGAAAAATTTTATGGAAAGAGCTGCTCAAAAACAACAGACAATCCCTACCAAGTTTCCTGGTAAACTTCTGAGGAGAGCATATTTTGACAAGTATCCAGAGTAACCATGATGACCATATACACACCTGACATGTTTGTGGAGGATTTAAGAGTTCTCTCTCAGTTTCCCAGCAGTGATCCCCAGCCAGTAAAAGAGCAAAAAACACGATTTCCCATAAGACAAGCTTCAACTGACATTATTTGCTCCTCTTTCAAAGAATAAATTGATTCCATTTCTGATAAAAAAAGAAGATATTGAGACGGCTTCAGGAGTCCCCATGGTTTTCAAACATGCAGTCACTTCCTGTTATGTCCACAGTTCCCGCCTCCCTTCTCTGTTTGTTCCGTTAAGCATTTAACCAAGTCAAGTCATTGAACAATGGAAGTTAGCGAGACCAATGTTCAGGATTTCAGAATCAGGCAGGTCTGTTTGCTCTGCAAAGTCAGATGATCTCTAGGTACCATAACTTTACCAGCTCATAACTGGAATGGCTTTAAAGATGCTATGAGTTTTTTAAGTAATTACAAAAAAGTCTCACTTTTAGATATATGCCTGATCAAAATACACACTTTAAGATGAGTTTATAGCATCAAATTCTATCAATGCTATTCCATAGCTTCGCGGTCTGGTCGGACAGGGCTGGATTGGCCTGGATACTCAACTTCGGGAACAAGACAATTCAAACTAGAGCAAATTTATATTATTCAGACACGTCTTAGAGCACCGGGCTGTAAGTAGAGATATCTCGCCGGCTACAAAACTACAATACTAAGTTTTCCAAAAATTGCTTGTTGTCACACATCAAAAACTACCGCTACGTAACTAGAAAGAGATACATTACCTCGTCGCTTTGCATCCTGAAAGTTGTTGAAAAAAGAAGTTGTACAGCAATGCAGAGTTCTGAGGAAGGTTCGAGCTGCATTCATTAGCATCACAACAAACGACCGCTTTGGCTTGGCTCACGTCTTTAAGACAGTCGCCTCGCATGCTCATGGGTAGCAGAGTCTTTATGTCGCCGGAAATAGATTCTCCTCATAGCACCTTTAAGCAGGATAGGACTTAATTCACACTTCTAACATCCTCGTTCTGATGTAACTAGAGAGCATCATAAAACCCTTAAACATCCAGTCAACCAAAGAGGGACTCTACCAATGACACTACCATCACCAGTTTGAGTTACATACATCACATGGCTTCCTGTCTTCATGATAGAATACCCAGTTCTTAAAATAGTTGGATGCCTCTATTATGAATCAGTCAAACAGTGAATAATTATATGTGATATACAATCACCTGTGAGTATTAATCTACCCTGTGCACTATAATTCATCTGTAAAATCTGTCAATTGCCCTGTCCTGTAGGATTTTGTCCAGTATATATTTTGTACCTTATACTTTATCTATAACTATCCATTTGCACTGAAAAACAGAAGCTCTCCAGTCTTGTTGTACCTTCAGTATAACATTAATAAAGGGCAATCTTTTCTACTCTATTCTAAACACAAAGTAAGCTGCATTTTAATACAGCTCAGTGGCACAAAAACAAACCATCAAAAGATTCAACTAAAGCTTCATCATCCTTAAAAGTGCACACACTGATACCCGTTTTGTTTCCTTTTTGGATTTAATGCATACATTTAAAGCATCATAAAGGCTGGTTGAAGAGAAATTTGTCATACCAGAATAAAATGCTATTACTACAAAGACAAAAAACGACAGTGTTATGAATTCTGCTCACACTGCACTTTATTTTTAACCTGTTTTTGTTACCACATCTATAAACTAGCAGGCAAAGCTCGATTCTCAAAAACAAATACATACAAAGTCTGGGGATTAAATGTAAGGCATGGATGGAAAATTATAAATCAAAAAATGGATAGAGGAAACATCAATTTCATGCATAAAAGATTGTACACTGTTGGGGCAAATAAAATTAAGGCAGAGAAATGGAGAGTATTGCCGTGTGCCCTGCAAGAACAAGGATACTATAATACCAGTGTGTACATGCAACGGGTCAGTAATCACATTTATTCACTACATCTGTTATGTAACCCTACCTTGTGCTATTTTTGAATCATGGCTTGCACATTTATATTGGGCTACACAACCATAAGAATATTCTGCTGCATACAGACTTCTGTTTTCTTTAGGTGAAGCCATTTGCTCAGTCAAAGGGTTTCTCCTGAGCCCTCGTCACTCAAGGGAACCTATAATACTTTCATGACATGTTAGGATTATATTTGTTCTTTATGCCAACAGCAGCTCAGTTTGCTGGATGCTGGTAAACACAAGATATAAACCAAACACAAAAAGATAGTGACGGGACAGGAGAGGAGAAAGCAGCTTGCCTGAAATAACAATGATTACTTTATGTACACTGAACATAGGGATAGTCTCAGGTGGCTGTTTCTGAATCCTGTTATACACATATTTAAATTCTCTCAGCTCAGTCGAAAGCTCAGAAAAGACCAAGAAGATGAATCAAGCTCTATACTCAACATGCAATCATAATTTTACTTGGTAAATGATAGTTGACACTAGGGCTGAACAATATGGACAAAATTTCATATCTCTATATGCAGTGCATTCAAGGGCTATCATAAAAATTAGATTTGTTGTACCTTCCAGAGCTGTACATGCAGGGCGAGCACAGGGGAAATGTATATCATTTATACTGTTGCTTTTTTGATATTATTGTCTTAAATCAATACAATAACGATATATCTTTCAGCCCTAGTTGATACCCACTGACATGAGCTTGATATGTTTTAATATGTCTGCTTTGGTTGACTGTTTATTCCTTTGTACAGCCAAATGTTGCCTGGTGGGACTGTTAGAAAGTAACAGTGTACATATACTGTATATTTCATTATTCGGAGGAGCAGTTCTGTAGTAATATTTTTATTGCAGTTTAGGAATTTTTTTAACTAAATATACAAATCCTCAACATTTGCTTTGTGAGTTAGTGCAGCCTCCAGCCACTAGTTGGCAGAAGACAGTCATTTACTGTTACTCTCCCTCCCTCTGTCACATTTATTGTCATTCTTTCTGCCACTGGGACTCTATTCTTGTTGCAGGGACCATCTTATACATAAATAACACTGGTTAGAAACTGTTTTTTTAATGCAAACAATATTGCAGGCACTTGTTACTTCAATTTTTCTCCAGCTCCTAAATCAAAATACTGCCAAATGGTTGTGCTACAAGATGCATTGACTAATATCTTTTAACTTTGGAGCCCTGTGATTGGCTGGCAACCAGTCTAGCATGTACTTTGCCTCTTACGGCAAAGATGGATGTTTGCTAAGGGTACAAATAGAGTACAAATTCCAGGCGAAAACAGTTTAATCTAATAGTTACTGTTCAAAAAAGGCAAATGACCATACAGATTACAAAAGACAAGAGTTCTTGGAAAATGGTAGTCATCACTGATTGATTCATATTTTGTTTTCAGGGAATGAATACTCTAATCTTGCAGTGCAGCAGGATCAGCCTGAATCAATGTCTATAATCCAGCAGATCGATTCTACCAAAACTCATAACTGCAATGATGCTCAGCCCAAAGCAGCACAGCCCAATCAGCACCCTTTAGAGCAGGAAGGAGGGGGAGCTATGATCAAGACAACAGCAGGAAGTGAATGCTCAAACAGGGGTTAGCATACGTGCTAACATCTGCAGTAGCTGAACAAACGCCCATTTGGTTTTGACTTTGTCTTTTTGTGTAAAGAAAGTTCATTAGGGTTAAAGGAGAAGCACTTAAGAACATAACAAATCACATGGTTAGCTACATAGCTGGCTAATAGCATTGAGTAAAAGTGCAGTTAGTCTCAAAATTGAACAAAACAGATGAACCTTTTACTTTGAAATGCAACCAGGGAGTTATAAAGTGCCTTATGATCAGGCCTAGGAAGTACTGATAGGCAGAGCCAGCTTCACTGTTGCTGCTTTGGCACACACAGCTTGAAAGTCTGTATTTTTGGAGCAGGAACTAGATTCGTGTTACATTAAAGACTGGAAAATTAAACTGTTTATGCCATTTACCAAAAATATGTGTGTGTATTTAGCCTGTTTAGGCTCAACTCAGCAGAGCAGAGGAGCCACCCTGTGAGAAGAGGAACAACAACACAGCGTGCCACACTGTAATTGTGTAATTGTAATTGTATCATGACGATTATTTTGTTTTTATGAGCATGAAAGGCCTAAATTGCATCTTATTTAAAAGACCATGTAGCTAACAAACTCCCACATGAACTGTGGTCAGTCCATACTCAAATCTGCTCCAAAGCAAGGTGAACAAAAATTAATCAACAAGGTATTATGTGGTGCTGATTCTGATGTCTGCCTCCATGGTAACTAACCGCCTCTTTGACCCAGAATGATGAGGCTCCTGATATTCAATATGGAGGATGGGTTATTCCGGGTGACAGACAATACACCCAACAACAGGATTATGTGATGCGAAAAAAGATAAATAAACTGTGCTTTTTTTTTGGACATCTCTTACTTAGCTTCAGTTTATAGTCTGATTTTAAAATTGCAACAGGCGTCAATGAGATTTGTGTGGAAATGATTAATCTAATTTGCAATTAATTGTTTAGCCCTACTTGACATGGACTAACATAAGTTTGTTGGACCCAATTTCGGGGAGAAAATGACAGACACTGCACATCTACTCTCAGCATCCAGTTTTTCATGTTTACTGATCTTTCCCTCTTCATTTCCTTCTCCATTACTCTACAAACAACTTCTGCTTTTTCTTTTAGCTTCCTCTTCTTCCATCAAACCTACAATCAGCCCTTTTCAAACACTACTCTTGTTGCCTAATTACGTTTGAGAAAACAAGTGAGGAAGTATTCAAAGCACTGGACAAAGAATTATGAGAAAAACAAAACTAATGAGATCAAGATGCTCTATTGTGGCATTATTACAGCTTTACCAGGCTTCAGATTACAAATGCTCTAATTTAGAGTTACAGGTGCTGACGGTGTCACCTCAAAGAAAGCATGATGCGATGAGTGGGCTGAAATGCTGTTTGCTGCTCTTTGCTACGTGCCTACATCATTGTGTGGAAGGCCAAGTGTAGAGGACCAAGACAAGACTAGAAAATGACAATAAGGTGAGAAAGGGATAAATGGCAGTTTGTGAAGCAGTGTACTGAATTAAATGTCAAGTCTATCTCTGTTATCTGCCTGCATTACTGTGCTAATTCCCACAAAACAGACTCCCACAGACACATCTGCAGTCTGTTTGAAATATGTGAGAAATGGCTGTGTGCTCCGCTGGGTGAAAATCAGCATTTTTTCACAGTATGAGATCAAAAACCATTTCTCATTGGTGCATGGCACATAGAACTGTTTAAGACATGCAACTGATCCAGCCCCATCTCTCTCTTTGCCCTGTGGCTGTTTTCCCTCTCTGAGTTACACAAGCGGAGCGTGTTTTCAGTCTGTAACCCTGCTTTTGAGAAATTATGCTGCATGAAGGAGTCGTACACTATTGAGTGTGACAGCTCATCTGATCTACATACTTTGGTTAACATCAGCAAAAGTCCCAAACCATTTCCTCCTCTGCATTTCTTTTTAACATCATTTTCTACTTCTAGAAAAGTCAGCATAAAAGTATTTGGAAGAAGAGCAGGCACTAGAACACGGAGAGCCCCCCTTCAACCTGGGAGTCCATTTGGCAACCCTCTGCTGTAGGGCAACAGCACTACCTGCTGCACCACTGTGTAGTAGGGCTGTTGCCTTACGTTTGATATTCAAACAACCGTTCAAGCATGGGGAAATCTGAGGAGTGCTGTGTAGAAGTATTTTGAGTTCTAGACCGTTGATGACAACTTTAAAACCAAAAACCAGGCTGTATGAGGGTTACATGCAAAGTAGCTTACTCACTCGTCCTCCACATCAAACCTGCGGGCCCACCTCTCATGTTTTCATCCAAGCTGTGCAGCAGTACTTCACCAAGACAAGATGGTCTCTATCCCTAACTAACCGAAGATATTCTGGGCATAACTGAACATCTTCTGTTATTTGCATGTATGTTGCATAAATGAAATGGTGATAAAAACGATCAAAATATCTATTTCTGTGTCTAATCGCTTTTATTTATTGTAGAAAATTAGTATTTATATATTGAGACAGGGGGCTCTACATCTGTCTTATCTTTGAATTGAAATGAAAACCTTCCTGAGTGGTAATGTAGTCGCATTGTTAATGAATTGTGCTGCTGGCTCACTGCAAAGTTGTTGAATTCACTCCCCGGTATATTCAAATGAGGGCCTTCTTGTTTTGAGCTTGCATGTTCTCCCTTCTCATGTGTGGATTTGCCCTAGGTGCTCCAGTTTCCTCCCACAGACTAAAAACATGCTTGTAATTGAACACTGCTACCTGCAGAAATCAGGTGGCAGATTATGTGTGATGCCAACTGCTGTTAACTTAGAGCTCAACTACAATCCTTGGCTTTTGAGCTGTTGTTATCGTCACTCATAAAGAAGACGAAGAAAAAGAGGACACACTTCATTAATGCCTCATGGGAAATTCAGCTCGTGACACTGTGCTATTGAGACAAGCTCCACATACTATAGGCTGAACTACACATGCACATGCACAAACAGGTCCTACTATCATGCATTAATGGATAAAATGGCTTGAGAAGAAGCGCTACCATCCAGTTTTGTGGCTAAGTGCCTTGCTCAAGGGCACCTTGGCAGTGCCGCAGAGGTCAGCTACCAAACCCATAGACATGTATAGAAAGGCTAGATGGCTCACACACGTTGTTGGCCAATGGCGACCAATGTCCTCACATGGCGGCCCACTTGGCACAGTGCTTTGCTTACTCATAACACTGATGTCTGTCGAGTATGTACTGACAAATGATAAAGAATAAATATGTTTGAGTAGGTGCTTAACCTTCAATCTGAGACAACAAAGCAGAGCAGAAATGTGCCGTGATCCGGGACTTGAACTGGCCACCTTCTAGCTCCTAACCCAAGTCCTCCCAGACTGAGCTGCTGCCGCCCAGCAGATAGTAGCTGTCAGTAGATGAAATCTGGGCAACAGCAGTTCTGAGGCTGTGACACTCTCAGCTCTTTGAGTGTTATCATTCATTCATCAACCTAACCATGATATTATTCCTTTCAAGCAGGCACGTGGGCATAGTATAGTTGGAAACTTTCTCTACAAAAAGAAGTTTTTAAAGGTCTTGAAACCTCAAATCCTCATTGTTTCTCTTTATTGAAAGACCAGAGCTCATAAATGTGTTATGACCGTCTGTCTTGTCGCAGCGTGGCCAGAAAAGAACTCAAGGAGCCTGTGAATTATTTCTGATGTCTTCATAAGGAAAAGAGAGACTGTGAATCTGCATAGAGCAAATTAGGACTGCTCATTGTCAAGAATGTCAAAACAATGTTCCACTTCTGCACTATAGGTCACATTCTGATTACATTTGTTTTGACTTCACCGCTCTGGGAAGTCAATTGAAAAATCTCACACATGGTCCCAAGTCAGAGTAAAATGTGTGAAGAACTGTGTCAGCTCTACATAATCTATTACTGCATTATTTTTGTATTAGCTCTGGGAAAAATGTACTGTAGTCTAATAATGCCCTTGTTTGAAATATTAAATGGGAAATGCAGACACTAGAGTCTTTTAACTTGTTTCCCCAACTGTATGAGTAGATGGATGGAAAATGTCTCGTAATGCTAAGCAGAGTTGGTTATTCAAAATACAGCCAGTGAGGGTATTGCTTAGGAATTGTTAATTATTGTATTTGTTGACACCCTAAGTTATATTCCTTCATGATTCACATCCTCATCAATACCACTATCAATGCTTCACTACGGTTGGCTGGACAGATGGGCAAAAGATACAGCTTTGCAAGATGTAAAGCTTTAAAGATGTAAAAGCCTGCTGTTCTCGAGATTCCCATATGGCATGCCGCTCATGCCAGCAGTGTGAAAGTTCTGACACGATAACACGTATGCTAAACAAAATCATGCACACACAACTGCTGTCAGGCTGCAAGAATGCATTCAGTGTGAAATAGCTGTTCAAGAGGTGGAATATGCTTCCTTGAGGGGGGGTAAGATATGCCTTTTAGTGTACTTTACATGTCATTTCCACATGATACAGCACTTCTATGAGCAGGACAACAAAGTTTGCACATCTGAGCTTCTCTCTCATCCTTGAAACAGCAACAGCAGCGCCCTGCAATGGCAGATAGCTGCCTTTCCCAAATACCATCGATGGCTCTCCTTCCCAAATCCTGCTGTCGATCAACTCTCCTCTTCACTACAACTGAGGTAGGATAAGCCAACCCTTACCACTACCTTGCACATTTTTTGCATCCAAATTTCACTTTAAACTGTTTTGTTTTCTTTCCTTAGCTGCTGCAGTGGTATTGGTTAAGGTGGAAGGGTCCTTTTGCTGTGTAAGCAAGTAATGTAAGTAATGAGCAAACATTAGATGTTGGTTCTTCTAAGAGGGTCTATAATCAAAGTATAAGACATGGAAATCACAACTTTTTCGATGGTTGTCTCATATTCAAACAGAAGAGGCTTACTGGTTCACATCTCTGTGTTCTTCTTTGGTTATTTGGTAGAGTGATCTATGTCTGCAGTGGGTAACAGAAGCATAACATCAGAGCATGTGCCAGCCTTTTCTCATGTGTTACAGAAAGCAGGTTTGGTGTCAGGGATTAGCTGGCTTTGTTCTTCCTTTTCTCTCCCTGCTCATGCCATGTCGCAAGCAAATGGCCCAATTTGCACTCGCATGCTGTGCTATTTCCATGACTCCATGAACCGATGCACGCACACAGAGATGTGCACCCAAAAAACTAACCAACCTGTAATATAAGAGATGGATTTGCCAATGAATTTTCCTTGTGGGTGAGCGTTGATTTGCTCCGGGCATTTTGAGAGGGCCTCGATGCATAAACAACTGTGGTTTAATAGATAGGGAAATACAGCTGGTTGATTGGTCTTGGTGAATGTATTCCTATTCAGGATCCAATTTCTTTGTATAAAGGAGATACGTTTGTGAGAAGAAAATGTTACAAGGACTTGGTGCCATAACATGGACATGCTGACATTTACTGACCCTGAATGTCACAAGAGAGATTCGGCATTTAGAAGCACAACATGTAAAATATTCATGAAATGTCTAAACTGATTAATAAATGACTACAACTTTTAGGGATGTTTCCAAAGGGCATTACCTAAGTAAAAATGCAATTTAACCAACTGGTCACTGGCTATGTTACTTGGACAAAGTTGACAATCACAAGATCAATACACGAGTGTGAACTGGGATAGTGCTAATGTTAGCAGAGCCTGTGGTCCTACTTACACCTCAACCTCCATATGCTAAATGTGGTTGCTGCTTTGGTTGACTTGTAATACAAAGATACAGAGTAACACAGCTTAACTATAACTTAATCTCAAGATTTTAGATCAAAACACTTCCAAACCTGCCACATTCTACTAGACATGTTATCTGCTTGTCCATGCAGACCAAATTTCAGGATATAATCCAACCAAAGTCCCCGCACACTAAGCTGCAGGTGCTCAAGCTTTTAACAGCTTTTCTCCCTTGTTATGTGAAGGTGATATTTTAAATGAAAACAATGGTTTAACTAATAAAATCCTCATTTCAAAACAACAAAGCTGTTACGGTTGGTTCAGTTCACAATGTGATCTGTTAAAGTAACTTGATAAAAACTCCTCTGGTGATTGAATATGCATACTTAGAAATTCAGTGTGCGTTTTGTGTAAAGGACAAACTCAAAGAGACCAATCTTTGAGGTATTGAATTCCTTTGACTTAGCTTTTCAGTGAACTGAAGCTTCATGAAACAAAACGTTGCACATTACTGAATGTCATCCAAATGTTCTCTGTTGGGGTGAGAATTTACTACAAAGCTGTGTTTTATCACAGAGTCTGCTGGGATCAGAGAGATGATGGGAGGAGATATGAAGAAGAGGCAGACGGGGGAGATGATTAAATAGTCACTTTCTTCTATGACCTTAGATTGACCTGGTAAAACATACTGACGTAATGAAGGACACAAGACACCTGGAAAGCTTTTATTTTCTGAGTTCATGCTCTGTTCTGTTGACCTCTGGCTGGATCATTTTCTTTTTAAATCGCTTTCATAGTTGCAAAAGAAAGGCAGGGGAATTGTAGAGTCTGTGATGTAAAATGTTGCCTCTGCTTGACTTAGCCTCTTTACTCTGATAATAGGAGGATAAACCACAGAGCTGCTATTTTGACTTTGTGTTTAATGTGAAAAAAACCCTGAAAAGCTGAACGCTAAATGTGTGTTTTCATCCTTCAAACTGCCTTAACCACTTAATTTAGGCCCTTTTCACACAGAGAGGAAAACAATCTATTTTGCTTTCAAAAGGTTTTCCTTCAATATGGCATTGTTTCACACGAAAACACTTGTATATATTCCTGGTTGTAAGCAGCACTGTGATGCTGCCAAATAAAGCTAAGTTAGAGCATACGACGCTGAGCATGTACATAAAACATGTGCAATGTAAACAAATATAGGAGGAAGTAAGAGAGTACACAACTGCATGTATGAGGGCATGGTGGGTGTGTTAAAGCCTAATTCTATTTCTTAAACCTTTCCAAATTACAAAGCAGCTCCAAGCAAACTGTCCATTAGCCTGATTTGTTTGAGAGACTTCAAATTACCTGTATATAGATTCAATAATGCTTTTATAAAGCCAATAACCTTTTTCCAAAGTAGGTTTTGGATAGTAGCCCAGTTTGGTCAACATCTTGTTTGCAGAGCTTAAGAGGCCCATTGATGAATATTTTGGTAAGCTCTTAATCTGATTACTCGTGACTCATTGACAGAAGTGTCTTAAAAAAATGAAGCAGTGGTGTGAGGATCCTTTGGAAATAGGTTTAACTCTAAACTTCTAATCTTTAATCTCACGAGTTCACTACTTAACATATAATCAACAGTCTAGTGCTAATCAGTCTCATTAAAAATAAAAAAAACATCAAACTTTTGTAACTTATTCAAGAAATTAGGCTCTCTTTATAAGTACAGGACCCATCGTTCAACCTGGCCTGTCTTTAAGTAAAATGAATGCCTAAGTATGTATAATGTACCAACCATAAGAGTCAGTGTGCAAGATGCACAGCACACAGTTTCTAATCAGTGTTAATATTTGGTCCCTTCCCCATGGGTGAACTGCACTGTCTGTCAAAGTAATAAATAAAGATTAAAATCAAGGAGAGCAATAGTCTAATGGCTGCAAGCGACTGCTGCTGCCAACATGTGGCCAACGGATGGACTACTACACTAAACAGAAGTGCTGACAGTAAATTCTGTAAATCTCCATGTCAAAAACACAGGGCACTCAAAGATTTCCAGAGTTGCAGCCACAACTGCCTGTAGTTGACTTTGCCCGATGCAACAGAGGTCATCACGCAATAACACAGTTTAACCCTTTTGTACCTCTGGGTAGGGCTGAACGATTTCAGGAAAAGATTGAATTGCGATTTTTCTGGCAGATATTGTGATTTCAATTCGATTCACGGTTTTCTTCAAATCAAGCTTTGGGATATTCACATTTAGGACTGAACGATTTCAGGAAAAGATTGAATTGCGATTTTTCTGGCAGATATTGCAATTTAAGGTTTTTCTTTTCAAATCAAACTTCAGTGCAAAATTCACTTTGTTTACAGTACAGACAACAGTAAGGAAATAAATGATGAAAAACACTTTACACATTATTCACCTTCAATAGTGATGATAAATAATCTGTTTTCATTAACCAAAAAATGGCTGCTTTGGCGACCACAAAATTGCATTGTCTAAAATTGCGATTTCGATCTGAAAACAATAAATTGTTCAGCCCTACCTCTGGGGGTCTTCTAGTGTCAGACTGCATTTTACACTCTGTACCAGTGAGGTCTATATCACAGAATTCATGCAAAGAATTCCCTTTTCTCTGTCTTTGTGTTTATTTTACTTTATTTTCATATTATGGATTAACAACCATCTATCAAACGGTTTCCATTACATATCAAACCATGCATGCACATGACTGTAGACATCAATCAATCAAACTTTATTTATATAGCACTTTTCCTACAACATATGTAACTCAAAGTGCCAAAGACATTAAGAGAGAGACAGAAACAAGCAGCAGTCACACACAAAGTAAGACTGTTGATATTGTTTCATTTTTAGATTACTGTCTGTTGATTGTCTTTTTTGCTTTTGTCAACTTTCTGCTCCATCATTTTGCAATTTTCTCTTCCTTCAATTTGAGTGTTTAGGTAGACTCCTTATATTGTCCTCCAGTTCTGCTCCCTACCTCCGTGAAATGCCAATTTTCAGCTGAAAATGGTGCTCACAAACACTTCCTAGAGCTTTAGAGTTGTCCATATCAGGGCCATAGGTCCTGGAGCATGACAGAGTTAGAGGGGACGAACAAGAGGCTTGTTTTTCTGTTCCTTTTGTCTCACTTTATTTGTTTTGTATAGACCGCATGATAGAGCCAAGTCTCCAGTATACAACAAGGATGTTTTCTATGATTGACAGCCTGTTTGTGATTTGGTACTTCAGCTTTTAGCTAGTTCTTTGTGATGTTGTCCCTTGCGGAGAACTCACTTTTATTTTTATAATGCTTGGGGAAGCAAAATATCTCCATTGCTGTTTACTCCATTACCAAGTACTTAGATAAACATGTTATCTTTATTTAGTGGCAAGCAAATGTCTGTTACTCAGTTTTAAATATCATGAACAAATCATATTTGTCAGTTAACAAACAGTACATTGAGAGGAATGGGCATTTACCTGATGATAATGAGCAAAAGCAAGCCTTGAAAATATCTCACAATTATTAAAAACAAATGAATACACTGGGACGCATTTGCAAAGTGCCTAACTAAAACTGTTAGCACCAAATCCTCTTAATTGTTAAACCTTGCAGTGTAGATGGATCTTCCCAGTTCAATGTCTGCAATCAAGTGGATCCATCTTGCCAATCTCCAATCTACTCTACATAGGCTTCGCCAGACCTGAAGCAGCACGGCCCAATCAGCGTACTTTAAAGCGGGTGGGACAACAGCAGGAAGTGACTGCTCATACAGAG
Source organism: Scarus forsteni (assembly GCA_036419115.1). Lineage (NCBI taxonomy): Eukaryota > Metazoa > Chordata > Actinopteri > Labriformes > Labridae > Scarus > Scarus forsteni. Next base: position 8,209,449 of record JAZDUH010000066.1, on the reverse strand, counting down.
ATTAGCATAGATGCTAACCACTTTTGTAGCAGTTATATCAAACCTGGACCGCATTGCTGTTTAAATGAAAAACAAATAATAGACACTGAAAGCATTTCTTGGTTGAAAGTATTTTCACTTCTCTCAAAATGTTTTGGTGAGTTTGTTCTATAAAGGGCGTTAGGTTAGCATATTACAGCAGTAGTATCCCCCCATTACATTACCTGATTGGCCCAACATGGATGTGATTGATGGAACAATCGTCCAATCACCTTCTGGATATGCTCTTGATAGGTTCTGCCCATTCCTAAACTTTTTTTCTCTGTTACCCAGACAGACTTGTGAAATATACTCAACGATCCATCTGGTGTGTTAGGCTATTTAAAAGTGTCATAATGGTCCCATTTTCTGCTAAAAACAATCCAGAATCGAGACAAGCACTTGATCTTTATATAATGTTAATTACCATATGATAATAAAAAGAGCCATTTCTGTCAGATAAAGCAAAAAGGTGAGAGAGAAAAGAAGCTAGCAATCAAGCATCAATGATAGCTGCTGCATGTGTTGATGTATTTATAATGTTATTTCTCTGTGCAATGACTAATACACTAATCTGTTAGATGATGATTTCAAAGCAAATTAGATGAGAGCTGGAACAACACATAAGTAGGTCAATGAAAATGTTGTAATTCCTTCTTCTTTTGATTGGTCCACACATTCGTCTCAAATTCAGAGCCAAAATCCAAATTTTTCAGGGTTTAGAAAGAGCGTCATGGAAACAGCTTTCACTTCCAACCGAAAACAGTGAATCACTGCTCTGCTGTTTGTACCATTTGTTAACAACAGATAAGTCAGGCTGGCTCTTTCATGGCTATCACTCCTGATGCCAATGACAAGCGCCAGCAGCACCTACCCGGCATGTTGGCAAAGCAGGTAGCTGACAACACCTCGCCACGTCCAAATCATGTCCCGCCAAGACATGAAGGGACAAACTCACCGGCCTCGTCAAATCATTTACTGGCAGCGGCGAGAGTGATGCTGGTTACATCCAGTGAACAGATTCTGAGGTCGGTTGGGGTCAAGCAACCATGGAAATACCAACAGTGGACAAAAAGAAGCTTTTCTAAACGTGTACTCAAAAAAAGGTGAGAAATAGTTTTTACTAATGGTGATCAAGGTTGTATTTTGAGCACATTGGTGCAAAAAAGGGGGGGGGGAATGCTTTTTTTTTTACAAGTTGTTCCCTTTGATTTGACTTTTCCTTTATCGAAAGAACTATTCTATATTTTCTACATTTACAAAAGTAAGTTTTCTATTCTCCTGCTGAATAGTGTTATGGGTTTTACTGTTTTTTTTTTTATTAACTAGAAGTACCAAAATAATTTGTAATCAGAACGACACAAAATTGATTTATTGAACAGGAGATGTTTTTTTTCCTTTCCCAAAAGATACCAGTTTTGGAGTTGAGTGGCTACCGCCCAACTATGACAACATGCTCTGTTGTGTGTTTGAGATGTCTTGTGCCATATTGTCATCAACTACATTGCAATGTCCAGGCTTTGCAATGAACTTGGTACCATGAGCCGATGAGCTTAAACACTTAATGGAACAATGGTAGAGCAGCATGGGTCAAAGGGAGGCAGGGGAACAAGACTCTTTGGACAATCCATCTGTCAGTCAGTCTTTATCTGTATAGTGGCAGTTCATAGCAAGTGTTATCTCAAGGCACTTTACAATGGAGCAGGCTGAAGTTATACTCTTCATTGTATAAGATCGTTGGTGCAACAGACATTTAATCTTGTTCATAAAACCATCTGTCATTCAGAGGAGACATGTTACGCATATTTTGATGGGCATGTAAAACTCAATAAAGCGTAATACGAGGCCTTCAATAGTTACCCTGTGTGGTATTGAGCTGTCCAGGTTTTGAAGCTGTATTGTAAACAGCCAGCGGAATGAGCTCTACATATTATGGCTTCACTTTGTACAACTATTGTCTAGTTCAGTTTAGTGTAGCTTTGAGAGCATGTAGTACCCCGATGTTTTTGTTATAGTCTCGGCAGCTTTTTCAAAATAGTAATGATGATTCAGTTTTTAAATAATGAGGTGGTGATATAACAAATGAAACTGTCTGTTAATGTTGCTGTTTGGAAGTTATTACTGAGACTAAGTATTGGATCGCTTTCTTCCACAAGAAATGGATACTGCATGTATTTTATTGCAAAAAGAAAAGGTCACAGTGCATTCTGGACCCTCTGGATATCATATTTCTTCAAATAAAACCAGCCTAATAGAGAAACAAAAATATAACTTAACCATAAAAATGATCCACAAATGCCAAGACATTGAGAACACTTTAGCAGGGTGGATATCAAGACCTCAAAAATGTTTGCCCTGCATTTATCTGTATCTGTTGCTGAATGTTTCCACCCAAGGCAGCTTGCAGAGGCTGAACCTGGCTTGACCCATCTGAGATAGTGGCGCTGAAAGCCCATGCACTCCAATACTGCGGTCTTACTTCGCCAGAGGCATTTGTCTCTCACTACAGTCACTTTCCATTGCATAAGTACTTTAAAAATGTATGCACATAAACCAAAAACATCCCACCATATGTCTTTAGGCTACAGTGGGGCAAAAGAGAACACAAACATCTGTCTGTCGAGGACCTGTTCCTCATCCTTCTACCACAGTGATGAACTCTTACCCCCATCTCATATGCAGAGCTCTCTGTACTCTCATTGGTCGGCATCTCTACAGCAAAAAACAAACTGTACGAGGTAAAAAAAAAAAAAAGAAAAATTTACCAGACTTTCAACTTTCAACTATCTAAGCAAGGAAAAATGTTGTAGTCTGACTTTTCAAGTATCTACATGCAGGCTTTTGCTAAGACTAGAACAATTTGAATCATCGATGGCCACAGTTTTACATCTCAGTAACACACTAACTGAACAGGTATGTTGAAAAAATCAGTGACTGACAGATAAACGTTAAACAAAGAAAATACTGAATTCTTGTCTTTGGACCCAGAGATGAACAATTACAAGACAGTGCTGACCTGGTTTCTAAAACCAACAAATCAACCATGACAGTGTACTCATGGACTCAGTCTTTAACTTTAACATAGGGGTGTGCGATTGATTATAATCGCTAAGGATTATAATGTGGGGATGATGTTTTTATGTTTACATTTATCGCAATTTTTACAAAAACTGCACTATTTAAATTAAAACCTGTTCAGAAAGTTTCTTTTGCTTTAATTGTCTTTTTTTTCTTCTAGGGTTTTCCATGTTTTATATGTTAAACATAGGGAAAAAATGGTCAAACATGCAAATTAGTCCAGAAAAATCAAAGTAAAAAAGAATCGTGATAAAATCGTGATCGTGATTCTATTTTAAAAAAATTGTGATATGATATTTTTGCCATATCTCCCACCCCTACTTTAACATCCATGATAAATTTTAACATAAAAATGATTACAGTCAGCTTAAAACAGCAAGAATCGAAGTTTTTAAACTTCACTAGTTCTGCTGGCTTGATCGGGCACTCCAGCTTCCTCCCACATGCTCATTAGGTCAAATGGTAACTCTAACATGCCTTTACTGTGGGTGTGAGTGTGAATGGTTGTCTGGCTCACTATGTGTCCCTGTGATTGGCTGGCAAATGGTAAATGGACTTGAGCATTTCTAGAGCTTTTCTAGGCTTTTTACCGCACGTCACAATTACCCATTCACACCCATTCACTCACTGATGGTTCTGAGTTTTTATGTTAGTTATCCATCGGTATCTCTAACACATTCATGCTCTTTGCCCCTTTACACGGCACTAACGCAGCAGTCAGAGCAACTTGGGGTTAAGTGTCCTGCTCAAGGACACATCGCCATGTGTCGCCTGGAGCTGGGCTTGAGCCTGCAACCTCCCTATCACTAATCAAGCACACCATCCAACTGCGCTACCAACGTACTGGCAGCTGGTCGAGCATGTACCCCACCTCTCTCTTAAGCTGGGATAGGCTCGAGCCCTCTGCAACCTTGAAAGAAACAAAAAGTACTGATGGATGAATGATGGATGGATTATTGTAATAGTGCTTATATGGGTCTAACTACAAAGATCCATGTATATGCTGCAACAGTTCTCGCCAACACCAAGAAAGTAGACCACATCACACCAGTGCAGAGACCTCTGTCCTGGCTTCCTGTGAGTAAGAGGTAAGATTTAAAAATCCTGATTTCTAAAGCCCTTAACAGTCTTGGGTCAGAATACCTTTAAGTCCTTTATAAGGCCTCTAGACCCCTCAGGCCTGGGACAGGATTACTCACTGTTCCCAGGGTTGAGAAATAATAGATATTTACTATATATTTGCTGTTAAAAAGTCAACAAGGGGTACATATTAAACATGTAAGCCTACTTCCTGTTCGTGTGGAATATCTAGCTAGCATGTTTGTTATTTGTATATTTTTTTGTATGATCATTTATTTCTTGTAAATTTATAGACATATTTCATAAAGAATCAATTCAGTTAAATCAGTTCAGATCCAGCAACTCTCCCTTTCAATCTCTTCACATTATCTTCTATTTTTTCTTTTTAACCTTGAAGTTAGCTTGAATGAGACAATACAAAATGAGCTTCATGTCTTCAACCCTTTAAGGCCCAAGACCATAGATTATAGCCAGAAAATTCAAATTTTTTGGAGCTGAAATGTTTGTTTCACTTTCTGCTAAAATCCATAAAAATCAAAATGTCCATAAAATTCAACATATAGATTTTTTCGTATCTCATTTGATACATTAGGTGTTTTTGGCAACTGATAATCCATTTGAGGACATTTTTATCATTTATCTGATTGTGTTCAGATGGGGTTTTTTTGTAATGTGTTGCTCATATTGAGTAGATAGAGGTATTATAAAAGTATTTATCAAATATGATACAATTGGCTTCATAGGGTTAATGCTCTTCCTGTCATAAAAACCATGTATGAAGCTGCCTTGCCTAGTCGGATTATAGTATAAGAGAGAGAAGATCAGGACAAAATAAACACATTCCTAAATATAAGCACAACAATCCAAACATTATTAGAAAGGAAAAGTCATTTCCTGCAGAAAAAAGGGTTGAAGTGGTAATTATCACGTCTGTATAATAATTCACAGGAATATGTCAATGTTCCAGGTTCACTGTATCGGCACCTGTGACAACTCTGTTGAAAGGTGGATCAGTAATTCTATCAACCTGATGGAACAAGTAGGGTTTGAACATGATTTCTAATAAGCAGACTGCATAATCAACTGCTGTTTAGTCACTTTCCACTAGAATACATAATGCTGGCTCACTTTTCACATTTTGTGTAACCTCCTGCTTCCTACGCCTCTCTCTAGTAAGACCACATTTCAGCAGTGCAGTAATTTTCGCCCCTGAGGAAACACAGGCCCATTACACACTACAGTTTCTCCTCTCTGCGTTCTGCATACTCACAGACAGGCTCCACACACATAGAGGAATACTCCATGATGCAGCGACTGTCTTTAACACACGTGAGCTCACATGTATTCAAACATACTGTACAGAGCGCTGTGCACTGAGCTGACCCGCTTAGTGCTCACACATACAGTATGAGAGCGTGCCCACATGCCTGATTTGATTTGACGGCACAGTAATGTGCTGGGGTTAGATGGCTGTCCAGTGTGCATAACCCTCGGCAACTACACGGAGATGGAAAAATAAGACTGTCTGTTCTGATATTCTGCTGGCCTGCTGAGCCACACAGCCAGACAGGAGGGCTCACGATGGGAGCCGAGTGTCTCAGCATGTCTGCCTATGTGTGCATAAACAGCTGACTGCCGAGGTCTAGCACTTCTGGTGTGCACTGTACAACTGATTTGTATGTTTATCCACATGGACAGTGAATGCAGAGGATCTGGAGCCCTGTACTCAAGCATTGGTGAAAATAGTCATGCCTGGGTTAAACAATTTTTATATCATAAAATATCTGTTAAAGATGCTATGAGGAGTTTCTGAGTAATTACAAAAAGTCTCACTTTTAGATATATGCCTGATTGAAATACACACTTTAAGATGAGTTTTATAGCACCAAAATAGGTTATCTATAAATGCTATTCCTTAGCCTCACGTTCGGGTCGGACAGGGCTGGACTGGCCTGGATACTCAACTTCAGGAACAAGTCAATTAAAATAGAGCAAATTTATATTATTCGGACACGTCTTAGAGCACCTGGTTGTAAGTAGAGATATATAGCTGGCTACAAAACTACGATACTAAGTTTTCCAAAAATTGCTTGTTGTCACACATCAAAAACTACCGCTACGTAACTAGAAAGAGATACATTATCTCATCGCTTTGCATCCTGTAAGTTGTTGAAAAAAGAAGTTGTAAAGCAATGCAGAGTTCTGAGAAAGGTCCAAGCTAATTTATTAGCATCACAACAAACGCACACTTTAGTTTGGGTCTCGTCTTTTGGTGCCTTCCAGTTGTAGTCAGAAGTAGGAATTTCCGAGTTCCGATTAGGAAACTGCAACTGGAATGTCCCCCGAAGTCGAAATTTCCAACTGGAACTCAGTGAAACCTAACCACCCCCGAGTTAACAATCAAAGATGGATGCCCCCAGTGTGAACAGTTATTTAGCTCCTGTAATAATCAATTTATTTGCACTTCTGACTGGGGTGTGTCGCTCTAGATCAGCTGTTTACATCGTATTGTTAGACTTATATTTACAAAAATGCTGCCATAGTGATAATCACATTCTTCATGTGATATTTGTGAACAACAACACAGGGTATGCTAACAACAGCTAACACTAGCCTGGTAGATCGGCATGTTTTTTTCCGACTTCAACTGGAACGCTGATAAGTCGGAGATGACGTCAGTTTTGAGGTTACTGGAACGCAGCATTACAACAGTCGCTGCGCATGCTCATGGGTAGCAGAGTTTTTAAGTCGCCGGTAATAGACTTAAAAACTCATAGCACCTTTAATAAAGATCATAGTTTGCTACGCCATCAATTATAAGGTAAAGGATTTGTCCCCAGCCCAAGCTGTCGCATGTGGATGTGTCCTTGAGCAAAAACGTAACCCCAAAATGCAACCACTCACGAGTCAGTGGCATGTAAATGGGGGTGAAAGTGTATTGATGTGTTAGCTTATTATGATAACTTGGACAAACTCAGTACCCTCAGTAAGTGAATGTGAGAGTGAATGGGATGGTGTGACCAGTGATATTAAAGCTCTTTGAGTTGGGTTGCACTATACAAGCTCAAGTCTGTTTAACATTTTAAAACTTTCAACTTCAACTTTGACTTCAAAACCTCTTAAAAGGTTAAATAAATTACAAAAGCAGTTTTTTCCTCCATTTGACAACAAACCAGAGAAAGCTTTATTTCAACATTATCCTAAAGAGTATCAAATGTAATTAACCATAACTGAAAATGCATTACGTTGAACTTTTAAGAGGATGGGGGCTCTTTTTATCTCTTCTTCACAGGTTCACATTGCTTAAGTGAACCGGGGAGCAGCCACTGTATAATTTCTTTTTGATTGTGTAACTGAGTATCAGGAGATGAATGGGCACAACTTTGTGGTATTATGGGCCTCAAAATTAGCATTTAACTCTGCCTCTTAAATGCTGGACTGAAAAGGAAGCTTTTTCTGGAAGCTATTCACTGATTGCTTCGGCTTTTGTAAAATATAGACTCATTCATAGAGGCGTAGACTTAATACAAGGCATTTCCACCGTGCAGTTTGGTTTGGTACTGTGTGCAATCACTGCTGTTTCTTTCCAAGGTCAAATGTTGGAAAAAAGTGATTTGTGCTGTCCTAGTTTTTGGCACACTTTTCTATCAATCTGACCTGCTGCAGTCTGGTGACTGGTCAAATGAAATGCCACATCCTCATCTGAGAGCTCACATATAATTTCCCAAACTCTTTTTTTTTTTGGTCGTCTGACAACCCTTCTTAACCAAGGTTTGATTTCTTTGACATCCAGCCAGATCACAAATTGCTGGGTGTCCTTCATTTTTCCTCTATGTTTACAGTGTTGCACTGCTGTAATGTCAGGCATTTACATACCTGACATGATTATCATCTTCTGGCTTGCACTCCTGCTATAAAGTAAGGGCACTATGGAAATGCATGCAAGATTAGGGCTTACTGTATCAAACTGTTCCTAACTGAACTAAATAAACAGTTCACGTGATGAAAACACATCTATAGACAACAATACCTGATTGGTTCTGATCTTGGGTTTACATAATCCTTTTTAGATATGTTTGAAATGACACAACTTGCACACTCAAAAGGTGCACATCAAATTCCGAAATGCAAGATTAAGCTTTGGCAATAATCCTGTTGTAAGCATTTATGCATTTTTTCATCTTCATCTTATAGCCTAGACAGACCCTGACACACTTTGTTGACATGTTTGTAGCTTGCTCTCGTGCATGTAAATACAAATATAAAAAAACATAAATCCGTGACAAGGAAGGCAAATATGTCCTTCAGCCACGACTGTAAAACGTTCTCAGTATGTGAGTGTGCATTCACATCCCGGCCCTGCTTTGCTGCTCTATAAAGTCAATTCCTCTATGTTGACTTTAGACTCTTGCTGCATTGACGATGCTGTACTAATCCACTCCTGCTCTGCCTCTCACCACTAAACCTTTGCTGAATTACAGCATTGTCCTACTGTGCATGTCCTGCTGTAAGCTCCAGTAACTCCCTTAAATATGTGTGTGGGCTGGAGTTTGCTTGTGTATCAGATAATGACGGATAAGACTTTGAGAATGGAACTGACTTTTGCTTGGGACTATGTGTAAGAACACACAGAAAACACCCACTTGTACTGTCTCCTACACACATACTGTCATACAGGTCACTAGAAATCAGAGGAATTAATAGGACCAAAAACAACAATATCCTGACGATTAGAGCGGGGACCTTCAGACTAAAGAGGATTTGCAGCTTAACTTTTTAAGATTTAGCTACAAGACTTATGCTCAGGACCACAGTGTAATTGAATAAGACATTTGCATAAGGATTACCAGTACCCAGTTCTAATTCTTTTTATTTAATACTGCAAAGAGATATTTTCAGTCATGTGAATTATGCTTATAAACAGCAAACGTACAAGAAGGACTCTTCCTTCTCTCTGTGACGCACTTACTCTGACTCTATTGATCTACATCTTGACCTGTGCTTTTCTGCATTATTCCTAACATGACAAAGCATCACTGTGCGTCCAATGCTACAGCCGTAATTTGCTTGGGTGGACCCTACTCATAAAATGGGGTTAAGTTGCAGTTTAAATCCCGCTCTCTATTCAAGGAAAGACGGTATTTTGTAACACTGTTATTGCAGTTGGTATATGTAAGACGGTGTATTTGAAACTTATCCGTGGATCTAGGAGGAATGATGATCTTTACAGTAATTCGGGCTCTTTAAGATCAGGGGAAGGCCGCCTTTTCTAACGTTGCACCTTGGGAATGGACAAACTATTCAACATAAGCTAAATTAGATGAATTGGTAGCTATAAGTAAATTTAAGTGGATGATAAAGAATGTGGTGACAGAGCTACACAGCTGTTTTTTGTGAGGTCTTAATGGCACATTAGACATAATAACTTAATCACCACCACCATCCTCTCTGCATACTGTTTGTCAAATAGCGCTTTTGCACTAAAATAGCAGGTCAATGTTTTTTTTTTCCAATATGGATTAACCCGCTAACAATGGGCAGGTGATGCCTTTCCCACTGTCGGCCAACCCGGGTCGAAATGGAAGTAGACAAGCTGCGTGGCTGTTTTTCTATTTTCCTCTAATGTGTCAAGCTGATGTCATCACATTAATGACATCATCCGGGCACCAAAACACATCCATGTAAACAATGGATGGAGCATGGAAATCGTGAACATGTTGATCAGCTGTTTTTTGTACTTTGTACTTTTGTCCCTCTTTAAAAATGTACAAACTCGGCGCAGACTGAACGACATTTGAGCGCTAATGTTGCTGAGATGGCAAAGAGCCATGTAACGTACAGAGGGGACAGGCGTGATGTTATGCCATTGGCACGTTATGCCCAAGTCATGACGTAAAGTAGCGGGTTGATCCAGCAGTGATGTTCCCGCTGAAGGCGATCAGAGGCGAGCCAATAAAAACGTGTGTTGCTTGCAGGGTCAGTCGACCTAATGTCCATTAGGTCCTTTCAAACTGCCAACAGGAGCCAGTTGTTACTGGGTTTACACAGGTTTTTTGGCCAGCCTTAAAGGGGTAATATTGAGGTCTCCATTCAGAAAAATGTCACTCATGAGATGTGGGTACCAAACCCTGAACCAGTGTTTCAGTCTCATGGAACAGCCTTAAATAATGAGAGAGGCATAATGTTTAAGAAAAGTTTTTTTGTGTTTGCATTTCATGGTATGAACTTGGGCATCAGGAAGTCCATTTTCAGAGGTATTTTTTCCCACTTGTGTGCAATTTATCCATCAAATAGAAACATGGGTGTAGTGAATAAACCTCATAGAGTGACTTTGTTAACCAGAGTCCTCAGTTCTACAAGAGAGATAACACTTAAGGTAGACAAAGGAGACAGTTGATTTCTACTCAACTTGGGAACATATTTGGGTGGATGGATTGGAGATTAAAGGTGATCCGATACAGGATAGCAGAACAAAATTTGAGCTCGAAACAGAACGACAGTAGCTGTTTCTGCCTGGTTGACCAGCAGCTTTTCACACTATGAACTCAAGGGGATGATAAATGAACAGTCAAAATGATATGACCCTTTTAGCCAATGAAATTCAGAATTTCTATTCAGGGAAATATTTGAGGTCATGATAACATAGAATCAATTAACTCATTACAAAAACCAAAATAATAAATGCTGAAGTCAATGTTTAATTTTTGTAATTTTGTATTGACTGCTTCCTTGGCCTGGTTTGTCTTGGAACACATGAGGCAGGAATACAAAGAACCTTCTGTGTCTCTCTCTGGATTTTGTGTCCTAAAAAATGAGGTCTTACACACTCTAAATTTGTTGCTCTCAGCTCTGTGTTCACACTTCCTGGGCAGCTCTCTTCCTTCAGCTTGTTTATGTTTTCACTCAGAGGCTTGGGCATGTGTCATGTGCTTTCTTGGGTGATTACAGGGATTAGCAACAACAGTCCAGTACCATTTAAAGAAACCAACACCATTCACAGATAGCATGGCCTGCACGCTTTTGATGCAACAGCAGGGGAAAACTCCTGATGGAAATGGTTCCAGCAAACCATAGAGCACATGGGGGGCATAATCAGCCATTGGTCTGTCTGGCTGAGTTGCTTAGTCATGGCCAATGTTTTCACTCTGACAGACATTTAAATAGGTCAAAATGTCTGCAATGAATAGATCTATAGAGTAAGGAAAGGAGTATTTCAATCTACTCGATATTGACAGCCTATATCTTGGAAAGCAATGCCAAATGAAGACAGACAGGCGAGAGTGGACTGAGGCAGCAAGGAAGAGCAGTTTAATTTGTAGATTGAGGCAGGGGAGAGATGAATCCAGGGAGCTTAGCCAGTCAACGTGTACAGATTTATTTTCAGAGCTGCACTCCATTGTGGCACAAAGAGATCAGAATCTGACCATGCAACATATGTTTACTGAGTCTGGTACATGGCCAGTGAATATTGTCTAGTGTAGAGAATTGTTGCATGTGTGAATTTATAAATCAGGCTTCAGCATTGATATAATTCATCGATAACCTGGCTTGAAAAAAGTTTTCTTTACCTAAGAATCAGATAAATACACGCATGAATAAATGTGGTTGATGCTTTCATGCTACACTACCTTTGTGCAGCAAAAAAGAGGGAAAGAAAGAGGAACAGCAGAGAATCAATATTCATGAAAAGCATGAAAATAACTCAAAAAGAAAAAAACTCTCTGAATATGAGCTTGATGAAGAAGAAACAGATGTGAGTTTTTCTTTGATTGTAGGTCAGCAGACGGTTAAAGAGCCCCAAGCAATGTTGGTGAGTGTGTGTGTGTGCATATGTGTGTGAGTGTGTGTGGGCAGGAGGGGTGTTGTAGGGGTGAGTGACTAAGACAATGGAAGGAAAGAGAAAAACAAAGTGAAGGAGGGATTAGGGGCTAGAGGGCAGCCTCGGGGTTAGAAGAGGCTGCACTGATGCCACAGGATTATTGTCTTGTGCAGGGAAGTACTCTATCACAGGAAGGGCACATCTGAAACACCCTTTGGGGTGTATAAAACTTGAAAAGCACAATATGGGCTCTTGAAAAATAAAATAGATTGTGTCCTTACTTTTGATTGAGTAAAGTACATTTCTGTGGTTCTTACACACGATCACACTGCCACCTGTATGAGGTGTTAATGCACTACATGGCTAAGTACACAAAGGCTAGAGTCATGCTGCTGTATGAAAACATGATGCATAATCAAGTTTTGTGTCAGCAGCCAAAAACAAACCAAAAAATAATAACTGGGATCAGTGTTGACTAAATCTCCAAAAGCTCAGGATGACGTTCATGCATGGTGTGTTTGACTCAAAGCTGAAAAATGTTCAGTTTAGAGGCAAAGTCACTCAAATATTGGAATATTCAGAAAATAAAAGATTTATATAAAAACACCCCAAATCATAGAAAACTACTAAAACTACCACAATTTCTCAATTCTAACACACATTTTTTAAAATATTTAAATAGGCTCTAATTTTATGGGTGCATATTACACATAAGTACCTGCAAAATACTCATGATAATTCATCTCGCCAAAATCGGGACTGAAACACATTTGATGCAAAAAAAAGAAAAAATCTCTTTTCCTTCGAATACACATGCAAACACAGGGCACTGCCATCTTGCTTTCTGTTTGCTGTTTTTTGACAAAGCACTTCAGAAACTTCTGTTTTAAAAAGAGATATATAAATAAAGTCATTATTATTATCTTGTGAGCAAGGGGATGCAAAATAGTAGTGCGAAGATATTGGTATGTTGATTGCTGCTCTTTTATTGGCTGATGCCATAAAATCAAGTAACTGCGCATGCGTAAGGCATAAGGTGTTTCCCCATCTTTTTGAGAGAGAAAGTCATGTATGATATTTATGATGAAAATAGTTAAATTTCACTTATTAAAACTATTAGAACAAAGGTTATTTTTGAGCTGTCTGACAGAGTAAGGTTTGGGCAAAATTTGAGTGTGTGTTTTATCTGACAGGACACCGGGGGCGTTGGTGGCGCATTTGGATAGTGCGCTTGGTCAGTGATCGGGAGGTTGCAGGTTCAAGCCCAGCTCTAGGCGACACACGGCGATGTGTCCTTAGGAAAGACACTTAACCCCAAGTTGCTCCCACTGCTGCGTCAGTGGCGTGTAAATGGGCATGAAAGGGCGCGAATGTCTTCGAGATACTGATGGATAACTAACATAGTTGTAGTGAGTGAATGGGTGTGAATGGGTAGGTGTGACCTGCGGTGTAAAGCAGCTTTGAGTAGTCAAAGACTAGAAAGCGCTATATAAGCTCAAGTCCATTTACCATTTATATCTTTTTCAGGATTTTTCCCTTTACAGTCCTAAGATCGCTCGGTTGGTTTGTACCAACACCTGACATTTATTCAGAATAGGATGACTAGAAGCAGCTGGATGCAATCAAATGGAGCTTTACTTGCCAGCAAGGAGTTACAACCACAGAGTGTCAAGCAGTCTGAGAGTTGAACTGAAACTAGCACAGTGTCTTCTCCCTTTTATAACATTGAATGTGGTCACGTGAGGTTGTTTTTGGTGAGGCAGATGGCCTTGCAGGTGCACCAAGTTCAGCAAGTTCATGGGAATAACTTGAGTTTCTGGGAAGAAAGGGCAACGAGAGGGCTTAAAGGGCTATGTACAGTCATGTAGTGTGTGTATGTGTGGGAAAAGCAGTCTCTAGCAAGGAGAGGGCTATGTAAGCACATGTAGGGCTATGTAAGGTCATGTAGGGCTATGTAAGGTCATGTCACTAAGTAATGATTTTACAGGAATTCAGGACAGTTCAAATACATAAGAAAAAAATATATACAATATATACAAGAGTCAAATTGTTCTTCACAACCTGGCACAAATTGTGAAAATATGGGATGTGTTACAATTTGAGTGCGTGTTATAATCAAGAAATTACAATAATAAATGGATCATCGGTAAAGTGGCTGAAATTTAATTGCTTACAATTTCTGCAATAATTGTTGTGAATCCAAATGTACCTTGTGACTTCAAACTAAAAAGAGCAGACAGACTCTGAGGACAAAGGCATACTGTCATGAAAATGCCTTCTTGTCGAGCATCACACCAAGTCTGCAACACAGGCTGTTTCCCAACGGTCAGACCAAATCCCACACTGCCAACAGTAAAACATGACTCAGGATCTTCACTCAGTGCTTTCCAATGAACCCCTTTTATCTGCATGCTGTTACTATTACAGTGACTGTGTAATCAGCACAAAAAAGCAGCCATGATCAATATGCTACCTCGCTTCTTGTCCCTGTGGCCTTCATTGCTGTAAATAACAATGAAGTTTTTACTCCACCTGCTTGAGGATACACATTTGTAAGCTTTTATGAAGCTGTGAATTATGTCAAATCAGGGGCAGCCCGGAGACGCAGTTGTGGATTTATTAAGCACTGCACACAATTGCAATACTCCCTCATAGACCACCATGTTGCCTGAGCAGAAACAAGAAGAAAGCTTGTATAATACTGCAGTAAACAAAAGTCTGAATCAGAGCGCCTATCTATCAAATAGCTGCAAATTTCCCCTTTATCTTGCAAAATGCAAAAGCTAAACAAACAGGCAGACACTGGCAGTAAAACCATGAAGCCTATATCACAGCCTCATCATGCAGCGCTGTGTAAATGATCCAGCCAACTGTTCCCCCCTGCTGTTACTGTCTAACGTATTTATTATGACCTAATGTTGTTTGCACTGCACGCAGCCGCTGCATTAATCATTTCACAGTACATGTTTTTAGCCTGGGGATCTTTGTTGGCGCGTATATACAGTATACACTGATCTGCATAGATGAATGTGGAGGCTGTTTGATGATAACATGTGGAGCATTATAATGTCCACTCACCATGTGCATATGCTGTGGTTTTAGTAATGTAAGATGAGTTTAATCAAGGCAGTGTGCTAATCTGTAATGTATCCTTAATGCTCCTTCATATATTAGAGTTGCCTTGCACTAATGGTGTCTTTAATGAAATGTATATGAAGGAGCAATAGCTGCCTCAACTGCTTTAGCTGCATAACAGAACATGCTGTGCATATAAATGAACAAAGATGTTTGTGTCTATGTGCACATTTTTTGTGGGTTTGATGGTACTTAATGTTTGTATATTTTTCTATTCTATAAATCCAAAATCTGTACATTTGTTACTGTAACATTGACATCCACACGATTGTTAGTTCTACACACTTGAATGCTGGTGTATCTGTGTATTCCACTATTTAGTATTGGGGTTCGTTTCTCATCACACATATGCAATGTGTGATATTATCCAATAAGTCAAAAAGACCTTAAAGTGTGATATGATAAAAGTGTGGTTGCTTCCAATATCTGGAAGCTATAGCACTGCAGGCAAGCACTCAATCCAACACGTTTTATGGCTGATTATGAGTTTGCTTCTTGCATTTCCTTCCTTCAGGATTGCAGTGTTTCTGATTGGATGTCACACAGAGGCACACATATACTAAACGTTTACCTCCAGCAAGCAGGTTATGTATCTGGTGCTGTATGCTAGACAGCTTGTCAGTTTGTCAACTGGATAACTCAAAAAGTAAGAATGTATCTCGATACAACTTTTAAGAAATGTTAGTCATGGCACATGGAAGAAGAGGTTAGATTTTGGTGATGAACCAAGTCTGGATGTGGATTGAAGATTTTTTAAAGGATCTGAAAACATTGTGAGACAGGGCAGTTTTCTGCATTTCTGCTAACAACTCAAGAAGTAATCAGAGTTAGAAGACATTTCCAGGAAATACTCAAATAACCTTAAATGATGAGCTGATATTTTGAATGTTCCATGAAAATTAACATCAAGGTAAATAGGTTGACAGGTCTGGATTTAAATTTCCTTTCAACAGGTTAAGAAACAAATCAGCTGGAACACTTCCCAAGCCCTAGGACGTGTTTTTTAGGCATCCTTGCTCATTAAATTGATTGACAAAGTGCATGATACCCAAATGCACAGCAATTCCTGCACTAACACCTCTGTGTTAACTTTTCTATTCAGATGGATTAAGGGCAGCAGAAACAAGCTTGGCTTTGTTTCTCATCTTCGGTTTCACCCTGGCTGCAGTGGGTCATGTAATGAGCGTTAGCGCTGCAGAGGGAGGCTGTGGTCTGTGAGTCATACACAGTCCAGCATTGACTAACGCACAATTGGTTTAAAGAATGTGATGTGGTCAACACATTAAATTTACAGGACACAATATGACGTGGATAATACACCATCTATTATGCTGTCCCCTTGTGCTTTTAAAAAATTTGAACAGCAATTTATTTTAGGTTAAAATTAATGACCAGCCACAGTAATCTAATATAGAGAGCATGACAAGCAGTGGTAGCCTTTAATTATCAATGTGGGCGAGAGCAAACGTCTTCAGCTCTTCTGCAACCACACACCAAGGCAGCAGAGTATCCTTAGCACTAATTGGCCCACCGTATGTAAATGGTTGTTCTTACTGATCTCCCTCAGCTGATTTGTTGATTCACTTCATCAGATGAACACTAGATGGAAAGCTCCAATCCAGATGGGCACCTGCACACACGCAGCTCTGTGACGTGTTGCCAAGTGTGTCAAGCAAACAAACAGCACATTACGATTCCACAGCAGTGATAATCAGAGTGTTTAACACCTCTCTGTTCTGATGCCTGTTTCCCTAATCACTGACAGCATATTAAACATCAGCAGGGGGGACAAAAGGCAGAGTGGGGAAAAACGTAGGAGGGAGAATGGTGGAGGAGGACGATTCAGAACACGTACGGGAAGTAAAAACAGGTAAATGACAACAAATGCTATGAGAGGAAAGCTGAATGACAACAGACAGAGAGGGAAAAATAACAGCCTCATAACACGGCACAACGAGGAGGAAGGGAAGAACAGGCCTAAATAAAAATTCAATTCCAAAGTAGGAAATGACAGAAATTTAGATGACAAAGTAGAGCATCAAAAATGGAACCTTGTCCTACTTGAGCTTCATTGTCTCAGTCCCTGGACATTTCAGCACATGCTCCTCTCTCAATTCTGAAAGATATCAGGCAGAGTTACATTTCCTGTTTTGCTTTTTCGCAGATGAACCAAACAGCAGGACACTTATAATGTCAGAGAGGGAGGCATTTTCATAGACTGTGGAGAATATTGAACAGAGCCAGAGTGACGTCAGCTTCCTCTAACCTGTTTTATAGAAGGTTGATACATGCAGCCTCTCCCTCACTCAGCATTGCCCACAAGTCAAATTTAAGCTTAAAAAAATTTATAAATACAAAATCATAATGTTCCATAACAATACTAATGATTAGGGGTGCAACGATACACATAATTCGCGGTTCGGTTCGGTTCGGTTCGATACGTTTCTGTCACGGTTCCATACTTTTTGATACAAAATATGAGAAATTTAAAAGCCTTTTCTTCTTGTGGTTTAATAAAATAACCAACATTTGTTTCAGCTCAGAGTACATTTTCATTAAATTGAATTAAATGTAACTCTTGCAGCTAAACCAGGCACATTCTTCGGTGCATACTTATCATAAAAAACAAAAACATCACCATGTAAAAATATTTTGTTTGTTGTATTTCCCCCGACGTAGTTTAGCATCGTGTAGCACTTCCAAAATACCGTTGTGTTTTTGTCCACGACACGCTTACCATCAGGGTCATACTTAACATGGATGCCAGAGTAGTCCCAAACACCAGATCTGAATGATAGTGGAGGGTCTTCAATTTCAGCTGAAGGTAAAGCACTCGCCATGTTGCAGCTTCACCATGTATGTAGCTTCTTCTGTCTCAACAGCTTGGCCGAATGAAAGGGGAGGTGCTGCACGTGCAGCTCAGCGGATCTGTGCTCGACAATGCAGCCCAGAGTAGTCGAACACAGATTCACTGAACTTTCAGCGCATAGCACCTCGTCAGACGTTGATCAAATAAATCAATACAAAATTGCATATTGTTCGGTTCATAGGGTGTACCGAACCAAGGCCACTGTACAGAACGGTTCAATACAGATACATGTATTGTTGCACCCCTACTAATGATAGCAACATTTCAGAGTAAGCAGAGCTCTGATTAGCTACAAATATTAAGTTTAAATCTCTTTTATGGATTTCTAAATGCATTTGTTAAAACAAACTTTGGAAGTGAACAAACTCCACAGATAGTTGTGATAGAACTGTCTGCATTAATTAAGCACGTAAGGCCAAAAGGCAGGGCTTGATGCAGAAAGAGAAAGACAGTGAGTCTGAGCAACAGAGTCTGGACTACAGTTAGAGCTCAGGAACAGACACAGGTCACTCAAAGGCTGCAGGAATTTACCTTGTCAACCACCAACAGCTCATCGATGATAAGCTCAAAAAATAACACATTATCAGAACATTTCTCAAACTGTCCTGTCATCAGTTCTGTCCAGATTTCTGACATTTTACGAGCAGGGAGTCAGAAAATTTGAATTAAAAAGCCCCTCAAACACGCATGAAAACCCTGAAAATGTTTACAATTTTCCAGGGATGTGGTGCATATGTGCAGACTTTTCCCACCCAACTAAAGTCCGAAATATCCTCAGCCGTTCCCTACTTTTCCTCTTCCACACCCCTTCACTGATGGACAGGCAATCACTGGGAAAACTTCCTGCTGTGAGGGACAGCTGAGAACAAGCTAATTCAATTTTTTCCCAGGTAGGCAGCACTGTATCTTCTTTACTCTACTGTTGTTAGTTACACATTTGATATAATCTATACTTGCTTAATCTGTAAAGAAACAAACAATGTGTATTTTCTGTTTCACTCCAATGTGTTAAATACTGTGGGAGTGCTGTGAATATACACGGTTAAGGTGTGATGTAATTAGAGACTGAAAACCTTTCATTACGTTAACAACACGTTTGATTTGTTGTGAGGATAATTAAGGCAGTACAGCTTCACATGAAACACAGGGGGCTAGAGAGGAAGAAAATATTTTACAATAGCAAAACACAATGTTCTTGAAAATGCTCACAGCTTGTCAGCAGCTTAACATATAATTGTGTTTGTTTATCTCGAGTGTTTGTGTTTCTGACCGCAAAAGAACAGGTTTGTATATCAGATGCAAGCCAGTAGCTGTTTGACTGAAGTGTAGGCAACTGTCAAAGCAAAGGGACTAAAAAGAGTTTTCCAAGCTCAAGTCCATTTTACCATCAACCAAATGAAAGCTTTTAACTGACATCAGAGTGACAGAACTGCACCCCTGATGAGCAGGAAATATCTCAATTTTAGTGTAGGTCAGGGGCGGGCAAGTGGCGACCCGGGGGGCCAAGTGTGGCCCTCCACATCACTAAATGTGGCCCGCTATTCATTCCCAACCAGCGGTTGTAAATATGAAGAAAACTCAGATATCCAATAGAAATAATTCTGTATAATCTAGACTGATATTTTTATTGGCTTTTGTAAGCTTTTTATGACCTTACTCTGCTATAATAGCGTCTCTAAATCTCTTTTATGAAGCCTTTGAACATTATATCAAGTATTACTCAATACTATATTTAAAAAAATGGCAGCAGCAAAATATTTAAGCTTTAAAAATTTGAATAACACTCATTTTATTGTTTTGAAAAAAGCTTCATTGGCTTAGCTAACTTTGCTTGAATTCAATGTCAGTTCATTTGATTATGCATAATTACTTGTATTTATGTTGTAATATATGAATATTGGTATTCTAATTTTATGACAAATTTATATTCTCATATGTTGTTAAGAGTTTCTGAAAATATGTAACAATGTGGCCCTCAGCTTGGGAAAATGGTTTTATGTGGCCCTCTTGGTAATTGAAGTTGCCCACCCCTGGTATAGGTTATGCGCAAATGATCAGTCTTGGGTTCCACCAACATGCTTAATCCATCCTTGAACATATTCAATCTGAATTATTTTGAACATGAGCGTATTGTTTTGTTTTTGTAACACCTGCGTGAACTGAATAATAAGGAGATGTGTTGGGTTTTACCTCTGCAAACCCAATTTGAGGATGAAAAGCCACAGAGGTGCAAACAGCAAAAGCACTTGCTGCATGGTTGTTGTAGGAGCCAAACATTTAGAGATGCGTTTGGATGTAGGCGGGTTTTGATTAATGCACTTATTAGTGGCTGTGTTTTTTGATGGCCCAGCAATGATCAGTACATTTAATTCCCTGTGCCACCATGGTGTGCTTTTGCTGGAATTTGCAGTGGTGTGAGCATAGTGAGGACATTTTCTGCTGGCTGCACATTTTGGGATAGAATTTGACATAATATTTTGTTTTGCAGGTAACACTGTTTAATATTCATAACGTTGCATTACATTAAACATTTTGGCCGCAATAGGTGTTATGAGCTACAGAATAAAGAAACCCTAAATAGACTTTTTCTGATTCTTCATTTGAGTATTTTATTACCTTGATCAAATATGAATCATTTTAATGAACATTACTGCCCTATAACTCCATCAAACAGCAGCAGCTGCAGTGATCCTAAAACTGAGAAGCCTCACTAAAAACTAATGTTGGCTTGTTGGTGGTGATGGTTGCCTTTTGCTAAGAATCCATATCCATTAACTTTCCAAACAGAAGCATTATTAACACAAACACAATAAGTAGACTTTAAAACCGTCATTTCAGGCTTTAAACAGGCAGTGGTGTCAGGAGAGGGATTCTCTGCTGAATGAGTGTATGCATCACTTAAGTCGGTGGTTCACAAATACTTTTTATCTAGTGCCATCTTCAACATTAATATCTTTTGTGCCCCCCTCAGTTGAGGTATTGTAAATACACCAATGCATGTAAATACCTTTTAATCTATTAAATATAAGAAGACAGAGATTGAAAAAGTTTATTTCCTATTTCATTTCCACACAGAAATTTTTATTTGCCTCATGAAGTCTGGGAAAAAATAATAAAAAATAACAAGGTCCGACCTGCACACTAATTTGTCAAAGAAACAAAGAAAATATTTCAGCGCAGAGTTCATTTTTGGTTCTAACAAAAGAGGGAGCAGTGCTACAAGTTCAAGGCGCTCTACTTACATGCCTCACTCTTCACTGAATCATTTGCATTTGTGTGTTAAAACGTGTAAATCCATATGTATGAGTTTGAGAGCAGATACTCTTCTTGCTGTGTGTGGGCATTTCCTTTTAGCCTGAAGAAGCACATGCTCTGGCCCTTTATTTTATGTGCTTGTGTGCACATTGAGCACAAATGTGCCTATAACGAGGTTCCTGTGTTTTATTATGCTCAGTATCGCAGGCTGCCAGTGATTGGTTGGAGTTTAAAATAAAACACAAGACAGAGAGGCAATGCCTGCAAATTATGCCGGCACTGACATCCACACTCATGCATGAAAAAAAAAAGAAAAAAAAAACTCACACCCACACAGAAGTGGAATGTGCCGTTGCACACAGAAGAAGGCCTTGTAATGTAGCAGCAAGGGCTACATGTAGGTGCAGGAAAGTAGCTGCACTGCTTATCAGTATGCTCACACACACACACACAGACACACACACACACATACACATCTGAGATTCTACCACAACCGGTCCTTTGTACAGAAAACACATTTATGCTCATCCAGGGCGCCCACTGCCCCAGTGAGACACAGTGCAGATTGCTGGAAGACTAAAACTGCATTTGTGCCAGCACTGGGGTAGCAAACAAAACCTTTAAAAGGAAAAGAGAGTGAGGGGGAGGAGAGGGCATCTGAAAATATTAACTCTAGGGAAGAACACAGGATGCTTACAATGTCTAAATACCATACAAGGACAATCATACCCTTATACAATATGAAGACTGCGTGGCATATAAATGTAAACACATGGATGCAGAAGTAAGACTGACAGTCATAATCATCCTTGAGGATACATTTCTGCGTTGCTTTGAAGTTTCTTTCATCGCTAGAATTGTTGCATAGACCCGGTGCTCACAAAGAACTCCAGCAGAAGAGACTCACTGCATACAAATGATAATACTCCACTGAGTGCCTCTGTTTGTTCAGCATGTTTGTATTTTGCTCTTCTCTGAATAATAATTGCAGAATGGTTTGATTAGTTCCTATGAGGCAGTTGTGATTCACAGGAGAGCTGCATGTGAATAATAATTTGACTGTACTGTGACTGTAGATTTCGATCCGCGTGTGTCCTTTGGACCAGTGGACCCCTTTTTGTACCACAACCCAGTTTCTACGACACAAAACAACAGGAAAAACAAAAATGCATGATGTGTGGAGTATATCTCACCATATTGCTGGACCAGAGACAGCCATGGGCCTGTTTCTTAACCTCAATTAAAGAGACATTAACGAGCGCCCGCTCTGTAATTATACACTGTTGAGCTGGCTGAGAGTCACCTGTTGACAAGGTAACCAATTAGACCGATACACCTTCTGAGCCAGAGGAAAATGCTGTTAAATGGCATCCATATGTTGCCAACATGAGTGTGTTTTAATGAGTGTGCTTGTAATTGAATCCTTCTATGCCCAGACGGGGGCGGGGCTACATTGGGGGAATGGGACCCCTGGAATTTTAATTGGCCACCCCATGTGCAAATCCAAAGCACTGCACTGTGACTGGCTAGGGGCCATGCCAGAGGTGGGATGTATGTGAAAATCACTGCTGGCTGTGTAAATAGACATGCTCACTGATGGTCCAGACTTTTTATGCAAGTCCATCAGTATTAGAAAATAAATTCACACCCAACTGTTTCCATTTACACACCACTAACAAAGCAGTGGGAGCAACTAGGGACTAAATGTCTTGCTCAAGGGCAAATCGCCATGTGGCAGATGGAGCCGGATTCAAATAACCTGACATGCCAGATGGACAGTTTCATATGCCACCATGGAAATATTTTATTAATCAAAGTGAGAGTTGTCGAAAATGTTTTCAGAGGCAGAACCTTAATAAAAACAGCAGCATGTGATCGTTTCGTCACATTCATAACAGACCAATCCACATCAAGCAACAGAGCAACGTAAGACATAGTAGTTCTCGCTATTGTTAGCTGTTAGCTTAAACTACCTTAGACTTATCGTCTTACATTAGATTATACCATAAAGATGAATCATTTAACACTTACATGTGACATTAACTTTGTCAGAGACAATACCTATCGAGTTTTCTGGTTAAACTTCTGAAGAGAGCAGATTTCACCAAGTATCACAGAGTAACCATGACGACCATAGACTAACCGGCATGGATTTCCACATCTCTCTCAGTTTCCCTATAGTGATCCCCAGTCAGGAGAAGAGAAAAATGATGATTTCTCATAAGACAAGCTTCAGATGACATTCTTTGCTCCTCTTTCAAGGAATAAATTGAGTCAATTTCAGATTAAAAAACAATGCAGATATTAGCTGTGTTCAAAATCTTCCACTCATTCACTCACTCACTATTCCCTATATAGTGTAAATGAAATAGTGGACTACATAGGGAATGACCAAATGGCATTTCAGACACTACACTGAAATTTTCTAAACTTCATAGCGTCAGTATATGAGCCGGATATTCCTGTGACGGAAGTGGGCATGCCAAAAATCAGGTAAACAAACAGGGCACTGAGGAGGATAAGTAGCAAATTTTGAAGCTGTTTACAGCCGCTGAAAGATGTTAAAGAGCTACGCTGCAAACGTGTTAAAGATACTTTAACGTTTTTTTACATTTATGAATGAAAGCAGCACCTAACAGCCTTCTTTCTCTTCTTCTTCTATGGAAAAACACGACCGCATTGCATTGTGGCATACAGGAGTACAATATAGGGTACATTGTATGCACACTCACTTTTGCTGTGCATTGTGGGTATTTTGTAGTGTACTATATAGTGAATGAAATTCACAGCTGAGAATTTGAACAACACTACAAAATGGGGAACACACTATGTAGTGCACTATATCCATGAAAGTGAGCGATTTTGAACACAGCTATTGAGACAACTTCAGAGGCAGCCATTGTTTTCAAACATGCAGTCACTTCCTGTTGTCCCGACATCTGCAGCTCCAACCTCTCTTCCCTGACTGGGCCGTTAAGCATTTAGCCAAGTGAAATTGTTTGACAATGGAAGTTGGCAAGATGGATATGAAATATTTCAGATTCAGGCAGGTCCGTCTGCTCTGCAAGGCTAGGGTTCAAACCTGCACCTTTCAATTACAGATGGAACACATTATCAGATGTTAAGGGGCAAAGTCATAACACTGGTATTTTTTTATACTCGTGCATTTTATTTTTGGTTATTTAAGAAATACTTTTTTGCTTTTATCCAGCTCCAACCTCTTATCACATATGGCCAACTGTCATCATGCATAACTCCTTTACAAGTAAGGATTGGAATTGAAAACCAATTCCTATTAAGAATCAATAACAACTCCCTCAAGGAATTGATATCTTTGTTTTTGTGGCTAAACTTTGTTTTGCATGCCTTAAAAAACAGGAAGTCACTCTCTCATCAGGGGCAATCAGCAGAAACAATAGAAAAAAAAGTCAAAGACGTGATCATTGCAGAAGTGGATTAATCAGTGGCTTATTTTGAGACAGAAAAATGCCAACTACACAACATGCAACAGGCACTTGCAGAAGCATTCATTGATGCAACAGGACACTGAATATCAGGAGTGTCATGTGTCTGACATTGTAGATACTTGAATACCAACACGGGAAACCCACAGGAATTGATAAGGGAATTGTTAAAGAACCAGATTTATAAGCAGAGTCATTACTGGCACTGGTATCAATACAGTCTCATCAGTTCCTGCCCTAGCTTACAAGAGTTATTCCACTTCAGTAACAAATTTTTTAACTTTTACTGTATATTTGATCTTTGCCATTTTTTCTTCTGTTCCAAAACAGAACACTGGCTAAAATGGGCTAATACTATTCATTTATTTTCATATCAAACATTAATGCTAGGAGCACAAAGCCAAAGCAGAATCCTTCCCATCTATTGTGGATCAGTGTTCATTTCTGTGCCATTGTGTCTGTGATCTATATTCATGTGGTGAGCTCACAGAGCCGATTTAAGTCAATCTCCACAAAAATCAGGCTGACACTTGTTCTGGTGAACAACAAAGGTTTGTCCTCAGATGACACTAAGCATGTCTGACTGGATGTGTGTCGACTGGATAAAAACAAACACACAACACAATCAAGCGGGAACAAGGGCCCGTGTTGTACAAGTCCTTCCCAGGCCATCTGGTCTGTTCTACCTGCTTCACTGACTGCTGCTGCCAGATGAAGCACCTTCAGCTGGGCTTTCTCTCAGCACAGGCCTACATCTGCAGCCGGCCTCGGACAAGCAATCATACTTCTTCTCACAGCTAGCTGTCAGTCCTTCTCAGCCTCAGAAAAAACACACTTAAGTGCGCACACACAGATGCACACACGTTTCTCTTTCCTCTGTCTCTGTGGCCTGGTTAAAGGTTCTGCCTCAGTGACCGGGTACAGACGTCAGAGCTGCTGTCTGCCTGCTTTCTCTTCACCAAAGGATACAGTGCACACTCAGACTTCAGATAAATCAGGAGCACAGCTGGAAAGTCTATGAGCTTTATTCACACACATATGACACCTGGATCCATGCACACACTGGGATGGATGAAATGGATAAAATTCCAATGAGATATTCTGAGCTTAACTGTATTTTTTGCAATATCACACCAATTGAATCTGGGCGTAGAGGCCGTCCACACAGAGACGAGTTCATGTCTAGGTTTTTTTTTTTTTGATCATATGGGCATTGGGAACCTGAACACACTTCTTTTTTTAAATAAATCCCATATTGAAGAAATCTCAAAACCACCCTTGCATTGCTGTGCACAACAAATATCCACATTTTCAGAAACAATGACCTCACAGCCCCGTCTCTCCCTTAAGCAGCATGTGCTAACCTTGACAACCATCGAAACAATGGCAGAATGCTTCGCTGCGTTCATGCTACAGAAGCAACTGAGCTTGTTTTGGCTTTTACAGCAAAATCTGCTGCTCCTCTAAGAGCACCTGGGGCAACAACTGGACATGAGGACCATCATAACCAAGTATCTGTTCACATTTCATGTTTTATGTGCAAGCTCCATGTCTTCTTCTCTGGTTTTGGTGTATGTTTGCAGCAGTTTGTTTTCATGTGGAGGGGCACATTTCTTCAAACAATTACATGTTAAGGGGATATATTTCTATTCTATATTTCTATTCTATGACCTATATCAACATCTTGGTAAGTTAATTTACTTTTGTACAGTACTCATTTATTTACTATTTATTTTTTATTTAGTATCGTTATTAGTGCAATTATTTGGGCGAAACATTCACATAATATGATAATATAAATAATATGATTTTTATTTAATGCTACCAATACCTATTTTGTGATCAGCAAGGCACTTTGACTATAACCAAGGCGAGATGTGGGAAGGATGGATGCTGGGTGAGTCAGGGGAAGTTCATCTGATTATTTGGACATCTAAATATCCAGCATTCAATTTTTTTTGTTGGTTTTTTTTTCTTAAATGACTGTATTGTCCACAAAAATGTACGAAAAGAGTTTGAAAAAAAATATGTGTTTTCAGGAAAAGACCCTTTTATCAGGCCTGCTTGAGAGGTTAACCTTTAAAGTTCTTGGTGAAAACACTTCAATGTGATTGGTGGTAAAAAGAAAAGATGATTTTTGGTTAATTAAATGCTTAAACTTAAATAATTATAAATTTCAAAGGCTTTATGGAGTTAAAAACCAATTGTCTGTAATGTAACCATTTAAAACTAGAGGTGTTCCAAGAGCACAAACGTCCGCAAAGGCATTTCTGACACTGTTACAGGAGCAAGAAAAAGTATGTGAACCCTTTGAACACATGGACATCAGGGCTTTCAGATATACTTCTGTAACCCTTTCCAGCTTCATTCTTGATTGCCGATCTTCTGAGAGCTCTTCTGTGTGAGGAATGGCTCACATCAAGCAATGCCTCTTGAGAACAGCAAACTCATAACTGGTGTGTGTTTTTTATAGGGCGGGTTGGGTTTAACCAACACATCTTATCTAATCACATTGATTGGACTCCAGGTTGGCTGACTCCTGGCTCCAATTCGCTCTTGGAAAAGTAATTAGCCTAGGAGTTCACATACTTTTTCCACCCTGCACTGTGACTGTTTACATATTGTGTCAAATAAAAACATGAAAACTTATTATTTTTTTGTGGTATTAGCTTCAGCAGACTGTGTTTGTCTAGTGATGTGACTTAGATAAAGATCAGAACATATTTTATGACCAATTTATGCAGAAATCAAAGTAATCCCAAAGGGTCCAAATACTTTTTTATGCAACTGTAGGTGAATTATTATCAATACTGTCGAAATTGTCTCAACACAAAAGGTTAAGAAAGCTTATACAAAGAAAAACAACCAGACCCATATCCAGATTTTCTCACACTATAACACATACTATGATTTACTCACACACTCAAACACACACAACCCTAAAACACTACAATTCATGGACAAAGGTGAGGTGCCAAATCTTTCTAGCCAAAAACAGCATGGGCTATCACGCCTGTCGACATTCATTGATATATAACTCTAAAGATGTGAAGCATTTAACACTCACTGTCCAACTACCTCCTTCCTGTATGCGTGCACGGTTGCATATTCACACACATGCACACACACTCGCACAAACACAGTCGATAGTTGACAGGAGAAAGTGGTGTTGACAGCCGTGAAAACTCGTAGACAAAACCCCGCCGTTCACACACAGAGAAATGTTTAGAAATCCCTCTCCATGGAAAAGACCAGAATAGCAGCAAAGTGAGAGAAAAAAGCCAGGCCATGCCAGGACAAAATCCCCCTCTGCATCTTCCTCACCCCGCCAATAATGAATAAAACCTCCCATTCAAGTGTTCAACTCTTTCCATTGAAATGATGGAAATCCATCTCTTTCTCTCTCATATCCGTTATGGGACAGAGACCCACATGCACGCACACGTGCACACTCTGCATAGATCCTATAATCTCCCAGTCATATCCCCAACCCCCTTCCTCATCACCTAAACCAAACTGAGCGACCAAAGGATGACAACTTCTTTTTCCTCATAGTAGCTTTCACATAAATGACATGGGAATCCAAAAATTACCATGTGCTAGAAAGGTCGCAGGGCACTGTGGGGCAAAGGATAAACAAACAGCTGACAGGGACTGTGGGAATGAAGGGCTGGAGGATATGGACCAGGAGCTGAATGACAATATGGAATCTAAATATGTTTATCATTTCCTGTCAAAAAACAAAGCAATTTGTCAGAAGGGTTGCTTTAGATGACATCACATCACTGTGGTGCTGCAGATGGAGGTCTAAACGCGAGTACTGCATAATGGGATTCTATCAAAGTCCTTAAATTTTGAGTGGTTTCAGCTTTTGAGCTTTTTTCACCTTTCCAGTCCTGAAAGAAACAGAAAACGATGGCAACTGAGGAACAAAAAAACAAAGTTAAAAGCACAAAGAAGTGGAGTCAGAGAACACTTTAGTTCACGTACTTTGTAGAATATAACACCGCAATGATCCATCCATTCATCCATCCAATGTAGCTAATCCCTCTCGGGTAGCAGGAGGCCGGAGTCAGTCCCTGCTGATGATAAGGCCAGACAGCCATTCACTCTCACCCCTAAGGGCACTTCAGAGTCACCAATTAAACTAATCAGCAAGTCTTTGGTCTGTGAGAGCACCTGGAGAAAAATCATCAAAAGCACAGAAAGGACATGGAGACAAGGGGCCGTTTACACAAAGTCTAAAACGCTGAAATCCGATAAGTTTTCATTGTGTTTCGGCCTCTTGTTTACATGGGAACTCTTTATGGGTTGTCCAATTCCATAAACTTTTGAAACCAGGCTCCAGGGTCGAGAGTTTTCAAAACGCTCTCCATGCAGCTCCGAGTAAACCAAAATAAGTCAGCACATGTGCAGTACTCTTTCACATGAAGGCTGTGTGCACATACCAGGAACAACAACAGCTTCACCATCTGCCCAGTAACATGTGGGCTGCTTACCATGCTCGGTTTGTTATCCAGACAAAATTTTTAGACAGATTTGTTGTCAGAACTGATTTGTTGTCCAGAAAAGAAACTTCTGCATCTATACACGTCCACTTGCTATTGTTGTTGTGAAAAGTTTTTCTTCTTTGTAAGTGTACTGTAGCAGCGCTGCCTCTCTGCAAACCTACACTGCCATCTACTGGACTGGCATGCACACTACAGCAGCTTCATTCGTCTCCAGCATCTCCATCTGAGCGCGAATCGATTTGAATACACAAAGGAAAAATCTCTCCAGTTTTTTAATTCTGTTTTCTGTTTAGAATTTCCTTACTATGTCTTTGTGTGTTTGATTAATTTAGTGGGTGTGTTGTCTGTGGATTGTGAGGGTGGGTGGTGTCTTTAATTTTCAATACTTTTTATTAGGCCTGCACAATATATCGTTTGAACATCACCATCGCAATGTGCGCTTGCGCAATCGTCACATCGCGCATGTGATGTGACTATCACATTTCCTCCATTTATTGGGGAAATGAAAAAAAAGCAACTGAAATTGAAACCTATTCTGTTTTGTACAGAGACATGGCCTCCTGGATCCCTTTTATATACAGCAATCTTCATCATTCACAGATGAACCCCCTTAGCCTGGATTTAACGCTATTATATGAATCCAATGGTGTCATTGTGAGTCAAGCAAATTCTTTCCAAACAGAGCTATTCAAGTCATCTGGTGAAAATTCTTCTATTTTTAATATCGCAATATATCGCAAACCCCCCAAAAATCGCAATGTCAGTTTTTTCCAATATCGTGCAGCCCTACTTTTTATGTTATTTATTGTTATTTTATTTCTTATGTGAAGCACTTTTTGCTAAAATTTTTGTGTGAAAAGTGCCATACAAACAAAGTCTTATTGAATGATTGATGGATAAATCACCTTTCCTCTTTGGTTTGAATGTCAGCAGAATGTCTTAAACATGTCTACGTGCATTGAGTTGGTACCCTGGGATTGGCTGATAAGTTTTTCCATCACACAATCCATGCACCACAAAGTGGATGGTGAGTGTATATATAAAAACATCCTAAATATTGGATTTTTCCCCCAGTTCTGTTATGAACAGTGCATTAGCTCTTCATTGTGCCCCTTAAGTGAGTTTTTTGTTGTTTGATTTTTGCCATTTTTTTGTAAATAAATTAGATTTCAAACAAACATGCCTATGACATGCGTGTCATCTAACTGTTTTGTCTTTGTGGGTACAACAGAAATGTGGACCTGAATCAGAGTACTGAACAAGAGCACCATAGAGTAACAGCTTTAATAAATGGATCCCAGTGGACTGCCTTAATGAGTCTGATGTCACACTTATTAGTCCAATTTTAGGACTGTACGTGCTGGTTTCTGGTAGTCTAATCTCACTGAGCTGAGTAATATAATGAAGAAAACAGCATGTAAGATCATTAACTGAGCTCACTCGCTGTGCCCTCGTACCACTGCAGAGCACGGAACCTTAACGTTTCTCCTAACACTTCCCTCCCTACCCAGCACTACTTTAATCACTTCTGCACTGTCACCATGCATGAGACTTGTGCACAGTCTTTGAAAACTGCTTACAGCACTTGATCTAAGTTGACTGTAATGGCTAGTGATGTCCCAATCTGCCCCATTTAGTAGGATAAAGAATGACAGTTTAGTTTTCTGTGTATTGTGATTGAAGGGGCAGGACTAGATATGCATTTTACTTCATTTTGTCACTTCTCAAACCGGTCTGTTGTGTTGACATACATGTGTATGTACACATATGAATTTCACTTTAATTGAGAATGTGTACAAGTAGGTTATGTTTTTGATGGCATAAGTTTGTTTGTTGGTTTAATAGCAAGATTACGCAGAAACTCTTGGACAGAATTTGCTGAAATGTTCAGGAGATGTTGGTAACGGCCCAACTTACAAATGATCACATTTTGGTGGTGATCCAGAAAACCACCGATAGTAAACAATCATTTTTGCTCAATAAATGTCTAACTAATAACTAACGACATGATTCTGAGTACTAGGTGTGGGTTTTCAGGGTCAATGAATCATATTGTGATGGTAACTCTATTATGGAACTATTGCTTTTAGATGAAACAGCAACATGTGACCTACCTTGGTGGAAGTTTGCGCTCTCTTTCTAGTTTGGTGTACATATGTGTACAACTCTGACCATGTTTAAAAAGTTAGTGATGAATAAATATATTAAAAAATAATAAAAATCAAATAACCAAAACAAATATAAATACAAATACTTAGGTATCATTTGGATTGTTAAAATACTACTGGTTAATTGATCATCTTCACATCGCTCCCTAAAGATCTGGTTCCTAACCTGAGGTCCAGGTTCCCCCAGAGGGTCCCAGTGAGGGTGCAAAGCTAAAGCTGTCACCACTGATGCTGTCAAAGTTAAGCTCACATATATTAACCAAAGTAATGAAAACGCTTTGCACGCACTCTTAAGTTCTTTGTACAAGAATGCATGTTGGCCCAATTTAACCTGATTAAAACTATCTGAATCAATGTATATTTTTGCAAAGCAATACACCGAGTAATTCTGTGAAGGTCCCAAAGAAAACAAGGACAGTAATATATTTACTCTTAATGCAGAATGCCTGTATTTACCATATTTACCACTTTTAGCTGTACGGGGATTTTTTTTTTTTTTTTTTTTTTAGCTTGTTAAGCAGTGGAGAAAAAGAAAGTTTGTCATCTTTAGCCCATAATTTTTGTAAATGGTACCAAATGAAGCATGGAAATTTATGCTGCTTTAAGTACTGAATGTGTGATTTTGATACAGTTCCTATTCACAAAGCACACCATTACACCAGCTGAAAATCCCTCTTAAAATGGGCTTGCATTTTGTCCTGGGTGTTTTTCTTGATGCAGCAGACGGGGGGGGAAAAAAGCCCAGTGGGTCCTTTCTCCTGCCATGTAATACAGTAGATAGACCCATGTCATTAGCTGCAGGCCACACTGTACAGGGATGACGTGGGAAGGCATGACAAGACATAGATCATGAAAAAAGTGTCCATAAATACTGTTTCAATCTTAAAATCAGCTTAGACACTATTCCATTAGTTAATGCACTATTTTATCACCTTCAAAGTGTTTGTGTGAGTTATTGCTGCAAGATAACATATCAGCTGAAGCATTTTACATCCTGCACTCTTCATCCGAGGGTTGAATCAACCTGCCTTTGTAGAAGTGTAAAGAAGAAAATGTAACATGTGCCTGTAGTGAATAAAGACAGTTACATTTCACTCTAGGTATTGAGATTGAACAGCTAACAATAACATTAATATGACAGCTGAGACCAAGCATTACAGCTCCTAAGTACAGCCAGGATGTCTCTACTATAAAGGAGTCTGTGGGATTGGTACGAGGATGGTGCATCAGAGTAGGGGAAGTGTGCCAGTGTGCAGTACACGACTTGAGCGGGCATGAAGCAGACACACTCGCTGGCTGCTCTGCCTCATTTGTGATGCAGGGTGAACGCACTCTGACATGCTGCATGGATAAAAACCAGTGCATCTCTCAAAGTGAGGGCTTAATCTGACTGCATAAATCACAAGAGTCTGATTAGTTTAACTTACAAAGAGCAGACAAAACCACACACACACAACTAGGGTGGAATTTTCTGTTGTATTTAAAAAGGAAGCAGGAAAATATTTAGATACTATAAATGAGGGTCTTATTGTTTGCATTCAATGCCCTTATATTACATTATTATTCGATATTTTCAGCAGAAAGTGTGTTCAAAGTGCTTATTTTTGACACAAAAGTAATATAACACAGCCACTTACATTTTAATCATGATGTATGTATCTGACACAGCTAAAAACTGAACTAGAACAGCCAGGAAAACACTTCAAATGATGTTACAGGTTCAAATCAGGGATGTACAGCGGCACTGCTTCAGCAGCTCATATCTGCACTTTTTTAAAACATAAGCCATCAGCAAATTAATGTGGAGTGAACAGATATGAGTTCAGATGTCTGTTCGCTCTCACCAATTAAATGCTGACATCTGGCACAGTAACGCTTTGATTTAGAGCAGTAGTAAGAATGACCTGTTGGTCAAGCTGATATGTTTTCATGATCGAACGGGAGAGAAAATATTGGCATTTCGGGACAATAACATAAAAAGAGGTCAATAAAATATTATTGTTGACAAAGATTATTAGTTTAAACATGTTAAGGGTGGCACTGTGACCCAGAAGGTTAGTGCCTCACAGCAAGAAGGATTTCTCTTGTTGGCTTTTCTGTGCAGAGCTGCCTCTCTCTGTGGAGTTTGTTATGATCCTGCATTACCTGTGTGGGTTTTCTCCAGGCAACTTGGTCTCCTCCCACACACCAAAAGCATGCTTGTCAAGTTAATTGGTGACTCTGAATTGCCCACAGGTATTAGTGTGAGGATGAGTGGATTTCTGGCTCTCAATGTGGCCGGCAACTGGACCAGGTTGTACCCTGGACACTGGTACTTGCCCTAATTTTCACGACCAGTGCTCAAACAATGACGTTTAGGAGGTTTTCACTGCTGACAACTGTCAGGGCAGGTCACAGGATTGTTTACAGTGAGAAAACTAGCAGTACCATGAACGATTACAAGAAAATGATCCATTTGTAACACTTAGTTATGATTTGAAGTTAACATTTGAGTTGTTGAATTGGGCTATTTAATTGCTTGTAAAAACCAAATACTGATGGCCATTTGATACCACAGAGCTACGAGCAGAAGTCCAAAACATCCAGAAACTGATTCTTAATGACACTGCAGCTCCACAAATAGGTCCTTCATACCGATAAAGGGTTATTCATTGCTAATGATTTTCTAAAACATCTGGCGGACGGTTACACACTGTCTAATTTGCACATAAACCCATAAAGCTAAATATTATGACCACATGCCACCCTGACTGGTCTGCAGCTACACAGCTTCAAACTGTGATGAACTTTTAATCTGACACTTTCTATCAGAGCCAGAATTAACGTCTCCTGTAGTTTGGGGCCAGACTTTTTTCCCAAGCGCAACAAGCAGCCTTGGTCCTTATTTTATTCATTTAATATAATAATTTATTATTATGAATAATCATTAGTAAGAAAAGGTGAAAATTGGGTGTCAGGACAATTTGATGGCAAACTATAGCAATCTATATTACTCAGGAACATTAAATTGAATAAAAGGCTCTTTTTGATGCTCATGTCTAGGGTAGCTTTCATTTAAAAAATGGTGGCCCCTGATTTAACACAAATTGTGCAATGGTGTTTGGTTAAAGAATGTAAAAATGAGTTTTTTTGGGCCTCAAATCAACCCGGCCCTACTCCCATCTGGACTCAATTTGTGTATATCTCTATTTCTCTAACCCGCATGAGCACAAACCATCCCAACTGCTCTCATAAAGCAGGGAACCATTGCCATGCAGCACACGACGCAGTGAAGGCCAAGAGGCAAGCGGACTCCCCCTGTCCTCCTGCATGCTGATCATTAGCCAGAGAGAGAGAGAGAGAGAGAGAGAGAGAGAGAGAGAGAGAGAGAGAGAGAGAGAGGAAGACGGGTGAGGCCACGGTGCCAGCTCCCCAGCAGCTCGATCACATTTAATGCCTGGACAGTGCAAGATGAAAACGTCTGCTGGTCATGGCTGTTAATATCACAGGAATAAGGGCGGCTGTGATAGGACAGCACAGGGTTTGCAGAGCAGAGGCTAAAAATGGTGGATAATGATGAGGACGACACAAAGTCTAAGATCCCCTGGTTTAATTCTGCCTTTTTACTTTTCCATCTCCCATCGTTTCTCTCCCTTTGATACACATCTCTCTGTGCCTGTCGGTCTTTCTCTCCCTCTCTTCCCCCTCATTCCATCTTTAGCAGCAACAAAGAGATTAAAGAGGGATTACTTCTGACATGTCAATGTGATGCGCCTGCTGGGTATGAGACTTTTTTTCCTTCTTTCTCATGCAGTCCTAAGTCAATATGATGCAAATACACACACATGCACACACAGACAGGTCAGCATTGTGTCGAGTTGAAGAGAGGAGAGAGGGAAACACTGAAAGTCTGCAGGGAGATAAATCATCTGTTTGCTGGTTGCCAAATTCAAACACTGGAGCCGTTAAACTGAATGTGTAGCCTCCTTTTTCTTCTGTGTGATAAAACAGGAGCTGTGTTTAGATGGGCTGTTTCTGAAGCCACACACTTTCATATGATCCACACTAGGTGCCAAATAAAAACTGAGGCAATGTCCACACATAGGTGGGTATTTTTAAAAACTGATGTTTTCTGGGTGTTTTGACCTCCAGTTCAGAAGTTAGCAGCATTTATGTCTCTGAAAAGTTTGGCCATGGTTTAGATTGTTTTGTAGATTTGGGTATGTCCATGTGGACGGGAAAAACAATATCCTGGGCCTAAAATGTCACACTCCACATCAACCTCTCAGCGGGTTGATGCTATATTCTCACTGTTTTTACATGTGTTGCCACGGTTATTGCTAAACTGTCACTGTTTAGTGTTGATAACTGGACTATTTACATGACAATACACACGCTGTTACTCCCTCTCTATAACACTGGAAACACTTCAACAATGCAAATGTTGCCGCAGTGGGTGAGCCCTCCTGTTATTGTTTCACAAGGCACCATGTTGATTGGTGACTCAAGGCCGCTTGAGTTTGTCATGGTTACAGCAGTTGCTGAAGACACAACAGGAGTATCCATGAAAGTGCTTAACACAGGATTTGATCCGGATGATCACATGTCATGAACTGAAATATAAACAAAGAAATATTTACTAAAAAATGCTCACAGCAGTTAACACAACCACGGGTTAAAATGTAGCAGAAGTTGATATTGTTGTAGGATTTTATATGAAAGTAAAACAGCTTTTAACAGTTCATTCATGTGTTCTGCATTCTCATATGGGCAGTAGAGATGTTCCAGTACCATTTTTTCCCTCTAGATGTCGATACCGAGTATCGATCCAACACCAGTATGTTATAAAGAAATATCATACTACGCCTGCATGGCTGTGATATGATTATCGTTGTGGTAAGGCCTGGCTCAGGTCAAACACTTTATAAAACATGAATAAATACAGCAATGATGCAGCATGATTACGCTAGTTAGCTTAGCTCCAAGTCTTGCGTCAGCTGGCTCTGACACAGGTGTCTGTGTCATGTGATCAACTGCTCCAGGTTGCAGCACAGTGCTACTGTTTTAAGAGCAGTAAAGACAGTAAATACATTACTAATTTGATAAATTACATGATATTGGATGGTGCTATACTGATACCAGCATTTTTGGCAGTATCGGAGTAATTTCCGATACGGGTATTGGTATCAGAACAACTCTAGTTGCCGTGCATTTTTTTGTACAAATGCATCTATGTGGACAATGATATTTTAAAAAAGGAGGAGGAAAATCTGCAGGAAATACCCTCCTGCATGCGAAGATAGCCTGTTTGTTTGACTGGACTGAATATTTAAGTATTAAACAGGAGAACATTGATCTTAAATAAGCAGGACGGAGCTTGTAGTCAGTTCATAACACTGGGCCTTGAACCAGCTGAACACTCTTTATTTGATTTTGGGTTTGTCAGAAGAAAATCAATTACACAAGCTTGACAAGCTAAGCCTTACCAATGTGGGGAAGATTTCTGATTGATAGTTGGCAGCTCAACCACATGAATAAAGAGACAAAGTTTTGGGGGATGTACATTTTTTTGCCATTGCATAAGACCCCACAATACTGGGAGAAAATGTCAAGATATTGATACTTAATGGAACATACAACTAAGTGGTTAGTGTTTAACCAATGCTGGCTAGTTAAATTAACTGCAATAATTTGGGGTAAAACAAGCCACAAGAACAGTGTAGGTTGGTACGGGGCTAGCTTGCAGCCTGTTGACTCTCCATCCACAGAAGTTTTTCCAGAGTGTACCAGTGAATACAAGAATTCCCAAAATAAATTTCTATTTGTTCCAAAATCCCCCATTTTTTTCGTTTGATCACAGTTGTTGCCTTTGCAAACTCTGCTTGTCTGTGCTGCCGACAAAAGGACATTTTGGCTAAGATCTGTCGTATCATAGTACCAAACAACGCAGCTCTATACTGGAAAAGAAGTTGTAGGAAATGTTCTGCATATAGTGTTACATTGCCCTATGCTGATTCTCTATGCAGATGCAGAGCTGATCTCTGTCACTGTGGCTAATGTTCAAGCATATATTTAAACCTCATCGAACCTCACTTCAAAAAATTCTTGACTCTTCAATCAGAACAGAACACTAGTAATGTGTACAGGGACAAGTCAGCGCATCATAATTCTGTTTTGTTTTTCCTGTGCCGAGGCCTTGCTTCCATGGTTTTCTCGGTAAGTGAGTCTGACGGGATACGAGTGAGGCCAAATGAGAAAACAAAGAAATGTTTTGGGCCGGATAACCTTTTGTTGTGATTCAAAGCACTTGCGTCTTGCAGGGAAATAAGCTATTGATTACAAATAAGTTTGAGTGAAGACAGAGAAAAGGGAAAAAGACATGAATGAAACCACATCAACCAACCCTCCCATACAGACGTGTTGTAACTAACCAGGAGAAAATTCAGCCGTGAAATAAACTACACATAGTCCTCACTGTCTGTTCAGCTAATTGGAAACCACTCACCAGCCTGGTTTCCACAACAGGGTCGAGGAGGAAAAATTGTGCTGTCCTCATTATCCATGTCACTAAATTGTGCTCCTCACACATATATCTGGGGTTTGTATGGATTAGGTTGCAAACTGGAGGTGATTTGTAAGCCTCTCCTTCGGTAAATTGCAGGTCTGTGCAGTCTTATTTTTCCTACTGTCTGAGGCACTACAATACATCTCCAGCTTTATGCGTCAGATTTTCCTGGAGTATAAATATAGACAGATAGATAAACACAAACAATGAATACTATCAAAATACTGAATCTATTTGTGTTTATTATTGAGTGTGAGACGTGCCATAAACTACTAATAAAAAAGATTTGGACACATAACTTCTGTCTACTGTTTTCCCCGTTAGAAATATTAACCGGTGTTGTATTACAGATCATTGGAAAGCCAATTAGTCACCTTTACAAAAAGGAAGGACTTGTAAGGGTTTTGCTTCTGAGTGACACAGCTACATGAGTGAGTAATGCCAAAAACCTCTACAATATTCACCTGTTGGTAATCACCCTTGCTTTGAGTTGTTTGGTGGACTGGATTGTTCCCCCCTAAAGTAATTAAGTATAAACAGGTAAGTACTTTATCTGCTTGATGCTAAGCAGAAAAACTTTATTTTGGTCATCTAATGTTTAATTACTGTTTTTGGTTCTTACTGTGAATTCTTATTTTCACTGAACATATCAAAAACTTTACTGATTTTATATGCAGAGATGGACAGTTGCGTTACTGTTGAGTAGCTTAGTTACATTTTCCAGTAGCTTTGTGGTAGCGTTGTTTTCTGATTCAAACAGCTTTTTGTTAGCTTAGCTATTTAATTGGTCAAACGTCAAAGTTGCATGTCAACAAGTTCCATGTTTCCGTCAACAGAGAGACAGCAGCAGAGCGCTCTTTCACTGTCACCATCATCAAATCCTTTATACCTTCAGTGCCCTGATGCAGCCGAACTCATCAGCCAAACGCAGAGATAGGCGAGCGTGACGTGCATGCAGTGATTCACAACATTAACCTCAAAACAAACACATATTAGCTTCACCATCAAGGAATCAAGGAGTCAATCATTCAATCACTCAGGACTGTGCAGAGAGGAGAGAAGAGGTACATAGATCATGAGGAAACATCGGATGAGGGGAGACAGGAGCAAGATGAACCAATAAGGTAAAATAAGTGGCCTCATGGTATCATTGGGCAACTTTATGAGCTTCTTTTGTGCTCATTTGACAGTGCAAAACAAGATTTCAGCTATTAGACAGTTATTTGCCTTCACATTAAACTCATCTGGTTAGGGTTGGTCGTTTAACTAACTTAATTTGGGAACGAGGTTGATTTTTGTTCCTGATCAAACTCACTTTTTCACAAAATGGAAATCAGAGAGTTAGAGTAGATAAGGTTCATTAATACAGAACCTTACCAGAGCAGAACTGCACAGTAACATAGACATTTGAAAAGGCAAATTAAAGAAACACAACAGAAAAAGGTGAAAACAAATGTAGAGGTAGGGAAAACAAACAGACCAGTCCAACAAAAGCATTGGTTGTATGTAGTAATATCAGCACAAAATCAATAAAGAGGTAAAAATGAGAAAGAAAAAATTAATGATGTTAGCTTATTTCTTTTCTCCAGGCTGTGACTTAAGTGCGATGAAGCTGTTTTTTGCATGGGTAACTACTGACTTTGTTTACTACAATTTACAAAAAGCTTGCACATGACTGCTTATACGAGTCTAACTCTTTATCATGTTTGAAAATAAATGTACAAAACTTAAAAACTGCAACCTAAAAGAGGGGGCAGATGGTACTGGCATAACCCAATAAATCCTCAAAGTGGGTTACCCTGATAGATGTCCAATCTGCAGCTCCTTGGCCATTACATCATTCTTCACTCTCTCTCTACTTTACCATGTCTAAACCTATCTGATATCAAATCTAATAAAATGAAACCCTTCAAGTTAATCTTTAAAAAAAGAAAGAACTATATACACATCTATGAACCTGCATTTTAGAATCTATATCCTAATACAAACAAAATCTGCAAACCCTCATGCTAAGCAAGATGTCATGTCTGAAAGGAACAATGCAGTCCCAGTTAGCCTCAATATAAAGAATGCATATCAGTTAGTGTACATATGGAGAACCTTGACCCAGTTTCAGTAGCTGACAAGAAACTCAGTGCAGATGGCCTACATACAGTAGCTGAAGATCTGGGTCTTAGTGAGCCTGATAATGTCATAGTCTCTTTGCTAACAGCCTTATCTGCAGAACCGCACAGTCAGTGAGCAGGTACCAAAAGTTTCAGAGTCTCGCAGTGAGACACATGCAGAACATGCAGCTGCTGCAGGGATCAAACGCCAGCCTGTCACAGGGGGACGTGTCAAAGCGGTGGATTACAGTGCTACCCCTGTAGGGCTACAACTACAGCTTACCAGCCTGTATGAAGCACGGGGGGTACAGTGCATGTGTGACTGAGGCTTCTGAGGGTTTAAGGAGGGAAATGCTTCTGCAGTATATTTTTACGTAAGAGCTGAAATAGAGGCTCAAAGTGAGAAGTAGGGCTGGGAAAAATGTTGTTGAAAGATTGTTGACAATAAGGA
Organism: Scarus forsteni; assembly: GCA_036419115.1. Lineage (NCBI taxonomy): Eukaryota > Metazoa > Chordata > Actinopteri > Labriformes > Labridae > Scarus > Scarus forsteni. Next base: position 8,168,952 of record JAZDUH010000066.1, on the reverse strand, counting down.
CCACTAACAACAGCATACCTGTCAATCAAAAGATCATCTAGTCATTATTTGCAAACTAAATGGGCTATTTTATTTATTTCCCATGTTACTGGTTGTTTTAATCACTACCAAAATTAAAGCAAGACCTAAACACACACTTCATTATATTTTCTTCACATTAAAGTACAAGGCACTCAAACCAAAGATTTGAGAAAGACCCATTAGTCATGCCAAATGTAAGTTTGAGATTGAGCTAAAGTGGTTACATTGAGCTTGGTGTACTTTTAAGTTTGGTCTATGAGAGGTTTCCAGAGTATTCAAGCCTAAGGTGCAGCATCACACCCCTTAACGAGTTATCCAGCTCATGGCATGCAGGTTTGGGCAACAGTTTGAGAAGTAGGTGAAATGAGCAAGAGGTGAGGCTGTACAGTGTTCCTACATGGCTCCACCTATTTCTCAAAATGTGTCCATCATGACAAAATCTGCAGGTAAAAGCACAAACTCTTTCACACTATCAAAATAAAAACATTACAGAACATGTGGAAGTGGATCACCTCTGTGAGATCATCCCATCCATTTTTGATGGGTTGCTAAAGAAGTCATGCAGTCCCTCTCAAAATGTTTCTAAACATTTTGGATTCACTGTCAAGTAAAACAACTCAAATTTTATCCTCCGTAAAACACTGTATTTAGGAGGATGCATAATTTGAAAAACCTTTATATACTCAATTGCTGTCAAAGTTTAAACACCGTTTGAGGAAAGACATATAAAAGCAAGCTGACGGATCTGATTTGTTACTGCCACTGAGTTGTCATAAAAAGGTGTGGACTTAGTAGGTGCTAATATTTTTACATTAAACATTTCTGTATAATTATATAAGAACAATTATAAAGAACTATTTCATTCCCTGGTTTTAATGCATTCAACCATTAAACTTAAATGCTCTCAACACTATCATTATAAATCATACATCTCCACATGAGACCTGACTTCAGTGGATTAAAAGGGAGAGGAGATCCAAAAAGTTCTGTTCTTCCTTATCATTTTCTACAGAATTTTGCCCAATTGGACTTGACATATGTATCATTGAAATGTGAAAAATCCAGCTGGTTTGTCATTTTCCCAGTATACTCCATGAGTAGAACTCTGCAGCTGGTCTAATTTCAAATCCAGATCTGGATGTTATGTTGGAAGGGTTCTCCCACTCAATCAGCCCTTTTCCAGCTCCAATTAAACTTAGAAAATTAAAAATCATTGTCATTACATCAATCATCTGTCATTTTTTGTGACCATGATGTATAGAGACATATACTGTCTGCAGTACTAGTTCAAATATGTCAAGTTAGGAATTTTGGTCTGCTTCACCCAGCTCTACCCCTTGGCTTGGTTTGACTCCTTGGTCATGGCTTAAATCATCTCCCTTCCTGTCTTTGCACGTCTCCTCTTTCTAAATCTTTTCTATTTGACAGAGGCAGACCTGGAAAGTGGAGCAGTGGGTGGTTCTGTTGCCTCACTGTGAGAAAGTTTCTGATTTGAGTCCCCGGTCAAGCAAAGCCTTTCTGTGTGCAGTCTGCATATTCACCATGTCCATTCGTTAGTGTTCTTCAGGTACTCTGGTTTCATCTTACAGATCAAAAACATGCCTGTAGGTTAGCTAATGACTGTAAATTGCCCTTAGGTAAATGTGTGGAGAATGGCTGTTTGTCTTTATATCAGCCTTGTGATTGGCTGGTGACAGGTCCAGGATGTACCTCACTTTTCTCCCAGTGGCAGCTGGGGTAGGCACTTGTTCTTTGCAAATCTTAAAGGCAAAAGCAGTTCAGATAATGGATGGATGTACTGACATATTTTAGGAGTTGCCTTATCAAAACATGGGTTGCTTTTGTTGGTTGACTTTTCCCAGCCCTACTCCATGGTCAGCAATGCACTGCCTGCAGGTTTGACTCCATACTATGATACCACTTGGAACACATCATTCCAATACCCTCGTTGCACATCCTCTCTTTCTAGCTGTGTTATTATAAGAAGGTAAAGAACCTGAAATAACTTTTAAAGGAACATTCAATAAAGACAAAAGATGCATATAATGACTGAACTACTTATGGCAGAGCTACAGGTGATGATGTACTCTTCTTTAAGACTCCAATAAGTAAAAATAACTGCCACTGAATCATATCGAAGTTCATATTAGCATTATTGTACAACACCGTGTGCCTTATTTCCTCAAGGCATACAAATTAAGGTACAAAAATTGCAACCGAGCCAAAACCGTCCAGACATGATTTTCAGTCTATACCTCCCAGCCTTGCTGCTTCCTTCTGGTTTAATTGGCATATCATCTGCATTTCGATGATACACATTCACTGTCTGCTGAACCCGTGTTAATCTCCCTCATTTGGCCGTGCTGCTGTTGTAAGTCTGATATGAAGAATCGGCTTGGTCCAGAGCCCAGAGAACAGCTCATTTCACACAGCGTCCTGCAGGTAGCTGCTAAACTGGCCTGAGGTCTGCTCTGCAAATCAGCTGGCCCGTGTCACACGCACCAGTCCTCCCTTCTCCTCGTCCTGGCACTGTAACGCAGACTTAGATTGGTGGCTTGTTGTGTGTTGCATGCGTGTGCAGAAATGTAGATGTGATCTTGGCCATGTGCGTAATGCGGTCAAATAACAGTTCAAAACGGACAGGTGCTTATCCTTCACTGTGAGCTGGGTTGCTCGCACCCACACACTTTCTCTCCCCAGTCTATCGCCCAGTCGAGGCCACCGACTTGTGCAGCGATTATGTGTGCCCACCACCACCTCGCGTCCTCATCTCATTCTGCAAGGCACGCTCTCCGGCGTCCCGCTCCCTCTCTCCCTCTATCACACGCCACACTCTCTCTCCTGTGAAGCCGGAGGCGCAGCTTCACCGCCTGAAAGAATACGCTCCCTGATGTCGAAATCACACTCAACACAACAGTGCCACACTTTGCGCGGCGGTGGTGGAAGGCGAAAAAGAAGACGTTAGGACATCAAACATTTTCTCAATTTCGGCGCTCCTAGCTCTGCAGTATCTCACAGCTGAAGGTGGCAATGCAATATTGCTTCATGAGAAAAAATCTGCGGGCATCCAGAGTGATCTCTTCGCAGGGCACCCAAACCACCTGTTTTTCGCGCATTCTGTGCGCATACAGCCACGATCGCACACCAGATTCTTGGGAAAACGCTGCACCCGAAGTCTCTACTTGGCAAAGCCCGCATTGATAGATCGTTCAATCTTTACTGGCAGCCTTAAATCAAAGATGCAACAAATCTAGCAGCATTGGAGATGGCACATGCAAGAAAATCTCAGTAAATGCTCAACTGCTGCCCATAATGGCGCATAACGCATCCCTAGAGCGCTATTTGGCTGTAATGTACGAAGTGACAGTGCCAAAAATCCATCCTAAACCCCACTTTAAGCATCCAAACAGTGTTGATTCATAGAAAAGACCACGCATCATCACAGGGTGTCACATTAATCCCATCGCATATCAAGGCTGAGACCTCCAATCTGCTTCCTGAGCGGCGCGCACACACACACGGACAGACAGAGCTTTATTGTGGAGAGACAAAAAAGCGCAGGAGGAAAAAAAAACTCACCAATGTGGATTATTGAATCCGAGAGCGCCGACCTCAACTCCTGGCTCCAAAACACAGCAACCAGGATCATAACCGAGAGAACTTTCATGTTGTCCAGAGATATATTTCCTTTAAGAAGTGAGAAGATCAGAAAAAAGGCAACAGCTCTAAAATCCTGGAGCTTCTTTTTTTTTAGTCCATCTGTAGGGCGGTTTAGGAAATTCCCTGTAATCTCTGCCGTGAGTGGGATGCCTCTTGTCCGTGGAGGGATAAATAAAGTAGAGATCCCGGAGGTCGTCACAGCCTGCTTGAAATTCCTCCCAACATTAAATCATCACATTCGGGGCGAGAGAAGAAGACGCTGAGCCGCAGAGGAAGCAGAGCAGATCCAGACGCTGCTGCTGCTGCGTTAAGGTGAAGTGATGCTCTGGAGGATGCGGCCGCACATTTAGAGGAGTAAATCTCTCACCAGTGAATGACATGGAGGGTAAAATAGTTAAGGTTTCAGAAAAGCAGGTCCTCTAACTGTATAATGACCGAGCGCTTTCAGAGCTGGCGACGCAGTTTTACCCCCCCTCCTGCGCCAATCACCAAAATCCTCCACCAGCAGCAGCAGCAGTAGGAGCAGCAGGCTCAGCTGAGAGCGGCCAAAACTTCCATTTTCACTGCAGGAGCTTTGAAATTCTCCCTTCACTTGCCCTCCTCTTTGAAAATCGCCAACGCAAGAACACACGGAGACTTGTGTTGTAGGTACAAGGGCTGATGGAGAGCGCTGTCACATGGCATCAAGCACGGAGAGGTTCCATATTCCGAAATAGTCTGTTTTAGTTTCCAATAAAAGGATGGAGAAAGGCTCTGGAAACAGAGGATGACAGAGATCCAGAGACGCTCTTCCTGCCTGCGTCAAAAGAGGAGGAAAAATGTAGACCCGGCTATCAGGAGGAGAAGATGCGCGCAACGACACTCCGTATGCGGGCACACGCGTCAGCCCCGGCACGCACGGTGGCTGGTGAAGAGGAGGTCTGCCGCGTCCGTGTGGGAGAGAGAGAGAGAGAGGGGAAGAGAGAGGGAAGGAGGAGACCCAGGAGAGAGAGGAGAGAGTGAGAGAGGAGGCAACAACTGTGAGCATAAGCAGTCAGCAGGGCCGCGCATCCACTGTCTGGAATAAGCGAGGAGAGGAGAGTTGTGCCAATCAGTGTGGGTGGATGCACGGGGGTGGTAGAGAGAGAGGGGGGGGGGTCTCCAAGAGAAGGGCAGGCTGATGGAGAGAGGGCTGATCTGTCGACTCTAGGTCCGTCATGGAGACATGCAAGCGCCAAAAGGTGACCTGTTGTCAATTAAGCAGTTATTTTCTAAAATGTTTTCAGGCTTGTGCCTTTTTTGATGGGAGGGCGGATGTAAAGGGGGTTGGAGGAAGGATGGCACGGACCAGCGGGTGTCAGGAGTGGGAGTTAAACTAGCATCCAGTGCACTGCTGACTAAGCTCTCCAAATAGGGTAGGGCTGGGCAATGCTGATTAAAAAAACCCACCAAGGTCAGGCAACTCAACAATCGAAAAATTCCAGTTGAGAGTCGATAACTTCCTCAAGGAATCAATATCATTTGTCCTTTTGTCTGTCAAGCCCCTCCACTTTACAAACCAAGGACGCCATGCTCTCATCAGAGGCAGTCAGCAGAAATAAACAATACATCAAAAATCATGTCAGGCAGGGAGCAGAATGTTGTCATTTTAGAAGATACTGACTGCACAACTCACAGCGATTGGAAACACCAGCAAAATGCAGAAGCATTTATATATGCAGTATGGTAGTGAATATCTAAAAACCTGTGTAGGGCCAACTTTTGGATCTAGCAGCATCATTAATTAAATTTATATCAATACAACAAGACCATTAGATAGTAAACTAGAAAAGCTCTCAGAGAGCAAAGACCTCCGCCAGCGCCACAGTCCTCACCCATACTGTAATTTTCACTAGAAATACAATACCCAAGGGGTGCTGGTTTGGCGAAGTGGTTAGCAACCAGGCACCCCATGTACATGCTTCTGCCGGTCCAGGTTCGAATCCCGCCTGTGACCAGTTTGCAGAGTGTCTTCCCCTACTCTCTCAACCCCTTTCACAAGCCTATCCACTGTCTCTCTCCTGTCAATAAAGGCACAAAATGCCCCAAAACATACATTTAAAAAAAAAAAAAAAGAAAGAAATACAATACCCAAAACCAGTGAAGTTGGCACGTTGTGTAAATTGTAAATAAAAACAGAATACAATGATTTGCAAATTCCTTTCAACTTATATTCAATTGAATACACTGCAAAGACAAGATATTTAATGTTCAAACTGAGAAACTTTATTTTCTTTAGCAAATAATCATCAACTTAGAATTTAATGGCAGCAACACAATGCAAAAAAGTTGGCACAGGGGCATTTTTACCACTGTGTTACGTCGCCTTTCCTTTTAACAACACTCAGTTAACGTTTGGGAACTGAGGAGACCAATTTTTGAAGCTTTTCAGGTGGAATTCTTTCCCATTCTTGCTTGATGTACAGCTTAAGTTGTTCAACAGTCCGGGGTCTCCATTGTTGTATTTTGTGCTTCAAAATAGGCCACACATTTTCAATGGGGGACAGGTCTGGACTACAGGCAGGCCAGTCTAGTACCCGCACTCTTTTACTACGAAGCCAAGCTGTTGTAACACGTACAGAATGTGGCTTGGCATTGTCTTGCTGAAATAAGCAGGGGAGTCCATGAAAAAGACGTTGCTTGGATGGCAACATATGTTGCTCCAAAACCTGTTTGTACCTTTCAGCATTAATGGTGCCTTCACAGATGCGCAAGTTACCCATGCCTTGGGCACTAATACTAATGGCATTTGAACTTTGCGCCTATAACAGTCCGGATGGTTCTTTTCCTCTTTGGTCCGGAGGACACGACGACCACAGTTTCCAAAAACAATTTGAAATGTGGACTCATCAGACCACAGAACACTTTTCCACTTTGCATCAGTCCATCTTAGATGAGCTCGGGCCCAGCAAAGCCGGCGGCGTTTCTGGGTGTTGTTGATAAATGGCTTTGGCTTTGCATAGTAGAGTTTTAACTTGCACTTACAGATGTAGCGACAAACTGTAGTTACTGACAGTGGTTTTCTGAAGTGTTCCTGAGCCCATGTGGTGATATCCTTTACACAGTGATGCCGCTTTTTGATGCAGTACCGCCTGAGGGATCGAAGGTCACGGGCATTCAATGCTGGTTTTTGGCCTTGTCGCTTACGTGCAGTAATTTCTCCAGATTCTCTGAACCTTTTGATGACATTACAGACCATAGATGATGATATCCCTAAATTCCTTGCAATAGCTTGTTGAGAAATGTTTTTCTTGAACTGTTGGACAATTTGCTCACGCATTTGTTCACAAAGTGGTGACCCTCGCCCCATCCTTGTTTGTGAATGACTGAGCATTTCAGGGAAGCTGCTTTTATACCTAATCATGGCACCCACCTGTTCCCAATTAGCCTGTTCACCTGTGGGATGTTCCAAATAAGTGTTTGATGAGCATTCCTCAACTTTCTCAGTCTTTTTTGCCACTTGTGCCAGCTTTTTTTTTAAATATGTTGCATGCATCAAATTCCAAATGAGCTAATATTTGCAAAAAATAACAAAGTTTACCAGTTCGAACGTTAAGTATCTTGTCATTGCTGTGTATTCAATAAGTTGAAAGGGATTTGGAAATCATTGTATTCTGTTTTTATTAACAATTTACACAACGTGCCAACTTCACTGGTTTTGGGTATTGTATTAGTCCTACCTATTTCATCGAAATATTTAGATTCCTTGACCATGAAAACATACCATGAGCAACTGGATTCATAATGATATCTATTTTAGTTCAGTAGTTATTCACCAAAATCACATTTTTCGTCATGGCGGATCCAGATGCTGATCCGGATCAAAATTGATCAAACTGAATCACTTCTTCCTTTTTCTATGCTGAACATTTCCTGAAAATTTCATCAAAATCCATCCACAACTTTTTGAGTTATTTTGTTCGCAGACAGACAGACTCTCCCGAAAACATGACCTCCTTGGCGGAGGTAATAAGAGGATTGAACAAAAATGGGAATGTTAGAACACAAACAATGATGAAGGATCAACACCAAAATTTAATCAGTTCTTCCTTTTCCATTGCTGAATATTTCCTGAAAATTTCATCAAAATCCATCCATAACTTTTTGAGTTATTTTGTTCCCAGACAGACAGACGGATAGACAGACAAACAAACTCTCCCAAAAACATAACCTCCTTGGCGGAGGTAATAATGAAAAAAGAAAAAATATAATACAAGTAAGATTGAACAACATTTTTACAGTTAATTCATATCAAAAGTTTGCTCCATATGCAAAGGGTCTAAAAGCTGCTTCATCTTGCTAATTCAGTACAGAATATCAGTCCAGTCAAGAGCCAAAGGAGAGATTTGAGTGCAGGAGTAATGTGCTCATTGGTTTTGGTCTTGGTAAGGATCATGGCAGCTGTAATTTGAATGAGCTGTGGCTGTTTTACCGTCTTATTAGGAGGGCCAGTCAGAGAACCATTACGATGATCAATGCTGCTGGAAATAACGGCATGATAGCTTCCCCTAGTCCTCCTGAGCTACAGAACGATAAACACCTAATTCTTCAAGTATCTTTAAGCTATAAACCACATAAAAACACAATTCATCATGAAGAAGGAAAGATCTCCAAGGGGAATGATTTCTTTGCTGATAAAAAAAACTCGATGGTCTCTTCCTCCACGTCGTCCATGTTGTCCAGCTCATCAGTGTCCACTCCTCTTCTGAGCTCCACGCGGATGCGACATTGCCCCTCCATCATGGCCCTGCACTTGTCCACCAGCTCCTTGGTAGCCTTAGATTGGCTGATGATCTTTCTGCTCAAAGATCTTCATATTCCTCAAAAAAACTTCATCATTTTTTTCTCCCTTAAAAAAATTAGTACTGTATTGTATCATATATATATATATAATTGGGAAGCTTAATTAGTCACCTTTACAATTAGGGACAACTTGTAAGGATTGTGCATTCAATGAACAAGCAAAAAAGGTTTCCTCTCCCACTGGAAAAAAATGTATGATTCTTCAGTGAAGCAAGGGTAAGGGACAACCCTGAATTCATGCTGATATTATCTGGTTGAGCCACATGTTTGAATACAGTCAGGTTTTTGACCCTTTAAACAGCTGTTGCAAGAAAAGTTTATCTGATTGTGAGGGCAACACAAACACAAATGTGCATCGAGACATCTGAAGTGCTGTTTCCGTTAAATATCAAAGTTTTGTAGTACAACTGCTCCAAAATGATCACCACCGGGTCTCTCATGCATCTACAGAGCTGCTGTTGGATATGGAGCTATAACTCTGCAGCTTTGTTTCTCCTTTGTCACTGTCCTGCACACAGTGCTTCATATTCACTTTTGAGTGCTGTAGTACACCTCTCACTTCTATAGTCAATGCTACTTTTAAACATGTATTACTCAACTGAAACTGAAAATTGACTCCCGTCTTGTCCATTTTACTTTCGTGGCCTGCCTGTCGCTGGCCCCCCTCCACCACTTCTCCCCCATTAACTGAGCAGGCTGCCTGGATATTATCTTAATGCTGTCAGGGTTGCATGTGTGAAAACAGCTTTGAGGTGTCTTCTTGGGATGTTTACTTTGCAGTCTGTCTTTGATTGCACCAGACTCTCTGAACTTGGTCCTAAGAATTGAAATAGTACCAGGGCTGACATAATCTGACAAGCCAGATGGACAGCTCCATATATCTGTCACAGAAATATTTCACTCGTCCATCTGGGTAGGAGCCCTTTAAATTTGTTTTCGGGGGCAGAACATTAAAAAATAAAACACAAGCTTGTGATTGGACAATCATTTGGCTCGTCACATTCATCACTGACCAATCCACATCAAGCAGGGTTGCCTCCTATAATGTAGCATAAATAGCAGCTAATGTAGCGGCTAATGGCTAACAACAGTTAAAAACACTTCATGGACGTAAGCCATCGCCGCTAACTTAGCCGCTAACAGCTAATGGCTTTATACTATCTTCTTACACTAAATTGTACCACACAGATGATTCATTTAACACTTATATGTGACATGAACCTCGTCAAAGACAATCCCTACAAGTAAACTTCTGAGGAGGGCAGATTTCGCCATGTTTCACTGAGTAGCCATGAGGACAATAGGCTAATCGGCATATCTGTTCTCAACTTCCGGTTGTCGTCACGTCCGCATTCTGCAGCTCCCGCCTCTCTTCCCTGATTGGGCCGTTAAGAATTCAGCCGAGTGAATTCATTGGACAACGGAGGCTGGCAAGACGGACCTGCAGGATTTCAGAATCAGGCAGGTCTGTCCGCTCTGCAAGGCGAGGGCTGACATGCCATGCTGCCACTTTGCCAGCTTCCAGTTGCAGGGCCACCTGAACTGGTTGAGTGAGGAGGTGATATGCAGGCCTCCTCACTCTGATCACTCCCTCTTCTCTGGCATGACTGCTCCTGTTCCTGGTTTGTGCTGTTTTGGATTTATCCACATATTCACATCCAACATGACAGACACACCTATTTTCATAGTTAAATCATTGTTTAGTTGTACCAATTCTTTCATAGCATCACTACCTTGCTGAAATTGTTGAGTCCTGCCAGTCATCAGACACCAGACACAGAGGGTTACACTCTAAGTCAGGTGTTCCAGGGTTGAACACTAAGCACAAAGAATGAGGCCAAGGATTAGTGAGTGTCAAAGCAACAATCCAAGATGAAACAGCTAAGATCCATGAGCACATCAGGACGATGGCCCCAAGCAATTTAATGGTAAGTGAAGGCACAGACTCAATAAGGGGGAAGAGCAGGAGGAAACGACACGAGGGGACAAAGCGACTGAGGCAGTGGCTGATAGGAAATCCTGGAAATAATGAAACAATGTTAATGCAACAAGAAAAGGGAAAAAAAATCCAACAAAGCTCTCCAATGTGAACAAAACCACTGGCAACATGTCCTTGAACTGAGGTAGTATAATCTTCATGAAGTCCTGGGTTGTTTTTACATCTAAGTTGTTTCGATACAAGCATGATTCACTGTTTAGGCCCAAACAACCACACAAAGATCGCATGAAATATGTGGTCTAGGCTTGTTTCCAACTGACCTCTGGAGCTGTCTGTTTGCTGTGAGGGAACAATCGACCATGCCACTCACACGAACAGGGGGACGAGTTATGCCATTGCACTGCTGTAGTAGTCTAAGCAGATGTAGTTGTATTAATAACTTTATTACAGCAACCAGGCAACAAGGATGATGACAAAGTATACTTAATAACAATGCTCTGATCCCACAGTCACTTTCTCTGCACAGGTACAACGTAACATGAAAGTAGCAACAGGCCAACCTTATTCACCATCTCTAAAGCAGTCATCATAAAAATCAACAAAGTCTATTAAATCCTAGAATTTAGTCAAAACCAACACAGCCACAGCAAGCATAAGGCACTACGTTGAATGTAGGTTCAGAATTTACCTTCCATTGTCTCTTGGTTGTGGTTTATATTAGTCATTTACAGGCTTACCTCTTCCACACATGCTTTTTAAAATGATTCATGTGCAGTCTTTCTTTCGTTGTGTTAAATAAGGTTAAAAAGAGAAGTATGAAGGATCAACTTGTTGATTTGTGGCAAGGACACAAGCATTTAAAAGTGCCCTGTTTAAGAGTTGGACCAAAATTGCTACTGCTATTGATGTCCCAAGAAGTCAACCTGCTTTCACCTGCCATGTTGGTTACAGCTGCAGACAGAGTTACTGTGGACAATGAGAGTGTTAGTCTGTTGTGGTACCATCTTTGTTGAACAACACTCACCATTAGAATTCTTTTAGTGTCTACACAGAGTGACAGAGGCCCCAATAATAATTATAAGGGTTTACTGATTGTTGGCTAGCTAATTAATGAGGCCAATATTTAGTATTTTGCAGACATTGGTATTGGCATTTATTTGACCCTTCGCCGATAATTAAAAATCAGTTTGTTTGGCTCTAACCCGAGTCCCTGGCCATCGATGCCCCCGTGCCTGCTGCTGTGTTCCCTCCTTCTGACCTGTTTGATCAGACATAACACAATCATCAACACGAAAGCTAACACAAGCTCTGTCAAATCCTTTCTAATTGGTTCCACATCACACAAATAGTACTCAAGCAGTCGAGGAACAGAGGCAGGGAGATTTGAGGAGAAGAAACTACATTTTAGCCATAACATGTGGACTTATTCTGAAGTTTACTAACCACAAACCCCATCAGAAAGTTGCAAAATTACAATACTGCAAACTAGTTTAGTGATGACAAGTCTGCCCAGCATTACAGTTCAACCACTGAGTCACTTTTACAGCAGCCATGTTAGCATACCATGTACTGAATAAGCATCAACGACGTTTAATTAATATACAGCACGGCTGCTTATGTTTTTATACTTTGTGACATTACGCAAAGCTTAAGGTTTCATGCTGCTAACTTTATATTTCTTGTCCATGTGATTGTGTATTTGCATGTGATTTGGTAATTTAACCGACATAAATAGTAATTGCTGAGTCTCGTGCAGATAATACAAACAAGCTGATTAACCGTTATAAACTCATTTACAGGACAATTCTTCAGTTGATCACAAGAAGGCTGGAGAGTTTTCCTGTCCTCTCAGATATGCTCATTATCTCAGACTTGGCCCATAACCAGCCGAGTTTGAAGAGAGTCCCAAAGGTGACTTTAGCATGTAGAGCTGGAGAAAAGTCTGTGTTAGACCCTAGACATCATATAACTGCCTCTTAAGCCTCTGTTGATCCAAGTGGTGGAAATAATGAACATATTTACTCACTTACTGGCCAAGTAAATCACTTAAATATAGGACAATTAAAATTAATACTGCTTTTTTAGTTATGCTTTGATAGATATTGATGAAAATGTGAGTCTTATTTCCCTCAGCAACAAGAGCCAAATAATTACCTTGCTGATCAAGATGAAAAAGACTCTTAGTGTAACCTAATAAAACAATTATATACCAAGATGAAGACATCCAAAAGAACAACAAATACATGATGCAGGGTTGAGCCTGTTCCAGCCTGGCATTAACCCCTCATCTTCATTACAGAATGAAAACTCTTGCATTAGCAGCCATAATTTTAAAAGCAGTTTTACTTTGTCATAGCTAAGACGTTAGTGATTATGACATTATAATATAAGTAGAATTTTGAATGTTAAACTGACATTAAAAATAGCGTATAAGAGACCTTTTGTAAATTAAAACTCTGAGCTCTTGGACAATTGTTTTGTTCCTGAACTGTTTTAAGTAGAACTGGGCACAATCAAGGTTTAACCTCAACTACAATAATTACCTCCCACAATTATGAAAACTTAATAATGAATAATTGGAAGATTATTGTGACATAACATGTAAAACCTTTTTATCTTTTTCCCCAAGTAATCATTAGCCTTATTTAGAGGTATTTGTATTATTACAAGTACATTTTACATGTCTTGTTATGCTCAAATGATAATGTGAAAGCATATGCCAGGGATCAATAACTCTGTTCATACAAAGGTCAGTTTTTTTCCTTTTCTCATAATTTGCTCTTGGGGCCAAATGAAAGAAAATAGTAATAATAGCAGTAATTATGAAAATAACAAATAGTACATTTATTATGTGGAGTCCAGTTAAAATATTGTTTGTTTGAGAACTTCTATTCATCATTCTTTAATAGTTAGATTTTTGGTAACATGGAAAAAAAAGGGCCTCAAAATACCTTAAGAAGTTGAGCTTATTTTTAAGTCTGAGAGAAAAGGCCAGAATTCTGAGAATGAAATCATATTTTCTCCCTCAAAATTGTGGTTTTAGTATAAATTATAACGTTTTTTTTTTTTTTTTCAAATACCATCTTATATTTTTACTTTTTTCTCAGTTATAAACCAAAGCTCAATTTAGATAAATGTATTTGTAGTGGCCCTAATCCTCTTTATAATGCTTACTACTAACTACTGGCACATATGTTCAATGAAGAAATGTGGTCATAAAATCATCAGTAATGTGTTTTTCAACGTTGTTCTCAATATCTGCTAAAATAATGGTGACTATGATTTTAGCCGTGACCGAGCAGCCCTTGTTTCAGATGCACAGTTTCCAAAGATAGAAACTCACCATATTGCTGCTGTACTTCATGTGTAGCTATGAAAATAAAACAGCTTATTTTTTTATTCTCTTAAATTTGGTCTTGTAACATTTCAAATAAAAATGCTGACAAAGATTCATTTTATTGTAAATGAATAATGATTTAAGTACTGTTTTCATTTCACAGAGCCACAAATAATTGGTGTCGACCTTAAAAAAAAATCAAATCAGTCAACCCCAAATATGTTTTTCCAAAATTTTATGAAGAACACAGATCAGGAGAATCATTTCAAGAGCACAAATAAAGGCAGGGGTTTGGATAGATTATCTTTAGGTCAGTGAGCTCACTGCTGTTTGTGGCTTGTTGAGCACTGGGTTTGGCATCTGTCTTCAGCATCAACATTAACAACATTGATTTAAATATGCCCTGAAATTAATAAGCCTTAAAATCTACATACTCAACTCAGTTTCCGAGCTCTGACATGGAGCAAGTGAGCTAAACCAGTGCTCCATGTTTGTCTTTTATTGCTTCCCCTCGCTGTTTCTTCCAGCATGCTCTTCTGTATTTGTATCTTTAGTTTCCTCCCCCATACAGTGCCTCATTTTCAACCTGTAGTCATGGCTCAGGCTGTTTATTGATATGTCTGCTGCTTAAAAAAATAACTTTTTCGCTTGTCAGTGCTGCCAAACAGAAGTGGATCGTGTCAGGTTATATTTGGTTTTTAAAAAAGCTGAAATATAATTAAATATAGAAAGCAAACCGTACAATCACAGCTTCATTTTCGCATGGAGTACGGCTGGCTTACACCTGCTCTCTGCTCTCTAAAGTACTGCTAGATGAATAAATGAATTAGGATGTAGCAGCTGAATATTGGTATCATCTCATCAACCGTCTTTCCACACAAAAGAAAAGAAAAGAATGAGACGTGCACTGATTTCAGCTGACAAAGTTTATCTGATAAATTATACAAAATCAATAACTAAAAGAAAGGAACTTCCAGTAGGTGGCAGTGGCTTCGTCTGTGCGGTCATTGAATTTGGTGCCAAAGCCTGTCGATTTAAGTCTTGGCACAGACCAAGGCTGCAAATACCTTGCTGAAAAGAATCCAGTTTGACTCCTCAGCTCTGCTAATGTGCCCTTGAGCACTGTTTTGTATGCAGCCAGTCACTCTAAAATCTCTCTTTGCACATGATTTAAAGCTTGTTAATGTGGGTTCATGGTCTACGTGTATTTAGAAGAGTTGCCACAACATCAAAGTTTCATCCCATCATTAGTATACATCATCAAAAAGAAACAAAATATGTGAAATATCACGATATTCATACAGAACATTTGGAAACAATATTACTGATTCTAAATTTTTGCATTATTGTTTGTCCCTTCTTCTTCCTCCAAAAGCAAATGTTCTGTTTGTGTATCTGCCTGCATGTTCATACAAAGAGGGGGTGGAGCCTATCCCAGCTGTTATTGAGAGGCAGGGGTCACCAGGCGATCGCAGAGCCACGTACAGAGGCAGACCGCCATTCACACTCATACCGAAGGCCAACTTGGAGTCACCAGCCAACCTAACAAGCATGTTTTTGGTCTGTGGGAGGAAGCTGGAGTGCCCGGACGGAGCCCACGTAAGCACAAGGAGAACATGCAAACTCCACACAGACAGAAACAGACCTTCTTGCTGTGAGGCACGTGCACTACCTGCTGCGCCATCTGCTGCCCACTTGCCTGTATGTGACGCATGTTACTGCAACACACCACTAGAGAGTGTAACAGCCCTCAGGCTGGATGGAACTGTTATGTCAGAAGTAAACTGCAAACCTGGCGCTAATTCTGAGAGTAAAGTAACAAAATAAACACCACTAACCAATCATCATCAAATATGTGTTGACAACTGATAAGCAATGTTCGGACCTGGCCGTGAATCTTTTTACTCTGTTCATGGTTGGAACTGTCCCAGTGTATGGATGTAATGAGTTACCGTGTTACCTGATGACTGTGCTGATAGATGTCATGGTCAAAGCACCAGATAATTCAGCCTTCAATGCTTTACTTTATTAATTATTGTATCAAACAATCCTTCATTAGTTTATATGTGAGACAATACAGGCAAAGAAACCGAGCTAACACAAAGAACAAATTACTTTGAATTTGAATTATCACGCCAAATTGACTTCCTTGTTCCCCGATGTCTAAAAAATAATTTATCCATCATCAGGTGGATGAGCTGTTGAATTTGTGTCAGTACAGTCAAACAGATCACTAGATGTTAATTATTGTGGCCAGCAAGATACAAAATTAAATGGTCAAAGTGCAGCAACAAAGCTATTAGCACATTTTGTTAAAATTTTATTTTCAGAAATCATCATTATTACGATGTGCTTAACATGCATTATGTTTCTGCAAAAATGCCAGCAGTTAACATCAGAGACATCAGTTTGTAGGACAAGCTGTAACGACATTTCAAGAGGAATAATTAACAGTATAATGGCTCATTTGATAAAAAGACAAAGTAATTGCAAAAAATGAACTAGACATCAGAACTGAACAAAGTAAAGCTGTTATGTCAGATTTAAGTACTGCCATCAGCCCTAATTTTCTCACTCAGATCATCTCAATCATCTATAGAAGAGTGTGTGACATTAAAAGTTATGTAGGTCAGTGAAAGACAATTGATCAAACATCAACTCATCTCTCTGATGAGTTTAATGGTTCACTTTAAACCAGCACAGGCTCGCCCACCTCGTCTCTTACGTCACATCCATCATATAATCAATCATCTTTCCATTCTTTGTAGCTGTTTCTTCCAATTATCATCAATTCCTTTGTGCATCTATTCCATCCACAGCCTCCCTATCATTTATCTGTGCCTCCCTGGAGGACCAGAGTCCCGAGGGTTCCTCTTAATCTGCCCCAAACCCTGGATTAGGGATTAGGAGGGGTGGGAGCCTTAAAGCTACCACCGGACTGCCTGTTGTGTTCGCATTCAAGGAACACAGGGAGATTAAACTGACAGCGATACTGATGCTGTGAAAGCAGCTCTCACTTCTCCTATTTGATGCTATTGATTTATTATTAAATGTTTATATAACCGCTCACGTTGAAGGGGAACAGCTCTTGTTTGCTGAGTGAGCTGTGGCTGGAAACAGATAAGAAACACCAAAGGTGATGCAAACACTAAAAAGAACATCTGGAAGATAAGAACACGATGAAAAACCTCTGTGCTACAAAGTCCAATGTTTGGGTTTGCTTTAAAATGAAATTGTTAGAAAATGTTGCATGTATATCAATGACATAAAAGAAGTGATGGATTCAAGAAGGG
This sequence comes from Scarus forsteni, assembly GCA_036419115.1. NCBI lineage: Eukaryota > Metazoa > Chordata > Actinopteri > Labriformes > Labridae > Scarus > Scarus forsteni. The sequence continues at coordinate 8,151,881 of JAZDUH010000066.1, read as the reverse complement.
GAAGCTATTAACTTATTTTTCCTTCATGTATTGAAAGTGAAGATGGTTTCTGCTGTAACATGTCAACAACAGGGCTGAACGATTTGAGAAAATAATCTAATTGCAATTTTTTCCCCAATATTGCAATTTACTCTGCAATTGTTTTAATGTTCCTCATCTATTCTTAAACAAACATAAGCAGTAGATCTTTTTATAGTAAAACCAATATGACATTAAATTAATCTAAGGATAAAAGATTTGAGAAAAAGGGGAGAAGTGAAGAACAGAAGCAAAATAGGTATGAAATTGTAAAAACTTGGTAAAAATGGTATGAAAGCGGAAAAAGGTTAATAAATAGATGCAAAATAGGCATGAAACTGCAGAAAAGGGGGAAAATTGGCAAAAAAACAAAAACAAAAGTGGCTTAGGAAAATTGATTATGGAAACAAAATTGGGAATTAAATTTGAAATTAAATTTTAAAAACCATGTACAAATTCCAAAAATGGTTCGAAGATGAATGGGGGCCAAATAGGCATAAAGTTGTAAAAATGGGGTTAAAAAAAAGATAAAAATGGTCCAAAAGTGGGGAAAAAAGTGTATGAATAGGTGTAAAAATTAGGCATGAAATTGCAAAAAACTATATCACAATGCCAAAATGTTAAACACATTTGAACATTGCAACAAGCCATATTGCGATTTACTCTAATTTGCAGTTAATTGTTCAGCCCAAGTGAATACTGGAACGTTTGCATCTTAAAGTCACAACAACTGATCACGTACTTACATAAGACACTCCACAAGATCATCAGGCCAACTTCCCTTAAAATACGTGATTATCCTATTAAGACAGATCCTGATCCATTAAATCTGTAACAAGGTGCCTCCAATAACTAATTTACTGAAAAAATACCTGACAGGATACTTTATAAAATGTGTAATACTGTGCCAGAGAGTGTATTGCATTGAACTGGATTGCAGACAAAGACCTGAAGTGAAGACACTTGGACTAAAAGTCATTCCTGAATAAGTCTCATTAGACTTATTCAGATAAGATACACTAAGAAGACGTCATATATCAGTGTTAACATTCCCACTTATCGGCCAAGAGGGTTTGTATCATAGTTTGTCTCGAGGATAATGTCCCTGTGCATTTGTTTATCTTTCCATTTTCAAGTACAATCCTGTCTCTTGAGAATATTGTATACATTTTAATATATAAATATATTTTTTTTTCATATGATGTGAATGCTGAAGCTTTTGTCTGTACTAATTTATCTTTTTTTCATTTTTATTACAACCAGGCCAAATTATATTCATTGTTATTACTACTATTATTATAATCGTTTAATTTGTGTGAGCCAGATGTTTGTGTCTTTGGTTTTGTTGTCTGAAGTTTTAGTTTAGTAGTTAAAATGAATACATTTTCTAGATCACTCATTACAAAAAGCATCTTAGTGTCATGAATTCTTTTTTCACAGAGGACCTGAAATTTTACTATTTTGAGCAGGAATGAGAAATTTCAAACTGGATTCACTTTCCAGTCCAGCTCACTGGCTTCCCCAAGGAGACAAATTATTCAAGCATGGCATCCAGCAAATAAAACAATTTTTTTTTCTGTTCAGGAGTAAATAACTATAATTTGACATCCTAATAAATACATAATAATGTGCTTAACTATTTTCTCTGTTTTTGTAAAAATACAAGTTTAAAAGATCATGGACGACAAAAAATCATTTTATTTAAGCTTTAAAAAAAAGTAAATTCAGTTACACATCTACACGCTGATGTATTAACCATCACAGAAACACCTGTGGAATGGACCTTACATAGAGTGGTGGTCTAATACATGTCAAGCACTTTATAATTTCCTCATAGGATGTCAATGTTGAACATCATCCCTGCATGTATTTATTACATTTTATTCATTAATATTATTACTACTGGTATCACTATTATTTTTTTTTTTTTTTGAGTCAAATTTTTGTATTTTTTTTGTTTTTTGTATTTTGTATATATGTAGTTTTGCTGTATGTCATTTTATTTGTAATCTTCCTTTAAAAATGATTATTTTTTTAAATATACACACCATTTGTTTAGTTAATAAGAGTAGGGATGTAACGATATGGAAATTTTGTATCACGGTTATTGTAACCAAAATTATCACGGTTATCATTATTATTGCGGTATTGTTGCAGTGTGCTCAAAATGTTCTAAAAGTACTTTTACACAGAATTGAAATCATTTAACCCATTTATTGTTATATTCTTAACAGCTCTTTTGTCTTTTTTGTCAATAAATGTGTCAGACTCAGAGGCCAAACAATGCAAACTGCGCATGTGCACCTCGCGTGAGGCTCCTTAATCGAGGGCATATACATAGTTCTGGCTTTTCCAGGCAAAGAGTAGCATCACCGTGCGTTACTGAGGCAGTGTGGTGATCAAGCGCGCTATATAATGATAATTTTAATTGGACACGGTAACGATTATCGTGGGAAATTTTATTGCGGTTTACCATTTTACTGGTAACCGTTACATCCCTAAATAAGAGTTACTCATTTGATCCAGTCAGCTTTGATGAAAGCACCAGTGTCTAAACAGACAGGAGAACAGTGTGTGCAGTTTGGGGGTGAAATAAACAATCTAATCTATCCACTTTCTTTATCTAGCATATTTTCAAAAACAACCCAAAGTGCTCCACAGAGACTACCATGCAGAAAATAAAATAAAAATAATAAAAAAGAAAAATTAAACCCCAAAAATAAAGCACTATAAAATCATAAAAATGTATAGAACACACTAAAGATCACATAAAAACATGAGACAGTTCGCTGAATAATAGCTGATGGGCAGATTAAAAAACATAAAAACAGGGGCAACACAGCACTCATGCTAAGTGAAAAGTCACCAAACAAAATTAAGTTTAAAGATGAGTTTTTAAAGAAAGCAAGGCGGCAACTTGTTCAACACATTAGGGGCCACAACAGAAGGTTCAATCATTAAAAAAAACAAAAAAACACAATGAAATCTGATGATGAATAGTGGATAAATAGTAAGTTTAAAGATGAGTTTTTAAAGTAAGCAAGGCGGCAACTTGTTCAACACATTAGGGGCCACAACAGAAGGTTCAATCATTTAAAAAAACAAAGAAAACAATGAAATCTGACAATGAATAGTGAAGAAATGGGGAGCCAAATAGGGGATATATTCCCAGGTCCTAGTATCAGTTCGAAGACAAGCAGCAGCATTTGGACTAACTGTGGACGTGAATAAAATATATGAAAGGCATGACATCAAATCACTGTTGTTTAAACATGTACACACACACCCACACATATGTATATATATTTATCCTTTGCTCAAAGTCTTATGTTGAATAGCGCCACATTAAGTCAGCAGTAATCCATCTGCCTCACTGCATCATTTTTTTTAATCAAAACCTCATTCTTTCACAGATCCTTATTTTGTCTCTACTGATGCAAGTGCATCTAACATAACTTGCTAACATATCTGACTCCACCTCCTGCTGTCCCTGGGCCGTCTAATCCCACCCCTGCATCCTGCTGCTCCGTGCATTATCCTCTTTCTTCCTTTAAGAGGAGAGACTAGGGCTGTAATCGACCAAAGAAATTGTTGGTCGACTAAAACACAGCAATTTGTCGACCAAAATCAACCAATTGGTCGCTCCGTGTTTCTCCCCTGTGCGCGCCTCTTTCCCTCCTTTCTTTCTCTCAACCCAAGACTCTTTGCTTTCCTGTCTTTATCAATAATATGGGCAGTCACTGTCATATAGGACTACATTCGAAGAGACGCACACATCTGTTATCTTTATCTATTAACTTGGAAGCTTTTTCTTTTTTTCTCCCTCGTATTTTGCCGTTAGTGCATGCGTAATTGTGAGGCGCGCTGGCACTGAATATCCAGAAAAACATTCGAACCTGGAAATTCATGGGACTCTTTTAGTGTTCCCACACAGAGTTTCATATTAACCACGTTGTTCACTACAACAGACACTTTTCCTGCTGGAACTTTGAAGGCATCGCCAACTTCATAGTCGCGCAGCGATGGTTCTTCCTGTGTGCGCACCTCCTTTTTTTCTCTCAACACAAGACTCTTTCCTTTCCAGTCTTCATCAATGAAATGGGCAGTCACTGTCATATAGGACTCCATTCGAAGAGACGTACACATCTGTTATCTTTATCTATTTACTCGGAAACTTTCTTTTTTTACTCCCTCGTATTTTGCCGTGAGGGCGTGCGTAATTGTCTGGCGCGCCGGCACTGAATATCCAGGTTTCAATGTTTTTCTTGGCCTTCCACGACACCAATGGGCCTCATACCCTCAGAAATAAAATAGTCAATTCCTTCTGTGATGTAGTTTTTGCATTTGGGTGTTTATATGAGGCATAAAATCCAGCGTGAGGGTGAGGGATCCCGCCGCTGCAGCGCGGGCAGAGCGCATGCAGTTATAAAACGAATACGCGATTATTAGACTAGAATATTGAAATGCTCTTAAATAAAAATATTGAAATGAACGATAAATACATTAAAATGGTGTTCTGAGACATGATGGGGGTGCTAAGAAAATACCCCCATTTCACTTGATACGTTTCTCCTGATGAAATGAACTGCAGGGGAAAAAAATAAATTGACATATTTGGTCGACCAATCAGAATTTTGGTCGACTGAGCACGCATCGACCAATTAGTCGACCAGTCGACTTGGACTTTACAGCCCTAGGAGAGACTGCACACATTCAAACCCTACAGACTGGTCTACGGTTTTCACTTATTCAGTAAAGCTTGTTCGAACACACTGTACTTTTCAGCATTAGTTCATGCTCACATTAATAGCACTCTGTCGTATTATGCACAAATGTAATCATGAAAACATCCCTGAGAATTAGAAAGCAGTTCAGGCAGCTTTTTGCTCTCAAACTCGACACTTTCTGCCTCAAAGACCTCCCAGCTATTCCAGTCCTCCATCTATTGTTGACATTGCATTGACAAATTTGGCAGACTTGGAAATGACAGAATTTTGGTGATGATATATTGATAATAGTTTTTCATCTATCCAACAGTCATCAGAAAAGTGTTTTGAAGTTGAACAGATTCCCTTTAGAGATGGGAAATACATACTAATTTCATTGATTGATATTTTTGTTGCAGAAGACTCCAAACAAAAGGAGTTTAAACCCCTCCCCACATTTTGTATATTAGTACACAAACCGTAAGATGGTGAAATTCAGTGTTTTCACAATGGCAGGCCCTACTATGTTTAACACGGGCCAAGTTTTAGGCCTATATTTGTTTTTAAAATGAGATTAATTAACTAATAAAAGCACTCCATGTTCAGGTATTGTAAAAATAGAACAGCTTTCAGAGTCAATTAAGACAAACCAAGCTACATCCATACAAAATAAAATGCTTACATACACCAATTATAAAAGGGATATACTTGTTTAAAATAATTTAGACATCATGTGAAGTTTTTTTTTTTTTGCTTCACAAGTGATTAAAATCGATTGACACTGGAATTTTTGTGATAAATAAACTTGGCTTTTATTTTTTTTTGACTGTACCTCCTGGCTTTCCTTTTCTCCTCTGGACTCGATCCTTAACCAACACCAGCTTTAATTTAAAATTTAAGGGAGTCTGTTTTTTGTGGGGTTAAAGAGGAAGAACCATTGTGGGTCTGAAAGTCCTGCTCATGTTCTGGTCTTGTTCCTCCTCACAATCCTAACAGGAAGAAAATGTCATCACTCTCAAATGTTCCAGCTAAACTGATGGGAACAAATGCTGTTGCTGCATTATTTGGTGCGTCTCCACCCACAACATCCCTCTCTTCCCATCAAACAGCCTTTGTGACTGTGGTTGCCAGACATTTGATATTATTTCAGAGGAAACCCTCATCACCTCCCTCACACATGTCATGGCTTAAAGGGAGTGTTAACTTGGCTAAGATTAAAAGACTCGGACTCACACATGCTCAGAGGATTTTATACATTGAAGAACCCTTTCCTTAAAATGTACAAGAGCTGGAGCTCAGAGACAAACCTGAGGAGCCACCTCACTGCTCTGATTAAAGTCTGAGATGACAGGAAACGACACCGAATTGAAAATTTGTGGCCGAAGCCATAGCCAAATAAAATATGAACGCTTGGCCGAATACCCAATGTGGAGGCTAAGTAGTTCACTATATTTTTTGATAGTGCATTAGTAGCTTGGAATGCATTTTTAGACATGTTTTTAAAAGAAAGTAATTGTTTATTGAATATTATGACATTTTTTAATATTCCAGTAGCCTTTGCTTTTCAAAAAAAAGCACAACAAAGTTTTTCATTCATATTAGGCCTTCAAACAAAACAAAACATGCATTAAAAAAGAAACTGAAGTGCATTGAAGTGGATTAACCTGCAACAAATGAATTATTATACTTTCAACACAAGTCTGCCGAGCCACAGTCACACACAATGACGTTGTTGATTTCGTCATTGCGTCACACAGTACTATTCGGCCTTGCTATTACCTCAACCCGCCAAAGGCCGTATATGGCTGTTTTTGCTATATTCGGACAAATTTCGGCCACTTAATATTTTAATAATTTTAATATTTTGGTCACTTTAAAGGTTAATGAATAAAATTGGAGGGTTTGGTTTTTATAGTCACTTTAAAATTATATGATTGTCTTTGTTGCAAGATGCTAAGAACAGAAGATTTGCATGTATCTATCCCTCCACTATCTACACCGCTTATCCCTTTTAGAGTCTCAGGGGGCTGGAGCCTATCCCAGCTGGTACACCTAGACCCACACCACATAGAGAGACAGACAACCATTCATACTCACACTCATACTAAGTGCAATTTGGACTCACCAGTTGACCTATACATCAAATTTGACCTTCGATAGAGTACAGTCCCCTTTTATTACCTCGGCCAAGGAGGTTATGTTTTCGGGAGAGTCTGTCTGTGAACAAAATAACTCAAAAAGTTTTGGATGGATTTTGATGAAATTTTCAGGAAATGTTCAGCATGGGAAAAGGAAGAAGTGATTCAATTTTGGTGTTGATCCGGATCACCGTCTGAATCCAGGAATTGTTCAAAGGATTCTTGGTGGGAACTGTGCTTGGCAGAGGTCTGCGCTCTCCGAGTGCTTTTCGAGTGGGTCTTGTAATTTGTTACGTTTTCTCTAAATTGCTTTGTTTTTATCAGTTTGTATTGGTTTAACTGACTTCTATTGTTTTCTGTCTGTTTCACTGTAAAGCACTTTGGTAGGCTACTGGCTGTCTTAAATGTGCTGCATAAATAATGCTGACATTGACAACATGCACTACCGACCATGCCACTGAGTCTGATCTGTATATCCCCCTACTACTTATCTTAAGGACCATATTCATAACCATAACTTTTTATATACTGAAGTCCTGACATGTTATAGCATTTTTCCCATAAAAACGTAACTTTCCCCTCAAAATACGAAGACAACAGGTTTTAAGTCTGATGACACCACCAGGGGTAGCAGAGATTTATTAGAGAAAGTTTAATGCCTGGTTGTCTTAACTTGTAAAATGCATGACAATAGAAAAGCTGAAAACCATGAATTTTGAGGTGTATAAAAAGAGGGGTGTGAAGCGGTTGAAAATGTATTTTTTATGCGCGTGTGTGAAATTTTAATCATCAAACACCAAATGGACTATGCTCTCTATTTTCTTAATCGAGAGAAATCAGAAGGTTTTAAAACAAGGGCATAAAACCTCATTAAAACCAATAGACTTTATATCAATGATTAGATCTGAAGTTTTTGAAACAATCTGAAGTGATAAAAGTGAGAAAATTCATAAGGGCCGCTTTGCAACCCAAGGGTAAAAAGTAGAAGTTTCTCTAACAAACTCATTGAAGAGGAAGCCATGAAGTTAGAGCAGCTGGAACTATATCGCTTAAACTAAATGCATTCAGGTACGAAAGAATATGTCCTAACTTCTTTGTCCTCCAGGTTTTATCTAAAAAAAAACTTTAAGACGTCAAATTTTAGTAAATCATCCATCAAGTCAAACATTAATATCTTTAATGGTGACAACTGATGACGTCTGATGATGTTTTTATGCCTGCAGCCTCCATAAAACTCAGAAAAGTCTGATTGCAGCAGATGGTTCAACAATATATTGTTGATCTTTAGCACAAACTGATGAAATAACTAAATGAATACGGCTGCAAATTGACCAATTATTGACATTAATTTTGCATATCTTTCATGAAATAAGTGTTTCTAATCAGTTCAGATGTCACATTAAAAAAACAGGATTGTAAGAGGAATCCACGGTACATCAATTTTGTTTTTGGATATAAGCAAACTCAAATAGAAACACAGCTATAGTCACTGCGAGGCTACGCCCTAAAGCTCAAGGTAATAAATGCTTCAGTTTAAGCGACAAAAGTTTAATTTGATCGTTTTTAAGGAATCCTCATTTTCTAAAACATATGTTATCAAAAATGATTAGGCAATCTGAAAATGACTGAAAACTAGGGATAATAATTGATAAGACTTTATTAATACCAATACCAGTAACGAAGATCAATCCACATCTTCGATTCCGGTGGATTTTCTGTCTGGAGAAGAGTTGACCCACGCAGGTTTTCAGTGACAACAACATCAAACACATGACACCACAGATATTCAATGCTGTACTGCATTGATAAATGATTTTGTAAGCTGCTGGTGTAACAACTTACTCAAAGTTGTGCATTAAGTGAGGCAGAAAACTTAGGCCCAATTCCCACCACTTCGGCCCACTGTTCGATAAGTTTTTTGGACTTCTTTATCAATTATGCTGACTGCCTCTAATGAGCACGTGACTTGTTTGATTTGCAGGGCAGTAATGGTAGGAATTAATGAGCAAAAGACTAATGACATCCAACCAGGAGGGAGTTCTTATTGATTCTTAACTGGAACTGTTTTTCAATTCCCACCCCTTCTAAAAACATGGCACTTTTGTGATTTGAAGTGTTTCACTTTTCTTAGAAATAATATCCATAACCAGACACTGTTCTCTGCCCCTCTGGAAGTGTAACTGCCAATCTGTTGCAAAAATTGTGCTGTATATTTAGCCAATATTGATAACTTTGATGTATAGGTGTGTACACACCGGACGCTACTTGTACTACCTCGGCAATCACTCTCCATGCAAAGTCAATGTACAGCCGCGATGGGGCGGGGCTAAACCTCCCGCGATGCAACAGCCGCTTTTCACACTACCACATAGCTCGTTGCACGATGTGAAAGTAAAAAAAAAGTTGATCAATCAGCAGGTGTGTGCACGTGTGACAGTACCCTCGACAGACAGTTATTCATCCGGAATACAGAGTAACAATCCATGTCCGTGTGGGAAACATTAGTCAGTGAGGACATTAGTCCCGCCTAGACGGACCGCGGTAAACTCACAGATAATGCAGTTGCAGGGCATCGGCTGCAGTGTTTTGGGGTTGATAAGTGAATGAAAAGGATACAGCTGGAATAATGTCCGCTTATACATTCTATTATATGATATATGATCTGATCGCGGTGAAACTCGAGCAGACGTGAAGTCATCGAGCGACGGCCAACGGCAACGGTGACCAAAATGTAGCTTGGTCGCTTCCGGTGTGAATGCAGCATATGGGTTGTTGCCCCTCATTTGTTCAACTTGAAAATACTAATAGGAAAGAGCTAAAGGATGACCACACAATATCTTAAAATCAAGAACATGCTGTTTCCTTTGTTGTGTGTATTTATCAACAGCGATTTAGCTGCAATGAAAGAGGAATCGACTGAAATCCCACTGTGGGCACCATATTGGCTATGGCCAGCTCTGATCTGTCAAAATCCTGACTTTTAAAAACTGTTCTTTAATGCGCAGAAGTACATAACGGAATAATTAGAATTGTATTAAACCTAACCAAAGCAGTGCTGTGCTGTTGAATGGGATTAATCTGTTAACATTTTTGTAGAACACAGAAACTGAAGAGCAGGTACAGTTTCAATTTTGCTTGAGTGCTCTTGGCTTGCTTTGGTGTTCAATTTTTATCTTTTCTTTCAATATAACATTTCCAACATTTATGCCTCACCCAAATCAATCAATCAAAGCATTAATTTGAGGAAAAAAGAGACCAAAAATACAGCCCATGAAGCAGATTTAAGTGAAACTTTCCTGTCTGTGCAGGATTATTTAGCAGGCAGAAAGTAGATGTTAAATTAAACCAGGATTGTGAATTAAAATGCTGAAAGTAGTCAGCAGGAAAGGTTCATGTTTTATCCAGAGGTCTTTGAAACTAACAGATACTCACTCGCTGAAACAAACGAAAGCCAGGTGTCATAGGAGTTTGATGTGGAATCGATGCAATTAAAAACAAAGAATAAAAGCAAAAGCTGAGTGCTAAAAAAACAACCTGAGAGGGCTCGACCTTCTTTCAAATTTATTCAGTTTAGTCTCATAAAATAGTCAGTAAAAAACTGGATACTGCTCTTGTTTTTGAGGCCCAGAGTGAGGTAAGACCTTGGACCAAATGATTCAATGTCTAACACGTTGAAAAATATTTGGGCGGCTGCAGAGCGAAGACACTGGGAAAATCTAACCTTGAACAGAACTCAGGCGATTGAATCCCTGTGCGGCCCAGTTCATGTATTTCTGGAAATCACCTATTTGGAAGAGAAATTGCTCACCTCAGACCGGCAGTGGACACTCAAAAACTGAAATTCATCCTGTGTGCTGGCAGAAGTTTGATCGTTTGCTGTAATCCCTCTGTCACTGATGTTCTGGGAGATCAGTTTTGGAGTGGGTGTGTGTTCTCTGACCCTGAAAAATACACACAAGCTGTCACTGGCTTTGGTATATACTGCGCAGGTAATAACTACACATGTGGCATCATCCTCCATAATTAAATATTAGTCAAAATCTCTGTGGTTAAAAAAGTCATTCTTGAAGTAAATGGAGCTATTCGATTTGAAAACAAACTGAATTAGCACCAAAAGGCGCCTGAAGCAGTGAACTGTTTGATCCAATAGAGGGCGCTCTCAGCATAACCTGACCCTCTATGCATTAAAGGTTTTTTAAAACTGCCAAACACTAAATGCCGCTCTCTAAACCAAAAGGTCAATTACTTACACTCATGTACTGAAATAAACACTCCTGTCAAAATCTTTAACCATTTTCAAAGGCAAGAAACTTCCATTCATGCTTCTTTTCGACACTCAAAACACAAGATCATCTCCAGGAGCTTAACTTTCATTTCAATTCAATCGAGACAAATATCTTGTGGACAGATTTATGGTCAAGGCATCCATAAATTTGTCACTATCACCAATTCTTATTTTAGTCCCTTTGTCTCTGCCCAACTTTCAACTTCTGCCCACTAACAATAGCAACACAGCTGATGGCTGTTCAGCGTGAGGCTGCTTCTGTTTAAAGTTTGTAAGTGCTTTAAAAATGATGTTTTTTCTTGTCAACTGTTGCACAGTGCTGCACTGCTCATAATGGATTCATGTTGTATATATATTGGACACACCTTCTCATTCAATGCATTTTCTTTATTTTTGTCACTAATTACATTGTAGATTCTCACTGAAGTAATGATGGCCACTCGGCTCATTTATGCTCAACGTTATATAGCGATCCGGATACGGACAGAGCTCTCTGTCCGTGCTTCGCATTCTTTTCGTCCGTATTTCTGCACGTATCCTTGAAGCTTACGGATACGGACCAGACGGAGCTGTACCACCGGAAACTGTGGGGGCAGTGTTGCTACTGTCACCCTGATACTCATCTCTGGAGAGAAACGAAGAAGAAAATGGCGGGGCTCTTCAGAGAAAAGTTGTGTGAGCTGGTGCGAAATTACAAATATATTTATGATGTTACTTGTCCAGGACACTGCGACAAAATCAGACTCCAAAACAGCTGGGAGGAGATCAGGAGGGATCTAAATGTTAGCTTGTCGGATGCAAAGGAGAACTGGAGGTCGGTGAGAGACAGATTCGTGCCCCCTGGTGGATGCAATGGTCAACATCCATTGCCAACGTAAAAGTCGCATAGGAGTATGTGCACAGTGACGGAACCATCGTTTGAAAGAGACGCATACTTTTTCATGCGTATGACGAGCATAAATGAGCCTTTAGCTGATTGGTTCTTACCATAAGATTAATTCCAACAGTTGTCTAATAGGGCTGTCGGTCATGCATCAGCCTGACTTCTGAACAACACAAATGATGGTCCAACCCCGTTACTAAGGCAAGAAATTCTATTAATTAACCCTGGAAAGGCACACCTGAGAAGTGAAAACCATTTCAGGTGACTACCTCTTGAAGCTCATAAAGAGAATACCAAGAGTCTGCAAAGCAGTAATCAGAGCAAAGGGTGGATACTTTGAAGAAACTATAAGACATGTTTTCATTTATTTCACACTTTTTAAGTACATAATTTCACGTGTTCGTACATAGTTTTGATACCTTCAGTGAGAATCTACAATGTTACTGTGTATGTACATATATATATATATATATATATATATACATACATATATACATACATATATACAAATAGAGGAGCATGGCTTTGATCTGCTCTGTTTTAAGTGTTTCAAGATAACAGTCATGATGTGTCGCTATATAAATAAGGATCGATTGATTGATGATGTATGTAGTTAAATAGCAAATGGGAGAAAAATGTAAATATGTGTTTATTCTTTTCTATTCTGCTCAGCCCTTATAGGATTGTTGTTTGCTTCAGTTGTTGGCAGACTTGGTGGCAGGTGAATGACAAATTTCCCCAAGGGGACCATAAAGTATTTATCCAGTGGTTCTCAAGTGGTGTGTGCCCTGAGGTAAGCCTATGCATACCTCTACATTCTGTCCAGTCATGTTAGCATTGCAATCACGCAGCTGACTGGGTTTGAAATTTTCTGTATGAATATATATGGTGCATGAATGTCTATCTGCAACTGCAATTTCTGAAGCTTTGATAAACTTACAAAAACTGACTTTTCTATGAGCACACAAGTCTTAAAGCCCTGAGAACATAAATCAACAAAACTTTGTTTATAAGATATTTATGATCATATATATATAAAAACTTTCAAATAACAATCTCAGGACTGATCTTAACATGTTTCTTTAAATATCAGCAGTGAAGTTTTTGAGGGTGCTCAGAAACTGGGTAAAAAGTGGGCGTGTTTAGGACAGTCATTATGATGACTACTAATGATCACTAAGTCTACCCACTCAAAGGTAACAAAACAACTCCACTCTCACCTGGTCAGCGGCTTCATGTCAAATAGTGACCTCACCTAAACAGTCCTAGAAATGTTTTGAATGATAAAATGAGACTTTTAGAACAAGATTTTCTCATAATTAGAGATGGTTTTCTCTCTCAAATTTACAAGGATGACTAATGTCATACTCTTTAAAAAAGTCAAGTACAATACAGCAAAGTTTCAACTTAATTCCTATATATGTTTAAATATTAGAGGTGTAACGAAATTTCGTGCCATGAAATTTCGCAAAATAAAAAATGACGAAACAAAATTCAAAGACGCACAAAATAAAAACCGCGAAGGGGCACGGCGCACCACTAAGACTGGTGATTTTTTACCCTCCTCGCCTACCGTAGCAAAACACTCGCTTCAAAATGGAGGAAGACGAGGTTGAGGAATTAGCTGACGCTCCTTCGTCAAATAAATCGGTTGTGTGGACCTATTTTGGCTTCCCATGTAAAAGACGAGAAAACGGTGAGAAGATTGCGGACAAAACAACAACCGTGTGCAAAATATGCCACCACAGTTTGCCGTATACTGCGGCGAGTACAACTACCATGATGTACCACTTAACGCCACCACAAAGAGAAGCTTTGAAGCTACACGGAAAAAACAACTAGAAAAAAAACAAATGACTCTACAGAGCATTTTTTTATTGAGATTGTATGTCTTTTTTGCACTGTAGTCTAAATAAGGGGAAAAATCTACAATTTTTTTTTTTTCAAAGAGCACTTATTTTGTACTGATGCAGCCATATTTTCTGTATGTCTGCATTAGGAAGAAAATAAAGAAAATGAGATTTTTACACAACTTCCTACTGTTGGGGATTTTCTATAATCTTTATTTTGTATCATGAGCATTTCGTATCATGAGCCCTGTTTCGTATTTCGTATCGTTTTGTGAGTTGACCATTTCATTACACCCCTATTAAATATATACTAAAAGTACACATGCCAGTTGCAACTGTGCATCTAAAAAAATTTTAGGGTACACCAGCACAAAAATTAGGTGCACCAACATTTTTCGTAGTGTCAGCTTTAACACCATAAGTCCTCATTTTATCACTCTCCATAACTTATATACATAATGTAGATGAGTGAACAATACTTGCATTTATTTCCTTTGTTTTACTTGTTTTTGTTGGTGTTCATTAATTATCTGACAGTCACTAAGCTTCTTCAGAGCTACCACTCCGTGCTGAAACCTGACACCACAGTCAGGCTCCACCTGGGCTCATTTGCACACAAACAGCTGATTGGTTGACTACTGAGGACTGTGTGTGTGTGTGCGTATGTGCATGTGTGTGCATGTGTGGGCGGGTCTACAGCCTGCGAAGATGCAACGCAGAGAGGAGCAGGCACTGTGTCTTGTCCATTTTTGGTGGATTTTTCTGCTACTGCAGCTACTTTTGTCAAATTAAATTTTTAAGAGTGCACCTAACATTTTTTCTTGGTGCACCAGTGCGCCCAAGAAAAAATGTTCAGTACACTCTCATAACTTTTGGGTGCATGTGCGCCAAAAATGGTTGCACTCTGGAGCCCCCTATTAACAGACTGATAATACTGTATCCTGTAACATGTGTAACAGGAAATGTATAAGGACATTTTACATTGATATCAATATGGTTTTTGCCTTGATTTCATTGATTTGGCAAAAATAGACTAAAAACGGCATTAGATTTTTTGCTCGCTTATAATAATATTAAATCTTCCTGCTGTATTTTTAAATCCATCCTTTTTGTTCACTCCAAATACGTCCACCATATATGCTCCAACCTCGGATTATTTGCCTCTCTATCCTCCTCCTTATGGGACTTTCCTTTACATTCAGTAAAAAGATCTTTGGAGAGTTTGATCTCATTTCGACAGAGACATCCAATCCCTGGAAACTTAGTGTCTGCTACCTGAAATCATTTGGGTAATACAACTTTTATAGTCTGTTAAAGCCTTACAGCAGTGTCTTACCTGCAGAGCTCTCTCACAGTCTGGTATGCTCTCATCCCCGGAGACAAACTGTCACCACCAGCCCTTTCCTCAACCCTCTGTGTAGATAGCTGTAAACAAATTAAAAAAGAAATATTGTCATTGTTAAGAGGAGGACCTCGGACATGAAATGAATCCAGGAAACCTGCATTATACAAACACCGTCTGCTTGTATACAGAACAAACGCCCACACGCTCTGAATGGAGTCCTTCAGAGGTCCAGTTGTGTCTGTCACGCAGCATTAACTTCTGGGGTGTGTGTCATTAATGTGACATCCTTGTTCATTTAAACTGTTAATTAGAAGAGATGTGTAATAAAGTCAAAGATAAGCATGTGTGACTCCAGAAAGAAAAAGAAGAGAGCGGCAGAGGCGGAAATCAGTGTTATCTGAAAGGGAAAGACATGACACAAAAAATGACAGAAAGAAGTCTGATTTGGAGGAATTTATTGGATATGAGACAGGGCTTCAGATCTTCACATCTTTGAGCTATATTGTGCTACATTATACGCATTTTCAGATTCTTTCATTGCAAAGAAAAAACATAAACGAGGTCATATCTTGGTGCAGAAGTGCCAAGATCCAATGCCAAAGGTTGAAAGGTGAGTAGTGGTGACCAGCATTTTCCAAGGCTCTCACTTAATGACACTTCATAAGCAGAGTCATAACGGTTTAAAACTGGGATTTACAATGATGCATTATTTGGAAATATCCAATATGTGGATATGTGTCACATCATGATTGCAGATACCGGCTTTCTTTAGTCAAAATTATACAGTCTCCACTCAACTCAAACAGACTCAGTCCTTACTCTGTGCCCATTTGTTGGTGTTAGAAACAGATGGAAAACACATAAAAAACATAATTTTCAATCCATCAACCACTTATCTATACCCATTTTCCCTTTTGGGGTTGCAGGGGGCTGGAGCCTATCCCAACTGTCATTGGACAAATAGAGGGTACACCCAAAAATGGTGGCCAGACAATCCCAGGGTAGCAAAGAGAAGCAGACAACCGTTCACACACTCACTCATATCTAGAAGTGCCCAGAGAGAACCCACTCATGGCCAAGGAGAACATGCAAACTCCACTTACAAAGGCCCTGACAGACATGGGGTTTGCTCTGAGTCCTCCAAACTAGGGCTGAAAGATTTATTGTTTTCAGATCGAAATCGCAATTTTAGACAATGCAATTTTGTGATCGCCAAAGCAGCAATTTTTTGCAGTGCTCCTGACTGACTCAGGATCTGTTGTGTCAAGTAGTATACACATACTGTTTTACAAATTTGTAGACAATCTATTTGTTAAAAGTGCTGTTAAGCAGGTCAACAACACAAAGCCTCTGTTTAGGAGTAGAAGTTCATGAAAACAGATTATTAATCATCACTATTGAAGGTGAATAATGTGTTAAGTGTTTTTCATCATTTATTTCCTGACTGTTGTCTGTACTGTAAACAAAGTGAATTTTGCACTGAAGTTTGATTTGAAAAAAAAATTGTGAATTGCAATATTTGCCAGAAAAATCGAAATTAGATCTTTTCCTAAAATCGTTCAGCCCTACATGTGAATATCCCAAAGCTTGATTTGAAGAAAACCGTGAATCGAATTGAAATCGCAATATCTGCCAGAAAAATCGCAATTCAATCTTTTCCTAAAATCGTTCAGCCCTATTCCAAACTACCTGCTACTCCACAATTCCACCCTAAAAACATCCTTTAATTGGGGTGCTGGTTTAGCGGAGTGGATAGCAACCAGACACCCCATGTACTTGCTTCTGCCGGTCCAGGTTCGAATCCCGCCTGTGATCAGTTTGCAGAGTGTCTTCCCCTACTCTCTCACCCTCTTTCACAAGCCTATCCACTGTCTCTCTCCTCTCAATAAAGGCACAAAATGCCCCAAAAATACATAAAAAACAAACAAACAAAAAAAAATCCTTCAATTCTCTATAAATGGAGTGAATTTTTCGATGTAGACATTTGGAGATAACGAGGTGAAGAGTTGTGGTACATTCACACATTCAGATACTTGAGCAGATATAAGGGAAATGTATGGCCTCTATGTACGGTAGGGCTGGGTATTTCCAGCTACCCCACATTATGATACATATCCCGATACTGAGGCCATGATATGTATGCTGATACACATAAATTGTCAACATTGACTGCGCTTTTAACAAAATTCCCAGCAACTTTTGTTTTAAGAACTTTAATTCAGGTCCCCAAAGATGGTACCCAAGTTTAAATTTGGAACATGTGTTTCATCATGTAGTTTGACTAATGCTTTGAACTGTGCCATTGTTAATATTACCCAGAGTGTATTTACAACAACTGTCCAAACACTGAACACTAGAATCTGTTTCGATACATATATCCCCAAGGAGTGCATGATGATATTTTGCTGTATCAATATTTTGAGCACAGGCCTAATGTACGTTAATGTACCAATATATTGAAAATATATATTGTCAGAAATTTTGATATATCTGCAGGTTCAAATATTTATATTTATTAAGCCATTATCTGATGGACCGGGAGATCGACAGGCGGATTGGTTCGGCATCAGCAGTGATGCAGACTCTGCACCGGTCCGTCATGATAAAAAGGGAACTGAGTTGCAAGGTGAAGCTCTTGATTTACCACTCGATCTTCAGTCCTATCCTGACATACGGTCATGAGCTGTGGGTCAAGACCGAAAAAACAAGATCGCAAGTCCAAGCAGCTGGAATGAGTTTCCTTCACAAGGTGTCCGGACTCTTACTTTGAGACAGGGTCAGAATTTTGGTCATCCAAGAGGGACTCGGACTCGGAGTCCTCCACATTGAGGAGCCTCCTGGACACCTCCCTGGTGAGGGGTTCTGGGCATGTCCCACCGGAAGGCGGCCCAGAGGAAGACCCAAGACACACTGGAGGGACTATGTCTCGCAGTAGACCTGGTGACGCCTCGGGATCCCAAGAGCTGGAATAAGTAGCTGGGGAGAAAGAAGTCAGGGCGTCCCTGCTCAGGCTGTTGCCCCCATGATCCAACCACAGATGAGCAGAAGAAGATGCATGGATAGATGTTTTTACCATTATCTGCCAATAGCGATAATAGCATGCAACCCATATGCCACTCAAGGCATGACAAAGGCTGAAATACCTGACATTACAAGGTGTGGATCACTTTTGACTTTTTCTCTGCTGTCTAAGAGCTAAAATGAAACTTTTAATAAAGCAGAGTTATCTCACTTTCCATGAGCATGTCAGCTAGAAGCCCCAGCGGTGAGTCCAATCATCTGCTCCTTGCTCCTGATATTAAATTTGAGGCATGCTCTCTGCTCTCTCAGTTGGGGGTAAGTGAGACTTGACATACTCCTGTCGCAGCACAGCTCAGACCCAAAGTACACAGAAAACTTTGGTCTCACAGGGGGAGTCATCAAGCAGGGCTTTGGAGCAGATTATGCCCTGTAAAGGACATACTTCTTTATCTATTTCTGACTGCCACTCACAGAATTACCCCTGCATACAGTGTGGATGGGGCCAAGGGTCAGCATGCATTAGCTGTGTAGCACAAAAGCTTTGTTACATTACAGCTCTTGTTGCAGTGATGTACTCTCATTATGCTAACTTTGAAAGCACTAGATATTACACCTTTAAAAAAACTAGAATTCAGGTTTTGAAAGACATTCAAAAATCAGCTATAAATCAATGACAGTGTGAGCAAGGCTGGCTAATAATCCTTTTATTTGTAGACGCCTTTCACAGAACTCAAGGTCACTTTACAAGGCAGAGTAAAAAGCAAAATCATTTAGAATACATCAAGAGACACAGTCAGAATAAACTGAATAAAACATGAAGTAATCAGGCCAAACTAAGAACGACTAGACTATGTCTGAGTTTTAAAAGATGGGGTTTGAAATGAGATTTAACAATGGAGAGAAAGTCAGTGTCACAAATGTTTACTGGAGAGGAGTTCCAGAGGCGGGGAGCAGAGCAGTTAAAGGCTCTCGATCCACCATCCGACCATCGAGTGAGACCTTATGCTGCATTCACACCGAACGCTACTTGTACTACCTCGGCGATCACTCTCCATGCAAAGTCAATGTACAGCCGAGATCGGGCAGGGCTAACCCTCCCGCGAAGCAACAGCCGCTTTTCACACTACCACATAGCTTGTCGCGCGATGTGAAATTAAAAAAAGTTGATCAATCAGCAGGTGTGTGCACGTGTAGCAGTATCCTCCACAGACAGTTGTTCATCTGGACTACAGAGTAACAATCCATGTCCGTGTGGGAAACACGGAACTAATGTCAGTGAGGACATTAGTTCCGCCTAGACGGACCGCGGCAAACTCACAGATAATGCTGCTGCAGGGCATCAGCTGCAGTGTTTTGTGGTTGATAAGTGAATGAAAAGGATACAGCTGGAATAATGTCCGCTTATACATCCTACTATATGATAAATGATATGATTGTGGTGAAACTCGAGCGGATGTGCCATCACCGAGCGACGGCCAACGGCAACGGTGACCAAAATGAGGTATTTATGGACGCTCGACGCTACATCAGTGGGCGACGCGATTTTGGTAGCCGGGTCGCTTGCGGTGTGAACGCAGCATTAGTTTGCTGTAGGGTGAGATGATGTGCAGGAGATAGAAAGGTACAGAAGAGTAAGGCTGGTGAGGAGCACGAGCTCAAAGTCAGTGCAGGTCAAGTTGTCTCTCTGTAAGGGGGCGGGCCCAGGCCTTTAAGCCTCGACCATAACATCATGATCGACTGTTTTTTTAATGTATGGCTGCAAATCTACTGCCCTCACTGCTGAATGGTGGTCTGTTATCATGTGGTGACTTTATAGACTAATAAAAGTGAGGCTAAATGCATGTTTGAATAGAGTGCAGGAGTGGGGGATTGAGGTTGAGGAACAGTTATCTGATCTTATTTGAAGAACTGCCAGAGACTTAAAAGGAAAAAAGTATCCATGCTTATAAAAAACCATCACTACAAAGCATATCTGCTAAAAATAACTGAATTCATGACTCATTTCACAGCCATGGTCATCTCCAGCACTGGTTTATTTGCCTCAATTGATCAAAATTATAAGTACTTCTGACAATTTTATACATTACAGGGAATAGCCTTGGCCTTATGATGCATTAAGCGCCTATAACTTATTAATCATAGCCTATAAAATGTGAGAACTGGGTATCACTATGGTAGCACAGTACCTTAAAGTGACATTAAAGTGCTGGTTTGTCTGACAAATAGGCAGACATTGTGGCTGTCCTTGAGGGCAGTCTGAATGCTTCTTCTTACAGTTAAAGACTTCAACAGCCTCTTACTGTTTAGAAACTTCCTCAGATCTTACATCTGAAAAAGTTTCACTCCTCATCTTTTTCCTGTGGCACACATAGCTGCAGTCGACAATGATCCTGAGCCACGCATTTGGCAGAAACGTGTCACATTGTTCCCTTGATGGCTGCGTGCATGTGAGTTATTGTTGCATGCTGCAGGTGGCTGCCCAAACAATGAAGACAATTCACTGTTCAAATTATACTATATTTTGTCCTTTTCAATCCAAAAGTGTCACGCTGTGTTCCTTAAAGTGATGAAAATCCACGTCCACCTGGATATCAAATTTCCATTTTTATATCACAATCAGACTCACATTATAGAGAGAACGTTCATGCTGAGCCACACAAGTCCAACTATGGTCTGTGAGGTTAGAACCTTTATGAAATATATATATATATTTTTTAATCACAGTTGCTTTGAACCTTGAATAATCACTCAAACATACTACAAATGTGTGCCTTGTTTTTTCCTCTTTCAGTGAATGAACATGCAAACCCGTGTAGTCAAAACAAAAGACTTGCTGTCACATTCAGAATCAGAAAATTGATCTGACTAAACACAGAGCGTCTCCACAGCCTTCGGTTCATGCAACAGTTTTTACTAGTCTGCTGGTTCATGTTTTCATCCAGAGGGTCTTTTTCTTAGGTGAGGTGCAAAGTAAAAAGGAGCTTCTGAATCCAGGATCAGAGGTTCACAAGGGAAAAAGAAAAAACAAACATGTCATGTGCGTGTGCTCATCTGTTCTCTCTTTGGTGTTAAACAATATCGGTATAATAATGAGACCAATAATAACAATGGCAACTTTAAAGAGACTGTGAGGAGTTTCTAAGTAATTACAAAAAAGTCTCACTTTTAAATATATGCCTGATCGAAATACACACTTTAAGATGAGTTTTATAGCATCAAAATAGGTTATCTATAAATGCTATTCCTTAGCTTAGCGGTCGGGTCGGACAGGGCTGGACTGGCCTGGATACTCAACTTCGGGAACAAGACAATTAAAACTAGAGCAAATTTATATTATTCAGACACGTCGTAGATCACCGGGCTTAAGTAGTGATATATAGCCGGCTACAAAACTACGATTCTAAGTTTTCCAAAAACTGCTTGTTGTCACACATCAAAAACTACCGCTACGTAACTAGAAAAGAGATACATTACCTCGTCGCTTTGCATCCTGTAAGTTGTTGAAAAAAGAAGTTGTAAAGCAATGTAGAGGTCCGAGTTTCATTCATTTAGCATCACAACAAACACACACTTTGGCTTGTGGCGCGTTCAAGTTATAGTCGGAAGTTGGAATTTCTGAATTCCGAGTAGGAGACTCCAACTGAAACGTCCCCTGAAGTCGGAATTTCCGACTGGGAACTCGGTGAAACCTTGCCACCCCCGAGTTGACAATCGAAGATGGATGACCCCAGTGTGAACAGTTATTTAGCTCCTGTAATAATCAATTTATTTGCACTTCTGACTGGGGTGTGTCGCTCTAGATCAGCTGTATACATCGTATTGTTAGACTTATACTTATAAAAATGTGGCCATAGTGATCATTACATCCTTCATACAACACTGGGCGTGCTAACAACAGCTAACAATAGCCTGGTAGATCGGCATGTTTTTTTCCGACTTCAACTGGAACGCCGATAACTCGAAGATGATGTCACTCCCAGTTCCGTGGTTACTGGAACGCAGCATTACGACAGTCGCGGCGCGTGCTTATGGGTAGCAGAGTCTTAAGGTCGCCGGAAACAGATTCTCCTCACAGTCCCTTTAAGGAATGTCTAAATTTCTAAATGTATCACGTCCCTACCATATGATTGACTGATTATTCATTTACATGGAGAAGCTGTTGAACAGATGTACCTAATAAAGTGACCAGTGTGAGTGTACAGTCAGCCTTCTTTCACTATAATTTTCGCTTATTTTGCTGTCAAAAGAAAACAATACAAACCACCTAATCACATGACCACTGATCTGGTGAGCCTTTGTTTTGAAGCAGCGCTGCCCTTTACTTGTGCGAGCTGGTGGAGTCACCTTGGACGTGTCGGGGGCCGTGTCAGTGCTAGTGAGATTGTATCAGGCTGCTACAGAGGATCTACGTAGGTAAAAGCCTTTTGATGGGCAAACAAACCCAAAGGGGTACACATCAACACAGGGAGGAAAAAGGCAGACATGCATATCGGCCTCAGACGGAGACAAAGAGTAATTCAGGTGTGAGCCTTGTTAGTATGCGTGCCCACTGCTGTCACAGACTCCCAAGGACATTGTCTATCTTGGGGGCAGAGGTAGATAGAGGTCTGCATCTGTATATTCACGTGGACATGTTTGTGCGAGTGGCTTTATGTCAGATGTTTTATCAGACTGTGTGAGACAGCGGTGGCTCTCTTTCTGTGTCGCCACTGAGGCCATTAAGTGACAGGGCAGTAAGAGGCAGCGTCTGAAGCAAAAGCTGCCATCATGTGTGAGTGCGGTAGTGTGTACATTCGTGAGTGCCGGTCGCATCTGAAACAAAGAGCAGACAGCAATTATTAAACCCGAGTACCATCAGACACTTTCAAATGGCCACTAACAACCCACAGAGATGATTTATTCTCCCACGGAAAACAAACAGAACAAAGATCAGGACGAGCTGCTATTTGTGGATGCGCAAACAAAACCGAGACACTTTTTGTGGGTTTCTTTTAACCGTAGTTGGAGGCTGATGTGTGTCAACGCCTTCGTATTCAAACAGCAGAGCTTAATGGTTTGTTTTGGCTAACAGATGTTAAAAACTCTTCCTTTCCCACTTTGTGCTGTAATGCAAACAATCCCAAGTGGTTGTTTGGCACATGTAAGCCGTCCACAGAAGGGGTATTAGTCGTATCCTGATGAAAGTCATTTGTCTTTTGCATACTTTGAACCACACACGGGGGGGAGAACATTATCACCATAGCCAACGAGGCAGCGCTATCTATCAACGGCCTTGCTGGGAATGCAATGAATCACCACTGCGGCTGCTTTTAATTGGATTCCCTCTTCTTATTTATTTATATTTTGTGTTTATCTATCTAGTTATAATTTAGGGGTGCCTCACCTGTCCATCTACCACTGGCTTTTGCTCGCTAATGGCTGCCCTACGTGGCAGAGAGATGTGTTTTCAGGGCATCACAGAGGCAGATCTAATACCACACACATCCCAGACCAGGGTATGATATTCAGAGGGCCAGAGTCCTATGACACTGTGTGAAGGCTTACAGACACTGCTCATCACTGTAGCACAATGGTGTCTACATGAAACCCCCATCCACTCTGACTGAGGCCTACAAGACAATTTCAAACAATCAAAAACAAAGAATTAAAAATGACAAATTTGCAAATTATAATAGGGATGCAATTAATTCTGCATATTACTTGTTTTTTGTCCAACTCATATTTTCCTTTGTACTTGTTAAATCTAAAATACTGTACATCCAAACATCAGCTTTTAAACTTGCCAGTGGTGCCCATATAGTGCTTCCACCATGTTTGTTTTCAGTAACATCTCATGAGACTAGCAGGGTTGATATCACAGGTTGCTTCTCTGCACATCCAAAGAAAAAACTACCCAAGTTAAAAGATCGATCTTGGATTTTATGGATCGATTATCAACCAGTTCAAGGAAAATTGATTTAAATTGATTAAATCGATTTTTTTTTAACCCAGCCCTATTAATTACTATTTCTATCATCATCTAGTCATCGACTGCTGCTTTAATATAAAAACTTATTCTGTTTGAACAATGAATATTTTGTCTTTGTAATATATTGAAGTTGAAGAGGATTCACAAATCATTGTATTCTGTTTTTATCTCTGTTTCACAAAAATTTAATCTTAACTGGAATTGGCACAGCACCTAAAAACTTATAAAGTATAAAGTAGGAAAATAAATTTTTAATAATGAAGTAATGATGCACTCAGAGCTTCTTACTTATGAGTGGGGGATGTCCATAATGTGGAAGAGGGTAGAAAAGAGGAGACAAGCACAGAAAAGAAACAAAGGGGAGGTCAAAAGAGTAAAACAATACTTTTTTAGGCCTCATATTTTATTCTAAATATTATGGATTCCAACTATTTCTCAGCAGGTTTGAATAGTTGGTGCTTTGTGAAGTTATGACACAGGTCAAACAGTCTGACCTGCTTGCCTTCTTTTGTTCAGGAGTGCATTTTAGGCTTTGTTTTTGCAAAGGCAGAGCAGCTGTCTGGAATCTTGATTTCTGTCCGCTTTGCCTGCCTTTAATTAGTAATTTATTCACCTCTTAATCAAATGTCTGGACTTTAATGCAGTCCTCTGAAGTGAGCCATTAAATTAAATCCCTTTATACCCCTTATTCCCCTTAACCCAAGAGATAAAGATAAGGGGGTAGGGCAGGGAGAACTGGAGAGGTTGCCGGGTGGTGGTGATGGTGGGACGGACGGTGCTGGCAGGCAGAGATTGAAAGATTGAAAGAACATGAAAAAGGCTGAGAGAAAGAGGTAGATCCTTGCCTGGGGCAGGGGTATTGAGCTAACTCAGGGGGCTGGGAGAGGGTTCTCAAGGGTAATTATACAAGAACATACCTTTTTTTCTCTTTTCTCTTTCCCGCTGCCACTCTTGCTCTTTTCTCGGCTCTCTTGAAGGTCTGATAGCTGGGCCTACGGCGTTAAATGGCTTAGAAAAATTCAACCATGGTGCTGCAATATTGGTGGATGTTCCTTTTTAACAGACAGGCCAACAAAACCTCTTCCTGTGAATGTGGTAAGTGGGGCCGCTTTAGCTGGACATGACTTATCCTTTTACAGCCCTTTAGATTTTCGTCGTTTTTGAAGCAAACAAACAAAAATAATCATCAAAGGGTCAAGGCTTGATGTAGCCGGGGGCGAGGGTTTGTGGCAGACTTTCTCGAGCCTGTTTTTGGGGTGAAAATAATCCTGTTAGCTGTGGTAGCTCGGTCAGAAAGTTGTGTAACCAATGTATTTCAGGGAGCTGTCCTCGTTGTAATGGTGCTGAAATACTCAGGCTCTCCTCTCACAGCAGTGGAGCTGTCCAGTGCTGTGGTGCTGAAGCCAAACTCAAAGTAAGTGGAAGAAATCAAACCATTTTAGACTGGTATTGACACAGTATTTAAAGCTGTTTATACATGCATGTGGTAAAAAACAAACATAAAACAAACAATAAGGCTTTGTGGATATGTTAAAAAAAAGAATTTAGAAGCACATTTTGTTGATGACGTATCTGTTAAACTTTTTAACTATTCTGTGTGCAGGATGAGTTTGGTATTCACTGCTGCTTCTCTGATATTTGATAGTGTGTAAGGGCTGCACTTCCAAAAATAGAATATTTAAGTTAGTTTTAGTTATAATCTTTTTCCTAAAATATGTTTTTGTTTCAGTCATAATTCAGTCATCTAAAGTCTTGCTGTGTTTGTTTTGCAGCAAAATGCGAATTAACGTGTGTTTTGTTTGTTTGTTTATTTGGGGTTTTTTTTGACTGTTTTTGAATATAAGACATAATAAAGTGTAACAAGGCGTGTTGGCCTGCAGCTCTTGTTCATTTGTATGATGTGTTTGGTTAATTCTTATCTTATGAGAGAGAGGCAGACTCTAAAATGTATCTTCTTTCTGCTCCTTTTCATTCACATATTTGAGATTTTTTTGTTTGGACTGAATGTTAAATTGAATTACAGAATGAAATAAAGTCAAAAGTAAACTAATCTAAGTTACCTAACTATTTAAATGAATAAATCTTTTGGCAGCAGCTACTAAATTCAGAGACTGAGGTTTGGTCAGATGGCATAGTGCATTTGAGAGTCAATTTCTTTACATATTTAATAAATGGAGAGCACATTCATTGTACTCATCATGGAAATCACTCATTGTATGCTGAATTTTCTCAAGTTTTAATGAACACATCCCCTCCTGTACCTATCTGCTGAAGAGGAGAGGTCTGCTGAATTTCAAATTCATTAATTAAGCTACTGAAAGCTACAGCTTTGTGGCATAAATTTCCACAGGCAGTACCTCAAAGATAGCAGCAGTTAGACTGAGTAAAAGGAGATATTGTACAGCACTGACACGCAGCCCCTGTATTTGTTTTAACTTTGTACAAATGTTCTCCCCATTAAGAAATATCTTCCAATTCAATCAACAAAAAAACACTGGCAATCAAAATAACATCACTGCCATTTAATTTGTATACTGTACATCATAGAGGCCTAAAACCAGCTGGTAGTGGCAGTAATTTATGCGTTGATGCGAATAAAGATGTTCTCCATGTCTTCGTGCATGTGGGGACACAGAATGATGATTAAACTCAAACTTTAAACTGAAGTTCATGTGAGGAGAGAGTGGAACAGACAATAGCTAAATAAGGCTTACATCAAGCTTAAACTCATTAAGATCATCAGACTAAATTGAGACATGTAGAGTGAGACAGTTACTGACAGCCCACAGTATACACTAGAGGACCATTAAAGTCAGCACAGCTCGCTAAATTTAGCCCAGAAAAGTGGTTAAATGAGGTTGACTGTCGGCTTTAGGATATAGGACAGACATTCACAGTATAGTAACTCTGTCTTCCTGTTTGCCATCAGCTCTGCCGTGAGTCTATTATTAGACTCCAGCAGTGAGGACACGTTCAGTATAGAGTTAAAACTGAGAGCTCCTCACTCTGCAGAGTAGAAAAGTGGAACGTTTTTATCAGGCTCAGACAGCCACCAGTGCTGGAGCAGTCCACTGCAGATGCTGTTGAAGTCCGGAGTGCTTCATTTTACACGTTTAAAGGGACATCCAACAACATAAGCAAATACGCTTTTCAGATGGTGGCCAGTGGTGCTGAAAGTTTGGACCAAACAACACCAGAGCCTCACTTTGCCAGAGGAGTTACCAAATCACATGAATGGTGGTTATCTATCAAACTTTTAATCCATTCAGTCCTACACAATTCAAAGGGAGCTCCCTTCATCCAGCTTTAGTGTAGTTCAGTTAGCATATAGCATGTAAAGGAAAATTCTGTGAGTGTGAGCCTTCAAAAATGCCCAAGGATCCAAAGCTGGAAACTCAGTCATTTAGAGAAAACCAGCACAGGGAGCCGTGATCACTCAGTGGAGCTAAAATATGTTAATACAGGCTATTAACATGTGATATTTGGAGTGTCTTATTATGCTAAGCAGCTTTAAGTTCCTTGAGAGAGAATCTCTTCTAGCATGAATGATTCCAGTGAGAGTTGGATCTCTAGATCTACAAATACAATCCTGTGACCTCTATGATAACACATCTCAGATTTACTCGTCTGTTCTGTTGCCAAGACAGAGACATAAAGTGCTTAGAGATTATCTCTTTAAACAGCATTGGAAAAAGCCGTCTAAACATCTATTATTGCTTCAAAGAAATTATATATCAACACCTAGGGGTGGGCGATATGGCAAAAATATCTTATCACAATTTTTTAAAAATAAAATCACGATCACGATTTTATCACGATTCTTTTTTACGTTGATTTTTCTAGACTAATTTGCATGTTTGACCATTTTTTCACTATGTTTAACATTAAAAACATGTAAAACCCTAAAAGGAAAATTTAAGCCAAAGAAACTTTCTGAACAGGTTTTAATTTAAATAGTGCAGTTTTCATAAAAATGTACAATAAATGCAAACATAAAAGGTAATGAACAACAATGAAATGCACTTTTGTAACATAAAAACTAAACACACTAAATAGCTTATTGAAAAGGGGTTAAATAGAAATGCAAACTTAAGTAACTGGTTACCTCTTAAAGTGCAACAATTAAAAAAGATGTTATCTAACTGCAATGTCTATAATCTGAGTGAATACAGCTGCTTAGAACAGATTTTTGTTCAGGCAACTTCAAGCTTTTATCTCCTTCTCTCTTTCCGCCATGGCTTCACGCTACATAACCAAACAGGAGATCCCACCATGCACTGCACGTAATGTGCTACGATTGGCTAGTCGGGTGCGTGTCAAAGTCTCTGCGCCCACACAGAAGATCTGACGATCTTTCTGCTTTATGAGATCATCCCCACGTTATAATCTTTAACGATTTGATATCGTCATACTGCACACCACTATCAACACCTTACTCTGTATTCTTCAGTCTGCTGGGTTCTCTACTTCATCTTTGTCTTTATTCTTAAACCAGCTGGTTTAAAAAAAGGACATAAATCTATTTAATTCAAATGAAAAGTTTTATTACAGAATTCTATAGTTTCAAAAAGAGAAGAGACGAGACATTTTCGCCCACATGGAAACAGTAACCTAGGGGTGGAGATTGATTAAGGGTTAAATATTAGGAAGCTATTTGTCTGTAAGCTAACATAATGTCATATTTAAACTGACACTCAATGGCCACTTTATTAGGTACACCTTGCAAGTACCAAATTGGACCCTTTTGCCTTCAGACAAGTTTTCATTCCCAATGAAAGAGATTAAGCAAGGTGATGGAAACATTCCTCAGAGATTTCGGTCCATACCGACAGAAAAGCATCATGCTGCTTCGTGATTTTTGTTTAGCACATCCATGCAGAGATCTGGTGACTGTGGAGGCCATTAAAATGTTCAAGAAACCAGTTTGAGTTGAGTTTAGTTTTGTTACATGGAGAGTTAGCCTGTAGGAAGTCTGCTTTAAAAGATAGCATGCTGTAGTCATAAAGGATGGACATGGTCAGCAGTGTTAATGTTGTTGACTAATTATTTTTGTGATAGTTTCCTGACACAGCCTTTTTCCCCTAACAAAAACTAGACAGTAACTGATAAAACAAGCGCACATGGACAAAAACTAAAAACTAAATCAACCTATATTTTCATCATGTACAAAGTAGGGACAAGTTAGGAATATATCCAATCACAGCTACTTTGGTTGTTTGGAAAGGTTGGATGAGTTAAGGGGGACATCCAATCACAACTGCCTTAGTGTCATGGTGGGATAAGTTGGGGAGCGAACCAATCAGAGCTGCTCTCTTTATGAATTGATTGATTGATTGATTCATATTTTACTAGCATTCAGTGAAGGGTTATTACATGTTTCATGTTATTCAAGTGTAAAACATGATTTCAGAAATTTAAGGAAACATGGAATTGCCTTACACTTTACACTTACTTTACACTTATTTTTATTATTCATATTTTAGTCGACTAAATTTAGAGCAGATTTGGTCGACTAAAATGTTGTGGAACTTCAACGGAAACTAGACTAAAATTTAAAAAATTTAGATGACTGAATTATGACTAAAACTAAAAGATATTTTAGGCAAAAGATGAAAACAAAAGACTAAAGTAAAAAGTGTTGTCAAAATTAAGACTACCTACCTTGCTTCTTTGTCATCTAAAAAAAAATAGCCATTCTCCTCTGACCTCACGGCACTTTCAAATAGAGAACTGTGGCTCACTGGATATTTTCCTTTTTTGTGAACTATTCTGTGTAAACCTTTGGAATAGTTGTGTGTGAAAATCCAAGTAGATCAGCAGTTTCTAAAATACTTTGAATCCAGTGTTAGTGCCTATCAGGCTGGTCTAAGTCACATAAATGTCCTTCAGTCCCGACTCTTGTGCTCAGCTTGATCTTCAGCTGTCGTCTTTACCATGTCTGCATGCCTATTTCTGTTGTTGCTGCCATGTGATTGGTTGACTAGTTATTTGCATTAATTAGCAGTTGAACCTAATAAAGTTGATGTAAATGCATAAATGTGTTATTACTTACTACTAGCAACTGTTACTGGTTCTACATGAACAAAAGTGAAATAAAACATGAAATTATAAAGTGCCTGAAAATGACGTTATCACCTCTTGAGTCTCAGAAAGGCTTAGGAGCAGAGCTTTCCTCTTAGCTGCTGTGGCCAACTCTTGTGCTAAATTCATAAACTAACTGGCCTTCAAAAAAGCCTGCCACAATGAACCTGATTTGCGTCTTCGGAGTAAATAGACATGCCGTCTGATAAGCCTTTTTCTATCAGTACTCCTACACTCCGGAGCATTAAAAAGCCTCCCCTGTTGCTCTCTATCATCACTGAATTGCAGCCCTCTGCTCTGATCTGCAACACGCTCCAATCTGAAGCTCATTATTACATTAAAGCTGCTCGCTGCACAGACGGTGCCTATGGAGATAAAATAGCTCCTTTATCCAGGATCTCTATAGTCGCTCAGCTAGGAGCACCACTATGTAACTAACCATACAAAGCATGCAAAGAGAACTGAATACATGCAGAAGTATTCTAAAATATCCACACCCAACAATAAAAAAAAATGATTGAGGACCTGCTATGCTATCATGCAACAATCATAGGGTCTGCTTGTTATATTGAATATGGGAAAGTATGCCAGGTATTTTCAAAATAAGAATGTTGTAGGAGCCCAGAGATCAACTGGGTGATGGAAAGTGATATTTCTTATTGTATAAAAGGGAAAGAAGGTTTCAATGCACTTTTGCACTGGTCCAGCATGACAAAAAGCATCACTTTTGTGCCAGTTAAAGAATAAGAGGAGCCCACTGAGTGTCAAAAATCTTCTCTTAATCTTATAAGGCAAGGTTGTCGAGTGTTTTATGCTCAACTTCGCAAAAAAAATGGTGCTTTGTAGAGACAATATTGTGTTTTTTCTGTTTTAAATGTCCTTTATAGTGTTTCACGTCTCCAAGGTAGGGCTGTTCAAAATGGCAAAAAACACCAATGTTGTTGGCAAAAATTGATGTTGTTCATTTTGATTCTACTGTAGATGCCACTTCAGAGAATTAGGTCACAAAAGACTTAAAACCCCAGGGGTTTGATTTGCTAAACTTTACAATAAAAAACATTAAATACAATAAAATGCATTCACATTGAGTGATACAGAAATAAGTTTTAAAATGCAGGAGTGAGTTAGCATTTAGCATTTTCTGTTCCCCAAAGCCAAAAGTGCATGAGCTTGAGGATGCTTTTAAGCCCAACACATATAGTCCAAACCAAACAAACTCTGGTTCACTTTTCAGAACTATCACTTGACTGGTTTGACAACTCACATGACCTCGGGTGCAAAGATGTACCAAAAAAAAACAGGGTTCAGTTCATTTCAAAGCAGTCCAGAGTTTAGTTTGTTGTGGCTAAGCTATCCAAACTAAAGAGGGATCAAACAAAGCAAGTAAAGCAAACATGGGGTACACTATGGCTTGTTCTTGGCTGAATATCACAGCAGAAAAAGTAACAGAGTTCACCAACGCTCCAGTCAATCTGAAACTACCATAACTGCCTTTATTTTATGGCATAGAGTATTTCCAAACGGCTTTAAGCTAAACAATGCCATTACTCAAAGCCGGCTTTGTGTTTCTAGGTCGTCGTGCCACAACAAGACACAAACGCCCCAGCTACAGACCCCAACTCACGGTGGGACATTAGACATTAGACTTTGGTCTGAGTCACTAGATGCAGTGTTAAACCAAGACACACAAAGAAAAAAACATAATGTTGAGTTTCACCCCCCAAACTAAACCAACCCCACCACACTTAGGGTTTGAAAGGAACCTTGAAAATAAAGCGTCAGATAAATGCACGAACCAAAGTTCTTGACTAACAATTGCACACAAGACTTTAATCTGAAATAATTAGATGTATCTGGTATGGCTGGTATTTAAGATTTAAAGCAGTTGTGTGTTTAAAAGGACAGCTGTTGTTGAAAAACTGCTCACAAGGACTACAAAATCAAATGGGAAAGCATTCCTATTTTCTTTAATAAACAATCATTCATGCATGCCACTGTCATAAGGACCAACTTGATCTGGTTATTCAATCAAGAGGAGATTGGCAAACCATAATCACTCCTTTGACTTCTTTTTTATCACTTCTGATGAGAGCAGGATGTCCTGGATTTGCAAGGCATGCAGAACAAAGTGAGAATCTTTGAGAAAGTTGTTACTGTATCAGTCATTTTGCTTAATGATAACCTATCGAGTCCTCCCAAACAGTTTTTTTTTAAATTTAATCCCTACTTGACCCACTCCATTGCTTACTTTGCTCCTCTTGAAGATTTTGGCAATGTTGGAGACAGAATTGCTGATTTTTTTCCCCCAATTGTGCGATAATGGAAGGGCTTTTTGTGAATTCACATTTAAAAGGTTTGTATTTGCTTTTATTCAATGAAATTAAATTATCAGAGTTTCTTTCACTGTTTTAAGATGTAGTGCAGCTTTTATTGTCAATGTAGACACGCTGCCTAACATCTAAACTAGAGTGCATGCACCCTAATGTCAAGAGTGATGTTCAATTTAGTTTTAAGACAGATTTTGATAAGCTTCCAGCAAAATTTGGTTTGTGCAATTTCTGTCTAAGTGCTTTTTGTTGTTGTCAAGGCAGGTTCCGATTGAAAAAGAGTGGAAATGGTTGCTTATGGGCTGTTGTAGATTGGAAGTCAATCACAACATGCAACAGAATATACAAGCATAGAAATTGTAACTCTATGTCACTCCTGTCTGCTGTTGTTATTTATTTTAATTGTGTTTTTAATTACTCTGTAAAGTGTCCTTGAGTGTTCAGAAAGGCACTTTAAATAAAATGTAATATTATTAAATTTTGAAATAAATAAAAAAAAAATGCTCACACATCCTTGAGGAAGAGCTTTGACAAGAAAAGCCCAAGCAGCCAGATGGACAGACTGAACAGCCAGACAGACAACCTGAAGAGATGAAGCATCTGGTTTTGCTATTGTTGGTGCAGAGGCATTAAAACTACCCTATGAAGAATATCTGCTGTGTTAATCAGACTTTCTGCCCAAAATTCAGTGAACTTTGACGGCAGACTAATTAGCATGCGGTGCATTGATGTAGTTTGGATAGCCCACTATTTCACCTTTTCGTCCGTGTTTTAGTCTTTGCTGCCAAAATGCCACCGCTCCCTCTGTTTAATGTAATCACAGCTGGACACTGTTCTCTGTGATGGTAATGAAAATGAGCTTATCTGGGTGTCCAAAACTAGCCCACCTTCAAACAAAACAATGGGGAAATGTTCTCTGCAGACTCTCTATGGTGCAGGAAAACATGTTGGGCTCTGTATAATACGGTCACAGCAGGGCACTGTTCTGTTGTAAGTGATGCTGAAACCTGGAGGCAGGCTCATGTTTAACAGCAATAAACAAGAAAACAGAGACTGCATGACCCCAGGGGCAACATTGACTATAAAAGGCTTGGTTTTCTTTCCGTCAAAGCAGCTTGGAGCATTTGTTTGGACATGTTTTATCTTGCATTTCATTCAGAGTCTATAGACTGCTAAAGAAAGTCCAGGCACTCCTAATAAAGTTGAATAAAGACAACACCGTGCATATCAGTGCTGTATTAGTTTTGACAGTTGTTTTTTTATTGCCTGGCAAACTAACCTGCTTTCTAAGCCCGTCATGAGGCTTATTCTCTACAAAGATGAATCCTTTAAATTTAAGGGATTACATGTAAAACCCAGCTTAAGATCAACACCAAAGACCAAATCCTGACACTCTTCCCCACCTTGCCTAAGGCACCACCTTGGCTAGAGTCAGCACTGACAATGTGTCATCCAAAATCCTTTTATCAAGGAAAGGATAAAACCTGGTGAGTAGACCTTTGAAAATCTGTGAAACTTTCAGAACTCTTTTCAACTCTATCTGGCTCTAGAATACATAAAAATAGTTCTATTCCTGCATTACTTGTTTTCCTGCATGCCCTGATACAAGCCCTGCCAAACCCGATAAGGCTTACAAAACACTAATACAGCTATAACACGAAAGATAATGAAAAAACACCAATTCTCTCTGTTAAACTCCCTCAGAATTTAATCCTCGCGATACACATAAAGACAGAAAACATCCAGGCGGATGCTACAAGCTGCAGGCGAGTTAAAGACAATGTTACCAAGAAACTTGATCACTGGGTTTTGCACCCGTGGAAGAACAAGGACAGGTCAAGAAGAGGGGTATGTTTGTAGTAATGCAATAAAAAGAAATCTTGTGGGCAGTGAATAAATATGAGATACAAAGACCTTGACCTCATGTCCCAAATCCTCATTAGTTTAATCGAGTAGTGGTAACACCACACAGTGACAATCCCTGGTCTGTTTGAGGCACACATGATCAGAGGATCATTATAATCATCATTTGTTTTTCCCGTAAAGAGACTGTGAGGAGTTTCTAAGTAATTACAAAAAAGTCTCACTTTTAGATATATGCCTGATCGAAATACACACTTTAAGATGAGATTTATAGCATCTAAATAGGTTATCTATAAATGCTTTTCCTTAGCCTTCCGGTTGGGTCAGACAGGGCTGGACTGGCCTGGATACTCAAATTCGGGAACAAAACAATTCAAACTAGAGCAAATTTATATTATTTTATTATTTATATTACAAATCTTAGAGCACCGGGTTGTACAATAATAAGTTTTCCAAACAACTGCTTGTTGTCACACATCAAAAAGAAAGAGATACATTACCTTGTCGCTTTGCATCCTGTAAGTTGTTGAAAAAAGGAGTTGTAAAGCAATGCAGAGTTCTGATGAAGGTCTGAGCTGCATAACAACAAACAAACACACGCTTTGGATTGCAGACGTCTTTTGGTGCATTCCAGTTGTAGTCAGAAGTAGAAATTTTGAGTTCCAAGTAGGAAACTGCAACTGGAACGTCCCCTGAAGTCAGAATTTCCTACTGGGCACTCGGTGAAACCTCGCCACCCCTGAGTTGACAATCGAAGATGGATGCCCCCAGTGTGAACAGTTATTTAGCTCCTGTAATCAATTTATTTGCACTTCTGACTGTGGTGTGTCGCTCTAGATCAGCTGTATACATAGTATTGTTAGACTTATATTTACAAAAATGTTGCCATAGTGATAATCACATTCGTCATACAACACAGGGCGTGCTAACAACAGCTAACAATAGCCTGGTAGATTGGCATGTTTTTTTCTGACTTCAACTGGAATGCCGATAAGTCGGAGATGATGTCACTCCCAGTTCCGAGGTTACTGGAACGCAGCATTACGACAGTCGCCGCACGTGCTCATGGGTAGCAGAGTCTTTATTTCGCCGGTAATAGATTCTCCTCATAGCACCTTTAAAGAGTGCTACAATTAGAAATGAAGAGACCATCATGTGTTCTCCTGCATGTAAACGGGCAGCTTTGTTTGTAATTGGATTGAAATCACAATTACAAACAAACAAATCTGCAATATTTGCAGCGCTTCTGACTGACCCAGGATCTGTTGTGTCAACTATTTTACACATATTACTTTAGGAATTTGCAGGGAAATCGATTTAAGAATGGCTCGCATATGAACAGCTTACTCACAAATGTGGATCAGTCCTCACTGTTCATCTAGAAGAGCTGTTCAAAAGAATCGACTCGTACAAGAATGTACAAAATCTCTCTCAAGCAGAAGACTCTTTGCTTTCCAGCTTTCATCAATGAAATGGGCAGTCACTGTCATATAGGACTCCATCCGAAGAGACGTACACATCTGTTATCTTTTCCTATTAACTCAGAAGCTTTCTCTTTTTTACTCCCTCGTATTTTGCCGTTAGTGCATGTGTAATTGTGAGGCGCACTGGCACTGAATATCCAGGTTCCAATGTTTTTTCCTGGCTTTCCATGACACCAATGGGCCTCGTATCCTCAGAAATAAATTGTCAATTCCTTCTGTGATGTCGTTTTTGCATTTGGGTGTTTATATGAGGCTTAAAATCCAGCGCGGACGGGGTGAGGGATGCCTCTGTTGCAGCGGGCAGGTGCGTATGCAGTTATAAAACAAACCATTATTAGACTAGAATATTGAAATGTTCTTAAATAAAAATATTAAAATGAACAATAAATACATTTAAATGGTGTTCTGAGACGTGATGTTACCTGTGAAATTGGGGTGCTCAGAAAATACCCCCATTTCACTTTATATGTTTCTCCTGATTAAATGAACTGCAGGGGACTGTGGAATCTGTTCTTCTCTATGGCTGTGAATGCTGGACGCTAACACAAGCCCTACAGAAGTCCCTGGACGGGTGCTACACCAGAATGTTACGTGTGGCACTGAACATCAACCAGGGCGAACACATCACCAACAAGTGTCTGTACGGGGCCTTACCAAGTGTCTCAGAAAAGATAGCAGTGAGGAGGATGAGACTAGCTGGCCACTGCCACCGACACCAAGAACTCCCAGCCAAAAAGCTTGTACTGTGGGAACCAACACACGGGCATCGATCAAGAGGACGCCCCACACCAACCTTTGTGGACCTACTAAAGGAAGATGCTGGTGCAAAAAGCACATATGAGCTGGCCGGATGTATGGAGAACTGAGATGACTGGAGACGCCGATGGAGGGCTCGTCTGTGGACGACGTAGAGAGAGAGAGAGGGGAAAAAAAATAAATTGACACATTTGGTAGACCAATCAGAATTTTGGTCGACTGAGCACGCATCGACCAGTTAGTCGACCAGTCGACTTGAACTTTACAGCCCTAGTATGGGAGCACCTTGGATTTCACGTTAAGTCTCGTGATGATGGAAGGAGGGAGGTGGACAAAACAGCCACGATGCATCTCCTTGCGCATCCACTTAACCGTGAAGGTTGTGCCAAACCTTTATGAACAACAAAAAGGTGAATAGTGGGCAAGTTATCACAAGCATACTCTTGTTGCTCTCACAGCAGACGAGGGGACAACAGAGAGCTATGCGATGGTGACAGGCTCCTACCTCAGAGTAGTGGGAGACTCGCCCCCGTTATGAGAGTCACACAAGCACCAACCTTGTGCAGGTCCTGTCAGAGGCAGTTATCTCTCATCCCCACTGATAAGAGCAACATTTTTTAATCATTTAAATTTTTAAAAATTAAGGGGGACACTGTAGCAGCACTTCATCAGTAATAGTCCTAAAGCCTTATGTATGTGTGCATGTATGTAAATTATTTCGAATTCCAGATATTTTAAGTAGTGCAGACTGATATAAAGAGCTGAACAACTTCATATACTACAAGTCTTGTGAAGAGCTGCATTTAAAGCCTTACAGATACAGTATCTGGTCATTTGCCTTCCTTTCCTGTGCCATGAGTCAAGTCCCAAGTCCCAGGTCCCTGTTGAAAATCCCTGGCGACTGTGAGCGCAGAAATAAAAAAATGCAAACAGGATGCAGCCAGGTATTTTGACAAAAGAACATATTAAAGCAACTTTGCTGCAAAGCTTATTCCATGTCTGTAATCAGGCAGGTCCATCCTGCAAAGCTCCAAATAGGTGCGACTAAGGTCAACCTGCAAGGGCACTGCCCAATCAGCGTCCATTGAGGAGAGGGGAGAGCTGCCAGCATGATGACAGCAGGAGGCAACTGAAAGCTTATAAATAATGGCTGCTGGTATAAGGATTAGCACATATGCTGCATACTTCAGGAGCATTTCTATCAGATCCCACTCAGCATGTATTGATGGATTATGTATATTTCAACATATCATACATCTGTGTTTGCCACTCCCCCTGACAGGTTTTGGCATGAATTTGCTGTAGGAATTGGCTCATGTAATGAACTTAACTCTGTGCCAGCAGTGCCCAATTACTTCACCTTCTGATGGCCCATAAGAAATGTATGAATGTGACCTATTAAACAGTCATCCTGTCACCTTCCAGGTTCCCATTCACTTCCTATGGGATCATGCCTACATAGAAGAATGAAACATATTTTTTTGGGGCCAGGACTTACAATACATCAAAAAAGTATGAGTGAGTGAGTATTTAGGTTCCATCAATATTTTATTGCTGTATATTTTTGTTTTCTTAAAACATGCACAAAATTATTTGCCCTTTAAAATGAGATCAACCCATACCAACTATACTTTTGCTAGCCACATGAAAGCGACTGAGATGTTTTTGCTACTTCTTTCTGAAGCCGTCTTTATGCCGTCTTAATCTTGTGCAGTGCAGATGGACCTGCCTGATTCATTGCTTTCTTCAGACAAAAGCTGAACAGCCCAATCAGGAAAGGCTATGTTCACAATGCAGCCCTTAAAGGTGTAGTCAGCGATCTTCTGATCTTCTAGTCTAATGCAGTATTTGTCAAATTCACCGTATTTCTCCTCTCCATCCACAAGATGTCCCGACTGGCAGCATGCTGAAAAAAAAGTCCGGTTTCAATACACAGCCTTGGCTCTGAATTTCAGCAGGTAAATACTGTGGCTCAGGCCGAGTTACCAAAACAGGGTTCACACCCCCACATCCAGGGGGCGATCATACCCATGCGCAGATCAGACAGAGGGGAGAGGGGGAGTTGTAGGTTGCGTAGCATGCGCAGTTAGCGTAAGAGAGAGATACAATATGTGCAGTAATAATGGCTGAAAAACAGCCCAAAAGAAAAAGGTCAGAGGGGTGAAAAGTGAAAAAGAAGGGCTATGACCATGAAAGAGCGAAGACCCGGGTCAACATTGGTGTTGCTTTCCGACGGTGGAGGTAATTCCACGAACTGAAAGACCTGAAAACGGAGGTGGATGTCGCCGTCTTTCTGCTGGATAGGTAAGCAACATTAGCTTTGTGGTGCTTCACATAACAGTAACAGCCGTCAGACATTCATCTTATTGTCTAATCTGCCAAAATGTACTGTTGTCATGATGTTATCAATATTGTCAGTCGAGTTGTTTGACGAGTCTGGGTTACCTTAGCTACATTGGTCACCTATGCAGTTACTAAGGCCGTTTCCATTACGATGCATGTCCATCAGCTTTCGGGGGTGAGGTATGAAGGGAGAGGCGGGTCTAAATTCGTTTATAAACAACCTCTCCACTCGTTTTCTCCCACATCGCGGACTACACCTTTAAGTTAACACGACAGTCAGCGCATCAGCCATGTCTAACCTGGGAGTCAGGTGTCGGAAAGTCGGAAAGGTGTGATTAGGGACAACAAACACAGGGCAAAACTGTGCTTCTCAATGCTGGAGAAGTTTGTTCCCATAACGCAGAACCTGATGTTACAGCAGCTCACCTTGAGTGAGCTCTTGTTGAAGTAATTATGGCTATATTTTATGAACCTAACGGCAGCCGCTTTTTCTCACCGACCCCTGCCGATGAGAAATTGCTGCTGGAGAGAACAGTTTATAGCCAAAGTGCGCTGAGTAGGTGAACAAAGAGGTGAAAACTTAGGTACCTCCGCCAAGGAGGTTATGTTTTCGGGAGTTTGTCTGTCAATCTGTCTGTCTGTGAACAAAATAACTCAAAAAGCAATGGATGGATTTTGATGAATTTTTCAGGAAAAGTTCAGCAAGGGAAAAGGAAGAACTGATTCGATTTTGGTGCTGATCTGGATCAACGTCTGGATCCGCCATGACGAAAGATGTGATTTTTGTGAACAACTACTTAACTAAAATAGATATTATTATGAACCCAATTGCTAATGGTATGTTTTCATGGTCAAGTAATCTAAATATTTCGATGAAATAAAGGTGGGACTAACATTTATGGTGAAAATCACAATATGGGTGAGGACTGTGGCGTTGGCGGAGGTCTGTGCTCTCCGAGTGCTTTTCTAGTTGTGCATGTAATGGAGACACAAGTCAATCCCCCCAGTACTCTCTCACTTTCTCTCATCACTCCTCCCTTTATGCATTGTTTAATCATGCTTGTAGGGTGAAAATCAACTAAAACTCTTTTTTTAGGAGAAAATTGGAGAACCTTTTAATAATCATGTCAATATATTAACCTCTGATTTTGCTCTGGCCATGACGTGACTTTGAAAAACTTTGCTCCGAGGTAAACTGCTGCTCTGGAATGACGTCAAAGTCGCATTGAATGCAACCTGGCTGTTCAGACTGCAGTTGCATTCAAGAAAATCAGATGTTGTGTGCTGTTCACATTGTCAGAAACAAATCAGATACAGGTCACATTTGAGCCAAAAAATCAGATTCAGGTCACTTTAAACTGCAGTGTGAACGTAGCCAAAGAGAGGTGGAAACTGATGATATGACAACAGCAAGAAGTGACTGACTGTCTGAAAACAATGTAGGCTTCTGAAGTGATCTCAATGGATGTGGCAATATCAGCATTTTTTTCAGAAATACAGTCGATTTCTTTGCTGAGAGAGGAGCAAAGAACATCACTTAAAGCTTTTCTTATGGGAAATCATGTTTTTGCTCTTCTCCTGACCGGGGATCACTGCTGGGAAACTGGGAGAGATGCGGAAATCCTCCAGATGATGTCAGTTAGACTATGGTAGTCATGGTTACTCAAAATATGGCTGGGCAAGATTACCTAATCTCCATATCACGATTAATTGAAGCTCTTACCTCGATTATGATTAATGAAAAATTATTTTATGCGATTAGTGGTGATACCGATGGCTGTCGACATGGTATACCTACAGGATTTACACTTAACTTCTTTCTGCTTGATGTCCTCTGCACAGAATCCAAAATGTGCCCAAACAAGGAAGACAGTATTTTTCTTGGCTACGAGGTTTTCTGATAGATTGCCGCTTGTCTGGTCCATGTTAGCAGTGCGTCCTTCGCTCTCGACAGAAGTGAAAGCAGACTGTATGGATGGGGTGTGCGATCACGTGGCTTACACAGGAAAAACAATCAAAATAATCAACATGAGTAAAATTTCTTCGATTAGAGGGTCTAAGTGTCAATTTCCATTATTTTTCGATAAATCGCCTAGTCCTAACTCAACAATAAAAAGCAAGTTTGCTCCAAGAACTTGGTGGGGATTGTCTTTGACGAGCTTCATGTCACGCAGAAGTGGGAAATGATACATCTGTATGGTATAATTTTAAGTAAGTTGATAGTCTAAGGCAGGGGTGTCCAAAATGTGGCCCGGCGCCCAAATGCGGCCCGCTGTCCATTTTGATATCAGCCCCCGAAACAGTTGAGAAATAAAGATATTTTAATTACAGCAGCAAATACCATCAGTCATGCACATTTTCTGTATTTACTTTGCCACAAGGTCTCATTTACAAAGTATACTGCAATATTCATCTTCAAGCACCAACATTCTTGCAGTTTACTCTTGTTTTGTGCCTGAAAGTGAAGCTAAGATGTCAGTGTCTCCAATCTCCGCTGGTCAAAAAGGTCTCGCCTGTACTCGGTGTGAATCTAGTTATAGCCCGGGGTAACAAAGGCCCCTCGACAGGTGATAACCCACCCATAAACCTTAAAATTTTAACTTCAATACACTAAAAGTGAGGATTGGAAAGTGGCTCAGTTGTCCATGTATTCCTCTTCATGTGGCCCTCGATGTAAAAAGTTTGGACACCCCTGGTCTAAGGTATGAAACGTAGTTTAAGCTAACAGCTAACAACAGGATCTAGCTGCTGCATCATACTATGGTTTGATATGATTGGTCTGTGATGAGTGTGGCAGAAAGATCGTCCAATCCCCAGCTGCAGTTGTTTTTGAAGGTTCTGCCTCTGAAAACATTTTCCTCTTTCCCAGATGGACTAGGGAAAGATTTCTGTGATGGATATATGGAACTGTCCATCTGGCGTGTCAGGTTAATGCTTTCCATAGTTTGTCTGATATTTATGATACAATCTATTTAAATCCCGAAGTTAGAAAAGCTAAGCTGTTGATCAGAGACAGGATCTTCAGTCAGACTTGTAACTGGAAAGCAGTGACCTCAGGTGTGATGGCATTTCCAGCTTTGACATCTGAGATCCTCGATGAATGTTTTGCTCCATAATAAACTTATACTCCTGGATGAATACTGGATAATAATGGCTCACCAGCATTTTTGGTATAACAGATTACACAAGAAGTCATTCCCTGTAACATTGTTTTAATCTTTGTTGTTTTCGGGTTGCTTTATTTTCTGTATTGACAAAAACACAAAACTTTAAATATAATGTATGTTTTCGCTACACATTTTCTGGATTAGACAATGTAAGAAGGGCAGGGTGGAGGCTGTGGGGGCCTGGTGTTGCCTCAGGTTAGTAGATTATCACTGCCGTACAGTATAAATTGAACTGTGTAGCTGGTGTCAGGTTAATGGTGAGCCATAAAATGCAGAAAAAAAATAGCAAAGAAATATGATAGTTCAACTCACAAAGGATGCTAAATCAAATCTTAACTTGAGAAGGGATAATAGAAATGTTCTTTTTTGTAATGATAATGAGGGAAAGGTTCTAATTTGAAATAAGGTCCATTAAAGTCATTTTCTTCCTAAAGGTCACCGAAGCAAAGAGAATAGATGGGATGTTTTTGTAGAAGCGAACACAGGTTGGTCCATACCTTATAACACACTGAAGCTACTTGCAGCTCTGCTATATCATGTGAGCTCTGTTAATAGCATGCTGCCCCAGCTCCAGCCCAGCTGCGGCCCACTTTCACTTTCATGTTGTTCAGCCCTACAGACCTGCGTCCTTTCATTCATCCTCTATCAGCCCATTTCTCTAGCTCTTCCTCCCTTTTCTATACATCTAATCCTTCATCCATCTTCCACCATCTTGTTCTCCCTCCCTATCTGCAGCCTGAGGGTAAGAGGTTGACTCATGGTGACTGAGACAAGGAAGCAGAATGTTCAGAAGAGAAAAGAGGTGCTGTGTGGCAAAAATGAAAACGATGTAAAAGGCAAAACAAGACATAAAATATAAATCTTGTAGAGGTGTAACGTAAGCCTTGATAAAGCAGAATCTACTGACTTCTTTGCGTGTAGTCAGGACTGACACAAGTCCTATTTAATTCACTCATCTTCACAATGTGGTTGGGAAAAGCAAAAAATGCAAAAAATAGTGATGTAATTTCCATTTTTGTGTCATGGTATCACATTTTTCAATCATACTCTTCAAATAGTCTGCATTTGTTTTATTTCTTCAGTTACTACACTGGCTGGACAAAAAACTAATCAAATAGGTACGAGCTCCACATTGGATAATTACTGCATGGGCAATTATCTATCAGCTGGAAACAAGTTATTTTACTCCAGCTCATGCAATGAGTGGCTCCTCATTTCTTAAACATCCATGTTGAAAGACACAACCTGTCGTCACGGAAAAGATGTTAGTCTGTTTAAGAAGGGTCGGCATGCATCAAGCAGAGAAAGCATCTAAGGAAACTGAAGAAACTGCTAAAACTGGGTTAAAAACTGTCCAACACATAATCAAAACTTGAGAAATAGTCGGGAACCATCATCTTTCAGGAAGACATGGTCAAAAATAAAATCCAGAATGATCGTGATCGAGGATTCACTTCAAGGTCCAGACAAATCAAACCGAAGAAAACTGACAGTAGAACTCAGGGGTGTGTTTAATAGTGATAGTAAGAGCATTTCCACACACACAATGTGAAGAAAGCTCAAGGGATTGGGACTGAACAGCTGTGTAGCCTTAACAAAACCACTAATCAGTAAGACTAACCAGAAAAAAGGCTTCGGTTTGCTAAGGAGCATAAAGATTGGACTGTGGAGGAATGGAAGACAGTCATGTGGTCTGATGACTCCAGATTTACCCTGATCCAGAGTAATGGGAGCATCAGGGTAAGAAGAGAGGCAGCTGAAGTGAAGTGATGCACCCATCATGCCTAGTGCCTACTGTCCAAGCCTGTGGGGGCAGTGCTGTGATCTGGGACAAATCTTGTGACACTGCAGGAGCTTACTGAAACAATGCCACAGTGAATGCATGCTGTAATCAAAGCTTAAAGCGGTCCAACAAAATATTAGAGTATGGGACCTTGTTTTTTGGCCAGGCAGTGTATTTTCATTGTTTTTTGATTTTGGTTTTCTTTTTGTTGATCAGATGTGTGTCTCAAATAGCAGAGTTCCAGATCCAGCCTTCCCAAGGTGTCATGGGGCCAGGTAGATAACTGAAGGGAGTTTCTCACTTGACATCATAGCTAGTGTCCTGGCTTAGGTTGGGTTTGTATCAAGTTATTTAAGAGTCTGTACTTTGCCTCGACTCTGGTTAATAAATTCAGTTCTGATGATGGCTAAGTAAATGTTCATAACCTGTGATGTAGAGAAACCTTTTTGCAGAGTATCTACCTCTATAGTCACCCTGCGTAAAACCCTCGGCAAGGGCTCCTGTCATTGTACCAAACTGTACGAACTGCTTGACTGCTCAACTCTGATTAACTTGTCAGTAAATCACATCCCGACACGTTTTTCTGCAACTCTGCATTCTTTCTACAGTTCATATCCTGCACTGGACTTGCCTTCCTGAGCCAATAAACTAAAACCACTGGTAAAATAGACAGGACGTCTCACTGGTTGGTCTACTGAGGGGGT
This sequence comes from Scarus forsteni, assembly GCA_036419115.1. Taxonomy (NCBI): domain Eukaryota; kingdom Metazoa; phylum Chordata; class Actinopteri; order Labriformes; family Labridae; genus Scarus; species Scarus forsteni. Next base: position 8,107,159 of record JAZDUH010000066.1, on the reverse strand, counting down.
GGGGAAACAGGCACGAACTGGCACTGTTCACAGGAGGAAAGGGGCTGGCTTTGTGTGCTCACTCACAGAATTACTCCCATCTCGAACGAGCACACCAACAGGCAACTAAAGTTAAAAAACGGCATAATCTAATCCCTTTAAGATAAAGTATGTTAATTCACTTCATAACAAAGCACAGGGCAGCATAAAATTCTTATGTCAATATAAATCCCCTGCCCCAGCTTATTTAACATCTATTATATGCATCAACCTCAAAATGAGTGAATATTTGCACAAAGTTCATTAAATTGAACATTTAATCTTGTCCTTATAGTGTATTTGTTTGAATAAAGGTCCAAAAGGATTTGCAAGTCATTGCATTCTGTTTTTATTTATGTTTTACATCCCAAATGCACTGGAGTTTGGATATGTTATTTATTTAGAATACTTCACTGTTAATGTTAATTAAAAAATAAAGATACAGACTTAGTGCCAAGTAAAAACATTGTTTTCACCAATATCCACTAGCAGCACACTTGTTAACCACAAGAAAATCAATTTAAAAAAAAAGAATTTTCAGAAAGTTAGAATCTGATTTTCTTTTGTTGATTACAAAATTATATTATTGCGAAAGAGGAACAAAGTATTTCACCAAAGAATGAGCAGAACCTGCTTTTCATATCGGCTGATCTGTTTAGTGTTTCAGTCGTGTTTCGTGGGACAACCATCAGTCTCTGCCGGCTGTTCTGGCCAACCAAACGTCCCTTTTTTATTTTCCTTATTCAAAAAAGATTTTCTAAATGTACTTGTTTTAGACACGCTGATAAGCCAAGAGTGCTCTTGAAATTCTTGGTATTTAAATGCAAATGAAGTGGGAAATTTATTAAACCATAAAATTACAAAAAGGTGATAAAGGGGAGATAAAATGTGTTCTTTTAAAGAAATATATTTCATCAGGTCTACTGAGTGTTCAATATTGCAAAGTGACTACACACTCAAAACGACAGATAAGCTTTAGCGTAGAAGTTTGAATATATAGCTTAAAAAAAGTGGTAAAGGCATAAATGGTTATACTAAATAATCAACCAAATCCTTGGCAGATAAAATGGAATAGACAAATGACGGGCAAACTGGCAGTCAGCATGATGAAAAGAGACGGTCATCTGCAATCGACTTGTGGTTTCCCAGAACTCTCACTTCAGTTTTCTTTTAAAGGAGTGAAACTGAAAAGCTAAGAGCCCCTTTGTATCATTTTAAATTCATGCTAGTTTCATTAAAAAAAAAAACATTTTTTTTAAGACAAACGAAGTCTCCATCAGGGGCTAACGCTGCTTCAGGACAGAATGTGATTTATTTATTCAACATTTCTCACAAAACTATTGATGCATTGCTCATTTCTAGACAATACGGGACATTGTACTGCAGTGTTTCAACACTTTGCAACTGTTAGCTCTGAATAGCTGTGAAATCTTAAACGTGTCACCCACAAACTGCACACCAAAGGCTGAACAAAGTTTCTCTGTGTGGTTTGGAGACAGAAAATGTAGACATCTTTGTACATGGGTGGCTGACCAGATTGAACAGGAAAATAATCCATCGATGCAGAAATCTTCTATCAGTCAGCGAGCTGGAAAAAGTCCTGCTGGCAGCCCGTTCTCCTGAGGACGGTACTGAAGGAGACGTCGACTTTGGTGAGGTACTCAGTTCTACAATGAAGTATTACAGAGATAAAACCCCCAAAAGAAGCATCAAACCAACATTATCACTGTGTTAAAGGTTGGCAAGGTATATTTATTTTCTTTAAGCTTCCCTAACAAATTTAACTAAACAACTGTTGCCAAGAAGCATCTTAGTCAAGATGGTGATCCCAGGCTGTAAACCACAACAATGAAGACCCTCACTGGGAGAAGATGGGCTTAGTAGGGGTGATAAATGACGAACAGAAAGAAGTGGAAAGGTGGAGAAAACTGCATTTTTTCTGTTTTAAGCTAACTTAATATCACTATCCAAAGTGTGTACAGAGTTGATCAAAATGCTACATAAAGTATACTAACTAAATTTGCCAAAAATACCCAAAGTTTGTACTGATTCTGAAAGAAATAAGGCACTGAAAAAGTTTTCCACCCCTAGAATTTCCCTTGATGTAAAGACAACAGATTAGTACAGGGGAAAGCCGAACGACATTGGGAGAAGATTCCACCACACAGTGTTTTCTTTTAAATACAATGCTTAACAAATTTAAAAGATCTCCGCTGAATGTGTGGTTTATGCTATAAGTGTCTACACTAAGAGCACTGATGCTTGTTTATGTATCTGAGATTGTCATTGTTATCTACAAACTTTCAAATTTACTGATTTACAAAAAAAACAAGAAAAAAATCGTTGGTCCAGAGAATCACTTGACCAGAAAAGGTCTCTGTGAGATGCTCAAATTTGGGTATAAACGGTTAAATTTAGATTGAAATTATTTATCCATTCCTGTTTAAAATATCCACTAACAAAAGCATTTTCAGTTTTCAGTACAATTAATCTTTTTTACCTTCAAGAGCTCACTATTCAAAGAATTGAAAATGTGTGAAAATTGCTAAATTTGTTTTGCTAGTCCTTTGACCATTCATACTATATTCTTTTATTATATAAAATTTGTAGACAGCTTGTACTTCCAGATGGCTCGTAAAAACAGATGTGGTTTTGTTATGTACTAATGATATTTACTAAAGCGTGGGCAGAAGTTGCTTTTGTTTGTTTGTTTGTTTTCTTGTTTCTGTTGTTTTTTTTGTTTGTTTTTGTTTCTCCCAAGCCTCACATCAGTTTGGCCCCTGATTCATCATTTGCCTCTGTCTCCTGAAACTTTTGAAGAATCTGTAAGTTTTAGTCTAACATAATATGATTAGAATGGGCTTAATTTTTTTTCCACCTTTTGATCTGATTTTAAATTCAATGTAAATGACCTGTTTGTTATTTTCTGATTTTAATAAATGCTCTGAACTTCCCAAGAGAGATTTAAGTGAATTTTGTTTTTTTTTATGTATTTTTTGGGCATGTTATGCCTTTATTGATAGGAGAGAGACAGTGGATAGGCTTGTGAAAGGGGGTGAGAGAGTAGGGGAAGACGCTCTGCAAACTGGTCACAGGCTGGATTCGACCCGGACTGGCAGGAGCATGTACATGGGATGTGCATGGTTGCTAACCACTCCACCAAACCAGCACCCATGAATTTTGTCTTTTAACTTTTACATACCTCTCCAGTATTTTAGTTTTTATCTGAAAGATACTCAACACAGCTGCAGAGGCCTCTGCAGATGGCCTCTGAGCAGGTAGAACAGGAGTCCGCACCACTACTTACATTACTGTCCAACCAACAGAGGCACATTTCAAATTTCACACCTATTAACATTTAAGTGAGGAAGGTTTTCAGTTAGCTGGAGTCAGGCTTTGACTTTCCTGAATTCAGGGTCGGTCTAAAATAAAAATGTGTTCACTTATACCATGGAGGCCAAATAAGTCTTAGCTAAATGCCTGGGTGTTGATAAAAATGACTTAAATAATAATAGTTAAAACGATAAACTATGATTACCGCTGTTCATCTAGGTCTATCCATTATATAATCAAGAGTTGGAGGATTGCAAAGGTCAGTTCTGCGTAACATATTCTGCTTCCCCAAGTTCAAGCAGTACACACCATGCAGTGGGCAGTTTCAAATAGTCTGCCCAGACCCAGAAAAAAAACTATCAAACCTTTATTAGAACTCCTTATTATCTATTTTCTGTTGATCTCAATGCACAACATTACAGCCCAAAGTTTCCTTTCAAACTGTTGGCTTTTGTAGGTAGAAAATATCAAGTATTGATTCCCCTTGGTGATTGAGTCACTCCAGTGTATTGTGTTACATTAAAGTACAAGGATGTGCCTTGGTCACAGTGGAGTGCGTGCTCTCCATGAGTTGTTGAGTAACTGCAGTCAGCAGAAAGAGTCCCCTCAAGTTCAAGTATACCTGTTATGAAGAGGGCCGTGTATTGTGCTCTATGCACTGTGTGAATAAAGTACCTGTTTTATGCAACATTACCACAATGAGCCATGGCCGTTTCTCACAGCAGAGTTTTGCCTGCACCACAAAATATAACATACGGCATCGATGAGCCAAGCCAAAGGAACATGAATCAGCCTCAAGACACCAGAAGTCACACAGCTCTATCAAATGTGTTTTCATACCTCTGCTGGTGCGAGCAGGAGCAGGAGGAATCATGTTTTTCCTGTCTGGGAGCATTTTTGTGAGTGCGATACCTATAGATCGCTCTGAGGAAAAAGATTTAGACCTGGCACAAACATCCACCTCAACACATGGATGAATTGATTGGGGTTTGAGCAGAAGGTCAAGTTCCCTGCGACCTTAGATCTTGAAAGAACTATAATGTCAAAAGTAAAAAGGGATTTTTTTCATTAAATTAGCATGAGCATCAACATGGACTTCAGGATAATACTGATATTACTGATAATAATTTTGAAGGTCAGAGTTCATTATTCCATGCCCCTCAGCCCCCCTCCAACACCCACACATTTGCTAAGGTTGCTTCTTGAGAAAAAGTTTATTACAAAACAAGCCCAACACCAGGGGCAGCTGGAGAGTAGATCTTCATGTCTTTTTAGCCCACAGTAACAAACTGATATGACCTTGGAGAGGATTTTTTACTTTAAATTCCTCCTGCTGCCGGACCAATAATGTGCAGGATATCTAAAAATGTGCATGAATGAGATTATCAAATACAGAAAGACACAATACACAGCAGAGCTGCCATCTGTGAGTGACTGTGGTGAACGGATGTGGGTAGGAAAGAGGGTGTGGAGATGTTGGTTGTTTTAAATGCCTTTTAGTGTTTGGCATGTCTCCTAAGCATGACAGAGCACTTTAATGAAGAAGAAAAAAAGTCAGCCACACTAAGGCCCCCTCCTCTCCCATTCCTTAACAGCACCAGCCTAAAATGTCTTGTTCCCTTTGTTAGAATAGACCTACTAACTTGATATCCAACCATTGTTTTGTCATCGGTCATTGCAGAGCATAGATGTGACAGTGAATGCAGAGTTGTTGACAATATGGCACAGCTGAACAGTCAAATCAACTAGACATTAGGGCTGCCACTTTATATTCAAATTTCGAATAACCATTTGAATATGGGGATTACTATACGAAACTGAATAGTAAATAAATATTCAAATGTAAAATATTGAGTGTAGCGGCACATCAGGGCGACTGGAGCAGTGGACTGTTCCGTCCAACAGAGGGCACTCTGAGTGCAGCTTGGCCCTCAGACACATCCACTGCTTTCTTGACCTCAGTAAACAAAGACTTTCCACTCCAAGTGGACATTAACAGCTCTGAATCATCCAAGAAGAGCTGTGAGGAAGTATTTTTGGTTCTACACCGTTGATGGCAAACTTAAAATCAAAGACTAAGTGTTATGTGAAATACAGTTTAGTCACTCGTCCTCCAAATCAAATTTGCAGGCTCAGCTGTCAGCTTTTCATCCAAGTTAAACGGCTGAGTGCAGTGGTGCTTCGTCAAGAGTTTAATCCCCTGTGACTGTGTTTTTTTCGGCAGGGTCTTTACCAAAAGGGCGGACAAGAGCGTCTCTGTCCCTTATTGGGGGAAGGGGGAGGGGGCGGTTCAAGTTTGATTTTTAGGAAAAGTGAAAGCCTTACTAGACTAGACATGACCAATAAACCAATCCAAGCAAAGTGGGCCTACCTGAGGAAGGGAGCCTAAAAGAGACAGGAGCTCTAACAGAGCATCTCAGACAGAGAGAGAATACAGGACGATCAGGGCTAGTGCTGTGGATATCTTTTAATCTTAGTGATTGTGAACATACCCAAGCTGTAATAAAAAATAAATATATAACCCTGATTTAAGGCAAAAATGACCTCTTTGGCAATCTGATGACTAGCCCTGTGCAAGCTACTGTTTAAGAAACTAGATTCACATCAACACAAGAGTTACATAAGACACTTCTTTTGACACATTGATGTACTTCAACTGTCCAGCAACTGTAATCCTCAAAATAAGCCTATAATAGTACATTAATTTGGTCCAGATGTATACCTAACACATAGGTGCATAAATACAAACAGCATACAACAGAATTATGCAATCAGAATTCCTCTGCACCAGTGTTCAGCACAGACCTATGAACTGGAGAATTACACTCATTACACAGGCCGACAGCCAAACTAAACCTCGTCCTTCTCACCATCCAATTCTTCAGTCAGGGAAAACTTGAGTTTCTCAGCAGACAGCCACAATGAACAAGGACAAAGCAACAGTAAGTGCAGACATTATTTACATTTATCTACAATGAATCTCAATGTTCACTCGTGCAGAGAGTCGGCCACGAAGGAACAGCTTGGACTTGCACAGAAACTTTTCAGCCTTGTAGTTCATACATTAAACGAAACGATGACTTGAAATGACTTAAGACCAAAAGAGGAATTGAACCAAAAGTTCTAAAAACTCATATGCCCTTATTTCACAATTTACATTTTAAATCATGATGTTTTGCTGGTGCCAGAGCTCTAGGGTTGGGAACAAAAACAATATTCACAGAACCAGAGTCGAAATAGGTCCCAAAACAATACTTTCAACAGAAAAAAAGCGCACACAATGAACTCTCGTTTGGGATCCACATTGATAAAGTATTATTGACACCAACGCTATTAACAATGCTACTTACTGTTACAATTCTTGTTTTAATTTTCTATTAATTTGCTAAGAAAAAGTTATGTTTTCTGGGTAAATAATGTCAAACACATGGCACTCCTAATATGCAATGCCATGTTGTGTGGGAGCATGCTGAGCTTGTGGGCTGTGTTTGTGTCCACATTTGTGTTCATATAAACGTTGCTCATGAAATCCGTCACAGCGTGTGTGCTCAAACAAGTTATTCCTAAAGACGTAATTTATATGGCATCTCCCACAGATGGAAGACTCTCCTTGAGTCCTAAGTTTGTTCTGCCCACAGCCTGCATCTATACATGTCTGTGCAGTCACAGTAAACACTAGAGCACAGCATTGGTATCCCACTCTGCCCAACACATTGGGATACAGTTTTTGAGGTTTTACACTAAGGCCCAATCCACACGAAGACAAACCGAGGTCTAAACGCATACGTTTTTTTTCCAAATCTGCGTATCATCCATACTAAGACGGCGTTTTGGGGGTGAAAACGATAATTTTTTAAACCAGGGTCCAGAGTGGAAAGATTTTGAAATGTCGTACACGCAGCTCCGTGATTACTGGCTCTCCACAAGTTTTCAGATACACTTGCGTCATAGTTTCATATCTTCATTGACATGCATGTGCCAAACGCGGCAACGACAACAACAATGGCGGCGTACGGTGTAGCATATGTGCTGATGAAGCTCGAGACCCTACTTTCCCTGTTGCAGCAAAATCCCCTTCTTCTCAATCACCACCGAGATGAACAAACAATTATCGAGGACACATTACAGCACTTTATGATCACTTTATCACAATCTCTGTTTACAACTTTTGCCGCAAGTGCGCATGCTCACTGTTTTTTTGTCCGTTTCTGCTTGTTTCCGCCATATTGTTACAGCGCCCCGAGAGGTCTGGCATGTGTTTTTACAGCGTATCGAGTGCATCCATGTAGACGCAACGCTTGAAACTGTTGAGCATTTTGTCTTCGTGTGGATGGGGCCTCAAACAGGCTGTTCTGAGCAGGTCTGAAAACATAGGGTGTTAATGTAGTCATGCCAAAATACAATATTTCATTGGATTTGGTAAGAAACTTCAAAATTATGCTCTATCTGGACATCTGGAACAAGTCTTAGGGGAAAAGTCCAAGAAAGAGGCCACAAAATCTGTGTAGCTATGAGCTCTGGTAGTGTTACCACACTGATGGCAGAACTTAAACCAACTAGCCAGCCCTAATCATGGAATAATATAAACAATGAACAGGAAATGTGCGCGTCACGATGTAAATCTGTATTCATCAGGGAAATCTGCAGTCAATGTTAATTTAAAAATGCAGGTTTTATCTGTAAAATGTCAGCAAACGGTAAGATAATAATAATACGATTACGTAACACTTTCTGTTAAGAAAGTACACTTAATGACTTCTAAAATAGTGAGAACAATGTGTTCATACTTTGCCTTTACTGAATCTTTCAAGGATTTCTTGTAACCTTTGGAGGCTGTCCAAGAACCTGTTCTCACAGAATAAACCTGTGGGAATAGGTTGTTGTCTCACGTCCTCTCTGTCTGTCTCTCTCTACTTGTCTCACAGCCTCCCTTGTCTCCGAGGTGCTCTGGGGTTAGATGAGGTTTCTTTCACTCTTCTGAAAAAAACAGCATTGCACCTTTGTCTTAACCACAATTATCCTTTACCAGCTTTAATTTTGTCTAAGCAGAGGAATGAATTACTCTCTGTGGGAGGTGGGTATTTATTCATCGTCTATTTATATTGATCTAATTATGTCTGTCAATATGCACTGGGAGCTTTATCACTCCCTCAACAGGCCTAACATATCGTTTTCTTAACGCTAAATTCAATTTCAAAATTAACTTTACACATACATGCAAAAGTTTCCATAATAATTTGGCACACTGGAGCCTAAGGGAGTGCACAGAACAGCGTTTGTCAGACCATTCATTGGGACACCCCAGCACATCCCCCTGCCCCTCCACATAGAGCCTCTATTTTTTAACTCTAATGTTTTATGTGTTGGTCCAAACCTTCCATTTGGCTATTCCAGTTCGGTAAGACCACTTTTGTCACTGTCGACCATGCTTTGTCTGTATCATTCTCTTATTATTTTTATTGTTTTTATAATTATAATCATTATTCCTGCCTGTTGTCTATACTGTAAAAATAGCGAATGTTGCGATAAAGCTTGATTTGAAGAAAACCGCTGAATTGAATTGAAATCCCTATATCGGCGAGAACAATCGTAATTAGACCTTTTCCTAAAACTGTTCAAGCCTGGCCTTCAGGTGTGAGGCTGTGACTCTTTTGAGGCTGCAGACAGCCTTCACAAGTTTAACTGTCCTGAACTGGACTGGCTTTCTATGGCAGCTTGTGATCCTGTTTCCATGGTGAATACAGGCATTTACAGGAAGACAGTAGAAACAAAAGAAGCCGTTGTATAAAGGCCTCATACTATGCAAAATACACTTTTTCTTGTTTTTATATGCCGATGTTAGCTCCACGTTTTCTCCAAATGATTGTCATCAGGGAATATGCCACCACCCAGAATGTGAAACACTTCTTATGCCAGGAGTTTGTTCAGCCCACAGGCAGCTCCAGTTGTGTCGTGCGGCCACAGTAAACAGAGAATGGTGCTGGAAAACTGGAGTAACATTAACTTCGTAAGCGGGTGTGGTCAGTCACAGCTCATGGGGGACAGCCTGTTCCAAGCAGGGCTGAAACAGAGGAGTTTAAAGAATATTTGCAGACCAATGACTTCAGTAGATGTTGGTCACACTGCTATTGTCAATACACTATGATGCATTTTGGCAAACAATTTCATCAGAAATAGATTTTGTCATATCATTTTTGGTACACTTGAAGCTTTCAAAAGCCCCTTAGCTGTCCTCCTCACTGATACCTTTTTGACTAGTATGTAGTTTAAATGCTGTATTGTGCTCATCAGGCATGTATCCAACCAGATACTTCAGGGTGTTTGAGGCTCGATGAAGTGCATGCCATTAACCAGGCGTCTACAGCTGGTCTGCAAACTGCTGGCGGGACAGCACACGCTACCCATGCTTACAATTTGTCCCTCCAACAGCAATGTGTCAATCAGGTGTTGGACTGTATGCTTCACAAAGAGGAGAAAACAACCACCACCAGGGCGCTATAAAATCAGCAATCACAGAATCGCGGACAGAATCATGGAATAAAGCATTAAACTCAGATGCTGTGGAAAATGCACGCTTCACTTCCTCTCCCCTTCATTAACGATGTCAGTATGTCACAGCGGCCGTCTGAGACACCGGCTGACCCTGGGTTCACACCAAAAGCAATCTGAGCATCCACTGTGTCAAGCTGCCATTTATTTTCAATGATTGCTTGCATCGAGGGGTGATGAGCGGGCAACGCAAGTAACAGGAGAGATCTCAAGAGGTGTGCAAGTTAGCAGGAAACTACGAAACTCCCAGCTAGCTCCAGAGTACAGAGTAGAGCAATTTGCCAATGATTATTATGTGTTAGGGTATCAAATGTTATGCAAATTTTGTCGACTTACTCTTGACTGGACACGTAAAGATGCGGGTGGGGACCTTGTAAAGGGTGAGTGATTATATTTCATTGCTTTATATTGTGTCCCACACTTAAATTTGCGCGAAATAAATAAAAAAAATAGAATTCTCAAACAATGTATGCTGAAAAAAGCGGAATATGGGGGGAAAAACATGGATTTAAAGGGCCCTGCACCACTCAACAACTACATTGGGGATTTTTACAGTAATTATGACCACCTATATATCTTCTTATTTTTTGGATCCATGCAGGATGCAGGTGTGTGAGCTTATGTTATCGTGCTGTGAGGTACCAGTATGTCTTTATAAAAAGAAGATACCATTCAACAGTCAGTGCTCTGCACTAGACTTACTGCTCCAAGCAAATGAGCTCAAACTGCCCACAAAAACAACAGTAGGTTTGTACATTCAGGTGGATGGCAGGATGGCCATTTTAGGCAGATCCTGGAAAAACAAAGGGAGGGGGAGAAATTCTAACGTTATGGACTTTTTGTCTTGAACATAAAAGTACTCTATAATGCAGCGGAGACATGTAAAGCGCATCAAGGAGCATTTAATAATGAAAAGAACATTTGGATTCTTTCATTTCTATTTGGTACAACCATCAGAGCAAAGAAATGACCAGCTCCATTCAGCACAGGAATGTGGACGTTAACCAGCCGTGAGGACTTGAGGTGCTTCAACTGATTATCCAGACCCCACTTCACAGATCAACTTATGGTAGTTTAGGTGGGACTACATGCTAACTGAAAAAATATATATACATTTTTTTTATGTTCCTGTTAATATTCGTCAATTGGATCTATGCATCAAAATAATTGCAAAAGATGTTCTGATATTGATATAAAATACAGAAATGCTGTTACAGGCAAATCCTAATAACTCATTTTAAAAGTATAACATATAAATTATTCATTCACGATAATAACTTTAGCTTCTTTAAGTTGCTCCTTATGTAGAATAGGCTCCATACAGCTACAAAATGACTGGATCACTATTATCAATATGTGGCAATTTTCAACATTGTTGCTTATTCTTAACATGGAGCTGGACACAACTCAATATCATGTTGGGGGGCTTCTATTCATAAATCAGATTACTTTCTAATGTTTTATGTTCTGCCATTACAATCCTGCACTGAAGCACAGAGTACCACTCTGATTCATACACAGATAAACAACACTGTCTTCATAAAAGGGTCAAGTAGTCCTACAAAATAGAGATACAGATGGAACCAAACTATCATTCAAACCAAACAACCACAATAAAGGCAGAGTTGATGCAAATATTGTTATTTCAGCCCAACCCTTCAGTCTGAATTTAAATAGCACTGAAGCTGATGCTGCTGCAGTGATGATGTTCTCTCATTAGTCTCAACAGTAAAGTGAAGTCTGTGAGAGTGTAATACCTTCATCCACCAGCAGAGGTCTCCGTTTCTGCCATCAGCTCATACAGTGTTTCAGAGTATAAAAGAGCTTGAGAGTTAATATGAAAAGATGAAAAGGGGGAGAAACTAATTTTTAACAATTAAGAAGCAATCCATAGATGTGAATCTCAACGTCAGTCATATTGTATTCGTTTTTTTCTTACTCGTGTAACAGTTTGGAGGGAAGTCATTTGCCAAATTGCCACCTTTGTACTCAAATATGGACAAATAACCTGCTTTAAATGTAAAAGATGAGAGTTCAAAGCCAAAGGCAGCATGTATAAAGAACTTTGTCTTCACAAACAGAGGCCGAAACATTTGGCCTGTCTGTAAGTACTTCAGAAGAATAAAGCTGACAAAAGAGGGTGCCAAATGGTGCACCCTGAGGAGAGCTGGAAGAGTTAAGCTCATCAAAGCTGATGCAAAGCCTCTGGGACATTACTGTGCCCTTCATGTTCATTGTTTGGGTGATTACTTACATCTAACAAGAGTTTCTCCAGCAAAAAATTATGAGTTTAATTTACTGGAACACAGGTTGATTGGTGAAAAAAGATTTGGATATAAATAAAAGACTTCACAACACAAAAGAAATATTTGTTTTATGTTAGTGGCTATAATGGATAATGACCGCTCACCAAACAACTACTCTGTCATGGAGGGGAAGAATCTTCCAGTATCGTATAATCCCATTTATGTTGGCTCCGATTCCCTGGGACAGTGAACCAGGTTCTCTGTTGTTAACACACAAAGAGGAGCTTATTTCAGGATATACTTTAAAGACATTAATAAAAAAACAAATTAACAGAAAAATAAATAAAATGTGGTCACATACAATTTATTGTATATGATTTTAATTATTCAATCAACAATGTACATTATAAATTGTTGTGGTGTCAGAAGGAAAACCAGAATATCTTTTTTTAAGCTCAAAGTTTTCATACATAAATGTGTATAAATATGAAAGACTATGCCAGATAACTAAGCATTTATCAGAAACTTGCCAATGAAGGCAAAATTATGTATTCATCAAGCCAAATCTTTCGTTGTTCCATAAAAAAATTTAAAAAATCCCTTTTCATCTTGATCATGAACTGAGTCTTCATGTTTAGTGTCTGAAAGCCCAAACTTATGTCTATTTTAGTTTTACAAAATCTATATGGATTATATCTATAGCTTACTGTCGTCAGAAAGAGATTGATCCCAAAGAAAACTAGAGCTTAATGTTCCATTCACACATGAAGCAAAGCAAGAGATAAAAGAGTAAGATGAAAATACTATAATAAAATTATAATGCCAAAATATATAATCATAGGGTGGTATGATAATAATATTTAAAACTTAAAAATGGTTAACACATTATTTTACCCTAAAATTATTATTTGATAAACCTTCCCAAATTCACAACAACAATATTCCAACTTAAGTCCATTTTGATGTCTCTCTGGAATGGCACCACTTTTGCTTTTGTTTGGGCCGCAGTCAGTGTGCGGTTTTCTACAAATAACCACCACAGTATGTGGTGGCACCTGACTTTCATTTGACAGCAGGGCTGCTATGAATGGGCCGGGACTTTTTCAGCTACAAAAGCAGAGAGAAGGAGTGAAAGTGGTTTTGTGATTCTCGGTGCTGAAGCTCAAAAATTTGGATAACACCACCACACAATGCATTAAAATAGACTCTGCCAACACAAAAGGTCTGCAGGGCTGCTTTAAGAATGGGCCACCTGAATCTGATTGGATTGTCAGGGAGCCAGTAAAAGGGCAAACAAAAGGTCAATCAATTATTGCTGACAGTAAACATACATTGAGCGAGACAAAAAACTGAAGAGAGAAAGCAACAAAATACTCTGAAGTGTGATCTAACACTCATCAGGTTAAAGCCCTGGATAGCTTTTATATTCTCACACTTTCAAGGAATAACTGGGACAAATGTACCATCTAAAGGAAAGGTGACAAAAGTAAGACTGACTGATTGATGAGATCTTAAGTTAGAAGATTGAAAATTTTAGAGAGCAACTCACACAGGCTGTTGAAGTAAGGCACCAGCTTAATGAGAGAAGCTCTGAGGATAAGTGGTTTAAATGAGCTGATGCTTTAACCGAGCCTGAAGTTTTCTTAACAGATGGCAATCATGATGTGAAATTTTACAGCCAACAAATACAAACCCAATGATGGCAACCCTGTCAGGGATTTAGGTTAACAAGCAAATCTGGAAGTTTGCAGTAAAATAAAGTAAGTCCTGGGAAGAGATGGCTGTCTTACAGTTATGGGTTAATGGCTGTGGAGCCTTTTCGTGGAAAAAATACAAAAATATTGAAAAAGGTGGAGCAGTGGAAAAAAATGTTAAGGCACATGGAGTTTGTCAAAGATGTTCTTTTGAATAAGTACTGCAGATCTGCATTCTGTCATAAAGGTATTGTCTTTTTTCTATTTACAGTCCATCTCACTGGATACATCGCTAGTTATGGGTATAAATTTGAACATTTTCATCCATCTTTAAGTGTACTTAGTTTCACAAATAACTAATTTGTTCTAAACTTACACTTAAGTTCTGTATACAATATTAAAAATAGCATTAAAAAAGGACATTAGCTTTTCATATTTGCTTCAAATACAAAACAAGATTGTAGAAAGCCCTATTGTCATGATCTCAATGCTAATAAAAAAAAGGATTATCTTCTTCATAATCAAGTAGCCCTACTGCTGTGTTTCACACATATGGCAGAATGCGATCTGATGGCATCTCATCATTTAAACACACTTAAAATATATTACAATTATTAGATCAAATGTGAAGTTCTGTTATTTGTTGTTAACTAGCTAAGTGTAGTTTTCCAGCCAAGAAGCCTGAGCTCCAACGTCTTTACTTCCCTTATGCTGTCACTTCATGGAGCAATTCTTGTCACACATACAACTTCTTAATTCAACTGCACATGCCTCAAAAGGGATGATGTTTACTTTTAAAGCCCTGCAATGCTTGTTACACAACAATATAGCACTTGATCCAACGTAATCTCAGTTTGTTGATGTTCTTGTTTGCTTTAAAAGTCAAACTTTTCATGCTGCTGTTTTGATAAATGATTGTGAATGAGAAAACTCAAGAGTGTTCCATAAATATGCACATTTTCCCTCCTTGTAAACATTTATCCAATCTGTTTCCTCTTTGATTATGCTCAAATACAAAAAAACAGACATAAACCCCTGGAAAACAATGATGTGTCTTTAATTATTCCACTTTTGTTACTTTGCCAGCATTAAAGGTGTTTTGGAATCTGCTGACTTTGAGTAAAAATGTCTGTGTGTGCATTTATGTGTTAGAGGTGACTTCTTTACTGGTTCACTCCAACTCACAAGGGCAACCACAGTATAAATGACTACAGACATACTTTTGAAGAGCTGTGTGTGTGCAGTAGATGTGTGTGTAATAAATGCTGAGGCAGAGGCAGGCGGTGACCTCTGGTGCTGAAAAAGAAGTGATAAAAACTACAGTTCCACAAGAGTACACCTCAGGCTCACCCAAACCAGGAAATCCCCATTTAGTCCAATATTTTAATGTCAAGCTTGACCTGTAACCTGTTCGACAAGGAGTCAATTATTAGTGACTGATATGTCTTGAAAAGATATAAACAGCTGCTCTGAATTTCTGCCTTTAATCACCAGTATGATCACCGCTGGAACAGTGCTTATTACTCTATGCAGTACCTGATGGCTTGGAAACAACTTCTACCACCTTGTCACCTATCACCTAAATCACTTAACCACACGATAAATAAAAACGTCCTCAATAAGTTTGCCGGCCTCGATAAGTTGACACGTGCATGCATGTTTGTTTCCCTCCTCTCTTTCTACCAAACATGCTGGATGAGAAGATTGCTCACTCTGTGCAACTTTCTCAACACCTGGGTGCATTGGTTCTACGGTGGACTTCACAGATTTATAGCGGAGTGAGCATTTGTCATTCATTCAATCTTTGTGGGGGAGAAGGGGCCACTCACGCATACACAGTGAGAGGGCTGACGTGAGCGTCCTGAGGAGTAACACGGAAACAAACACTAATATGAATGAAGACACAAAAGCTATGATTCCTAAGCTGAATGCCACAGCCCCAGAGTGGGAATATTTTGGTTTAAAACAGAACGAACAAGGTGTGAGCCCATGGACACCGACGAGCCGATATGTTGTATTTGTTTGAAAGTAGTGGTGACGGAGAAGGGGAGGTTCAGCGGAGCCTTCGTCCTGGCAGTCAACGCTAACTGAGGGGTTTGGTCAGCAAAGTGAATACAAATAAAAAAGTGCAAAGTGGTGCGCGCTCACAGACAGTATCATTTGCTACATTGCAAAGGAAATGCAGCCCTTATATTATATTAAATACAGCTGAAAAGCCAACATTTCAGGAAATGTTAAAAAATGTTTGACTGTGCAAGCTGACTGGGAGCACATACATGTCACAAACAATTCCAGAACTGTATAAACTTCATTTTATTTATTCCTTTTTATTTTTGTGTGTGTTTTTATTGGAGTTTTTTTTTTTAATTTTACAGAGACAGGGTCTATTTTTAATAAAAGCTCTTGACCTTCCATTACAGTTCAATACTCTTTAGAAATTAAAGTTTATTACTTTTGATACGGTGTACTACAATCAGTTATTGGCAATTATTTTTCGGTCAATTATTGTCAAGCAAAATTTGTAATCGTGACATGCATAGAATATTGTCTCATTGAGACCAGCAGAACGGAAGCTAGTTTGCAAACTAAACCAGGTGCAGCAAGTGCTAGGTGATTACAGGTCAGTTACCATCAGGATTTTAGCTTCCTTTGATAAACAAAAACAAACCAATCAGCATAAAACACTTATGACACCTCCCTCTTTCTGCCATATAAGGCAAATGAAGCTTCCCCTCCCTCCTCTGATCTTGTCTGTTCTGAGGTATAGTGCCCATACAGGCTAACACAAGCATTAATCAACAGTATCAAAAACCGTATATTCACTCAGCCTGCTTTAACTCCAACTCCAACATAAAGCCTATGTCTCAGTTAAGCTAATTTCAGTTGAAGAAAGCACTTCCACTGCAGCAGGCATCCCACTCAGGCTTCAAAATGCCTCTTCAGAAACCAATGGGTGAAACCACATTTGTGTCAGCCAGTCAATGGGCAGAGGGATATCATTCAATCATGCTTAAATGACTTGTAAAAGTGGTAAAGTGGTATCATACCCTTTCTTTTGCAAACCGTATAAGCACATCAGTTTGTCTGATGTCTTAGCACTGTTTCATGTCACTCCACCATCTGTTCAACCCATAACTTCAGCTCGCATTAAGATTTCAAGCTAGAAGGATGAAATATCCCATCAGAACTGTGGGAGGAAACTGGTATTGCTTTAGAAAATTGGTGTGTCTAATCTGGGGCAAGGGCTGGGCAAAATGGACTGCAAACATCTTGTTAAGATCAGAATTTGAGGGATTTTCCAGTGTTTTTTTGTTCAACATCAAATCACTGTGGTGCACCCCTGGGTCATTTATTTGACAGCTATGTAAATCAGCCAAAGCATGGTAACCATCATAATACAAGCACTGGACAAAGATTCTGATGTTGATCTATAAATGTGGCCAACATCAGAAAGTGGTCCACACTTGGTCATTATTACCTTCACGAAGGAGGTTGTGCTTTCATCTGTGTTTATCTGTTTGTTTGTTTGTTTGTGTGTTTGTTAGCAGAGTAAACAAAAACCAGTCGACATATTTTGCTGGAACTTTCAGGAGATGTTGGTAATGGCCCAAGCTAAAAATGATTGGATTTTGGTGATGATTCAGATAACCGCCATCAGCAAATGATTGTTTTTGCTCAATAACTGTCTAACAATGATATCAACATGAATCTGAGTGTTAGGTGTGGGTTTTCAGGTTTTAGGAATAATATTATGATGGTAACTTTATCATGGAACTATTGCTATGTGACCTTTCTTGGTGGAGGTTTGCTCTCCAAGCGCCTTCTAGTTGATTAATCGATATACATGGATATAATACACTTATCCTGCAGGAAGATCCCAGTAAGGCTGAAGCTGTCTCTGTGGCTGAGGGGATGGTTTTAAATAAAGCAGGGCTCAAATCTGGCTCATCTGGAAAGACAAAGACCCTCTCTTATCAAAATAAGCTCTTATCAAGTATTTCTCTATATGAATCCTGAAAACAATGTCACACACTGCAGATACACAGATACTCACTGAGACATAAAGGTTGAATATTCCTACCATCTGTCAATCATGCGCACAAGTGCCACATCGTTATATATTTGCATATGGAGTGTCTGACCACCATGCTGCAGCTAAGCGCTGTGATGGTTTGTCATAGCTGCATTTTGCCTGAGTCGCAAAATGCTTGCCTGGATTCTATACCCACTCCAACTGAGTAAATGGGTCCAAACACACATCTAATTCACAAAACACACAAAAAAGGTCACTACACTGCTGAGCAAACACAGTCTCTGTGTGCTGGTGCATCTGCGATTTGCATTTGGAGAAGAACGCCTCTTTACATGCTTGTAGGCCTCTTGGCAAAAAGCTTCTGGTTCCCAGACAGTGACGCAACCCGCCATGTTACACAGAGTGAAGGGCTAATTAAACGATAAAGCATTGTGCATTTATATAAAGTAGCTCGGTGATTGCTCCATATCTGACCTATTGCGTTAAAGTTTAAGGAAGTGCTTGGAAAACATACATCATTTAATATTTGTTTTAAGAGCCACTGTAATAATATGTAGAAGCAGGTATAGGGATGCTGACTACTATTTCTTTCCTGTAATAGTCAGATGCTTTTGTTGCGCCCACAATTTCCTAATGGGTTTATTACATTATATAAAACAATGATCCAACGTAATAAGAATTATTTTTCTTTTACCTCCTTCTGTTGAATACACATTTAAACAAAACTGTGCTTTGTACTCAACTAACTTGACATTCATGTTTTTTATAAGACTCCTTGTAACCACAGTCATATCAATGTTTACACTTTGCTTTAGTGTTGAGCGGAGTGGATGAAGAAAAAGATACATGGTGGGGGACTACAGTGTAAAAGAGAGGTTAACTGCATAGCTTTAATGATAGCTTTTAAAGAGACACATCATTTAGGGATTGTAAATGTGATGCTCAAAGTCTCTTCAGTTATTTGCGTGCATGTTTGAAAACTGTTGGGAGTTTGATTTATCCAACATTAAAACCCATCATTGATCATTCATGTTGTTAATTTGGTCCAGTATATCGATAATTTGTCACATCCCTATCATTTGCCATGTTAAAGTTGTTCAAATTTTATGAATTATAGGATCCCAGAATTTTTTAAATAATGTATACACTAAGAAAACTTAATCAAACATACAGATATGGTCTGAAAACAGAGGAAGTCATCATAACTTAGGGAACAGAGATCTTTCAAAGTCAAGATGTAGAATCAAACTGATGGAAAGTTGTATCGGTGTGAAAGAAGTGGTTTATGAAACAATCTTGACAGAGGAAAAGAACCTGAATCAAGCTTCATATTTGAAATAAGAGGATATGATGAAATACGAGAGCAAAGTTTTGTTCTGTCCGTACAGTATATTTCAGGTCCAGTGCTTTCTGACATCCTTTTTGGCTAAAATGTAAATTGAATCCATATATCTTAGAGAGGGAAGTAAAGGTTTCACTGACCTGCAGCTATTTGATTTAAAGTTTGAGTTTTATTTTGAACATTGTGAACAAGTGTCTTGTAAAAAGGGGGCAGAAAATATAACATCATCCTTCTTTTTGTGTTGAAGTGCTTTCTTTTATTAATATATAAAAGAAAAGAAAATGAAATGTGAAGATGGAGTAAAAAAACATTTGCTGAGAGTTGATGGTGGACAGGTTGCAGTCTGCAGAGATGTGGAAGTGATCAGGAGAATAATCCTACCTGTATGCATGTATGCATGTATGGTTGTATGGATGGATGGATGGATGGATCGATATATGGATGGATATATATGTATGTATGTATGATTGTATGGATGTATGGATCAATCCATGGATGGATATATGTATGTATGCATGTATTCATGCATGTATGTATGCATGTATGTATGGATGTTTTGATGGATGTTCGGATAGATGGATGGATGGATGGATGGATGGATGGATGAGGATAAAAGTTGGAAATAGGGATGCATAGACACAGAGGTTCAACTCCAGCATCAACCCTTTTAACTAATAATACCCAGCAAACTTAAGTGTTGCCTGAGCAAAAATAATTGGGCATATTGAGTGTTGAAAAATCTCAGATTTATTTTTCAAAAATGAGAGAAAATGCTGGAACTGTGGAAGAATAACACCGCAGTGCAGCTGAATTTGATTTTTTTGTCCATTCAGTAGGACAGGTTGCCTGGCACACAGAGTAAGATGTTTTTCATTATTTGTCTTTTAATATATATACCATAAAAGATGTCAAGTTCTTTTACAAAAGCTGATCAAAATTATTTAGACACTGAAGTCCTCCTGCAGATTGGCTGTGAAAGTTCTATTATACAATATGTTAAAGCCATGACATCTTGGATAAAGGCCTTAGCATCACCCTCCATCCTGTGTCATTTCTCTTTCTAATGTTTCTTTTCCTTACGATGAAAATAACTTCAGGCCGAGGAATTTTTGAAAACACAGAAAAAAGCCCTCAAGCCTCCTGTAACACTGTCAAACACAGAACTACATCCCAAATTGGGTTTTCCGTGGTCAAACTTACCGCTGGCTAATGTTTATGCTCTTATCTCAAGGGCACATGCGGTGAGGACAGCTCTTTTCTTCATAAGTGCTGATACATCAGAGGCTGTCTCTCTGAGGAGTTCACGCTCCACCAACATGCATGCAGGCAGCCACACTCAATCATAGTCACAAAAGCAATTGTCTGACAAAGCCGGGGGAAAGAACCTACTTCCTATTTAACTTGTTTTCTATGCTTTCCGTCTCCTCATTGGTTCAGCGTGATTAATGAGGCCCCCCTGCCTCACAATCACTCAGGTGGCTGTGGAGTGAGAGCAGCGTCTGCTGGTGTGTATGTGATGCCCTTTAAAGCTGGATACTTTAAGAAACTTAAATCTGCATTGTTTTACTCTTTATGCCTTTTATGGTTAATGAATTTGCAATTTTCCCAGTCACATGTTTGTATCTATTGGTTACAGGAATAAACAGAAACACTGTTGTCCATTTACTGCTGTGGCTTCTGAATTCAAAAATCTACAAACTGCTTTGTATGTATAAAAGTAATAATTTCAGCCAGCAGTACTGGACAATGATTTTCCTCTCCCATTTCTCTCAAACAAGCACACAAAGTGATTTTTAGCCCATGTCTGTCTACTGGCCTCATCTGAGTCATTGACATTAAGATAATTTCTCTCCTGCATTTTATTTCAGGTCTCTGAATAGTGCTTATCAAATATACTCACTGGCCACTTCATTGGGTACACATTACCACCACCAGGTTGGTCCCCCTTTGGCTTTCAGATCATAAAAAATAAATTGAGTTAGAACATTTTTTATGGGGGTTGTATATGAATGCATTATTCATACACAGGCAAATCTGCTTAAACATTTTTTTGAAGTGTGTGTGTGTGTGTGTGTGTGTGTGTGTGTGTGTGTGTGTCTGTGTCTGTGTATGTGTGGGGTTATCAGCACTAAAAAGTACTTGCATGCAATCAGGTACAAATGTGTATACTGGACTTATCTGTAAATCATGCAGTCGTGTATATATGTTGTGTGTTTAAAATTATTTTTATAAATTCAGGATATCGGTTTGAAGGCATATATAAGGGCTGCCACATGTATATACCATGTACTATACTAATATCTAGAGATAAATCTAATATCTAGATACATAGCTAATGAATTCATATCAATAGAATGAACCATTCAGATTTACACAGCAACAATAATGGCAATTGCTATATAAGCTCATTGTCATTAGAGGTAAATTGACGGTATTCTTTTCATTATTCAGCAATGGAGAAGGGGTGGAAATTAAAGTTTTACTTCATTCCACTCCTTTTTGAAATGTAAAAGAAGTTAAACTGTGACTTTAACAGTTTGTTTTTGTTGTTGGATTGTTTGCTAATACTGCAGAATTTGCATTGTGATGATTTTCTGTTTGTCTGAACATTCTTTTCATTTATTATTTTCCTTTACATTTTTAAAATAAATATTCATTAATTCATACTGTATATTAAACAAGGTGCCGGAAACATCCCTCAGAGGATTTGGTCCATGTAGACATGAGAGCATCACATAGTTGCTGCACATCCATGAGGCCAAGCTCCTATTCCACCACATCCCAAAAATGCACCACATTGAGATCTGGTGGCTGTGGAGGCCATCAGAGTACACTTCATTTTCAAACTCACCGTCATGTTCAAGAAACCAACTTGAGATGGTTTGAGCACTGTGTGCTATCCTGCTGGAAGAAGCCATCAGAGGGTGCAATGGAAATAAAGGGATGGACACGGTAAGCAACAAAACTCATGTGGGCTCACTGGAGCAATTCTTCATTTTCACAAAGTCGCTAAAAGTGACCCATTAGACCACCAGCAGCAACATGGACCTTAGCCAAAGACACGATAAGCCGTAATTTTCATGTCATCTACAACAAGACTTCACCTTAACATGTAAATGTCACAGCAGAAATGGAGACTCATCAGGCTGGTCAAGATTTTTCAATCTTTCTTTAGTCCAATGTTGATGTGCATGTGCAGATTTTGGCCACAGTTTCCTGTTCTTCATAGACAGAGGAGGCACCAGGTGTGGTATTCTGCTTCTGGAGCCCATTTGCCTCAATGTTTGACATGTGTGTTTTGCATGGTCTTCTGCATGCATTGGTTGTCATGAGGTTACTTAAGTTAGTTACTTTTCTATCATCTCCAGCCACTCTGGCCTCTCACCTCTCAATCAGCAAAGCATGTCGGCCTGGAAAACTGCAACTCACTGGATGTTTTCTTTTTTTCTGACCATTCCCTGTGAATCCTAGAGATGGCTGTGCCTGAAAATCCTGGTAGAGCAAATTCTGAAAAACAAAGACCAGCCTATCTTACCAACAATCATCCCACTAGAGGCCAAAGTGACAAGTACAGCTAATGATTTCTGATAAGGTCAGGACTTGCAGTATTTTAAGCTGCTCTAAAGCCACTGGACTGTTAATTTTGAAAATGCATTTAAAATCTTTATGGACAGTCTTTTCATGAAAAACTAAAGACTTCATGATTATTTTAAAATTTAGAAAGTGAGCTCTTAAAGTTAAACAGCTACTGAGGCAGGTAAGTTAAAGAGATTTACCCGACTCTGCACAAAAAAGTGCATTTGGTCGCTGGTTCATTTTAAACCTGCCCTGTAACTACAAAGCTAAATTTAATTTTCCTTGACAAATCATCTTCCAGAAACCCTGCATACGCAGGTTTTTGTTACAAAAGGGCTCCTTGTCATTCTTACCCCGTTTCCCTCCTCACCTCATGTGTCTTTTTGCCTGGGGTACCTGAGGTGGCTCTGGTATGTGGCCTACCTTTTGGATCACAGGAAGTGCAGTCAAGCCAAAACAAACTGCATCACCAGCTTCTGGCAGAAGAGGAGAATTCATGTATCCAGAATTTGCTTATGGTTCGCAAATTAAGGCCTGAATTTGCTCCAAGCACTATTCTGCATCTGTCTCTTCCTTTCTTCCCCCCCTATCCCCTCCTCCCCCAGACGCCTTCTCCCTCTCTTCTCCTGTTTTTCGAGAGGAGTTGTGAGGAGAAAGTAGGCTATTAAATCCTTGAATATATGAGGCAGAGAGAGGGTATCAAGCGCTCATGTAAATTATACCAATATTTGCATTTGAGTTTCACTGCAAAAGGTCCCCAGCACTTCCACAGCCCAATTTCAATTTCATCTAGCGGATAATTGTCAATTCAAGCGAGAGTGTAAATTCTATCAATAACTCCCATCAATCCCCCCCTCTCATATAAACACTCATATTATTTCTCCCTCGTTTGTTTTGACTGAGTGACTAGTTACAGGAAAGGGGAGCAAGGTGATCCATTTTCGCATGAACCACTCTCACTGCCGCGCCTGATAATGTTATTTTTCCTTAGTTGCAGGTGATATGAGCTTTGCTTTCCGTCTTAATGTGAGCTAAGGGAAGAAAGAGAGGAATACTAGATATGAGGAGGTGGTAGGGCTGGGGAGTACGTTGAGTTTTTAAAACATACTGATATGAGGGATGCACAGTAATAAAGAAGCCATATTGTAATCAGGAGGTTACAGAAGAGAAAGTTGACTGGCAGTATCAGCAGATGTTTAGAACTGGTAAATAACAGATATCTATCTGAAAAATTGACATGACATCTCTTCTACCCCTGCTCTGTCCTCTAGTTTTTATTAAAACTACATCCTTGCAGGTCTTTTGAGTATTAGAAAAAAAATCACCATTGTTGTCCTTGTAGAGCCTCAAGTGTTCTGACTGACAGGGACAAACACTGCACAGCCACACGATCACAGAGCCAGTGGTCCTCAGGTGGTGAGGGTGGCCTCATTGTCCGTCTAGCCAGCTGACCCTGAACGCGAGAGAAAAAGAGAGGGCTGAGTGGCGGCAGCAGGAGGGGTAGCTGAGTGGAGAGGAACAAAATGAAGTCAACTGTATGGACCATAAGGGCCTCTGTCAAAGAAGTCATGGAGGATTCAATGACACACACCGGCTAAACTCCAGACCACAGATAAGGGCTGTACAGACTGTTAGAGATGACATGTCTGCAGATAAGAAAAGCAGCAGGTGCTTTCCAGGTTTGACAGCGATCTTACTGCTCCTGTGAGGAGTTTCTATCTTTGAGGAAATCTAACTGATGTCAATACAAATGCTGTTGTATAACCTTCAGAGAAAACAGACCATTAGGATGATGGTTGTCAGCAAACCGTTTTTAGACAAAAAGATTAATAGGCATGTTTAAATCTTGCTGTAACAATGATCATGGCATCGGAGACTGAAGAAAAAAAAGGGACCACAGGTTGTGAATCACCAAGATACGACACCATCACCATAACCGAGTCCTGATTTGATTTTAATGTGATTCTTACTATTTTATGATACGCTGACTAATGACTAATGAGAAACTCTGATGTCATTGCATAAATTGCATTTGTTGGGCCTTTTAAATAAGTTTATAGGCAATTGCTGCCTCTCGCATACATTGTTTATTGTTTTTAACTATACAGTGTTGTTTTTATCTATTTATTCTTACTTTTTAACTCACCGTCCATTATGTAATCCATAAATTAGTCAGACTAATGTTTACATGTACGTACGTTTTGTTTTGTTTTCTTGTTTGCTTGTTTCTGTGCATGTATGGACAACGGCTGCAAAACAAATTGTCCCCCAGGGACAATAAAGATTTTCTAATCTAATCTAATCCTCAAACTGGATTCAAACCTGGGCCAGCAGAAGTGTGTATATGGGTCCAGTCTGGTTGCTTACTTCTCCACCAAACCAGCACCCAAGCATTAAAATATTTCAAGCTATTCTCTCAGATCACTCAGAAACAGGAGGCTGCTTTGAAAAGGTAAGCTTGTCAAGAGTTGGCTGGTTTATCAGTAGTGTTTGCTTAGGATAAATTCAGATTTATCCTTTATGGTGGTGCCACATGACGTGAGCTTTAAGAAGCAGAGCCTCTACAAACCACATCATATCCATCTCGTATTTCCCTTTCAAAGTCTAAAATGATTCCCATGTTATAGTGCACTGAAAGATACAAAAAAAACATGCTTCAGACAAGATTACAGAAATAACATTATGGCCAACAACTAACTACAAAGATGCAGTTCAATGCAGGACAGAGCTCATTTTTTATGGTTAATACAAGGATGAAATTGAGTTGTAATCTTTACCAATGTAGGCAAACACAGTGTTTGTTAATTCAGCAGAAATCCACAGATCAAAGATGGGGGCATGCCCAGTCGCTGAGGCTCAAGGTCATGCTCTAGTAAAAGGTGCTTTGGCCGAATCTAAGACATCATAAATGATGCACTGTGCTCAAGTGTGTTTGCCCTCTTTAGTCCAGTTTGTTTGCCTAGTGTGAGTGCTCCGTAGTGCGCTTAGGTGCAGTACACTTCTCCAGCCGTGACTAAGGATGGGAATAAATAGTATTCTATCAATAACAACACCTTAATAGATTCTGATTTGATTCTTTATCAACTATATTATCTATGCCGTTGGATAAAATAGAGCTGGGGCGTTATGAAAATGTTGCGCTATGTTGTTCATAGCAAACCAGGAGGCTTGCATAGTATTCTGTGCGTTAAAGGGACTGTGAGGAGTTTCTAAGTAATTACAAAAATGTCTCACTTTTAGATATATGCCTGATCGAAATACACACTTTAAGATAAGTTTTATAGCATCAAAATAGGTTATCTAGAAATGCTGTTCCTTAGCCTTCAGGTCGGGTCAGACAGGGCTGGACTGGCCTGGATACTCAACTTCAGGAACAAGAAAATTAAAACTAGAGCAAATTTAAATTATTTTATTATTTATATTACACGTCTTAGAGCACCGGGCTGTAAGTAGCAATATCCGGCTACATAATTACGATTCTAAGTTTACCAAAAACTGCTTGTTGTCACACATCAAAAACGACCGCTATGTAAGTAGAAAGAGATACATTATCTCGTCGCTTTGCATCCTGTAAGTTGTCGAAACAAGAAGTTAAGCAATGCAGAGTTCTGAGGAAGGTCCGAACTGCATTCATTAGCATCACAACAAACGCACACTTTGGCTTGGGTTATGTCTTGGTGCATTCCAGTTGTAGTCAGAAGTAGGAATTTCCGGGTTCCAAGTAGGAAACTGCAACTGGAACATCCCCCGAAGTCAGAATTTCCGACTGGAAACTCAGTGAAACCTCGCCACCCCCGAGTTGACTATCGAAGATGGATGCCCCCAGTGTGAACAGTTATTTAGCTCCTGTAATAATCAATTTATTTGCACTTCTGACTGAGGTGTGTTGCTCTAGATCAGCTGTATACATGGTATTGTTAGACTTATATTTACAAAAATGCTGCCATAGTGATAATCACATTCTTCATGTGATATTTGTGAACAACAACACAGGGCGTGCTAACAACAGCTAACAATAGCCTGGTAGATTGGCTTGTTTTTTTCTGACTTCAACTGGAACGCCGATCAGTCGGAGATGATGTCACTCCCAGTTCCAAGGTTACTGGAACGCAGCATTACGACAGTCACCGCGCATGCTCATGGGTAGCAGAGTCTTTATGTCGCCGCAAATAGATTCTCCTCATAGCACCTTTAAGTTTGACAGCGTCACATTCAGTTAGGACACACTGTCACAAAGTATTACTCTCTTCTTATTCAGTTATCCCATCAGCTGATCTGCTTGCAGATTTGGGTTTATTTTTTTATGTATAAAGACAATGATCAAACAACAGAGGAAGAGACAACACTGCTGCGAATTTGACTGCTTAAAACAGGTCATGGGTTGATAGGAAGTGTGCATGTTCCACAGTAAGAAGCCTGCTGATATGACTTCTCCGCTGGGTAGGGCCTTTTTGCAAGGCCTTTGTATGTTCTCCCCATTGCAGCTGTGGGTTTCATCCAGGTACTAGTTTCCCCTACAGACCAAAAACAAACATACTTGTTATGTTATTTAGGGACTCTAGACTGCCCTTACAGAGCTCTAGAGTGCAACCATTTTGGGCGCACATGCACCCAAAATTTCTGACAGTGCACCTAACAATTTTTCTTGGGCGCACTGGTGCACCAAGAAAAAATGTTTAACTTGACAAAAGCAACTGCAGTAGCCGATAAATCAGTCGAAAACAGACAAGACAGTACCAGCTTCCTCTCTTTTCTCTGTCCCTGCATTGCATCTTAAGAGGCTGCAGGCCCTCCCAATCACATGCACACACACACAGCCCTCAGTAATCACCCAATCAGCTGTTAGTATGCAAATGAGCCCAGACTAAGCCTGACTGTGGTGTCAGGTTTCCACGCAGAGCGATAACTCTGAAGAGTGAAAAACTGGTGACCTAATGGTGTTAAAGGTGACACTATAAAAAATTTTGGGTGCACCTAATTTTTGTGCTGGTGCACCTTAAAAAATGTTTGAGCTGCACCGTTGCAACAAATGCAAAAAGTTAGTCTGGAGCTCTGCCTTAGGTGTGAGTGTATATAAAGTTCGTATCAGCCCTTTGATTGGCTGGTAACCATTCCAGGGAGTCTCTTCTCTCTGCAATTTCAGCATGGATAGGCTCCAGGATCCAAAATGGAGTAGCGGTATGGATAAGAGATAGATGGAAAATGGGTCACTCAGATGAGATATTAAAGTCAAACACACAATTTTATTCCAGATCATCCAGATTAAAACTGACATGATGAAGATGTGGTGTTGAATAAAGCCAGCTGAGAGAGCATCTGTGATTGGTTGAGAAATGAGCTCATGTCATGAGAATGGAAGAGAAAGCTTTTGCCGCTCCTCTTAGCCTTCAGATGACTGTTAGATTCAAATCTCTTTAGCTGCCAAAAGCCTCACTTTGGATTAGTTATCTGATGCTCTTCTCTAAATTAAAGTAAAAAACAAAAATAACTCAGAAGTGTGATATTTTTATATCATGATACGCCAGTAAGGAAGATGTTAAATCACATATTAAATGCTTGGCATCACTTCTGCATTCATCTCCTTTCCATTTTAAAAAGGGAACTTTAAACTGATCTGTTCACTTCAAAAAGGGGAAAAGGAGCATCAAATAGTTAAAACCTTGTTTGTTTTACAAGTTTGACAGATTAAGACTCTGTGGGGGAATGGTCATACATGTCCCAAAAATCCAAATCATCATTTAAAACATTTTTTGAACAAACCAACATACCCCTCTGAGAAAATACATCGGAAAAGCTTCTGTATATCCAGTCCTGACTGGTTATTCTGCCAATCTGAGGAACATCAGCAACTCCCGACGCATAATCTGGGAATGTCCGAACGTACAGGAATTCCAGAATTCCTGCTGATTCAATTATCTTGTTACATAACAATGATTTTAAATTAAGTTTGTCTCAGAAACAATAGAAAGTTTGGTTAACAGTTAACTGCAAGTATGGTCTGCGGACTATTAGTAGCAGCAGACATTAAAATTTCTGCTGTCATTTACATCTAATATTTGTAGGTACAAACTAGGGATGGGTACCGAATTCGGTACTTTAAGAGGTACGGACCAAATTCTGTAGGTACTACCGAGTACGGATTCACGTAAAATCAAAAGGTGCCATGTTTAGGTACCTAAGCGCATCCTTGTGACTGTGAGGGAGTGGAAGAAGCAGGCATACTATTGGGTAGAGTAGGTGAATTTCCATACCGGACTTGAACGCAGCAAAGCAATAGCGTAATGACGTCAGCAGCCGCTGGCTCATTCAACAAAGAAAGCATGGCTGAGAGAAATTGCTCGAAAGTATGGCTCTACTTTAATAAATGTGATGGAGATTATGCTCGCTGCAATATCTGTGACGCAAAGTGTAAGGCCAGCGGCGAAAATACAAGTTTTGATAGCCTCAGATCTACGACCACAAAGGATTCATTCGGCACTGTGAGCACGCCTGCGTCCAATGGCGACTAGTCATCTGCAGCCAGAAACACATGAAAACAAATGGCTTTAACATTTGGCGATGGCAGCAAATGCGACAAGGAGGATACCTGGTCCAGGTAAATAAGCCTCGTGTTTAAGATGGTATTAGCTTGGCATTTTAATGTGTGTCAGTTATCATTATCAGGTCGGTTCCTTGTACTTTGTAACGTTAATGTAAATTCTATTTTTATTTACAGCTCTGTCGGACCCATTGTTAAACTGCCCTAAAGTTAAAGTGAGGGCTGCAGTTAATTTATTAAGCTGTAATTCATTTTAGTTACAGGTTTTCTTGTTGAAGAAATTTTTTGGAAAAACTACAACGTTACAATACAAACAGTTGAATGTTGTTTTGATATATATCTGTCAAATTTTATGCATTGAGAAATACATTTCCATTAAAAAAATTTCAGATCTTAATATTAAACAAATTAATATTTATTACCCCATAAACACATGCAAAAGTACCGAAAATTGGTACCGTTGAGTACCGATACCGATTCCCAGGTACCGGGCATCGGTATGGTATCGGTTCAAATGTGAAAGGTACCCACCCCTTGTACAAACAGACCATAGATATCTTAGATTGGCTCTAATGGTGGCAGGATTTACCCCATCATCACTAATGGCCACTTTAATGCATCATTGGTGTAGTGTATTAAAGCAAAAAACAGCTCTTCTTGTTTCACATCTATTTCTAACCCAAACAGACTTAAACATTAAGGGGAAGGTGAGTTTCAGTCAAATGGAGGCTTTCTGCTCTTGACAAGAAAATATTTGTATCCATATTAGTATCCATCGTAATAAGTTTAGAAATATCAGCATAGCTATTGGCAGAAATCTAATATTGTGCATTCAAGATAGTGTGATGCCTGAGCTATCCACTGAAAGGATCAGCAAAGCCAAGTCCACAACTGTTAGTCTTTGGAGAGATGCAGCAAAACAGATCTTCACCATAATGACCGGAATGCCAGGGGGGGACGATATTCTTGAATGAAGTTTAAGAAGTTAATGGGAGGGAAACATGTGGACCCTACAGTCCACAAAAGTGTTTGGTATTCTGTACTGCTATATGCATGACAATGGTTTCCAATATTAAATGATACAAAATATTGATGAGTATGAAAATAACAAAAGTAAACTCAAGTGTGAGATTTGTTTGATGCTTTTTTTATTCTTTTATGTGCTTTTCTTTTTATTGTTGGGAGTTATTTCAAAGTTAAACTTCCAGTAACTGTACATTTAAGAAAAAAATAACAGAATAAATTATCTTATTGCTTTATTTTACCAATGACACAGATAGGGTTATTGATCCTTTGGACTAAGTTTGCCTTGCCTTTATGTGACTGTGGGTACAAATATTGGCCTTACCAAATACATTTTCTGAATGAAATTCCAACATTAGTGCAAAATGGTATTAAAAGTAACGTTTGATTTAAGGGAGACAGTGAGACAGTGCAATAGAAAGGTAGACAAATCAAGAACAAGAAGAAAAGGGAGCTAAAACCACGGCTCTCTTGAACCAGTGGTGTAAATAGTCAAGGATCTCTCCAGGATGGCTCAGGTGGATTTGGTAAAGTTCAAAATTAATAAGTTCAAAATTAATCAGTTAAAAAAAAAAAAACAAGTTTTCACATACTGAGCATTTCTGATCCTGGTCCAGCTGTACTCTCTGTCTAAGATGCTGTAACAGAGCTCGTGCCT
This sequence comes from Scarus forsteni, assembly GCA_036419115.1. NCBI lineage: Eukaryota > Metazoa > Chordata > Actinopteri > Labriformes > Labridae > Scarus > Scarus forsteni. The sequence goes on along the minus strand of JAZDUH010000066.1, from coordinate 8,076,149 downwards.
TTTGAAGGCCCATTTTCCCAGGTAGGCCCATTCTGCTCTGCTTGGTTGATCGTCTCCACTATGGCAATCTGTCAGTTCTACATTTTTTTCTACAGTCTTCGCTCTGAACTGGGCTTGCCAGCCCAAGCCAATGGCCTAAACCACAGGCGAAACACTAGCCAGGTTTACATGCAGACTTTTTTTCATTCTGATTAAAATCATTCTGATTGAAGATTTCAGGTGAACTGTTTACATGTGAAATGATCTATTCCGATCTGGTGTTTACATATGCCACAACATTTAATCAGAACAGCTGTTATACAGACATTTGATACGCTCAGATCTATTTAAACATCACAATTTAACAAAGATGGCGGTAAGCAGGTGTTATTGAATTATGAGTTTTCCAGCTGTTCCTTATTTGTTTGACGCTTTGGTCCATCCTGGCTTCGCTGACTTTTTTTGTGGACTTTTTTAAATAGTTCAGTATTTATTGATTTCCCACTGTCTAAACATGCGATAATGTTTAGTTCTTTGAGAGTTTGTATTAAAACCAAACTCTACAGGGTGCTGGTTTGGCATAGTGGTTAGCACCCCATGTACTTGCTTCTGCCGGTCCGGGTTCGGGTCCCGCCTGTGACCAGTTTGCAGAGTGTCTTCCCCTACTCTCTCACCCCCTTTCACAAGCCTATCCACTGTCTCTCTCCTATCAATAAAGGCACAAAAATGCCCAAAAATATACATTTAAAAAAAAAAAAAAAACTCTACTATGCAGACCAGTGCTGTGTGCCCTGTTTGGAAGCCGCCATGTTTCCAAGTGATCTCACTGCTCGTTTACATCAAGACTGAGCATGTGCAGACAGAACCCAGCCTGACAACTTTCCAATTCATCATTTACATGGCAATGATGCCATGTCCTACTCAGGACATGGGTGAACGAGTTGTTTCAGGCAGCTACTGGTGCAGTAAACATGAGGAGGGGGAGAAGTCTTGATGCTTCAAACTTTAATTCTTGTGCAGTGATGTACTCTATAAAATGGAGGAGGCATGTTAAACAGAATAAAGGGTATTTAAAACTCAAAACTGGATATCAGGACTTTAAAAAGTGCAAAAATATTGGATGAATCACACAGACTCGGTGTCCAAAGGCCTTAACAAAGGCTGGGGGCTTTTTCTGATGAATGAGCTTTGAAAGAACAGGTTAACAAATAAGTCTAAAAATATCGACAGCAGGACCTTCAAAAACACACTGGGACGTGCTGCAGAAAATAGCAAGTAGTCACAATAACAGATGCAGAGAAAGTATCCCTCCCAAACACACAGGCACACATATTAGATTAGTGAAGCCACAGGCTGCAAAGCCACAAGCAGCAGGCCCTTAATTGAAGCAGGCAGGAACCAAAGGAGTCCTGAGCGTGTCAAATGCCCCCCTATCCTCAGAGACGGTGACACACTCCTCTGAACCATCATCATTACCGTGTAGATGCATGACTCGCACACTGGCTGACTCCCTCTCCACCCCTTTCTCCATTTGTTTCACCTTTCCGTCATTATCAATGAGACACATGACTGCTCACAGCTGCAGTGCATCGAGGGAGCCATAAAACAGGTCAAAATAAATATTCTCCAGACGCACGCTTTACACTCACAATAGGACAGGCTCTGACGGACTGAAGGGAGGGAAAGGTCAGTCGGGACAGAAAAGAGGCAGAGGGGCTGTTTTAGAGTGTGTTTGTGGGCAGGTGTTCAGAAAGTGAAGTGATACTTAAAATCTGATCCTGGAGAGTTTAACAGGATTTTCATCTTTGCTGATGAGAGCCGTGGATGTGGCGGGTAGACATGTGCGCAAAGACAAATCGCTCTAATCATTGAGGGCACCAGAAAAATGGTCTTTGACTTTGGCAGCTCAATTACTGAGGTTCATACAAACAGACACATGCAGACAAATCAGACCTGGGTCAATACTCTGCTGATAGAGCTCTCTGTTCGCACATTTTGTTCACTCTGTAATCAGGTGGCTGAAAATCGTTCAGTCAATTGGTTTGATTTTAGGAAGAGGCAGAGAAAATCTTTTGAAAATCTGAGAAGTCTTCACAGAAAACACGACTCTGAATTTCATTTTTGTGTTCGACAGAGCAGGAGGGAAGAAATCTGTGTCCTCACTTTCAGAAGAATATTGATTATAGTTTCACTCTGTTTTTGCCATCACTGCCAAAGGTTAAGTGAAAGAAAAAAAAAAATTCTCTGTGCACCGTAAATAATTTAGTCTAAGTAAAAAACTGCACTGCACACAATATAATTCATCATGTGAATGCAGCAAGATATTTTCTAATAACTCTACACATACAATCTAAAGCAGCTGTTCCCAACCTCTTTTCCTCACAGTACCACTGGCCTTATCTCAGAGTTCAGCCCTCCTGGATTGGCTAATTACCTCGGCCAAAAAGGTTATGTTTCACCAGAGTCTGTTTGTGTGTTTGTCTGTTAGCAAGATATTGCAAAAACTACTGGATGGATTTACAAGACATTTTTACCAGAGGTGTGGTTTAGTCCAAGGAAGAAACCATTACATTTTGGTGGTGATCTGCTTATTTGTCTGGATGCAAAAAAATTCTCAAACTTTGCTCAAAATCCCTTTAATTAACACTGTGTGTCATTTAGGGATGTAACGGTTACCGGTAAAATGGTAAACCACGGTAAAATTTCCCACGGTAACCATTACGGTGTCCTATTAAAATTACCATTAAATCATGTTTGATCACCACACTGCATCAGTAATACACAGTGATGCTGCTCTTTGACTGGAAAAGCCTGAACTATGTATCTGTCCTCGGTTAAGCAGCCTCACGGGAGGTGCGCATGCGGAGTTTGCATTGTTTGGCCTCTTAGTCTCAGAGCGAAAGTCAGAAACAGCAGAGATTTTTTCCTCTCAAAACAGACTCTGGAGTCTGGATGAATTTTGGATTTTTTAAACTGATAGAAGACAGTCACTGCTATCTGCAGCAGGAGTAAAAAAGGGAAAACCCCAACCAATAATCATGCCGGGATACCTGCTTTTAAACCAATCAAATCCCGTCGCCATTCTGCCCACCTGCCGCGCGTGCATTTTCCCGGCGTGCACAGACTCGGTGCGTGTAGCCGAGCTCATACGTATCAGAGTCCGCGGAAGAGCTTACCTTTCAAGTTTTGTCTTTGAAAATAAGGGAAGCCCGTTGTGGGACGCCGTGAGCCGTCCCACAACCCCAACCAAGCTCCAGTATCCCTCACATTTTAAGACAGATTTACAAGAAATCTAAAATAAACTCGTGTTTTTCTAAGTTTGTTCTGCTGCTCTAATCTCGCGATAGCTGCCACCCAGGCTACTGCAGGTGGTCGTTCTCGCGAGGCTTTTTCTTCTTCTTTGGATTTACGGAAGTTGGCATCCATCATTTTGGAGCATTACCGCCCCATTCAGGCTAGAGACAGAGTTCAGTTTGGAGAGGCAGAGGAATGTTTTTATTATTATATCGTCACACGGGAGATTTACGGGAGAATACTGATACAGGAGGACGGCGGAAAAGAGGATAAAATACGGAAAATACGGTAGTTTCATGGCCAAAACGGGAGATTTGGCAGCTATGTGGAGAATGCCAGAGGAAATCGGCTGTGAGTACTAACTAACTTTACATGTTTGTTTGGTGTTTTCTTACCGCTGACTGAGACATGACTTGGTGTAGTGTAAAACAAACACGTTGTGCAGAGGGTTTGGAGTTGAATCAGTCTTCCGGACATATCCGCCGCGCGCGTGCATGCGAGCAGGGGGAGGCAGGGGTGGGGGGGCTCGGTGGAGCCCTGAGGAGATGCTACTTTCAAATTCATGCTAGTTTTCCAAAATCGCCGACCCCAGCTTTAAACAGCTGTAACTCTTCAAGTAAACGAGCTGACTGAGCCGTAGAGGTAGAGAGATGGAGAGAAGATTCAGTGAGCCATACCTGAGAGAATTACAGGTGGTTTGTCAGTAATTCTGTCTAAATAATGTATAAACCTTGTAAATAATAGCACTAGTATCAATTTGGAGTGTATTCTTTCTGTTCTTTTGGTGTGTATTCGCCGTATTTTGAAATTGACTGTCTTTTTTTTTGTCTTGTTTTATGGTTTTCATCTATCACAATTTGGAAATATTAGAGGAGGAAATATTGGGGAGATCTGCCAGGGAGAGGGGAGACCAGAGTACAGTCATTAAGGAGGTTAACTGCTTCAGGGACTATCATCAATTTAGAAAAAAAAAAAAGGCCTGGACATAGTCTAATATAACAAGCTGTGACATGGACACTAATGATGTAGGATAGATGGATAAAAGAGAATCCTGTTTAATGTTCAAATCTCTTCTCTCTTTTCTCGAAATCACACACTGTTCAAGCATTTATAACATAATAATGACAAATACTTCTCATGAAAGAAGGGTAAAAAATGTACTCAAAGGGCATGTCTTGCCACATTTATTGACAAAAAAGAACCGTTATGATTTAATACGAAATGGATTAAATGATTTCAATTGTGTGTAAAAGTACTTACTGAACATTTTGTGCACACTGCAACAATACCATGATAATAATGATAACCGTGATAATTTTGGTCACAATAACAGTGATATGAAATTTTCATATTGTTACATCCTTAGTCTAATTTAAACAAAATCATAACTGACATCACTAGACGGATGTGCTTCAAAATTTACACAATAACATATATAATGTTACTCTTGGAATGTTTGAACTCACAGTTCCTGGTTCGATTCCTGGGTTGGGCAGGGCCTTTCTGTGTGAAGTTTGCATGTTCTTCCTGTGCATGCGTGGGTTCTCTCCGGGTACTCTGGCTTCCTCCCACAGACCAAAAACATGCTCATTAGGTTAAGTGGTGACTCTAAATTGCCCTTAGGTATGAGTGTGAGTGTGAATAGTTGTTTGTCTCTCTATGTTGCCCTGCGATCGACTAGCGACCGGTTCAGGGTGTACCCCGCCTCTCGCCCGATGATAGCTGGGATAGGCTCCAGCCCCCCGCAACCCCAAAAGGGAAAGCCGGGTATAGAAAATGAATGAATGAATGTTTGAACTCACAGTCAATTTCATCTGGATTTGATCCAGACTGACGTCACAAAAAAAAAAGTTTATAACGGCTAATCCCATTCATTTTTCCTTTGGTGATGTGAGGGTTATGTCCCCTTTACTTTATCATGGGAATTTTAGTTTATTTGCATACTCTAGTCAAACTTTTTCAAGCCCATGTCACTACACTACCCAGCTCTCCTTGCAATGCCAGCGGAGGACTTCTCCACACGGACAGACCTGAGCAGAGACTCAGCCGTCATATTGGAGCATGTGGTGATCCAGATTTGTACCTCGGCAGAGGTCTGTACTCCGAGTGCTTTTCTAGTTTTAATATTTTTTCAATCAATATAAAACTAAAAAAGTGGTTTTACACACATATTCTTGTTCAAAATGCCCATACAGAGTGAATCCCTTAACGTTAAATCATTATTTTTAGTTAAATTATGTTAAACACATTTTGACAACACCATTCGCCCCCACAGAGACCCTCTGACCCTGATAGGGCCTGGACTCCAGGTTAGGAACCAAGGCTCTAGAGGACAAGTTGTCTCAGGACTTTCTGTGCATTATGGATTTGTGCTAAAAATTTTTAACATTTTGATGGATTGGGTGATAAAGTACAACTTTAACCTTTGAGCAAATACATGCCTGTACAATCCAATAAATCTATGAAGACTGCCAAAGTGATTAAGTTTTAGAGTTTGTCTTAGTGTCAAAAACACTCTAAGAACACAAACGTTAAACAATGCCAGGCCCTTCAGGCTGTTCGAAACAATCAAAAGTGAATTTGATAGTTTGAAAGAAAATTCTTCCACACAATGCACAACAGCTCCAGGCTTTCTCGAACTTGAATCAATAAAGCGTCCAACTGCATAACAAGCACCAGACAACAGATAAGCAAATAAGTCTGCACAAATTAAATTACCAATTTCATATCTCTATTCATTTAATAATGTTCTTTCAAAGTTCATGGTTGCACATAATAAAACAGTTACAGCCCCATAATTGTCCAACAAAGAGGCAATAATAATCAGAGCCAGTGTATGTGACAAAGAAAGTTAAATAAATGCTCCATTAGTGAAAATAGAATTCTGGAGATTTGGGAAAGCATCAGAGCAAAAGAGCTCCAGATATATCACAGACTGATGAAGAGATATTAGAAAAATTACCTAAAGTTCGCTTGGTTTGGATAGAATAGATCTGACTAAAGGGCTTCAGGACATTTTTGGAGATTCTACCACCTTTAAAAGTCTGACGCTTTTATGTATGTTAGCAAGAACTGCTGTAAGTGCTTTACCTATAAGTGAGGGCCAGTGTGGTTTGGAGCTCCCCAGGAAGCATAATGGTTCAAACAGGTTTCTGTTGCCAAGCAGTTTTGTCCGTGTTCAGTCTTACCATGTGGAGGGGACCTTGTCCTCACTCTCAGCACTCTGGGTTTGAGTCCAGTAAACACGTCCTGTCTGCAAAAAGAGGTAGCAAGGTCAAAATTAAGATGAAAAATGTCCATCTGCCCTGTTTTAAAATCTAGGATATGCATCAGTTCTATTTCCCTGATAATCAATTCATCCTGATCTGTCACTTGGTGATGATTATATCAATGCAACTGGTCAACTGGGAATCAAACCAGCAACCCTCTTGCTGAAAGGCATGCGCACTTGCCTGCTTCACCACAATGCATCTCATACACGGAGCTCAACAGACTTATCAGACCACCAGGCAAAGTAAGGTTTATGCCACAGCTGCCTTAAATTGGCAGAACTTGAAATTACAAAAATCATTTGTTATGCTAATAAACCACTATGTAGCAATGCTTTGAACAAAATTATGTATTAAATGCTGAGATATAATAATTAGTTCAGCTAAGCACAAACTTTAAAATTCACTGTTTTACAAAAAAATAGTAAAGCACATACTGACCTTGATTTAGATTCCAAATTAAAGTCTTTAATTAATTACTGAACAGAAATATAAGTTTGGTTGAGTGTTATGCTTGATTATGTTCCAACTTCTCAGAGAGACCACATGAGCGGCTCAAACTTGGGTAGAAAAAAGTGAATTCAGTGTTAAATTGAGTGGTAAGGGAGCCCTTGCATTTCTGATAAAATTCAGGAATTTTTCCTTAAACTTTCTATGGGAAGTTCAGCTGTGAAATTTGGAAATATTACAAAGTCAAAACTTTTCATGGGAATTTGAGGGAATTAACAGGAAAGGGGGGTCATTTAAACAAATTGTATCATATCCAAACAGAAACAGGAACATTTTGTTCAGTCAGTGGCAGATTAAATAAATTAAAAAGCATGATAATTCAAATGATTATTAATAAGTACAACTTTATCAAGTTTGTTATTGAACAACCAATTAACTTTCTGCAGGCAAAGTTGCATAAAATATGGTTGTTTTAGCTAAGCTTATGTTAAAAAAATTTTAAAACAATGTTTAAAATCCTTATTAAGGGTAAACCATTAACAAGTATATTCTGTGTGTATTCCTGTTTGTTCACAAATTTCCTGTTATACTCATAAAAAGTTTCCAACTTTGAAATTCCAGGAATTTTGAATTCCTAGTTTAAAATTCATCATCCCTGTTAAAATGTATGTCCAATAACAAAAACATTTTCAGGTTCTAAAAAGATTTTGAAAGGAAGGAAGGGAGGATACAGTTTAAGGGATTTTGTACTCCAGATCTGCTCGTGTCTGTATGATGAGGAAACATTTTAGTGCATCAGTTTGTGCTGTAGAACTTTGAAGAATTTGACAGTGGAACTCAAGCATTGCCCCAACATAGCCTCTTCATTGTTGTGTATTTTTTTGCTCATTTACCATGGTGTTTATTCATTTGTGCATTCACTGTTTAGTTCTGCCTGTCTCATTTCCAAACTGGAAAAGCACTCGGAGAGCACAGACCTCTGCCAGCGCCACAGTCCTCACCCATATTGTGATTTTCACCATAAATATTAGTCCTACCTTTATTTCATCGAATTATTTAAATTCGTTGACCATGAAAACATACCATTAGCAATTGGATTCATAATGATATCTATTTTTGTTCAGTAGTTATTCACAAAAATCACATTTTTCGTCATGGCAGCCAGATGCTGATCCGGATCAACACCAAAATCAAATCAGTTCTTCCTTTTCCCATGCTGAACATTTCCTGAAAATTTCATCCAAATCCATCCATAACTTTTTGAGTTATTTTGTTCACAGACAGACGGACGGACGGACTAACTCTCCCGAAAACATAACCTCCTTGGCGAAGGTAATTATGGGTCTATTGGAACATGAACGTAAAGTTAAAGGAAAAATATGAAATTTTACAATGTAACACCATGGATATTGTTTGTTTTTGTAATGTAAAGACTATCTGACTGGGCTGTGTTCAGACTAAACATAGTTATGGTTGATATTCAGTAGGGAGCTAAATTAGAAGCATAAACACTTTGGAGAAGGGGATTAAAGAGGTAAATTCTTGTTCCCAGTCCTTTTTGAAGATGTAATCTACATGTAAGCATACAATTTTGTAATTGTCTAATCCTTTAATTTGTGCATTATATCATGTTTTTTATTTATTATGATTTTTTATCCTCTGTTATTTCCTTGGATATTCAGAATAGAAGATCTGAACAATGAAAAGGTGGTCTAATAAATGTGTTAAACACTATTTTTGCATTAAATCTTAAGGTACAGCAAGTGCGGTATAGGTATAAAACTGTACAGACAGATTTTATAAGCTGCAGTGCCAGTCCACACTCAATGAAAAAGTTATGTACACAGACTTGCCACGGGATTTTAACCTAAGCTACACCCACGTGGAATTTGATAAATACTGACGAGCGCATATAAATGACAGAACAATCCTGACGGCTACTGTAAATATTGATGCAGTTTACAGTCCAACCTGAACAAGAGCAAACTTTTAACGGTGTCAAATCTGTTACTCTGCCTCCATCATCAGGTGGGTGAAGCACATCTGAAGAAGCCAAAGCCCCTCTGCAGTATCAATAGTGAGAACTAGGACTTGGAAACAAACACCCACAGAAAGAAAGAGATAACAAATTAACAGGATGTATTACTTCAAATTAAAATACTATTATAGCAGCATCACTTGTGCCTTTAGATATTTCTCCATCATTAGGAGTACAAAGGAGTGCTTCACAATTGGGAGGAAAGATTAAGGGGGGAAGTTTGATGGAGACAGCAGTGTTTACAGTATGTGTGTGTGTGTGTGTGTCCTCCAGAATATTTTTACTCTGTTATGTAACATTTTTGGCTTCTAAAATAGAGTTGAGTGGGAGGCCACACTCGCGATTTTGTACTGTATTCAGCCCGTAGTCCATCTTGGCTGACTATTATTCACCTCAAATCTATCGACAACAACTGTATAGAATGAGGTGTTGATATATTCTATCACCTTGGCTTGCGAACATTTCACGTCCAGCATTTATAAACTTAACTTGGGCACGGTGTGTGGTTTGAGCTTGTAAGATGTTTTGTGCTGTGAAGGAGCTGTGAAGGTGCGAGTATGTGTGCCAACGTGTATGGGAGGTGAAGGGGAGGGTGCTAGCATGATCCTGCCTAGAGCGCTAACAATGCATTCAACAGCATAGGAGATGGTGCAAGCAGTGCAGGGGTTCTGAGGATGTAGCTGCTGGTGTGGTTTGATGTTGCTCCAATTTTATGGAGCTCCTACAGTGTACTGCAGGGTAGGACCAGACGGTTTCCTCAGAATATGAATGCTATAGTACATTTGTATGGTAGTACAGTGTTGCTCTGTAATTCCTGAGTGTGTCTTGAGTTTCAAAGGTGTTCAAGCATTTCTTGTATCATTCTGTGCTGAATCAATGATGGTTTGATTTTGATGAAGACCCATAATCACACAAAGTGACCTCATTTCAGTCCGGATTACTGCCTTGATTGATGCCCACACACCCAACACAGCATCGTGTGGATTTGCTGTTCATCATGAGACTGGGATCCACACATTTAAGACTTCCTGCTGCTTAACTCTCTGAATCCCAAGCAATTTCTGAGCGTTTTCTGCTACTGTCATATTTTTACTCACTGTGGTCTCATTTTTCTCTGTAAAGTGAAGTCCAGCACCTCTATGGATTCAGGACAACCATGGCTATAAGCTGATGTAACTCAATTGTGTCTTTAGGCAGTGTAACAAAATTTAAAGGCTGTAAATCATCAGAAAAAAGAGAAACAAAAATTTAATTTTTCTGATTTGCTGATTTTAAAAAATTCTAAAAATAGGGTGGGAGTATATACAACACACTTTCAGGTACCCTCCAGCATAAGGAACACAGGAAAAAAGTGGTGTGGTTCTACCTTTACAGAAACTACACATTCTGGGACCTTATAAGTTGATTGGAATTTTAGGCCGTTTTTGCTTCTGTCACATTTTTACTCACTGTGGACTCATTTTTCACAGCAATATCAAGTTCTACACCTCTATGTGCTCAGGAGAACGAGGGCTGAAGCCAGATGTAATTCAACAATGTCTCATAGCAAGATAACATAACCAGAATGCAAGAAACTATTCAATAAAGAAAAACGGACAGTGAAATTTTCTGAATATTTATTTTCAGAACAATGAAAACTGTGAATAACTATGTACAAGGCGACAGGACTCCCCTGAAACTGTGTCAAGGGACCCCCTGAAACTGTTTCGGGGGGTCCTGCTGCCCTGAAACAGTCTCTGGAGACACAGAGCCGACGTACGAAGCATGCTGATTGGTGCTGAGCAGACCCAAGCTGAAATGACACCAGGCAAATGGAAGGCAATATTCAAATAATTCTTTAGAAGTAAATACAGGACATATATCGATCATTCATGGCTTGTTGAAAGCTGTAAGATGTGTAAAATTTTTTTTTTTTTCACAGAATCGAGCTAGAGCAAACGGTTTATTTTCTGCAGATTTTTGAAGTGGGCGTGTGAATAAATGCGATGTTAGACGGCAATCTCGCAAAATCATCGGTCTTTTCCGGCATTGTTCGGAATGTTGCCGACGTCATGTGTGATACATTCAGGTACCCTCGGAAACTTGAGAATCTGACGATAACGCCACTTTTTACGGCTTTTTAATAGGACAAACGGTTTGTAAATGCCAGTCGTTTTAAAATAAGTGCGTTTTTGAACCTGCCGGCGGGTTTGGGATCCAGAGGGTTAACAGAAGGTTTTTTCTTGAGCGATGATGGAGGGATTCATGATTGGATGTGGATTCATGTTGGGCGGTGGATGCATATATTTGTATATATATTTATGTATATGTGTATTTTATCTATGTATATATGCATATATGTGTATCCATAAAATAAAGAGTTTTATGCTCTATTGTAAAGTGTCTTGAGATAACACTTGCTATGAATTGGCACTATACAAGTAAAGACTGATTGATTGAGCCATTGAACAAATGCTTTGTCCACAGTCAATCATTCACTTGTGCAGTCTGAATATTAGAGTCAGCCGACATATGATGGTGAAGCTCATCATAGTTATTATGTTTTCCATTTCGGGAGCAATTTATTACAGCCTAGGATGAGCCTGATTGCACTTTGTTTGGATATAGAGACCATTAAGTTTTTATCAATAAAGAAATCATTCCCCTTTGAGATCTTTACCTTTATTTTTCAACACAACAGTTGCAACATAAAGGTGATCACATTTGAAGCAAGCTATTACAATTCTTCACAACAGCTAAAACCTTAAACATCTCTCTCTGAACCAAACTGTAAGTTACCTGAACTAAGCTCTCTTTTGGAAGACTTAAACCACTTCAGTGGTTTGGAACAGTTTGCAATCCCATTCACTCACCTTTGCACACCCTTTAAAAGACATTTATAATGTACGACACAAGGGCTGCACTTATCAGCAGGTCAATATCACTGAAAACACACTAATCAGGCCGACCTGATGATACTAAAATGCCAATTGAGAAAGCTCAAGTGAAGTTAAAATTATCCTTGAAGATACTTACTCACAATCTTTAGGATAATGTCAAACTGAAACTCTGTTTACGGTATTTTTTTCACACAAAAAAAGGAAACAAAAGCGTCCTGCACACGGTCATCTGCATGTGCAAATCAAAGATTTACTCTTTACATCATTTCAGTGAAATCAATTCAATTCAAAAAGCTTAACTGGCAGAAGTACTGCAGAGCAACTCTACAAAAGAATTTAATGAAAATCAGGAATGTGGGCTTTTTGCAAAGGCAATGTTATTTTAGAACAAACACTACAGATACTTAGATTCTGTTAACTCGTACTCCAGGACTGGCCGAAGCAAAGCAGAGCTCTCCTCCCTGTTGCCTGGCCAGGAGGAACATTTGCTGTGATGAGGATGAAGTCCTTTGGCCTGGCTGAACATGATACTGACACTGTCTGCTCACTGCTGCAAGTTAAATTGTGAAGCTTTTTTACAGTGGAAAAAAAAATTAGAGTTCTACAATAGTGTGCTTCCACAGTATTTCTGTGCTTCGGTCGTCAACTTCTCTGCAGCTGTGGGCAGAAGTTTTTATTTCTTTTGAAAATGCATCTAAGTATATTTTTACAGTGGGATCATTGATTGCATTGTGATGAACTTTACTGGCAGTAAATTGATTGCTGTAGCTTTGCACATGTGAGAAACTTAGGCAATTCAAACTAAACTGCATGTCTGAGTCCCCAAACTCAGAGAGACAGGGAGAAAACAATGTGAATAATTGTTATTAAAATTGTATTTTAAGAAGAATAATTGGGTTGGTGCAATTTATTAGAGTGCACAAGGCTCAGCAGGATCTTTTCCCAGCTCTCTTTTTCTCCCGACTTCCAAAGTCAGTTAATAAAAGCAAAAACACCGGGATCAGAGAGCTGTTAAATTATACTGTGGACTAATGGCTGCACTTACAAATTATGACACAAGTTTATTATATAATGCATAATTATTAACAAAGAAGAGGAGCTTTTACAGGCGGCATTGTGTGTATGCGTTGGTGCAGTGTAAGCAGCAGAGTGTTTATCAACTGGTCTGGCATCATATAATTCTTATGAAAAATTAATAAACACACTTGATATGTCTGGATGTGATTCAGATAAAGTCCGAGTGTGGGAGGCACTGCCTGTAAATTCTTTGGTCACATTTATCGTACAGACACACATTTGATGGGTCAAAAAAGTGAATTTGTTAGGTATATTTTTTAGCAGGGTGAGCATGATGGTGACAATATATATTATATAGATGTATACATATCTGAATATATTTAAAGCAGATTGTAGGAATTTTGCATTTTTTTGTCACTGGGGCCACAAGCATGAGTTTTTATATTTAATATGACTCTTCCAAAAAAATGCAAGTTGATACTAATCACAGACCAACCTCATAATAGCCTAATAATGGCATTATTAAAATATTCCTAAAAAAAAATAGAGTACTGTCAAGGTACTGTTTTTTGAAAGGTTAAAATATCCTAAAATTAATATATTATATGTGTATTGAAGTCTGGAATATTGAAAGTGGAAAAAATGTTGATTCATATTTTCACAGCAGTTTTTGTCCGGGTGATTTCTTTGCTTTTTTATTTAGGGACAAACATGTTTGGATATTAAAGGAATGAATATCACCTGGGTATGAGCTTCATATCAGAAGTATTGAAGTAGCACCACTGCAAAATAAAATAATCAGACAAGCTCTTTCTTGCTTTAGCAAACATAGTCTGTATATTACTTTTTTGAAAACTGATTATAGTTGGAGACGTGTTGAAAGAGCGCGTCAGAACAGCCTTTAATTAATATCTGTCCAGGCAAAATTCAGCCAGCATCCAAGTCAAGCCCCTGAATTAATGGTCTAAATTATATAAACAGAACAACGATGTGCTTGCAACATCATTACTAATAACAAGTTCAAATAAATCTGTGTAAGGACTGTGACTGACCATCTTCAATACATGGCTGCCCTTACTTTCTTTTGGTGTTGTCTTTCTGGATGGGACGTCTGAATGAGGACAGTGCTGTCCAAATTCCAGCATGCAGGGCAGAGTACTGTGACAGGCCTGGCACTATCTTTGCCTTTTGCTTCTGTAGGAGGCCACAGCTGGGTGGCAAGGCTCGGTTTGCACAAAATCTTGACTGGTCCTTTGGTCTTAGACTGTCTTGAGACTTCTACTTTCTCTTCTTGAAGTGCCACTTTCCCTCCTCATGCACTTCGTTCACTTTTCTGAAGCTGCTTTGTCTCATCAAGCAGGAGGTGAAAACTTTATTCAACCCATCATCAGATCTGCTGCCTATAAATTTCTAAATATTTGAGATTACTGTGTGAACCATTGAACGATCATTACTTTAGTCATGACTTATTTCTTTAAGGCACATCAGTAAAAATGGACAAAAGAGCACACAGGTGTTTTTTTTACCAACAGGGTGGTCAAAATTGCACAAATTTGCATTGTTTATGTTCTTCAGATCATTTCATGTTCACACTGTGGAATTTAAAGCAGACAAGCACACAGAAAGCAAGGCTGTCCTTGCTTCTCTATGTCACAGCTTGCTTCTCTAAGTGTGCGCTGCCATGACTACGAGGAGTGCTCTGAATTATGGGAAGGTAGTCAGCAGACTGAGCCATCAACAAATTAGGTTGTGGTTTAAGAAGGTAGGTCAAAGGTTTTATGAATAATTTTACAGATTAACATTTATGAATGTTGGACATAACATCTAATATGAATGTTAAACTCTTTGCATGAAGACAAGCTTTTAGACTCGCAGGTGTCTTCAGTAGACCACAGCGGACACTAGAGATAGGGACTGAAATTCAATTCTGGTTTAGAATCAATTAGGGATAGACCGATTATCGGCCGGGCCGATTATCGGCGCCGATATTCATCATTTTGAGGCATATCGGCATCGGCCTTTTTTTTAATCCGACGGCCGATAATAAATTTATTTAAAACGTGGTTATTTTGGCTCTGGTGCAGCCGCTTCTCTCTGTCTGCAGTCACTACTCTGTCTCCAGCATTGTCCAACCTACAGCACAATCTGATTGGTTACATGCAGAGCCATGGCTCGGGTAACAGCCAATCAGCTTTCACAGCTGTGTGCCTGCACAATACACGCACAGTGCATGAAGGAGAAGAGGAGAAAGTTTTGCAGAGTGGATAAGCACGGGAGAGCATATGTTTCCAAGATAAGTAAAGGCTGCAAACTCTCCTGAAATGTAATAAACATCCCAGTCCTCTACAGCTCACAACTACCAGTAACGTTACTGTGAGCCCAATAACGTTATAAGCGGCAGTTCTGCTCACTCGCAGCCCTTCCATACGTATCTGTTAATCACCTGATAAAAAGGTGCTGATTACATAGAAATGGAAATTGTCCGTGATAGTAGAAGTGTGTTTGTGTTTGTGTCTGTGTGTGTGTGTGTGAGACAGAGAGAAAGAGAGAGAGAGAGGGAGGGAGTAAAAACCTTAAGTTCTAAACCGAAAGTCCGCTAGCTTAATGCAAACGTCAACTGAAAATCCTATTGACGGGCTAATGCAGTTAGCATCGTGACTATTTTAATGTCTAGGAGAGTATCTGTTGTGGTAGAGAGTAGTGTGTGTTTGTGTGGAAGTCACATGAGAAGCTTTACATCTCACGACCACTAATGTTATTGCGAGGTCCAATACGTCAGCGGCAGCTGTCTGTTCCCATGATGAACACTGGTTATTAAAGCGAGGATGCTTTAGGCTTTTGTTATTTGAACTTACAACAAAGAAGAGTTAAAGATAAAACAACACATTTCTGAGCATTTTAATTTAAATTTTGTTTTATTTCCTTTAAAAAGCTTCAGGAAGATATTTTTTATCTAAATTTTCAGTTAAGTTTAAAAGAGATGCTGCTAACCCCGGGAACTCCCTGCACATTGTTTTCTTGTTTGACCTTAAAACAAAGAAGAGTTAAAGATAAAACAACATTTCATTTATTTTGAAATTTTGGATATTTATGTTTACTGGATAAAACTTTAGGCAGCTAATTTATTCAAGGGTTTATTTAAATGTTCTAAGGCATGCTGCTGAGCCAGAAATAAACACATGCTTAAAGGCACTGAAACAAAGTTAAGTGTTGGACTTTGTATTATCAAAAATTTGACGCCAGTATTTTCACTTTTACTGCAAATGAATATCGGCTTCAAATATCGGTTATCGGCCTCCTTGACTACCGATAATCTGTATCGGTATCGGCCCCCAAAAAAAACATGTCGGTCTATCTCTAGAATCAATACCAACTCAATCAAAGATTCAATATCTTTACTCCTTTTTTCCTAAATAATTCCCTTATCAGTTCCTTCCACTTTGTTCCGCATGCTCTGCAAACCAAGCATGTCACGCTCTCATCAACAGCTGTCAGCAGAAATGGAAGGACAGGTCAAAAATAATGGCAGAGAGCGGGCAGAATTGGTCAACAATGACAGCACGGCATTAATGATCAGAAGTGTAGTGTTTTACATTGATGCCCCTAGAAATCTGTGGAGGCCAACTTGTTTCAACACAGAAAACGAGCAGGAACCTGTAAAAGAAGCTCTAAGGAATCTGATCAACAAGCAGAATCATTAATGGTATTAGTATCATTAACTTTTTAATCCCCACCCCTGGGCCACAATCTAACATGGTAACTAATCATATTGTAACATCTGTAGAGGTATCAGGAGAAAAACTTCTGTTGGTGGTGCCAAAAAAAAAAAAAAAGTTCAACTGATGAAAAAGATAAATTTTACATTTCCAACAAGCTGGACTTTAATCTGGTATTCAAACAAGTTTAACAATTTGATTTAATGAAGTCTTGTGTTAGTCTGCTCACTAGATGACATGTAATGTTGACCTGTTGCTGTTTCTATGGGATGTCATGCCTGAAGACAGAGAGACCCAAACATGATTGTATAATTTTTCTACAACTTGTGATTCAAGTTGCCTGGTACCAATATTATGTTTATTATTCCATCTCCTGCTGCAGTGTAAAAGCTAGAAAAAGTTTGTGTCTACATCGTCCCGAGTTAAGATGATGCAGACACAAGCTGAAGAATACACGACTGGTAGGATTAGTGCAGAGGCAGAGGGGGAATGAGAGCATCAACACAGCAGCAGAAACAACTCTGACAGAAAGTTAAAAAGGCAAGCTGAAAAATCAAAAACACAATCAACAACATCTGAATAATGACTGAGACTGATCAGGCATAAGCACGTCTGTTAACCTATGACAGATTGATTCTCTTTTGGACATCAGGAATTAGGGAAATAATTTTGGAGCATCTGTTCAGCCTGACACTGTTTTGGTGGCTTCAAGTTTGATTCAAGTTGACACCATGGTTGACTTGTGTTTGTGTAGCTCAGTTTCTGAGGCTGTATTTTCTTGATTATAAGCGAGTAATAACCTTTGCCAAGACGGTTATGTTTTGCCAATGTATGTATGTTTGTCTACTTGTTAGCAAGATTGAACAAAAACCGCTCAACTGATTTTGCTGAAATTTTCAGGACATGTTGCTCACGGCCTAACTTTGAAAAGATTCGATTTTGGTGATGATCCAGATAGCTGTAATTAACGAATGATCGCTTTTGCTCAATAACTGTCAAAGTAATAATGATGCCAACATGATTCTGAGTGCTAGGTGTCAGTTTTCAGGTTCAAGGAATCATTATGATGGTAACTTTGTCACTGTAATGTCTGGCAACACACGTGTATGCGTAATTACGTCAGGAGTACGGGATAGTGTGTGTTAGCGGAAGTGAAGCGAATAAAGAGCATGGTGACGACTGTCCAAGCGAAGTATGTCTGTTAATGTTAAGAAGAGGTTAAAAACATTACAAATGGCGAGGATCTAAAAATGGTACGCTGAAAAGCAGAACCAGTCAGAACTGAAGTTAAATCTGACAAGGAGGAAGAGAAGTGAACGGAGCTAGCATGGCGCTACCGACAGTAACTCCCTTTGATGTGTCCGGCGACCGAGCTAATGTCGGCAGCTGCTGGCAAAGATGGCTAAATAGTTTTAAACTCTATTTAGTGGCTTCGAGAATCCACGATGATGCACCGAAAAGGGCTTTATTGCTACATTTAGCAGGCGCTGAGGTCCAAGACATCTTCTTCCCTCTGAAGGTGCTATGAAAGTGCAGTAAACAAGCTAAATGCACATTTCACACCGCAGAAAAGTGTCCTTGCACGAGTTATGGAAACAGCAGATTCTCAGGCGTCAAAGATGGAAAAATTAACAATTACTACTGTGGGAAAGAAATGTGACAAAAGTAGAGATAAGTCTGCAAGATTCAGATTTTCCAAAGCCCAAAGTCAGTCACCACATGATGAGCATAGCATCAAGTGTTACAGATGTGAGCTGTGAGTGCACAGTGACAAAAACATTACAGTCACCTACTGTTTGATCCAATAATAAAAAAACTTTACAATAAGAAGTGGGGGTTACACCTTGTGTTTTCACTGATGCTTTAACTACAACAAGTCATCAGCTAACACCATCAGTTATGACACCAACACCAAATGTGATAAGGTTTAGTATTAAAAGGTAAGATCTGGCCTCTGGGCATCAGTTGCTAACAAATATCAGATAAAATTGATTATAAATTGTTGTTTATTTTTTACTTTTAATCTCAGAATCAGTGCCATGTTTGCAGTTTACTTTAAAACAACATGTTTCTGAATACTGCCTGAGGTCTTTTGCTTGTGGTGTGTCTCAGTAACACATACCAGAGACTAAACAAAATGCTCATGATGCAAACATGAAGCAGGGACAAACTGTAAAGTTTATATACAAGATATACAAGTATATCTCCATATTCTAAGTTAACTCATCACCCTTGTTCTACCTGTTGCTGGGTCAGTAGCATTTTCCCAGCAAATCACTTTAGTGGTCAACAGAGTGATCCCAGTGCGGTGGTTTTGAATTGAAACAGAGTCCAATTGCTTCGGTTATATGTATTCAAATGAGACAAGCCAAAGGGGGAATTGTGCCAGAACAACTCTGCCAAACAATCCAGGTGTGAAAATCATCTTAGAGAACAAGAACAAGAACATTTTGAGCCTACCAGTTCCTTATATTTCGAAAGCAAATAAATTGAATCTTGAACTCCATCTTCATAAAGACATCCTAATTTTCAAAACATCCTTTGGCATCAGCTCTGAGCCACAGAAATGTTTTTTCAGTGCTTGTAACTGTGTCATCAAATCTAAAAAGTAAAGATTAAGTTAGACTTTCCCAGTAAACATAAAACAGCTCCATCAAACAGGACACAGGGCTACACAACCACATCCACACACATGCAGGCGCACGGACTCCCCGCTGCTTCACACACATCAAAGCAGGAACACGAGAGCCCGCGGTCCCACTCCTCTCAAGTCTGCTGTATATCGATGTGAGGCCGTGTATGTTTGGATTTTTCGTGTGGACTAAGTTCGAGCAGGTGTGTGGGATTTTCTCATCTCTCTGTGGTCCTCTCAGGGCCTGAGGCTGCTCCCCCATTTCCACACTTCTTAAAGTTGAAAAAAATATGGGAGGTCTGTCATCTTAAAGCAAAATTTCATGGACCTACCTCACAGCTTCAAGAGGATATGGTCCTTTATATGAGCGAAAGATAAAAGATCATGCTTGGGAATGGTTTCAAAAGAAGATTGCTGTGTAATTTAAATGAGGTCGGTCCGAGTGCACACCAGCAAAGTGAATCTTATACGAGAACAATGGGGACAAATGAAGTTATCTGAAATGGCTGAGGAGCACCTACTTTGGAATTAAAAACACGCCATTTAAAGACTCCCTGATTCAACATGGACAGGGTCGGGGGACGAATTAGACCCCTATCTTATGACTCCTTCATGCAGCCACCCTGAGCCACATTATTCAACAGTCTAGGCAGAAACACACATAAAGGGGAGATTTATGCTGAGAGATCTTGGTATGGAATAATGCTGTGTGGTTCTTCCACACAGGATCATGTTTCAATATTAACCTATTTTAAAACCCTAAGGGATGACTGTGTGCATTTTACATGTATTTCATTCTTCATTTTTGAACCTCTACATCCCCAGCCCCTTTTTTAAGACTTCGGCTAGAAAATGATATACTTATAAAGAAAAGAGTGTATCTTTGCAACCACAAGGTCTATTTGAATCATTTTGGTGTATTTGGTATTCTTTGTCACATCTGCCTTTTAGTCCTCATTAGTTTATCAGAAGCAGGTTTTAGTTCAGGTAGAACCTCTTTTTTATAGTAAACATGGGTAATGTGCATGAGGAAATCAAAATATTTTGTGGGACACTGCACATATTTCACAAACTTATTTAAACTGGCTGATTAGACTCCTCAGCTACGCTGAAGTCTCCCCTGGATGAGTCTGCTGACTATGACGTAGGCTCCGAGGAGCTGTGCTAACGCAAGCTCGCTAGCTAGTTAGCTTAGCTTCTGTGTCGGGAACAAGCAGATTAAGCCAGATTTCTGTCATAAACTCAATAGAACAGTCACGGCTAAACTGATCCCCTGCCATCAGAAGGTCCAATTCATCAGCATTGACAACGGCAGAGGTGGTGTCGGTCAGGAAACTGTTCGGCGGTGCCCGAACTCGCAGAGAGCCTGGTCGTTTCTCTGTGTCCAGCAGCAGCAGGACATTGTGCGCCGTGCAAAGTTGCTCGTCATGTCGGACCTTCAGGCCTAAAAGAGCAACTCCGTGTGAGTGTAGGCGACTCATCCACACACTCAGCATCAGCAGAGAGCTAACAAGAGTCGCCACTGACGCGCGTCGCCATCTTTCACGTCATCATTCTGCGCAGCTTGGACACCGAACAGCGTTTACTGTTCAATGAGAAATCAAGAATATATCAGCGTTACATCGGCAAAACTCTGGCCGATGTTGAATACTTTGAAAAGGGCTATAATCGGCCGATTATATCAGCCGGCCGATGTATCGGTCGGGCCCTAATAATAAAAGTAACACTTGAGAAATTTGCCCAGGTGTGTAAGTATCAGTATATAAGTGACTGGGACAGAGTAAATGAATAGGGAAGTCAGAATCCTCGCTTTTAAAAAAAAACATTTTTTATTGTGAATATCCCTTGGAAATGATGCTGGACTCTAAGAGTGAGTAATAAAAAGTTGTACATCATCTCTACGAAATACTATTCTTCCAAAGTTTTAGAGGTTTTATAACAATATTGTCGGACGAGGATTTTGAAAAACAGTTCACTTTTTTTTACGTTTTTGTTAGAGAGCGTGCAAGCATTCCCAAATTTGGGTACTTTGGGGCTGTAGAGATTAAACATTATGGCTGTGTTCATGCATATGGCATGACTTTTGGTAAGATTGTTGCTGTTTGATCTTATTTCCAGCTTAGCACCTACAGTAGGTCTAAAATACATTGTGAGCAAGTAATTGTTACACTCAAACTGTTATGACCAAAAACTGATGGCCTTTGCCTTTGAACTGATTATTTGTACTGCTCCCCAACAGATGGCATCATTTAAGCCATATTAAAATGTGTCAGGATTTGACAAATCTTCTTATCATTGACAATACTTTATATGTAGTAAGTAGAAAATGTATGTATACAGTTTTTAAATCTAAAAACATTGTGGCATCATGGAAAGAGCCTGGCATTTAAAGGATAAAAAAAAAATTACTTCTTATTGTGCTTGTTCAGCAGAGTGGTTAGCAACCAGGCACGTCCCATGTACATGCTTCTGCTGGTCTGGGTTCAAATCCCACCTGTGACCAGTTTGCAGAGTGTCTTCACCTACTCGCTCACCCCCTTTCAAAAGCCTATCCACTGCCACCTCCTATCAATATAGGCACAAAATGCCCCAAAAATACATTCAAAAATAAAAAAACTCTTATTTTTTTCAACCAATAATTTAGTCTGATGTAGGTGAAAAAACTGCAATAAAAGCAGAATATGGTACTAATGCACAGATGTTGGGTAAAAAAAATCTATCTGAAAAAAATGAGTAAAAAAAAATTGGTCGGTTGTCTTTATAGCTACCTTATGAAAAGGGCATTTTTTACGCTTAACTGCATGCTGGGAATATTTGTTACTGCACAAAAAATAATAAAGCATTCAAATCAGTATTGCTGCTCATTACAGACATACCATAACTCAGGCAGTAATAAGTTCAAACATGACTTTTCATGTGGTATATTGAAAACAATTCATTTTTTCTGTGTTTCTTTTTTCTTTCATCTAAAAACATGGTGGAATCGTGACAAAAAATTACATTCAAAGGGTAACAATCTTTAGAAAATGAATACTTGTCTATAAAAAATAACAATCCTAGAGTAGCACAGTGTTATCCCTGATAATTTTAAACAGATTGCCTCACTGTTGGGCTCTGCAGTGATGAAATCTGGCACTTGACCCATCACCTACCTCTAAATAAGGCAGTGGATAAAAGGATCGGTAACCCCGTTTGACCCTGTTGAGGACAGTCACAATGCATATATTGAAATAACGATGCATTAATAAATGTTTTGCTCTCAATCATCCATATTTGGATGAAAAAATAGTCAAACAAGGCAGCTTTCATCATTTAAGGTGGGAATACATTTACTTGTCTAGTTGTCGAATCAACTTAAATAAGGCTGGGCTGATAGACAGAAATCTAATATTGTACACCCCTACTTATAATCCATAATGTGTTTCTAGCAGAGAATAGCTGTCTTGGGGATTAGTTTCTCTTTAAGATCTACATATTGGTCATTTTTTTGAATTATGTCTTGACTAAGCAAAGCTACAGTGTCTCCCTATGACTTTGCAGCACTGCCATGAACTTTCCAATCCATTAATCCATAATTTATTGCTAAGGTGGTGGCACTGATAATATTCCTCTAGACTGAAAGCTGGCTGTTCTGCTAAGGCCTTTCTGACGTGTTCAACCCTGCAGATGCCTGTTAGCTTTTCAGTCTGAAGAAATTCTAGCTCCCACTCCACCCATACTTCTCTGCTGTTTCTTTTTTTTTTTTTTCCTGACAGACTGATTAATACCTATAAGAACGTCCAAATCAGAGGCTTTAACGGTGCTGGACTGCTGGTACTGACTAATATTTCTCCTCCTTTGTCATCTGCTCTGTGGCCTCAGGCTTGATCTGACTTTATATTATAATGACACCATTCGCACGCACACACACACACAGGAACACACACACACTATTTACACAGCTACAGCTTCTGAACTAGCCCAAGCCATATGGCAGGTTACTGGCCTGTATAATTGGCTTAAACAAGAAGCAGTGTGTGCAGCATGTGGGTTTGAAAGTGTGCTAGTGTATTCGTAGGCGGCCTTTCCTCTCAGTACCAACAACCCCGTCGATAATCATGCAGCAAATGAGTCTGCTGTCACTGCTGTGGTCCCCTGACGGAGCTGCTGCAGCTGCAAAGCACTCCAACAACACACACACACACACATCCCGACAAGCACTAGGCTCATGCACACAGCCCTCACGCACCACACACTGACCTACAGAAATCCTCAGCCAAAGGATTGTTACAGAAATCTAAAGAACATGTCTATTAGTGGATCTATCAAACCGTGAGACTGTTCCAGATCCAAACACAGAAAGCCAGCTGTTCCTAATGTAAAGTCATTTTGGTTATAATCTTAACGTAGCACATTTTGTCTTGCAAACTACAGGGGTGTAGATAGTGTTTGTTCGATGTACAATCTAATTCTCTTCACGACATCCCATCTGTCAGCTCTACCACCAACACCACCTCTTCTCAATGCAGAAACGGGGAACTCTGAATGTGTGAATTTATGGAGATAAATATTGCAGACTCCTGTTCGCAGGGAAAAGTTATTGAAGAGTATAAGCCAACTTCAACACTGTTGTCATTTAAAGTCTGCATAAACAAATATGCAATTACAGAAATGAAGTCAAAAGTTGACTTGTTTGTGTGCTTCTTTTAAGTGTTCAAGGTTTAGGTGTTTCAGCGTCATTGTATGGATCCAACATAATTAGAGATAATGGAGACTGGATGAAAGATTTCAGAATAACCTTGTACAGGAGTGATCACCGTATAAACAAAGGAAGTAAAAAACTGTTTCACAAATAATGGCTCAGAGAGGTTGTTTCAATAACGCTGATGGAGCTTCATTTGAGTGTATCAAAATACACCCCAAAGGGCAAAGTGACCCACGACTGAATTTTTAAAGCTTCAATCAGACTTTTT
Source organism: Scarus forsteni (assembly GCA_036419115.1). NCBI lineage: Eukaryota > Metazoa > Chordata > Actinopteri > Labriformes > Labridae > Scarus > Scarus forsteni. The sequence goes on along the minus strand of JAZDUH010000066.1, from coordinate 8,051,923 downwards.
GGACAGAATAGGTATCTTCCTCTTGCCTGCATTTTTATGTAATTGAATGGCTGGTTTTTAAGTCAAGACTGTTTAATAAAGCAGGATTTATAAAAACCTTCAAAACAACTCTGTGCAGGTGTTGACCATTGGTCAACGTAGGGGTGTGCGATATGATGATATTAAATTGTTAAGGATTATAACAAGGGGATGATCTCATAAAGCAGAAAGATCGTCAGATCGTCTGTGTGGGTGCAGAGACTTTGACGCGCACCCGACTAGCCAATTGTAGCACATCAAACGCAGTGCATGGTGGGATCTCCTGTTTGGTTATGTAGCGTGAAGCCATGGCGGAAAGAGAAAAGGAGATAAAAGCTTGAAGATGTCTGAACAAAAATCTGTTCTAAAGCAGCTGTATTATTCACTCAGATTATAGACATTGCAGTTAGATAACATCTGTTTTGAATTGTTGCACTTTAAGAGATAATGTTGATATTGTTGTTCATTACCTTTTATGTTTACATTTATTGCATATTTTTATGAAAACTACACTATTTAAACTAAAACCTGTTCAGAAAGTTTCTTTGGCTTTAATTGTCTTTTTTTTCTTGAAGGGTTTTACATGTTTTATATATTAAAACATAGGGAAAAAAATGGTCAAACATGCAAATTAGTCTAGAAAAATCAATGTAAAAAAAGAATCCTGATAAAATCTGGATCGTGATTTTACTTTTAAAAAATCGTGATGATATTTTTGCCATATTTCCCACCCCTAGGTGCACGTCAAAGTTTCTGCGCCCACACAGACGATCTGACGATCTTTCTGCTTTATGAGATCATCCCCATGTTATAATCCTTAACAATTTAATATCGTCATATCGCACACCCCTAGTTCACTTTCAGCTGTCTTACAGTAAAATCTGATGTATACACTTTTTTTGCCATGATGCTGAATGATAGCAGTCAAACCCAGGTATTAATCATCATTTCTTCATTCATGAAAAAGTTGCAAAATTGCAGGAATTTTCAAAGTTGGAAACTTTTCATGGGAAAGAACAGGAATTATGGAAATAAACCTGGAATTAAAAAAAAAAAAAAAAGATGCTTGGCAGGGACTTGTATATACAGTCATGGAAAATATTATTAGACCACCCTTGTTTTCTTCAATTTCTTGTTAATTTTAATGCCTGGCTCAACTAAAGGTACATTTGTTTGGACAATTATAATGATAACAACAAAAATAGTTCATGAGAGTTTAATTTAAGAACTAAGAACTATTCATTTTCCATGGTTTTCTTGATAATAACCAAAATTACTTAAATTCTTACATCAATAGCTATGGCATTGTACCGCCAAAAACACTACTTTTAAGCATTCCATGTTTTCTTTTCTGTTTGCTTTAAACACATGATACACACAAGAGTTAATACTTGATTGCATAACCATTGTTTTTGATGACTGCAGCCATGCGTCTTGGCATGCTCTCCACCAGCTTCTGACATTGTTCTGCTGTCACAGCAGCCCATTCCTGTTGGACAAATTCAAACAAATTTTCTTTGTTTTTGGGCTTGTGGTTCTCCATTTTGAGTTTGATGATTTTCCACAGGTTTTCAATTGGATTAAGATCTGGTGATTGAGCAGGCCAAGGCATGGTGCGAATGTTGGGGTTCTCCATCCAGGCTTTAACTGACCTTGCCGTGTGGCAAGGGGCATTGTCTTGTTGGAAAATCCAGTCATTCGAGGCAGGAAAAGTTTTCCAGCTGATGGAAGAAGACTGTTTTCAAGGGTAGTCCTGTACATGACCTGGTTCATTCGGCCTTCACACAATTGCATTTGCCCTGTTCCACTCAGACTGAAACAACCCCAGATCATGACTGATCCACCCCCATGTTTTACTGTAGGGGGCAAGACAGTCTGGGTTGTAAGCTTCTCCAGGCTTCCTCCTAACCAGTAAGTTGGCTGGAGTGGGCATCAATTCAAAATTGGATTCATCACTGAAGAGAACCTTAGCCCAATCATCAACAGTCCAATCCTTGTGGTCTCGAGCAAAGAGTAACCGGCCTTCCTCTACCTTTCATTGATGAAGGGCTTCTTGCGTGCTCTGTGTGACTTCAAACCAGCTTCAACAAGTCGGTTTCGAACTGTCCTTGCTGAACAAGTCACATTTCTCGACAGTGCCCACTCATTTTTAAGGTCCCTGGAGGTCTGGCAGCGATTCCTGACACAGGAGCGGATGAGTGCAGTCATCTCGTGGGATAGAAAGAGCGTTTCCTGCCACGGCCAGGTAGCAATTTGGTAGTGCCATGTTCAGCTTGTTTTTTTTTGTTGTAATGAACGGCTGTCTTGGAGATCTTCAGTTTTTTCGCTACCTGTCTCTCACTCATGCCAATTTCCAGCAGTGCCAAGATGGCTGCCTTTGTGGCTTCACATAATTCTTTTGTTTTAGGCATTATGTGAGAGCTGACAACTTCTGAGTTGTGCTACGGCTTGAATGTAAGCAGGAAACCACTCTAGGCCTTTGCATGTGCAGTGCTGCTTGTGACATGAAATGGCCTCTTATATACCCTGGGAATCAATTAAGCTTAAGAATGTCAAATAGGACATAAAGTATTATGTGACCAGCTGCATTTTTTGTTGTGTTCATTGTATTATACGTTTAGTGGTACCAGATATTAGAATGAACAAGAAATTGAAGAAAACAAGGGTGATCTAATAATTTTTTCCATGACTGTATATATAATAGACCTTGTGAAAAGGGCATTTTTGTGCTTAACTGTATGATTGTGAATATTTGTTACTGCACGGAAAAAAGAAAGCAACCATATCAGTAATGCTGCCAATTCCTGACATGCCATAACTCAGGCAGGAATAAGTCCAAACAAAAAGTTGACGATCAAAAATAAGTAATTTTTTCTTTTTTCTTTTTCCTTTCATATTAAACATGGTGGAATCATGTGAAAAAATGACACCCACAGGGTCACAATCTTAACAAAAAGAAATAGTTATCTATAAAGATTTACAATCTTAGGGTATCACAGTATTATCCCTATTAATTTAACTTTCCATGGGAATCAACAGGAAATTATGGGAATACACCTAGAATTGATAAAAAATCAATACTTGGCAGGGATTTAAATTGAGATGGGGGGAAAATACTTTAACACAATCATCCTAAAAAAAAAACAGATTTCATGAAAGTACACTTATGCTATAATGGCATCTCTGCTATTACTAAATAGCACGCACACATCACACTGTTTGCTGCAGGGGGGACTGAGGCCAAGCCCCCTGCATGCACTATTCATTCCTCTGTCACGTGCACAGATATTGTAGGACCCTGAACTATTGAGGACACATTTGAGTCAAGAAGACACGACTGTTGGAGCCACATATTTGAGTCTGTGGGCTACAGGAAGTGAAGCTGAAATTGACTGTCCAATAACAAAATGAAATTTGATAAAGCTTTACTTACAAATAAATCAGTTGAAATGTAATGTTTTAAATTAGATTATTTTGCATGGATGTCGGCTTATGACAAAACAATATATTATTTAGGTGTTTGAATATGTTGCAGTTCATTTATATCACCCACATTAACAGCTCATTTCCATAAATCCTATTTGAAGTTTCCAATTAGGGCTGAACGATTTGAGAAAATAATCTAATTGCCATTTTTTCCCCCCGATATTGCGATTTACTCTACAATTGCTTTAATGTTCCTCATCGTATGTATTCTTAAACAATCATAAGCAGTAGATCTTTTTATAGTAAAACTAATATGACATTAAATTAATCTAAGGATAAAAGATTTGAGAAAAAGTGGAGAAGTGAAGAACAGAAGCAAAATAGGTATGAAATTGTTAACAAAAAATGGGGAAAAAATTGGCAAAAAAATCCAAAAGTGGCTCAGGAAAATTGATTATGGCAGCAGTATTGGGAATTAAATTTAAAATTATATTTCAAAAACCATGTAAAAAAATTCCAAAAATGGTCCTGACACTGGCCAATAAAGATGAATGGGGGGAAAATAGGCATAAAGTTGTAAAAATGGTGTTAAAAAAAAGGTTAAAATGGTCCAAAAGTGGGGGGAAAAAAAGTGTTTAAATGGAGGTAAAAAAAAAATTGGTATGAAATTGCAAAAAACTACATCATAATGGCAAAATGTTCAACACATTTTGGGCTTAAAATATTGAACCTTCTGCGATTTGAAAATTGCAACAAGCCATATAGCGATTTAATCTAACTTGCAATTAATTGTTCAGCCTTGTTTCCAATTTGAATGAAATTCCCCATCTTAGCTTCCCATGGAAAATTACCTGAAATTTTTACCTGTAATATTCATCACTTTTACAACCCTTTTCCTGAACCCTGAATCAACAGCCTGTTATTATTCATGTATTTTCCAACAAAAAAAGTGTCTGAGAAGTTATATCAGTTCTAAAAATGTGCATCAGATTAAAGGCTTAATAGTGCTTCTCTTTTGGGTGGAGTGAGGAAGAATTATGACCGATTCATTCACAGCTCTGGATTCATTTCTCTTGGTAAATCTCTCTGGTTGTTTACACAAAATCCCTGTAAATGAAAATCACAAGATATTACCACCAGAAGTTTGGCTGGTAGGATTCAGCATTCATTGGTGTAGATCGATTAGGCCAACTGGAAGAGCGAGACAGAGAGCTATGAGGAGGAGAGGGTGAGAGAAAGGAATGAAAAGAAAATGGTTTTGAGATTAAGCTCTTCAGAGTGCCAAATCCCTCTTACATGCCAAAAATGGACCATTATGTTTAATATTTTGAGTCTCAGTGGAGGAGGAAAAGAGCAGAGATGCCGAGTGGGCCGCCTGGAAGAGTCATCAGTAGCTAACAGTATCGTCAACATAATACCCTACCATCTGCTTCCTTTAAAAGCCCGGGCTAAATTTGTCCTGTGTTGTACGGGCTGGTAGCAAAGAGCAGAGAGACACTGAGTGGGCAACATGAGCACCGTGGAGTATGTTCACATAGAAAATGTGCCAACTGTTTTTGCAACTGCCTGCTTCAAACACAAAAAAACCCATTCTGAAAATGTCAGCTGGAATCAGTTACGTGTTTCTGTGAATTTGGGAAGACAGCAGCGCGGCGGGGTGTCAAGCGACGCCTCTGAGTAAAGAAGTCTCCCTGTATCAGGAAAATCTCTGGTTTCACACAGAGGGCCGGAGAAAGGGAGGGCGGAGGAACGCACCGCAGGCTGACAGGGCCACAACAACCCTGAATCACAATGAGAGGGATGATGTAAACCAGTGCGGAGCCTGTGCTGAGTGCTGAGGGGAGGTGGAGGATTGGTGAGGATGCTAAAATGCTGGTGAGAGCACTTTAACAATGTAAAACGCCTCCAGGAGGAGGATTCTGCGGATGCCTGTGTGCCTACAAACCAACACGCCGGAGAGTGTGCATGAGGTTATAAAAATCCTGCCAGAATCAATAAAAATCTCTCTGTGGGGAAGCTGGGGTGGCTCAGGAGCAAAAATATTCTTCCACTGAGCACGGAGCAACATGCAGCTGTAAGGCCCGTCCTGTCCCAGCAAACAAACCTGCCAGTGTTAAAGAGTCCAAAGCCAATAAGAGATCATGGCCTGGTCAATGAACTGACTCATCCCAGTTGTTGGGTTTGTGCAAATAGGCGATGTAAGGGAGCTGGCATGAACCTCAGCAGACATCCAGTGAGCTGCCAAACAATAATAAAGAATCCATACCAGATAAAAAAAATACAGTTGTTTGCAAAAAAAGTTTTCTCTGTATATTAAACAACCCTAAGATTGCATCTTTTTTCCAACACAACATTGATTGAAGTAACTCTGCCAGCAGCAAACTTGTGTTTTATCAGACCGCACAGTGGTTTGGGGAAAATGACAGTAAAACACAGGCCATACAATCAACAGTTAAATATGCCAATGCTAAATAATGAAGTTTACTTATGTCTGTAATATACTAGTTATTTACTTTTTTTTTATTGTAATAGCATCAGACCTTCAATGTGTTAGCATATGTTTGCATTGCAGCAACAATTAAACCACAGCCTTCAGTGAATCCTCAAATAAAGACTTTTAAACATTTCATTTCCAACTGATTCGATAATAGTTTGGACCTTGTAGAGAAAAAATACATGTAGGTCGCTAGTTAAAAAAAAAAAACTCATTTAAACCAATAGTTTATTTTGTTTAGTTCTAACTAAACTTGAGTAAACTTAAGTTTGATAATAGTTGAGTTCGAGATCAATACAAAAAGGTGAATGACATCTTGGTAGGGAAAAAGATGTCAATTTACACTATGACCAATCCAACATTTCTGGTGAATCAAAAGCATTTTTCAAGGATTTTGTGAAAAGCATATCTGCTTTATATGCAGTCTGGCATTCCTCATCGGTTTAAATCACATAGTGGTGGTTTTCAGTGCAACACAATCTCCCATTTCAGCCTTGTTTTTTGTGGGGGTGAAGTCTACAGGGATATTGAAGAAAATTAAAAACATAAAAACCTATTATTATATACAAACACATTTGCCTTAAAAAATAAAACATAATTTTCCTAGACATCACATTATGTCTAAAATGAAAAAGGGGTTTTGGTTTCATTCCTGATCCAAATATTTAAAAAGCTCTGATTTCATGAACCCTTTGCCTCACACATTGGTGTAACCTTGATTGTTGTGTTGTACTGATGGGCTGCTGTGAGTCACACATGTGGAAAAACAGCCAAGATTACTCACATGGACGACAAACACAGTCTACAATAGGCATGCTGAGCGCAAAATTATGATCCCCGCTCCTTAATCACAGCCCCCAATACAGAATTGACTCAGTCAAGAGTGCACAGATGGTATTTTCTTCCCGTCGGCTGCTGTTAGAATAGACATACCATTAACACCTTACAATGAACAAAGGTAATGTGAGTGCTGTGAGGCCCTGTGCCTGCCCAACTAGGTTTAGAGATCAACGTCAATGTACACTGACAACCAGAAGAGAGGAGGGTGCACATCCCTCTCACACATTAATCAGTATCAGTGGAGTAAGGTAAATCAATCTGGATCGATGAGCTGATCATGACGTCAAAGATGTAAGAGCTTTGATGATGGCCTGGTTATAAAGTTAACTGAGTTACTGAGGCTTCTCTGCTTGTCATGCAGCCTGTCATGTTTCCTTCTCTTACTGCTCAGCATCTCCAAGCCTGCTAAACAGGAAGCTAGCATCTCTACATTGAAAATGCTCTTAGTTCTTGGAGCATTTCATGGTTTTAATCCTCAGAATTCATGGGATTAATGTGACATGAAGAAAACATTTCATCTGTTTGCTGGTATGTACGTTTAGAAATAAGGCAACTTTCTGCATGACTCAAACATGGTAGTAACATAAAAAGGGAGCTCACCGAGATTGAGATTAAAAAGTGCTATAAAGCTATCAGACCGAGAAAGCAAGGATGAATACAAAAAGTTACCAAAGTGCAAAACAAATCGACATAAAAATTAATAAAACATTTGTTCCAGCCTCCATCAACTTGTTGAACTAGAAAAGCACTCGGAGAGCGCAGATCTCCGCCAGCACCACAGTCCTCTCCCATATTGTGATCTTTACCATAAATATTAGTCCTACCTTCATTTCATGTAAATGTTTAGAATCCTTGACCATGAAAACAAACCATTAGCAATTGGTTTCATAATGATATCTATTTCAGTTCAGTAGTTATTTACGAAAATCGCATTTTTCGTCATGGTGGATCCAGACGATCCGGATAAACACCAAAATTGAATCACTTCTTCCTTTTCCAATGCTGAACATTTCCTGAAAATTTCATTAAAATCTATCCATAACTTTGAGATATTTTGTACACAGACAGACAGACGAACAAACTCTCCTGAAAACATAACCTCCTGGCAAAGGTAACAATGCTAAAAACTAGTCTAATAGAGCAACATGAAATGAACACAAACACTTTAGTACCTGGCACTTTTTCTAGCACTTTAAATTAGGGCTGACAGAAATATCTTTATTGTATCGATATAACATTCAAGATAAGAACATTCAGGATCTAATATCGAAAAAGCAACAATATTAAAGATATTTATTTCCCCCATGCTCACGCTGCATCTACAGCTCTGGAAGTCACAACAAATTTAATTTTTACGATTGCCCTTGAATGCACCACTTGGTTTTCACCAAACCTGTAGTTGTATCATATTGTAATGATAAAGATATCTGGCATAAATATCAAAAGAAATTTTGTCCATATCGTTCAGCCTTGCTTTAAATTGTCTAATGTCTCTGTATGTCCCTGTGTTGGCACTGTAATGTATTTCCTTCTCTTATTCCTGGTTAGTGGTCAATTCCTGTTCTTCTTTTAAGCGATTGTTATTTTATCTATTCAGTTATTTTTGTTATCTCTCTGCCCTGTGAAGCAGTCATACAATGCCCAAGAAAAACTTTATTGTCCCTTAAGTCAGTGATTCCCAACCAGGGGTACCAGGAACACTGCAAGGGGTACGTTGAAACATTTAACAATTTATTCAGAAGAGGGTTAAGAGAAGCCTGCTGAGAAAATGTTTGGAGTGTTTTGTTCCTGATTTTTATAGTTTAAATGCATGCTTAAAGGGGTCTTATTTATAGAAGCTCCGGTGTTTTGTAATAAACTTTACAACAGTTGAATACAACAAAGGCAGGTTGATTATTTTGTGTCTTTTTATGACAGGAAATATTTATTTTCAAGGCAATATATAATTTACCACTACGTTTAATTTGAGTTAAAAAGAAGAAAATTTCTGAGAATTAAATGTTCAAACTAAGGAGATACAATAAAGAATATATTTTCATTTATTAATCAGTTGTGTTTTGTTCTGTTTTAGAAGAATCATCAACACGTATGAGTGAGGGGCTACTCATGGTATGACAAAAAGCCTCAGGGGGTACACAAGACATAAAAGGTTGGGAAGCACTGCCTTAAGTAACAATAAAGTGTGACTTGAAATGGGAGAGTGTGGTGGTCAGGGCAATGAGTAAGACCAGAAGAAAACAATCTAAAGTAGAAACACAGATTTAAACGTCAATCAAGATAACAAGCCGGCTAAGCAAACAGGCGAGGCAGCCAAACCAGCGGGAAAGCCTACGGAGTGAGCTGAAGAGTTAGCACATTCAACAGGTGATAGAGTGAAAGCAAGCAAGAAGAATCTGGAAAAACGGTACTGCTATCGGTACTTGGATGTCTTTTCAACTGTCACGTTGTTGTGACACTACCGCCGTCGACAGGTGATGACGCAGCTGACTCAAGCATGTCCGTGAGGGCTACGCGCTCGAAGGTTTGGGCTCACTTTAGCAAAGTTAATGAAAACTCAGCCCAATGCAATCTTTGTCAGAGAGAAGTTGCGTCCAAGGGGGGAAATACTAGCAACATCACCAAACACTTGGAGCGCGCGCATAGTACAAAGCTAAAGGAGTGCGGGCTGTTTGATTGCTATAGCAACATGAGTAGAGTTGGTAGCCTGGCTAACACTAAAGACTGCAGCACTGTGGCAGCGGCACTCGGTTTTGTTTCTGCTATTTCAAGTCACGGTAAGATTTTGTCTAGCTTGTAGCCATTAAGGCTGTCACTTTTCCAAGGAATCAAAGTCAAGACTCTATCATCTGCCCCTTTGGTAAAGACCCTACCGAAAACAACACAGTCACACAGGGCTAAACTCTTGACAAAGAGCCACTGCACTCAGCTGTATAACTTGGATAAAAAGCTGACGCTGAGCCCACAATTCACAGATTTCACAGAGCACACAGTCTGGTCTTGGATTTTAAGTTTGCAATCAACGGTGCAGAACCAAAACTACTTCCACACAGCTCTCCTCAGATGATTCGGAGCTGTTAATGTACGCTCGATTGGAAACTCTTCATTTACTGATGTCAAGAGAGCAGCGGATGTGACTGAGGGTCATGCTGCACTCACAGCGCCCTCTGTTGGATGAAACGGTCCACTGCTTCAGGCCTGATGTGCCGCTAAACTCAATATTTTACATTTGAATATTTATTTACTATTTGGTTACAGATATTTATTCCCATATTCGAACGGTTATACGACTATCCAATATAAAGTGACAGCCCTAGTAGTCATCATTACAGCATTGATTTTAGCACAACAAGATATCTGGGTCTGTCTGTACATGCAGTCTGGTGGGCGGCATAAAGGGGTTTGCTATCTCCTTAGCTTTCTTTTTGCCTCTGAGAAGCATTTGTAATGCATTAATTCTAGTCTGTTGAAGCTTTATTGTTAGCTTGTAGTAATAAAAAAAGGTTGAATCTTTTAATATCTTGTAAAGTCTTTATTTTTTACACAAAATTACATGCTGTAGTATCGATAACAGTATCGATAAGTATAGATAGCGATAAGGAGTATTGATATAGATAAAATCATAATGATATACATCCCTAGGAGGGAGCATAAGGAAATGCACAGTAAATGATGAATTTTATCAAAAACTTTCACAGGGAGAAGCTGGATTTATCTCCATCACTTGAGCTGAAGTTTGCTCTCGCCTCGTTACAAAGTTTCTGGAGTAAGGAAGAACCTATCAAGAAAGCCTGGCAGAAAAAGGCTTCTTGTTTGAGGGAGGAAGGTGTTTATAAACAGGAGATAACAATAAAATGTTATTTCTAAAAGAAAGACCGTATGAGGTGGGGGTAAATCAACAAAATTGCTGGCATATAGCCTGAAAAAACAGCAGGCATAAAACAATATCTGCAGAATAAGGGACCTGCATACAAGATCAACAGTGGACAAAAGAGAGGAAATTCAAAAGTGCTTTGAAACTCATTACAAAAATCTATATCCTCAACCAAAACTAGTAATAAAACCAAGATGGATCATTTTTAGAGAACTTAAATGTACCAAGAGTAATAGAAGAACAGAATCAGGCTTAAAGTGCAGATATTACAGACGATGAAATAAATAAGGCAATCTCAAATTCTAAGGCCGGCAGGTCCCCGGTGCAGACGGGTAGACCACAGAATGGTACAGACCACTTAAGGCAGCATGAATCCCACTCCTGTGGGGCATCTAACTGGGTGAAGACGGAGGGAGAAATTCCTCATTCATGAAGAGAAGCTATTATCTCTGTAATTCTGAAGAAGGGAAAGGACGAGCAGGAAAGCTCCAGTTATAGACCTGTCTGTGTCCTTAATCAAGATTACAGATTGTTTACAGCCATTTCAGCCAAACGTTTAGAAATTATTCTGCCAGAAATAATCCACTTAGACCAGACTTAGGATTTATAAAACAAAGACAGACGCAGGACAATATCAGGCGCACCCTACATGTAATCAAAGATCAGACAGAGAGGGAAGTGGTGGGATTAGATGTGGAAAAGGCATTTGATCCCATACAATGGGATTTTTTATACAGAGCGTTGGAGCAGAGTGTTTTGCTTCCACAAGACATTTATTAAGGCTCTACAGGCCCTGTAACATAAACTGACGGCTAGAATCAGGATCAATGGGAGTCTTTCAAAGTTTACTGCATTTAAAAAAGGCTATCGTTAGCTAGGCCTGCCACAATAACAAATGTTGCTGGACGATAATTGTCCAAAAAATTATTGCCAATAAACATTATTTTGAAAATATTTTTTTCATTAATGTAATTATAAGATATGTCATGATAAAGTGAGTGCACTGTATCAAAAGCAATAAACTTTAATTTCTTAAGAATATTTAACTGTAATTGAAAGGTCAAAAGCTTTTTATTAAAATAAATTGAACAAATAATAAAACAATGAAAATTAAATAGACTCTCTTGGGAAAAATTGCATGTAAATAAAAATCATTATACTAATCAAAAACAATAAAAAATAGACCCTGTCCCTGTAAAGAAAAAAACTCTAATAAAAACACACAAGACATAAATAAATGGAGTTTATACAGTTCCAGAATTGTTTGAGACATGTACTTTCTCCCAGTCAATCCGTACTGTCTGTCAAATGTTGGTTACATTGCTGGCTTTTCAACCTTATTGAAGGGCTGCATTTCTTTTGCAGTGTAGCAAACGACACTGTCTGTGAGCGCATCATTTTGCGCTGCTTTATTCATATCTACTTAGCAGACCAAATGTCTCAGTAAGTGCTGACTGTGAGGACAAAGGCTCTGCTGCACCTCCCTTCTTTGTCATCACTACTTTCAAACAAATTTGACATATTTGCTCATCGGTGTTTATGAGCTCACACTTTGTTCATTCTGTTTAAAACCAAAATATTCCCACTCTGGGGCTGTGGCATTTACCTTAGGAACCACGGCTTTAGTGCCATCATTCATTTGGTATTTGTTTCCTTGTTACTTCTCACGACGCTCACTTCAGCTCTCTTTGTGTGTACACACGAGCGCCTCCCCCACAAAGATCGAATGAATGACAAATGCTCTCTCCGCTATAAATCCACTATAGAACCAAAGCACCCATGTGTTGAGGAAGTTGCACAGAGTGACCCATCTTCTCATTCAGCCTCTTTGGTAGAAAGAGAGGAGGAAAACAAACAAGCATGCACGTGTCAACATATCGGGGCCGGCAGACTTACCAAGGACATTTTTATTTATCGTGCTTTTACTTGATTTATTGATTATCGTGACAGGCCTATCGTTAGCACTGCTCAGCCAGTCCACTTCTTTTTGCCATTTTTTCTGAAACCCCTGAGCTATTGGATAAGATAAAATGAAAATAAAACAGGTACAGACATGGGGGAGGAATACAAAAATAGCTTTATTTGCAGATGATGTGTTAATATATTTATCGAGTCAGAACATGTCCCCGCCAAAACTTAAGACAACCCTTAAAGACTATGGGCAACTATCGGCTATGAAATACATAAACAGAAAACTCAGGTTATCGCTTTCAGCAAGATCAACTGGGAATAAAAATCAATAATATATTTGGGAATTAATTTACCTCAAGATTTGGAACAATGAAAAACCAGCTGTACAGTCAACAAGACAACCACAGCGATTTAAATGGTGAAGAAAACACCAAACACCACCAAAACACCCTCCTTAGCTTCCGATTGATTTCATCTCATCAGGTTCCACAGCTGGATGGGTTAATTTTAAGATCTAAGGCTATTTAGTAACAGAGTGAGGCAGGTTTTGTCTTAGCGGGATGCAGGAGCGGAGGATGTGAACTTTTCAAAACACTTTTCTTCCAGCAAACAAACTATATTCAGAAATAAGTGGGAGAAAGAAATTAACTTCTGGCTAGGTAGCTTTGGCAAAAATAAGTCCAAAGTTAGCTGTAAAGGGCACAGACAAAAGTTAGCCGTCTTCTGTGGCACAGACATTAAACATGCCTCAAGATCGAAGAGAAACACTCTAGACCATAGCTGTCAGAAGAACCAATCTCTGGTTTTGCCTTTTAGAAGCTTCAAGCATCTTTGAGAGACTGATACAGGAATCACAGCCATCCAAGTCCCTTTTGATGACCGTCTCTGGGATTTAGTGTCAAACTAACGTATCGTCCATCATGACAAAGGATGCACAATATAGAATTCTGGCCAATATCCAATATGCTGATAATTCACTACTCATTACCACTGTCATCGATATTTACAGTCTTGTTGCTTTCAGTGTGAGGACCAGATGCTAAACTAGAAAAAATACTTTGTCTTTAATGACTGATACTGTAGATTTTGAATGTACCCATGCAGTGATGACAAGGTGCCCTGTTATGGTCCATTTGTGTACTTTGTGTATTTGTGTACTCCATTTGTGTGCTGATATTCATGTCACATATGTGACCAATAGTCAGCTGTAAGAAAGAAAGACACAAAGACACAAAGAAAGACTTTGTGTCTTGCAGGACATTAGTATTAGACAGCAGAGCCACTGGCCAAGGGCACAAAACAAATAAGACATTCAACATAAAAAAGTTAGATAAACAAGAGGTCAGCTACAAGCGAGGTCAGTACTCTTCGCACAGGAAGATTAAAGTGCCGTGCTTGTTACAATAAAATAAAAAGAAACAAGTTATAATGGTTGAATAGCGATAAGAATTATAAAACAACAAATAAAAGCAGGATAATCGTAACAGATAAGAGACTGGTGGCAGTAGAATAAGTTGAAAAACACAAAATATTAAATAACAATTGCAGGAGAAAAATTACTTGGACTGTTTGTGGAAACGAGATATGGATGCTGGGAGAAAAGAGAGCACAAAGCTCTGGTTTGTTTTGTGTTTGTTTGCTCTGTATCCTCTCCCAGAGGGCAGAAGTTAAAATTCTCGAGAAAGAATATGCAAAGGATCATAAAGAATTGTATGTGCCTGGTTAAGAACAGCACTATCGAGGCAGACCTGTATATATCTGGACTGTGATATTTGCAAAACGTAAAGACTGACCCTAAAGGTTTATCTCATCATTATGAGGGAGAACAGTAGTTTAGTAGGTGGAAACACCAGAAACCAGAAACTTGTATTCAAATAGAGTGCCTTGGAGTTTGACATGAAGAATTGCAAATGTTTGGATGTATGTAGAAAATCTTAACTTCACCATCGAAGTAAGGCTGTGGTTGGTGATATGGGGCTTTAAAATATAAGAATCTCTGAGGAGGGCAGGACAGAAGTCTCTGATAACCTCTGGTGTTAAACATTGTTGGTGGCTCTGTGTAGTCGGGAACACCGTGTAATACCAAATAATAGCCGGGGCATTTGTTTCAATGTGGGACCAGGCGACTATTTGGGACGGGTGTTTAATTCCTTTCCCACAAAAATCTTGCCTAGCAAGAATGAAAAAATATGGTAAATTTTATCAAATTATTTATTTACACCAGTATAAATATCACCTTTACATTTTCACCGCAAGATTACTGAAACATAGATATACTCTTTTCTTCTTTCAACTCAACTCTCTATAAACCCCCTTAATACTAGTAAGGAACTACCGGTAGTTAAGTTCAAGGTGCTATGAGGAGAATCTATTACCGGCCACATTAAGACTCTGCTACCCATGAGCACATGCGGTGACTGTCGTAATGCTGCGTTCCAGTAACCTCGGAACTGGGAGTGACATCATCACCAACTTATCGGCGTTCCAGTTGAAGTCAGAAAAAAACATGCCGATCTACCAGGCTATTGTTAGCGGATGTTAGCACGCCCTGCGTTGTTGTTCACAAATATCACATGAAGAATGTGATTATCACTATGGCAGCATTTTTGTAAATAGAAGTCTAACAATACTATGTATACAGCTGATCTAGAGCGACACACCCCAGTCAGATGTGCAAATAAATTGATTATAACTGTTATAACTGTTCACACTGGGGGCGTCCATCTTTGATTGTCAACTCGGGGGTGGCGATGTTTCACCGAGTTCCCAGTAGGAAATTCCGACTTCGGGGGGCGTTCCAGTTGCAGTTTCCTGCTCGGAACCCAGAAATTCCTGCTTCTGACTACAACTAGAACGCACCAAGACGTGGCCCAAACCAAAGCGTGTGTTTGTTGTGATGCTAATAAATGCAGTTTGGACCTTCCTCAGAACTCTGCATTGCTTTACAACTTCTTTTTCAACAACTTACAGGATGCAAAGCGACGGGGTAATGTATCTCTTTTTAGTTACGTAGCGGTAGATTTTGATGTGTGACAACAAGGAATTTTTGGAAAACTTAGTATCGTGGTTTTGTAGCCGGCTATATATCGCTACTTACAGCCCGGTGCTCTAAGACGTGTCCGAATAATATAAATTTGCTCTAGTTTTATTGTCTTGTTCCCGAAGTTGAGTATCCAGGCCAGTCCAGCCCTGTCCGACGGACCGCGAAGCTAAGGAATAGCATTTATAGATAGCCTATTTTGATGCTATAAAACTCATCTTAAAGTGTGTATTTCGATCAGGCATATATCTAAAATGAGACTTTTTTGTGATTACTTAGAAACTCCTCACAGTCCGTTAAGGTCGTAATTTTTCTTTTTGTTGTTCTTTTTTTGCTGCACCAAGACAATGGAGATAAAGAGCAATGCACCATTAACTGACGTGACCGGCCTCCTGACATCAGCTAAAGGCAAGAAACATTCGGCAGTTGCAACATCTTCTTCGTTGCATTTGTGAAGCCCTGGTCTGTAAGATTCTGGCTTTCTGCGTTCTAGGGACCCTTATGGTCGTTGAGTGTAGCTGTTACACCCAGCATTTATTTGGAATGGACGTCTATTTGTCAAAATGTACTGAGATACCCGGCATTTATTTGGAACCCAGTGATTAACTGGAACCCAACTTTTATTTGGTATTTTATGGCAATCATGTCATCTGTCATGCTTGTTCGGTAAGTCACAGCACGATTTATCTTATCTGACAAACTGACCAACAACAGATAAAATTCAAACATGAGTAGTCTGACCCCGGACTGATCAGCCTATGTGCTGGTTTAAGATGTGCTAAAGTGCAGAAAAGGGACAGCATGCTAAGATCTTACAGAGGAGAACACAGATTTTCTTTCAGGCCTCCTCATTCTGATCTAAAAGCAGAAATTGGAATACACCTCCTCAAAGTCTGCCACCTCCTCTGCAGCTCACCTGCATCCTTAACATCAAAACAATCGCTGCTTATCAGAGTCACCACATGCCAACGAGTCCGCAGCGTGCTCTCTTACCAACTGACAAATGCGTCTCAGCTCTTATTATGGAGGAGGAGGAGGAGGAGGAAAAAAAATAAATCTTGCACATGTCATGTTCCAGTTGGCTCTTTTTAACGCCATAAGTGGCTGTTAAGCACCTGCATCAGCTCAAGCTCCTCTCCTTTTAGCTCTCTTATTTCCAAGCTAAGGCGCACTTGACATACAAGAAATGAGCCTGACTCTCACAGGGCTGCCAGGGACTGCATGTACGCGTGTTACTTCAGGGAAGACAGAGAGTGAGCACCAAAGTGACTGGCTGCATGCTGCGCTGAGAGCAGTAATAGAGCAATACAATAATAAGGTTTGCTGTGGACAGTTAGAGGGGACAAGCAGAGTGATGTGTGGAGAAGGATGAAAAGAGAGTGAGGAAGCAGAGAGAGATTATGAAGGGGAGAGAATGAGCGAGAGAAGGAGACAGATGGGGGATCGAGCTGAATGGATCCAACACAATCGTGCTGATTTAGACGAATGACAGAGCGACACACAGACATGACTGGAACTCTCTCTCTCGTAAACTATGAGACTATAGTCATCGATTATCAGGCGTCAGTGACAAAACCATTTCAATCCAGCCCTAAGTTCAGCCAGAATCGTAAAGCAGCAGATGCAAGTGGCAAAGTGAGAGCAGACGGATTCACATACCCCGACAAACATGGAGCATACGAGTCCCACCCCACCCCGTCGGCCCTCCACCCCCGGCCCGCAGACAGAAGGGAAGCGTGCCTGTCACAGAGCGCTGAGCCAACAGCTCGACTGAGTGGTCTGGCCCTGCCTCAGGAATCCTTATTGATCTGGAAGTTGTTACAAGAAAAGTCTGGGACGAGTTTAGCTCTCATGGACAGCGAGTCCTCATTTAACCCTTAAGAGGGGAGGGATGGGAATTGACAACAACATGCTATTGAGAATTAAACCAACACTGGTTTCAGGGACCTCCAATAGCAGTTGGTCAGAAGACCTTAGGGCTCTGGTTGGGGAGTAGCAATGTAGGACTTCAGACAGGTACAGAGGGGCAAGACCATTGAGGGCTTTAAAAGCGATTAAAAGAATTTTAAAATCGATGCCAAAACGAACCGGGAGCCAGTGGAGGGACGCTAAAACTGGTGTAATGTGGTAACGCTTTTTCTTGCCAGAGAGGAGTCGAGCAGCAGCGTTCTGAATGAGCTGAAGGCGGTTAATGGATGACTTATCCATGCCAATGTATAAAGAGTTACAATAGTCCAGTCTACATGTAATAAAGGCATGGATAGTCTTTTCAAGATCTGCCTGTGAGAAGTAGGCCTTGGTCTTAGCTAAGAGACGGAGTTGGAAGAAGCTTGCTTTCACAACGGCACTGATCTGCTTATCAAAGTAAAAATGGTTATCAAAGATGACACCAAGGTTCCTAACATCAGACTGAATGTTTGAACTCAAAGGGCCCAGATTTTCAGCAAAGCAGGCGGTTGTGAATGAATGAATTATAATGACTTGTTCCATGGATGCTCATAAATACTCATGAACACTACATCCATAATGCTTTATGAGGTATGAAGCCCCAACAATCACAATGCATTATGAGGGCATTCATAATGCTTCATAACTACACTCATAATGCTTTATGATGCACTAGATCAACAGTCATAACACATTATAATGTTATTTATAATGAATTATAATGACTTGTTCCATGGATGCTCATGAATACTCATGAACACTACATCCATAATGCTTTATGAGGTATGAAGCCCCAACAATCATATGATATCACTTATAATGAATTATAATGACTAGCCGTATCGTTCATTATAAGTGATATAATGTTTTATGACTGTTGATATAGTGCATCATAAAGCATTATGAGTGTAGCTATGAAGCATTATGAATGCCCTCATAATGCACTGTGATTGTTGGGGCTTCATACCTCATAAAGCATCATGGATGTAGTGTTCATGAGTATTCATAAGCATCCATGGAACAAGTCATTATAATTCAATATAAATGACATTATAATGTTTTATGACTGTTGATATAAAGCATCATGAAGCATTATGTTTGCTTATAAGTGTTATGAGGCATTATTAATACATTATAATGCATTATGGATGCTGTAATAATGCATTATAAATGTGGGCTGCATTGAAAGTGTTCCCAAACTTTCACACTAAAAAACTAAAACTTTTTTTCTGCTTTGACTGCTTATCCCCATGTCAGTTACCCCTAAAGCTTTACCTTGGGAAAAGGAGAATATATATATAAAGCAGTTTTTAAATTTTAAAACAGATTTAATGAACAGAATTTAGTTTCAAGTAAATAAGCACTTATTTTCCTAATGGAAATAGGGACCGGCTTACAGTCCTGTATAGTAGGTGGCAGTACTGCTACTCTGACATTCAATGCCACATGCTGTTAAACAAGAAGAAGAAGAAGAAGAAAGCTAGAAGCAGCAAAAAAACCCAGGAAAGCTAGAAAGTAACAAGCTAAAAATCCAAACAGGGATAAACACTGGCCCGGTCTTCACTCAATGGCATGATCTGAAAGACGAGAAGGGATGTTCGACTGATGCTGATTTAGCCCTGTTGTTGTTGGACTTGTAATTCCATGTTGTTTTATTCATAAAGAAATATGATCAGACTATATCTTAACAGTCCACTTTTTTTTTTTTTCTCAGGACGTCCTGTCGTCCTCGCTTCTCCTCCCTCTGTATGTCAACAAATGCATGTTGGTGTACAACATTGCAGTTACACTCAACGACCACAGGTCGCCCCTAAAGAGCTGAAAGCCTGAATCTTTCATAGTGCTGCTTTAAGAAGCAATAGCTAAAAGATTTGATATCATCATGCTCTCTGCTAGGCCTGTCACGATAATCAATAAATCAGTCAACCGAACGATAAATAAAAACGTCCTCGGTAAGTTTGGCGGCCTCGATAAACTGACATGTGCATGCATGTTTGTTTTCCTCCTCTCTTTCTACCAAAGAGGCTGAATGAGAAGATGGCTCACTACGTCTCTCTTTCTTGACACCGGGGTGCATCGGTTCTATAGCGGATTTAGTAGATTTATAGTGGAGTGAGCATCTGTCGGACATGCGATCTTTGGGGGGGAGACTGGACCGCTCGCACATACACTCGGAGACAGCTGAAGTGAGCGTCATAAGGAGTAACGAGGAAACAAAAGCAAATATGAATGATGGCACAAAGACACGGTTCCTAAGCCAGCTGCCACAGTCCCAGTGCGAGAAATGTTTTGGTTTTAAACAGAATGAACAAGGTGTGAGCTCATGAACACTGACGAGCTGATATGTCGCATTTGTTTGAAAGTAGTGACAACGAAGAAGAAGAAGGGGAGGTGCAGCAGAGCCTTCGTCCTGACAGTCAGCACTTACTGAGACGTTTGGGCTGCAATGAAAATATAGATAAAACAGCGCAAAACAGTGCGCTCACAGACAGTGTCGTTTGCTAAATTGCAAAATATATGCAATCCTTCAATAAGGTTGAAAAGCAAGAAATGTTACAAACGTTTGACAAACAGTACAAATTGACTGGGAGAAAGTACATGTCCAAACAATTCCTGTATAAACTCCCTTTTATTTATTGTTTTTATTGGAGTTTTGTTTGTCTTTACAGAGACAGGTCTATTAATTTATTGTTTTTGATTAGTATAATTATTTTTATTTACATGCAATTTTTTCCTAAAAACGAGCCCATTTCATTTTCATTGTTTTTTTTTCTCTTTTTTAATTTAATGTACTATATTGTCAGTTTAATTTATTTTATTTAAAAGATCCTCACTTAATTATGACATGTATTATAATTTACATTAATGAAATAAATGAGAAAATAATCAAAATAATATTGACAATAATATCGTTTATCGTCAATAATTTCTTGGACAATTATCGTCCAGCAAAATTTGTTGTCGTGACAAGCCTACTTTCTGCTTAACAAATACAGTATAGGGCTCTCTCGTGAATCGAGGAGGTCACTCTCTGATCACAGAATCAGCCCAAAGGATGTCAAAGAAGCAAACATGGCAGACAGGAGAAAGAAGCAGTCAGCGCACAACATGATACCAACTACACAACCTCCCACGTGATTTTAAATGTTGCACACATACTTTGAGATTCTTCTTCACAGAATAACGATCAATATCAGGAGAGCATTGTCTTTGGGACTGTAAAAAACACTCTTAAAACAGTTTTTATTGCACTTAAAAATCTGTAGAAATCGATGAGGGAATCAAAAAATATTTGGATCAGTAAGCAGAATCAATAACAGCATTTGGTATCAATAAAATCTTATGGCAATCAGACCAACTGCAGCTCACAGTCTATTTTCGAATGGCCTGCTGCTAATCCTAAAAATCAAGAGAAATATGACCTGGATTAAGATATAAAGTCTGAGCACCACTCCAAATCCCTTGTTCTATATTTAGCTGAGATAAAGGAATGGAAGATTGCTGAGCTTCAAACATTAATCATGGAAATTAGCAGCAAATTGTGGCATAATTTGGCCTGTTTTTTTAAAACATTTTTATCAAAAAATATTAAATAGACTGAGTCCCCATCCCACAAGAACAGACAAAAAGAAAAAAAATTAATACCTAAATGGCTGGCATTAATTGTTTATAGAATCACATCACAGTGTAATCAGGATGTTACCAGACAATGATAATGATAGTATGAAAAAACAGGCATATGCATTAAATAATAAGGAAGATATATATATTTAAAAAATAAAAAATAAATAAATAAATCTAAGTAATCAGTCAAGTGACTTCTGGAAAACTGCTTCCAGCCTCATACATTAAAACAGAAGTTTAGGACTCCCAGTAGGGCTGGGCTTTAAAATAAAATCAGATATTTTTCACATAAAACTTAAATTCTGATTGTAATTGATTATACTTAAGAAAAAACAGGATGAGACAAAGATCACATGAAATAAGTTTGCCTTAATGTTACCAAAGTATTTTCAAAAACTAAAGACAATGTTACTTTTCTGTTTAAATTTAATGCTGTTATTTTGTTATTAAAGGTTCGGCTTGTTGTTTCGAATTAGGCAGACATGTTTACACTGGTGCAGAAAGCTGCTCTATTGTCATAAAAATAAAAGATTATAAGTATTTTAAGTCTTTATAAAAACAAAAGCTTATTTTTTTAAAACTGTTATGGAGGTTTTAACCCTGTGGGTCTGGGACATGTTTAATATGTTACAAAGTCAGGGGGGAAAATAACATCGTTTTCAATCTTTAGATAATCTGAAACATAAAATGAAAATGTTACCCAGCCATAGTAAGATCATAGGTTATGTTGTGTGCCCCACATTTGGCCAAGTGGGAGATTTTTCTAATAACAAAACACTTTAACTATTAATAGTATAATTTTATTATAGCTGGTAAATGTTCCAATAAAGGTGACCAAACATTAGGAAAGAGTTTGCCACAGAGGAGGGTGCTGGCTCTTTGGAATACAGTAAAAAAAAACAACAACAACACATTAATAAATAAATAAATAAACCAAAATAAAAATAAAGAATCTTATCCTCAAAAAGCAGCCTCCATTTCCCTCCACAAGATCCACAAACAAACCACCGACAGCCAAAAAGGCTTCACGGAGCAGCCATGTTGAATTCTGCTCAAATAAGCAGCACAGGTGTTATTAATAACATAATTGAAAGCTCGTGCTTGTTTCTGTGGGTGTTTTCATCCTGACGCTTCAGTAAATTAACTCAACAGAAGATATTAACATCATATTTCAGTTTATCTGCTGAGGGAAGCTTTGCTGAGCAGAGAGAGAGATTAATGTGGAGGATTTGATTCACTGAGTGTTTGAGGCGAGCTGAGCAAAAACAGCCTGAAGTCCTGAAACAGTTCAGCCAAACTCACGACAGGTTTCACCAGAACAGAAGTAAAGCTGCACCACGGAGACATTTACCTGCGTCAGGAATGAATATTTACCTGTCTTCATCCTTCACGGTGTCCCAAAAGACCCCAGTCTTCATTTGACCAGGTGTCCAATACGTCCAACATGTCCAGGTAGAGTTTCCTCAAACTTTGTTCTCTTTTCCACCTGGAGACAAGGCCTGCTAGATAGACACTGTTTGATGTAAGCTAACTTAAACCGCGCTTTTTTTAAAACTAAAATATCATGACCAGGTGACCACTGAAGCAGGAGCGCAGCCAGCAGCACTGACGCCTAGTGGACAGGTGGAGAACTGCACAGATCACCCCCAGGTCCTGAAAATGAATTTATTAATGAATAAATAAACTTGCAACAAAAAAAATCGAATACCAAAGACTGTGTAAAATATATCAAAAAATTCAAAAAATTAAATGAAGAAATTAAAAAGGACATATCATGCTGATGCATGATTTAATACTTACATATAATATAATAAATTTGAAAACAAGACCTTACACCCCTTTAATTTTCAAAAAATGAGATATTGTATTTTTTCTGATATCCTAGAACGAGATTCGATGCCTCTGAAAATAGGTCATTGCGAGATGTCCGCGAGATTTCAAATGTCATGACATCACGAGGTACCTTTCTTTTTATTGGAGTAATCTGATAAAACACTTCCTCCTCTGTGATGTCCATTAGCCCCAAACCCTCACCGAGGAACACATCCAGCCAAGTGTATCTGTCTGCGGCTTGCAAGATGGAGGCGTGTCCTGTAGTGGGCGTGCCCTGTAGTGGGTTCTGTCGCGTAGTGGGCGTGTCGTGTAGTGATGTCATTACGTGACAGAACCCACTATACTGTTCTTAAAGAGATATGAGCCCGGGAAGCATTTAAAGTTTGAACGTTCTGTTCTGTTTCTACACCAAATACCGTTTTGCTTGTTGCCTTATAATGAATTGATTTAAAAGCATTGAAATGTTAATATTGTTTGACTCTGCCATGAAATAATAATAATAATTAAACAACTCGGGACAAGAATTAATGAGCTCAAATACATACATGCATACATATATGTATAGATATGTATGTATGTGTATGTATGTATATTTATATTCAAGGGGAAACTTAGATTTAGGCACTAAAAGAGTGATGTTAGGTTAAGGGTTAGCAGATGGGTGACGTTAGGTTTTATTTGTGTAAGAGAAACCACAGACCAAACGTTCTTTTCCCTCTTATTTTTCGTCTATTTCCTTTTTATAAACTTTTAACAGTGTCTCGCGTGGTTTTCCGTGATTTCCGTCTTAGCTAGTGGGCGTGTCATGTAGTCATTACGTCATTACGTGACACGCCCACTACATGACACGCCTCCGTCTTGCAGGCCGCAGACAGACCCTTCTCCATCCAGCAGCAGGGGTATAAAACTCCCTCGCTCACTCTCCCTCATTACCAGCTCTGGCCTGTAGGGGGACTCAATACACGGTCGCTGCTTTGAGCCTGCCAGAAAATACAGTAGAAGAAGAAGGACAAGCTGGCTCTACCCCCGATAGAACTGACCAATCAGAGGACAAAGGGCTGTGACATTGCGAGGTAACTTTAGGTCATCCTTGAGACGAAGCGTTTCAACAAGAGCTTCATAATGGCCTAAAATGAGGATTTTGAGAACGCTATTGTGGGGCAATGAAGGAACTAAATGACTTGTACTGAGGGCAGAAATGCTTTACAGGCATCCTAGTCTGGCATAGTGAAAAGGAGAAACAAGCATGATATGTCCTCTTTAAAGAAAAATTCAAGCAAGATAAAATTCTACAGGCGCTGTAGATAAAACAAAATAAATCTGTAAAACAAAATTTTAAAAAAGTACGAAATTGAAATAATACAAGCAAAATAAGATGGTTAGGAGTATATAAGATTGGTCACAAAAATGTCATAAAATAAAACAAAAAGCAAGAAATGTTTAAATAATTACAGCAAAATAACTTACCAAATATTTTATGCAATACAACATTATTTTAATTGGCAAAATAAATTATAAAAAATAAGATAAATTCAAGAAAAATACAGAAAAACATAAATAGAACTAGATTATAATAACAGATGCTTTTGATTGAAAAATAGATTAAATTGAAATCACTTTGTTTAGTTTTTCGTAATGAATGAAAAGACTCAAAGTAAGCTTAAGTTTGATTAATTTATAATTATGTTAAAGTTGCTTTTGCCAAAATAAACATTTTCGGTCATTTAAACAGAGAAAATTAGCTTTTGTTTGTTTTTGGTTTGTTTGTTTGTTGGGGACGTACATGTACAGTACTTAAAAACATTTTTGTTTCCTGGCTCATATCACTCAAGGTAAATTATTCTCAAGGTCTTTCAGATACTGATGATGTTAATTACAATAATAAGTAAACAATACCACCAACAAGACTTTCATTTTCATTACAGGCATTGTCAGAAGTTGGCGGTCATCAACGGTGAACTTTTAAAACATAATTTGTTTTACATTTTTTGCCCAGAAAATTAAAAATGTGGTACATTTGACTTTAATTGTCTTACTTTATATCTGACTTTTATGTACATTATTTTTTTTTCATCAACAACACAAAATATGTGGGGAAGATTTGGGAAAATATCTCAATTTTTAGAGTGTTCTTTACTTATTTTCACAACTTTGGCTACCTATGTAAAAAATTAAAATAATAAAAAATGCCCAGAGTCCCTGTCCTGCTTGTGGCTCTTTTCCCACACATTATTCCTCGCTCTCTTCCTTCCCCTAATCTCTGATTCTTTCCATGCTCCTGTGGGTGACGTGAAGACATAAAAGCAGGTGAGGGTTTTTTAAAGATTTACTTTACTCAGTGTTAGACTGGTACAGTAACATGACGGAGGAGCTGATCAGAATCTATTCATTCATAATGTAACGCTGGACTGTTCTCCTTTGAGCTCTTTCAACAGGACACTTCAGAATCACTCTTGAAGACATATCTTAATTCAAATGCCCTCTCATAGATTCTGTTTTATCTACGCTGCATTATTTATTAAAAAAAGATTTTTTTATTCACCCCCTGTTTCAGGCCTTAATATTTTATTCTTATTCCTAATAGCTGCTGTAGGTCTCCTTTAAGTCTATCTCATAGTCCATTTCAATTTGCTGCAGTTCTAATGTTTCCTTTCTAGCATCCTTTTGTTCTAATGTTGATCTTTATTGTTGGACTTTTTTTATTTTTTATTTATTTATTTTTTGTGGAAAGGCGTGTAAAAGGGGGAGAGAGAAAGTAGTGAAGGACACAAACTGGCCACAGGCTGGATTTGAACCTGGACCAGAGAAGTACTCGCTAAGCCAAGCCAGCACTCCTACACTTTTGGACTTTAAGAACTTAAAGGTGCTATGAGGAGAATCTATTACCGGCGACATTAAGACTCTGCTACTGGCGACTGTCGTAATGCTGCTTTCTAGTAACCTCGGAACTGGGAGTGACATCATCTCCGACTTATTGGCGTTCCAGTAGAAGTCAGAAAAAAACATCCCTATCTACCAGGCTATTGTTAGCTGTTGTTAGCACGCCCCATGTTGTATGTAAATATCACATGAAGAATGTGATTATCACTATGGCAGCATTTTTGTAAATATAAGTCTAACAATACTATGTATACAGCTGATCTAGAGCGACACACCCCAGTCAGAAGTGCAAATAAAGTGATTATTACAGGAGCTAAATAACTGTTCACACTGGGGGCGTCCATCTTTGATTGTCAACTCGGGGGTGGCGATGTTTCACCGAGTTCCCAGTAGGAAATTCCGACTTCGGGGGGCGTTCCAGATGCAGTTTCCTGCTCAGAACCCGGAAATTCCTGCTTCTGACTACAACTAGAACGCACCAAGACGTGGCCCAAACCAAAGCGTGTGTTTGTAGTGATGCTAATAAATGCAGCTCGGACCTTCCTCAGAACTCTGCATTGCTTTACAACTTATTTTTCAACAACTTACAGGATGCAAAGCGACGAGGTAATGTATCTCTTTTTAGTTACGTAAAGGTAGTTTTTGGTGTGTGACAACAAGCAATTTTTGGAAATCTTAGTATCGTAGTTTTGTAGCCAGCTATATATCGCTACTTACAGCCCGGTGCTTGAAGACGTGTCTGAATAATATAAATTTGCTCTAGTTTTATTTGTCTTGTTCCCCAAAGTTGAGTATCCAGGCCAGTCCAGCTCTGTCCGACCCGACTGCGAAGTTAAGGAATAGCATTTATAGATAACCTATTTTGATGCTATAAAACTCATCTTAAAGTGTGTATTTCCATCAGGCATATATCTAAAAGTGAGATTTTTTTGTAATTGCTTAGAAACTCCTCACAGTCCCTTTAAACCACTTTGTCATGTTAGCTTTGATAAGCGGTGTTCCGTGGGTCATTCTTAAATATCAGTGACTTTTTTCTTCTAGAGAAATAACTGTTGCTTTCCTGCTCAAAAGGATATTTCAGTGTTTTTGAAGTGTATCAGGTTCTTGATAATCCCTGCAGGGCTGCACCTTTAAGAAGAACAGACTGAGACAACTGGTAAATACTCTTAACTGTGTGAGTTTCACATAAAAAAGCCACAAAATGATGCTGGGTCATATGTACAATTCTCCAGTTAGTCTCTGGCTCTATTGTACTGTATTGCCTGTAGACGACCTAAGTCTGTCAAAGCTCATGATGCTGTTTAGGCTGAGACCACATCGTTGGGTGGGTCAGATAAAGAGTAGGACATTTAATCGGCAAAGTGGGAGGTGAGACAAGCCTGGAGCAGTGTGGCTCTTGGATGCCAGGGTTCATCGTACAACCTATTGAAGGAGTAGCTGGCAAATCAACATTGACAGAAGGTTTCTGGCAAAGATCCAAAGACTGCTGGTCATGGTCCAAGAAGAAAATGGTTAGATTTTGGTTTTAAACTGAATCCAGATGTTTAACTATTTGCTAATATTGTAAATTGGCTGATTTTTAAATATATTTTATTTTTGCCAATAATTCAAAAAGTTCACGACAGCTTCTGATGAAAGAAACAAGTGATTACATTTTGGTGGTGATCTGAATCCAGATGCGGACCCAGGACCTTTTTAAAGGATACAGTGTGTAGTTTGTTCTCCCATCTAGTAGTGAAACTGTATTTTGTGTTCATAAGAAAAGTGTTCTCTATCGCCTCGCTTTTCAAATGTGCTTGGCAACCCCTGAACTCTACAGCAGTTGGTATGTGCCTAGAAGCTACTATATGTCTTCTCTTGCTCACTTTTGAGGAGTCCGTCTCCTGTGGCGTGGCATCAGTATGATTTTGCATTATGAATAAAAGTGCAGTGCAGGTTTTCAAATTTGCCAGAGCAGTGGCAGCACATCTCACTGTGCTCCTTCTCTGTTTCAGTCACATTGGCTCTGAGCAAAACTGTGTTTAGCCTTAGCCAGTAGCACTACGTAGTGCTTTATGTCCCTCTCTGTAAATGCAGGCAAGAAATTCTTCACTCAGGAAGCAGGCGAGATTGTTGGCAGAGGCAATTTGACAGAAATGAATGTAGACATTGTTCTTAGCTCATTAATTACTTAAAACGTTACACAGTGTCCCTTTAAGACTCCAGTGGGCAGTTTTCACACTCTTGCTACTAACTTTGCCAACAATGTGAGAAATATCTTGGCGGAGGTTTGTCCTTATTGGAGTACTTCTAATATTCTCTAAAAACAAAACTTAATACACTGCCCGGCCAAAGAAAAGTAGCCACCTGGATTCAACTAGGCAAATATGTATGAGCCTCCTATTAGATAATTACTGCAGGGGTGATTATCTCTTAGCTGGAAACAAGTTATTTAACCCCAGCTGATGAGCAGCTTCTCATTTCTTCAACATGTCAAAGACACATCCTGTGGTCTGGAAAAGATGTTAGTCTGTTTAAGAAGGTCAAATCATTTACATGCATCAAGAAGAGAAAACATCTAAGGAGACTAAAAACTGGAAAGATAGTCCTCAAGGAAGAAATGTGGTTAGAAAAAAATCCAGAGTGACTGTGATTGGTGAATCACTTAAACGTTTGGCCAAATCAAATCGAAGAAAAACAACAGTAGGACTCAGGGGTGTGTTTAATAGTGAAAGTAAGAACATTTCCGAATGCACAATGTGAAGGGAACTCAAAGGATTGGGACTGAACAGCTGTTTAGCCTGAAGAGAACCATTAATCAGTAAGGCTAACTGGAAAAAAAGGCTTCAGTTTGCTAAGGAGCATAAAGATTGGACTCTGGAGGACTGGAAGAAGGTCATGTAGTCTGATGAGTCCAGATTTACCTTGTTCCAGAGTGATGGGAGCGTCAGGGTAAGAAGAGAGGTAGGTGGAGTGATGCACCCATCATGCCTAGTGCCTACTGTACAAGCCTGTGGGGGCAGTGCTGTGATCTGAGACAAATCTTGTGACATTACGGAAGCTTATTGAAACAACGCCACAGTGAATGCGTGCTGTAATCAAAGCTAAAGTTGGTCCAATGAAATATTAGAGTGTGTGACCTTGTTTTTTGGCCTGGCAGTGTATCTTCAGCTGTCTGGGATCTGCAGCAAAATAGTCTAAATATACAGTCTCTTCAGTCTTTACATCACTTTTGATCATTGGTTTACTTATGTGCTGACCTCCACTCAACTCAATTACTTAAGGCTAACACCAGACTTACAGTTTATGGTCCACTGTGTGCGTGTGTGTGTGTGTATGTGTGTGTAAGTCCTAACATCTCAAACTCTGATTGAGAGGATCCAGAAGTAAG
The DNA here is from genome assembly GCA_036419115.1 of Scarus forsteni. NCBI lineage: Eukaryota > Metazoa > Chordata > Actinopteri > Labriformes > Labridae > Scarus > Scarus forsteni. The sequence goes on along the minus strand of JAZDUH010000066.1, from coordinate 8,022,669 downwards.
GAGTGTGCCCCCTCAGGGGTAAACAGTCAAAGTCTCCATCCCACTCACACATGCACACACACAGCAGGCTCATTCTGATCTAATTGATTTTTCTGAACACTTTCTTACTTTACGGTCAGCTGAAAACTCACTCTAATAGGTTGGAGGCTCATGTCAAATGAGGTAAAATTACCTCCGTCTGCACCCGCCGCTGGTTTTTAAGTCCACTTGAATATCACAGCTGTAGCAGGGGGAAAAGTTTCCCCCAATCTTTCAGAGTGATGGCCCTGAAGATTATTTTATTCATGACTTTGTTGTACGTTCCACTTTCACTCTTTGATTTTATTCATGCTTTTCTTTAGAGATTTGTACAGTGAGATCAGCTCAGCCTGAGAGATGGAGCCGGGGCCCCACAGATTCACCGCTTTATGACACCGCTTTCTCTTTTTCTTTCCGAGTGGCGGGATCCATCTTTCATTCTTCCTGCTTCAATGCGTCTCAGTTATTCTCTTACACATACCTTATTTTTTAATGAAAAGGCTTTTAAGGAGAGAAAAGTCAATATGACGCTTCAAATCAAGACCACAGACCCGCTCAAAGTTTTTCTCCTTTTTATTTGTATTAAATATCAACAATGAAGAGACAGTGGACAAAAGATCTTTGATAAAACACTTCTCATACGAACAAACAAACAGTGAAAGTGATACAAAAAAATCTATCTTGGACACAAAGAGGAACACTGAAGAGAGAAGCCCATCAAACAAGTCTTGTCAAACAGACACATTTGTCAGAAAAGCAGCAGCTGTTTCTTTTCAGACTGGCTAAAAATATATATATTCATGGGCTCACTTATCAGAGGTTCTACTCAAAATGTAACCTACTTGAACACAAACTTTGTACTGATGAGAAAAAAAAAGCAGCTTTAACAGATTATCTCCATCCATTGTCCACTTCTCAGACACAGTGAGGCAAAAGATTGCAAAGTAACATCTTTCAAAGTCATTTCAAGCATAAGTAGTCAAAGTGCAAAGGCTGGATTTTCAATGACAGCGGGGAGTGTGGGCGAGTCGACGGGCCTTTACATGACAAAGTTTGTTTTTCTGCAACTATTGCCTGAAACGCTTTGGTAACAGCTCTCGATCTCTCACTGCATTTACCAGGATCCTGATGTTTCCTGATGTTTTTAACCCTTATGTCCCATTCAGAGAAGTCACTTAAAGCGTATCAAGTCCCCAAAATGAAAGCATGAAAAGTGCCTTAAAATCATTTCACTGTTGTCGCTGCATCAAATATTTTTACGACATTTATTTGAGTTGATGAATCGTGAGAGTGACGGGTATAATGGAGCAGCAGCAGCTCAGCTAACGGGGCAAAGCACAGGATTGACCAGTTCATCTAAGTTCAGCCCTTGCATATGATCAGGGGGGTTGTAAAGGGGAAGTGTGAAGATTATAAGGGATAATGACGGTAAGAAATATAAAGAAATAAAAATATTGTTATATCGTAACGGTAGGAAATTTTTAATATTAGCTTTCAACATCTTGAAAGATGTCTTTCAACCACTATCCCCCCCATAAAAAGAAAGAAGAAAAGTTTTGTTCTTATTCATAGCAAAAAAAATAATAGTCATGCATCTGCTGCAGCGCCAAACTCTCATAAAACAACATTTATCAAGAAATGGGCCCAGAATATTGACTTAAGAAGCATTTTCCTGTCCATCCTAATTTTGGGTTATAATTTGAGACAAACCTATAAGCTACTTAAGTTTAATTATCTTAAGTTTTAGATATTTGACAATGTGAAATGGTCAGAAATCATCTGACCATTTGACATCTTAAAAGCTGCTGATAAATAAAAATATGTAAAATGCTAAAACTGCAAGAAAGTATCAAATAATGTTGAAAAAATAGTAATGATCCTTCTACAGGTTCACCTATGGAAACCTGGTTACAACTTTTGGGTTAATTTTGGGTCATTATGTGAGACAAATCTAAAACCTACTTAAGTTTTAGATATTTGATCATGTGAAATGATCAGAAATCAATGAGGATTGATGACATCTTAAAAGCTAATGATAAATAAAAATATGTAAAATGCTAAAAATGCAAGAAAGTATCAAATAGTTTAATTTACCATTTATCACATTATGTTCAGCTGAGTGTTTTATGAAATTTATTTTTATTTGAGTCAATCAACCTGGTTGTAATTAATAGGAATGATACATTTTTTGTTGTCATATCTTATTTGCTTGAAAGCTGGCTGGTCAGAGAAGCTTTGCAGAGCTGCTTTTAAAAGAATGAGATATATTTTCACGGGTCCCATTTCTACCAGAGTCCCTGCTGATGGTCAAAAGTTTGGGGATTTAACCAAAAGAATGAGATCTCAGATTCAGGCAGCTGAATTAGTCACCCACGAAGGGTGGCCAGGCTCAGTCCTTGACACGGGGTTAGGTTTAGGAGCCTGGAAATCCACAGAAGGCTTAAAATCGGCAGCTGGCCCTTTCTCTCAAAAGGATCCAGTTTAGGGGGTTTGGTCACCTAATTGCCTCCTGCTTACCTCTCTACGTTCACAAGACGGTTCAGGAACTAAAAATGTTCTCTTGGGCCTTTTCTATGTTGCTACTTTTGCATAATGAGGCAAAATAAAACACATCACGCATTTGATAAGGCTTTCCGTGCATTAGGAATCGGCTTTTCTTCCGATGCTGCATTAAAGCATGATGCCATCAAAACTGAATTGGCTGTACGAAACGAACCCCATTGATTAAGAGAGTAAAACTCTCAAAACAGCAGGACAATAGACCATTTTCACGGCTCCACTACTTCCTGATATTAGTTGTGTATGTTCATTTCCTGTCTTACATTATTGGCCAAACTAATTAAGCCGGGTGTGCCTTGCTGCAGCAGTTACAAAGGCAAACCTGGATTAGTTAGTTTAACAAACACTGTAAGACAGGAAATGAATGTACACAACTAATTTCAGGGAGTAGTGGAGCCATGAAAATGGTCTATTGGAAGTTTCTGTTACAGCGGACTAATGGCGCCATCTGCTGGAAATTAAATAAAACTACCAATTTGAAGCCTGGCCTGAAAACTGAAAGCTTACAAGACATTGCATGTTGTTATCCTACAAAGATCCTATGATCAAATAATGGACCTTAAAATTGGCTTAAATATAGCTTGGGCTGATTTTGGCCTAAGGGGGTTAAGTGTGATTATTCTGATAACACAGAGCTCTACAAATCTGCTGTGACAAACAGCTGATTTTTAAATGTGCACAGAAAGAAAACAAGCAAATTTCTGCAAAGTTATTACTAAATAAGCCTTAATAGTGCCATCCCCAATAGGAACCAACGGGACATAAGGGTTAAATATACGGACATACATCACAAATTAACCCTCATTTCGAAGGTCATCAACATTAGAACAAAGTAAGTGATTTATAAGACAAACATCAACAGTAATGATTAATTATTTACAGTTTTACAGCTCAGATTCATCATTACATACTGCAATTTCAAAAAAGAAAAAAAATCACAGTAAGCACATTAAAAAGAAATCAGAGTATATCTATGATTCAGTAGAATTTAAACAATAACATCATAATAACTATCATTGTCCATCGTGGTCTCTGTCACGACTCATGTTGTTTATTAGTGCTGCAAGAAACTGCTTCTATGGCAATAAATAAAAATAAGGCAACACAATCAATAAATCCCCAACAAAAGAAATCCAACTGAACGGCATGCTTCTCAGTGAGGTGAGGAATGAGGTCTGTGAGGCTCCTGTTTCTGACTCATGTTCAAAACCTGTTTAGAAATAAAACCCCTAAAGTTCCACATTTGATCTCACAGCAAATGTTTCCCATTGAAATATCTGACAGAACCAGCAGCCTACTTCAAGTTTGTCCTACATGAACACATTTTTATAAGAGCTTGAAAATAAGTTTTTAAGACATATCAACACACTTAAGGAGTGGGGTAAGACATCATTGGTCACACCTATGTAAGATTGTCTTTTATTAAAATAACATGTACTACTTTTCCAACTTTTCGGTGCAGCGTAATGAAATTTTAAAACTGATGCTCAGTAAAATATTTACAAACCATCAAACTAAGTGAAACTAATCTACTAATCATCTGTAAGAAAACTGACTTGAAATGTTAGATCAAACTCTGGCTTTTTTATTTTAATGATGGATTTTGAGTCCAAATGATCTAAATTGAATGCCTGTTTGATACTTCTGAGACAAAACTGGAAGTCCTTCATACCAAAATAATTCAGTTTTAATTAATTTCTTTTCATCCAAAACTTCTTTTTCTGAACACTGTCTCAATTGCCACATTGGAAAAAAATGTCAAACTGAGGTTGATAAAATTGCACAGCTCTTGAACACAATTTGTTTCAAAAATGTTTTAATTGGGGTTACTGTATTTTTACTTCATCTGTTTTGTAATTGATGGGTTGATATGGACGTCTCAATCTCTCTGTCTGCAAACAAATTCACCCATAGGTACAAATAATGTAGCGTGAACCATTATGGCAATGATTGGAGGTAAAACGCGGTCCAGAAACCAAATAATTATCACTCATATTTTTAAATCAAATGCAGAGAGCCTGTCTAAATCAGGGATTTGCTTCGATTGTTGCCTAAATGGTTAAATTCACAAAACTACATACAAAGCACCAGATTTACAAATTTCTTTAAATAAAATAAAGGTCCAAATTCCGGTCAAATCCTCTGTCTTAAGTGCAACACAGTTGCCTCTTGCATCTCTATGCCTGCTTGGGCTTTCCATCGTCCTCCTACAGACCAAAAATATGCTTGTCCATTCAACTAGTGACTCTAAATTACTCTTCGGTATGAGTGTGGTTGGTTCTCTGTCTCTATATGTAGCCCTGTAATTAGCTGGCAACCAGTTCAGGGTGCCCAATAACAGCTGGGATGGACTCCAGCCCTCTGTGATACAAATAATGAGTGGATGGCTCATGGATTATCGTAGACTTTTTGTTTTTTTGAAGAGTTTGGTCTTTAGTTTTCAACCTTCTGCATATGACGTCCCATCCCAGACGTAACTTTCTAACTCACTGGACATCAATGCTAAATAAGGAGCACTGTCCCCACAGTGAACTTGGTCAATATTTCCCACCATGGTTATCCCCTGCTGCGTAGTGAAGTGTTTTAACGGAGCTTTAAATGTCAGCGTTAGACACAAGCTAATCATTATACGTCCTCCCCAGCAGAGTCTCTTTACAACAGAAGCACTTAATTTGCTAACGCTAATGCAAGCAATCGCGGGCAAGGTCATTTAGACCAAAGGAGTTGGTACAAACAGGAAGAGAGCTTACATCTTTGTGTCATTTTTGAAAAGATAAATGCCTGAAAAACATATTTAAACGTTTGAATGAATTACTCTTCAAAGAGGTGTAAGCGAGGACGGCTACGAGGCTTTTGTGTGCTTTCATATCCATTATAGCTGAGAGCTGAAAATGTCTATTTCAGGGCGATCTAGAGTGTTCTTAAGGTTACCAAAGTGATCTGTCAGGGTCACTAACAAATGCCCCGCAAGGTTAGATACAAACATTATGTGCTGTTATTCACTGTTAGTAAAACAGCGGCTCCTTCAGTGAGGTGAACCTAAGGCCAAGATAAACAACGGATGTCACAACCATCTCATCCTGGACTACTGAATCAGCGGCCACACTGGCTGTTATTCTGTCCTAAAACATTGACATTTTCATGCTGAAAAACTGCTGAAACTTCTGCTCTCTTCACAAAAAGTGTTTTAGAAAATGGTGATGCTTATGAATACAAGTTTATGGGTTGAATTTTATGGTAAAGGCTGCTGGTTGGTGAGGGACATTATCTTAGTCTGCTAAGGGGAGATGTGGCAGAAAACATTTGGGAGCCACCGCATAATTTATGTTACTTTGAAATAATTTAATGAATGTTAAATAGACTTTGATGTGATCTCGGGGTAAAATGTTTCACTTATCACGTTTACATGAGAACTTTAATTGACCTGTAATTCAGAATAAAACTTAAATCCTCTTTAAAAAGATTAAAAATGACCATGAAAACACCTCATTCTGAATGAATGAAGCTTAATTCCAAAGTAAGTGGCTGGTTTATTCTGATTTAAATCCAAATTAAATAATTCCTAAATCATGCATATGTTCATTCTGCTTTAAATTAATATCAGTCATTCTGCACGTTTGTTCCCTTGTCCTGTTGAGATGATGCACAGGACGCTAACGGGAACAGGACGGCCACACAAACAAGCGTTGGACTCGAGCTGAGACAATTTATTCAGTTGGAGCCTTAGAAGATTTGTGGATGGACGTAAGCATTAAAATGTGGACCTTTTTAAAGCTTTAGCATCTAAGTTTGACGAGGTTTCCCTGACAGAAACGCTGACCTGGTATTTTTCTTTCAGTATATGTAAATACCTCTCGTCTACCCCTGTCCAATCAGAACCATTCCCAACTGCCAGGCTTTGAATAACGGCAAATAAATGTGTTTTGCATATAAACCTCATTTCATAAATACTATTTCTTTGTAAACACAGAGGAGAAAACTTTAATTCCAAGTTATTTAATTCAGAAAAATTAATTCAGAATTAAAAACCATCATGTAACCATGGCCATTGTCACTATAATTACCTCTGCAAAGGGTCTATGTACATTTTGATCTCCTTAGAAGAATGAAATGTTGATATTTTTGGGGTAAAAATTACACACTTCAGAAGTCTGTTTTATAATTAGATGATAAAACTATGGAAAAAAGTCTGTGGGTAAGTGTAACATAGGAGCAGGGACACTGCACATCAAATTAAACCTAGACTGAACTCTGTAATTAAAATCAGAACAGATATGATGAAGTTATGAGTGGCACGATGAGGCAGCAGGTAGAATGTTTCTGGTTTGATCCCTTTGTCATCAGGCCTTTCTGTGTGAAGTCTGCATGTTCTAACTGTGCATGCGTGGATTCTCTCTGGACACTCTAGCTTCCTATTGCCCTTTGTTCTGAGTGTGAGAGCGCCTGTCTCTCGATGTGGCCTGATTGGCTGATAACTGGTTCAGGGTGTCACCCCCCTCTCGCCCAAAGTCAGCTGGGATAGACTCCAACCCCCCCGACCCCGAAAGGGATAAGTCCTATGGATAATGGATGATTACATTTCAGTACAACTTGATACCTCCAATCACAAAAAATATTAATCATTCTAAAACCCTAGGTATTCAAAAGTATCAACATTTGACAACAGTAATTCATGAAAATCTTGCTAATATTTTGTAGCTTATACTATTTTTGTCAATTTAGACAGTGTTCAGGCGTATCTGTGATATTTATGATAATTTAAAATACATTTAAAAATTACGGTTCAGTTTGTCCAGGATGTCTAGTTCAGTTACTTTTGTCTTCAATCTGTTCATTCTGATCAGAATTTTCTGATTCACTGTTTACATGAACACAATCTAATCATGACGTGTTTGTACCATGTTTGCGTCTAACATGAAATCAGAACAAAAGCCCAGGGCATGAGTAGAGCTGTCTCTAAGATCTAAACTCAAAGACTGTAGAAGGAGTGGCTTTTCTTTACTCTTAAAATAAAAATAAAAGCAGGGCTTTAAGCTGTAATAAAAAAAAAAATTCTGGTCAGAATGTATTCATCATAGAAACGTTTAGTGGCAGCTTCCAATTGTATGAATGAGAATGAATGTTTGTGATTAACAAACTAGGACTTCATAAGTTCTGTCCTTTATCCTACATACTTTCAAACAAAATATAAAAGGGAGGACTGATTGTAAAAATTCTGCACTGTTCTGGATCTGTTGTAGCTTTTTGTTTTGTCTTCTAATGTGTATGTTTTTCATCTTTAATATGTTCAAAATAATAAAGAAAATCAGTTTGGCCTTCTCTGAAAACTTGATAATGTCCTCCTCTGTTTCTGTTTCTCACAGCGATTGTGCACGATTGGCAGGGCTGGTGTGATCGCTATGATACGGGATGAAATGACTATCTCACCCCCGGACACACCCCGTAAATATTCGTCAGTAGAGCTTCTACAGCGCTTCAGGGTCATTTGTCCTGCTCATGCTAGGTTAATATAACGATTTGACGAGGATTCCGTGAATGTCAACCCGCCGACATGACACACTGAGTCCTGTCGCTTGCGCCTTCTTCAACGGGACACAGTCGGGGCACAAACGGATACATCCTTGTCCGTCATCCTCATAAAGCTTTCAGGATTGAGCCACGATCGGCCCGACTGAGCTCCGTACATGCCACGCTAATACCGTTCGCACTGGGACTGCATTAGGATCCACCCCGCTACACTGAAAGTGGCGACAGTTTTGATCAGTTCAAAACTGTGGGGACCCTTCCACGTTCCCCGCCGTTCATCCACGACTATACAACGCTGATCCTGACCAAGTAGCGCATGCACCACAACTAAAGCACGTTTCACTAGGATTATGACAATCGTGCACAATCGCCATGAGAAACGGGAATGTGAGACTGGGGCTTGATTTACTTTCTATTCAGTCCTTTTCTGTTTGCACCCAATTGCTCTTTTTGAAAATCTAGAGTGCTGGAGATAAAAGGACAAGAAAGCAGAGACCAATCAGCTGTAGAGTAAGACAGGTGGGACCGTGGAGTTGGACTCACCCCTCTGTTAAACCGCACATGTGTGAGCAGCTCTAAACATGCCCTCTTTCAGACCAGGATCTTCTGATTAACATGTTGATATGATGTGCTTTTATTCTGATTTTATTACATGTCCATTAAAACATGACAGCTGTTAAAATCATAAACATGTTTTGATTCTGTTACTGTGGCATTATTTTTTTTATTAATTTCTTCATAATATTTTAAAATCCGGGATAAAGATTGTGCATCATCCTTTGCCTGAAAAATCAAGTTTGTGTTTTGGTCTTTATCCCACAGCCCTCGGTTGAATTGACCACAGCTGTTCCAGACACTAAATAAAATCATGGTGGGCTGTGAAAAAGGGGTCAAATGCTTCTTTTGTGACATTTATCACGGTGTCAGCTGTGTTATGTAGCATTTATTGTCAAAGGTTGTAACCAGCAGCTCTTAAGAGGTCATCCTTGTTAAACCTGCACCTGTAAACAAAGCGAGCGGGGACTGTTTGCTTCAGATTACAGCTGCCGCTCTCAGCTCAGGTCCTCCGGAGCCACATTACTGCTGGCCCCTCTTCCCTACCAGGTATTTAATTGCTTTCACCAGGTGTAAAATTATTCCCCGATTAGGCAGCTGGAATGAAAATCATCAGCGCTGCAGATCCAGAAATGAGAGCCACAACAGCAGAGAGTGTGAGGGATACACCGTACGACAACACAAGCAAAGGAGGGAGACGGAGAGGGACTGGGATTAAGAGGAGGGGAGAGAGAGACTGAAAAACAGGAGCATGAGAGCAGTGCTGATTTCACCAACAAAACATGATCTGCAACTACCTGTGCTCACCACGATGACAAAACAATCGCTAAATAACAACAGATCTTTGATGAGCACTGATGTAATGCCTGCTGACTTTTCCTCACCGAGACAAGACAAAAACATTAAAGCCTGGTTTCTGAACATTAAAACTTATCTTCAGCCAACAAGCACGACAGTACTGAGCATGAAATCAAATAAAAAGGCAGTTACTCAAACAGATGCTGTGAGTAGCACACAGACACATGATACTGGCTGCTGCTGCGGGACAGTGCAGTGCAGATGGATCCACCTGATCTAATGTCGGTCATCAGGCAGATTCATCTGGCAAAGCTCCAACCTACGATGCCTGTGCTTGGCCCAAAGTGGGGCAGCCTAATCATCATCCTTTAGGGTAGGAAAAAGTGGAAGTTACGAGCAATAAGGCGGCACTTTGTAGAGAGATGAGCATTAATGCTAACAGCTTCAGCAGCAGTTCGATCAAATCTGGACAGCATTTCTTTATTCATGACAACCAAACAATACTGAAGCACTTCTAAATCGAAGTTATATTATTGTTCTAAATTTAACATGCCTTGGTGAGCATTTCTTCTACAAAGTGTCTCACATTTTGTACTTTCCACAGCAGCAGCAGCTTGTAATTAATCTGATTGATGGAGCGATCATCCAATCACCTGCTGGATTTGCTTCTGAACTATTCTGCTCAATCCCAAACACTTCCTACGAGCGTGTTTCACATGGACCAATGAAATGTGCGTCTTAGCCCTGGTTAGCACTCCAAAATACCCTATCAAGTCCTGTTAATTAAAATGTACAGGGAATGTTAAGATGTGCGGGCCTGGTTGGATTAAAACTGGATATCCAGATAAAATATCCACATTACAAGACAGTTATAATAGTTGCAATTGTTGTTGACATTGCAGGGCACTCCGTTTAGTAACGTCATTAAGCTAATTCAATCATCTGCCCATGGTGTGTTTATTTGTCTCATAAGGTATTATTCAGGTTTTGGTGACAAACTTGAATTAATTCTGTTTTTAAGGAGCAATGTACATGTATGCTTCTAACAATAGAATTGTCTTATTTTAATTTATAATGAGTTGGATCTTAATGAAATAACATTACAAACATCAGTATCAACAAATAACTTATGACCCCCAAATCCCTTCTTTCAATACTCCACTGTAAGTTAATGTCTTTTCACAAATGCGGTCTATATTTTCATCAGCTTATAGTTTATTTTTGATGTGAATACAGTTATTTAAAAAGATAAGGACCATGTCAGAGGTTGATACATGTGCCACAGTACTGCTGATCAGCTCTGCTCCTGTGGGGACAGAACAGGATCAGAAGCTCGGCTATGTAAAACTTTTGACAGGACCAAGAGTTTCTCCAGATTTTGATGAATTTCAGGTGATAACAAGTATAAAAACAGTGTTTAGTGATTATACATGGTACAAGACTCATTCACAATGCTTCACTTTACCTAGAGCAAGCCTCTCTGTTTGGTACTACTTTGGTGCACCACATCACCTGCATGTCCTTCCGCCTGGAGCACAATGATCATCACACAGCACAGTCTAAGTTATATTTTCATGTTAACACTTATTAAAGGGATACACCAACATTTTGTTTGTTTTCGTGCCATGCCTCACTCCTGAGTCCATGACAAGCAAATAGACACCATCCTTTTGTTTGTGCATGCAGTAACAAGGAAGAGACGGGCAAAGCTCTCCCACTGCCAGTTAGCTTTGCTCAAACACTGGAAGTCAATGGGTAGTGTTAGTCTACCTCTGACTACAGTCATCAGATAAACTCTTCGTTCTTACATTTCGTTATCTAATTTTAGACAAAGAATTGCACCTTCTATCATTTTTGAAACACAGAAGTGCTTGTAAGTGGGCGTCGGTGGTGCAGTTGGATAGTTCGTTTGGTCAGTGATAGGGAGGTTGCAGGTTAAAGCCCAGTTCCGGGTGACACATGGCAATGTGTCCTTGGGCAAGTGGACCCAAGTTGCTCCCACTGCTGCATCAGTGGTGTGTAAATGGGCATGAAAGGGCGTGGCTGTGTTAGAGATACTGATGGATAACTAACATAGAAATTCAGAACCATCAGTGAGCGAATGGGTGTGAATGGGTAAATATGACCTGCGGCGTAAAGCAGCTTTGAGAAGTCAAAGACTAGAAAAGTGCTTTAAAAGTTTAAGTCCATTTACCATTTTAACAAAACATTTTTTTCGAAAATTACATGAAGTGGTAATCATAAAATAACATAACACCATATCTGATGACTATAGGCAGAGGCAGGCGACCACTACTAACTACTAGCTAAGCTAACTAATGGTGGGCAAGCGCTGCTCATTTTTTCCTTGTTAATGTATGAACTGTCCAAAGAATGGTGTCTATCAGCTTGTCATGGACTCAGGAGTGAAGCAAGACACCAAAAGAAAAAAAACTGCTGGTTTACACTTTTAAAGTCTGATATCACCGCATCCCAGTGTAAGATTATTTAAGCAACAAAAGTTTAAAGATTATCAGACAGGCACGGCAAAGTGATGGCTGCAAAGTTTGTTATGCTCGCTCAGTTTCCATTCATTCTTCAGTTTATTAGCTGACGTTCACCAACCTTGAGAAATCATCAAAACTTGTGAAAGGATATACTGGGTCAATTTTGCTGTGCTCAATGAATCTAAAGTGAAGAGAAACTTTGTGCTGGTGGAGTAAGAGGTTTACGGCCCATTGTCCAGATGTAACGTATGGGTTGTGCTGTAACTGGGGGTAGTGAAGGAAAACAGAGCTCCACTCTTCCTCTTTTTCAAAATCCAGATTTTAAAGCATGTGTAAAGTTTTTCACCGTACCCTATGAACATCAATGCTGCCCAACTGATATCTTAGATCTGCATAGCCTGGCTTAGCTTGATGAAGTGCGGCATTACTCTAAACGTTGGTGAAAGTTGGCCTCAGAGTGTGAATGGCCTATCACAGGAAACACGTTTTTTTATGATCTGAAGACTTACTTTGAAGACAAATTGTTATTTAGCTTTTCTGTTTTATTTCCTTTTAATTTGACAAACTTGAATCATGGTTAAGCAAATATAGTTGTCACTTAAGTGGGGAGATCTACAGGATGAAAGCTGCAAGTTGAAGCTTTTTTTAAAATTGACTGCTGATTTCCTGCAAAACAGAAACATCCTGAGGCATATTACCAAGTCCCACCAATATCTAATGGAGTGATGATGTGGACTCACAGTTTTACACCTGCTTCAGCAGATAACTCAGATTTCTCCTGGTATCCCACTCCTATTGAAGACTTAATCAGTTCCCATTCAGACCTGTAGAGTCTCCACAAAACACAATATTCTAACTGAACACTTACATCACGTTGTGCAGTGTCAAACACTTGCTGTCTGCATTACAGTTGTGAAAAATCCTGCATCTCCCCCCGTAAACAGACCCAAAAGAGCTTTTATTATACATGCTCATCAATACTCAGCTCCCTGTGAGGCAACATTCTACCTTGGTCCTGAAAGTGAAGGTAAACATTTCATCATAGATTCACCTCCAGTTTCTCCAAGATATGGAGCCCTGACGAGCCAAAGAAAGAAGGATGAATATTGCAAAAGCAAATTTACAAAAAATCTCCCTTTTACCTGGTCAGTTGCCCTTGTTCCTTGATCTTAGTCCGTGCCAAAATAAGACAAAAAGGTCAATAAAAAGGGCATTGTGGTTTTGTTTCTGATGATTGCTCCTGTTGTGTTGTCTCTGTATCATTTAGCACACAGTTAGATGATTTTATTGTTTATTCTCCACTGCATACAAGCACCCTCATGAACCCAGGGTAAGCAGAAGTCCCATCTCTTAATACTGATTGACTTCTTTTTGAGCTTGCAGATGTAAACAGTTGATCAGTGTGCTGCTGATGGAGGGACTCATGGTCTTTCTGTTCTATCATAAAAAATGACCAACTTAATTTCTTAGGCTGAAAAGTGGCTTCAGAAGCAGCTCTGATCAGGTATTTGAGTCTACAAATCAAACAACTAAGACGCGAATAATCATGCCACAAATTAGATCACCACTTAATCTGGATATATTAAAGGGACAGGCCAATAGCTTTTTTCTTTTTCTGTCTTGCCTCACTCCAGCAGAGAGACACAACTCTTTAAACTGTGCGTGCAGTAGCAAGAATGGGACAGGCAGAGCTTGACCGCTAATTAGCTTAGCTCAAACACTGGGAGTCAATGGGTAGCACTAGCCTTATCATCAGATAAACTCTTCAGCAACTCCAAACATTCCTTTGTCCTTTTTGTGACTTCTTTTTTACAATGTAATGCTGTGTTATCTAGTATTAGACTAACATGAGCGCTTTATGTAATTTTTGCAGAGCTCATACACAAACTACCATGGAAGTGAAGATTACTGGGTCAGCAAATCACAGTGCATCCGTGTTTGAGCTAAGCTAATTAGCAGTGGGTGAGCTCTGCCTGTCTTTTCCTTGTTGAGTCAAAAGCATGGTTTCTTTCTGCTTCACATGGACTCAGGAGTGAGGCAAGACATGAAAATAAAAAAAAAATTTGGTGTATCCCTTTAAAGATACTTGTACCTGATGGGGAACAAACAGCTTCTTCAATGTCTGCAGATAGGGCTGAATAAAAACGGTGGTTGCTTATATGGGAACTGAAGAACAGGAGAAATCTGAGATACCCGATGATGGTGGTGTTTAAAGATCGAGTTTGTTGTAACTGTAACTCTATAAAAACACTTTGGGATGTTTCTGGATCAGAGGAAAGCAGCAGCTTCATTCACACATCTGCACCATGCAGCTCTCATCCTGGCTGTGCTCCAGTTCATTCTTAATTTCAATTTTACTCTTGAGGAGATATAACAAACTTTGTAGCCATTACTGTGCTGTGGCAGCCTTTGCTGTTTAAAATCCTCCAACAGCTGTAGAGGCATCAGAACTGAAAACCAGAACGTGTCAGACCGTACATGGATCAGTTTGTTCCAGTATGACAGGAAGGCTGTGTGCTAAACTAAAGTCTAATTAGTGTCTAACATGAAAAGTTTCCTCATATATCCAAAGTTTGCCATTAAACTGCTCATTTTTGGTTTGGTTGACTTGCTGCTATGTTAAACTCTGCAGGCTGATGGACTTTTGCTGCATTGCAAAATAGCATCAAGCTCAGCTGAATCTGCACAGAGTGTTTACATTTGGCACAATTTAGAAACACAACAGAGAGGTGTGCATCAAAACTGCAGCAAATATGTCTGCTATTAAATTTGGAGACACTCTTATGGACTTTAACTGCATTTATGGTCAATTTTATTATTATAGAAACTTTTGTCTTCTTTGTTCCTACTCTGAAATAGTCCTAAAAAACTATTAAAGACAGAAACATTTCATTGAAGTGTAATCCGAGAAAAAAATAATGTGACTAAGAAATCAAAAAGTGAAAGTGAAACAATTAATTGTTTAATATTGGATAATATTTTGAGTATTTATACATATTTCTTTTTGTGGTCTGATGGATGTGATCTTTTTCCACATAACATTTTAATTTTTAAACTTTTTTCTTCTTTTTTTTTAAAACATTTTTTTTGTTTAATTCTTCACTGTTGATTCTTGTTTTTTTACTTAAATATTTTAGCACTCATCTTGTTATTATTGTATCTTATACGTTGGCTATATTAATGTGCATTCTTCTTAAATTTTCTCCTTATTAAGTTAAGTCAAGCAGCTTAATAAAAAATCAATGATTATTATAATAGCTATTTCCTGATCTTCTATAACTTTTCTGCCTCATGTGTAAAACACTTTGAACTGCGACTAAATTTGTATGAAATGTGCTAAATTAGTAACGTTTGACTGACTGATTGAACAGAAGTGCCCTATCAAATCAACAAACCTTCGAAGTGTACCGTACCTCAGCCTGGTTTTTTGTTCATCAGATAATCTTTAAACACTTGTCTCTTAAAATAATCTTTCACCGGGTCACAGTGAAACCAGTACTGAAGGAGTTTACTTATCAAAATATGACTTAGACTGCATGATAAGTCTGATCACTGTGCTCCAGGAATAAGGACACGTGGGCACTAAGGTGGTGCACCGAGGTGGTACTAATGAAGGGGGCTAGTTTTTGGAGAAGCAAAGAGTGGCTAATGAGTCTGTTGCAGTGTACAATCACCTGACGCTGTTTTCTTAGGCTTGTTTTCACATGAAATTCATCAAATACTGCAGAGCTCTCTGGGTTATTCATAGAAATATATAGGCGAGCTTTCATGCAGGTTCTCCCTTTACAGGAGCAGAGCTGGACGCCATCACTGCTGCTCATGAGCCAACGGCTGGCATGCTCCTCAGATGAATCAGATTCAAGATCCTAAAGGAGCCCTTTAACATTTTAGTTGGAGTATGGAGACAAGAAACCTACATAGCTGATGATCATGGGATGTAGGTATGCCATAGAAAGTTTCAATATGAAACCAAAACCAGTTGGATGTACACACAATAACAAAAAGTGAACCCTGGTACTAATGCCAAAATCACCACTGCTCCCAGGTGCTTCCTGAGAGAGGGATTCTGGGAAACAGCTGCTGAAGACAAAGGCAAGGAGGAGATGATAAGAGGATACAGAGGAAGAACTGAGGACAGAAGGAGGGGATAAAGGAGGAAAGGGGAGGCAAAAAGCATGAAAGTGGCACCACTGGGAGCAAAGCTGTTTCTCCAGGCTTCTCTTCACCTTTACCAGGCTTTTGCCTCATGAGGTGTACATTACAACACACCAATTTACACAACTCCCCTGCAGCCCAGTGCTGTTTAAAGACAGACAAGGTCAACAACTTCTCCAGAATCAGATTTTGCAGATGCCTGGAGCGCTAAACTTCTGGCCTGTGCTCAGCAGCATATCAAAACCCTCCTCCTGACTGACAAGACAAGAATTATTTTACCACTAAATCCTGTTGAGGGGGGGAGGGGGGAGGAGGGAGGGGTATACTAGTGTTGCCAATTCAACAGAGCAAATATATTCAGTAGTAGCAGGAAAGACAGGTTGTTATGCAGGCTGGTTGTTCTTGAATAAAAAAAAAAAATCTGGTTTTCTCACTTATTAAAATGTGACACGTCTCCTTCACCAGAGTGAGGACTCAGCAGAGCGTGGCAGATACAATAGGAGAGAGTCTCATTCAGAAAATGTGAATCCTTAAGCTCTATTCTACAGAGACTTCTAACCTCACTGTACCAAATACCACCTTTAAGATTTCTTTTTAAAGATGATCACATAATAACAACCAGAGAATTACAAAACAGAAAGAAAACAATGAGAGAACAGACAAAAAAACTCAGTGCAGATACTTTACAAATGAGATGGCTTGTAAAACCATGTCTTTCTTGTCATTATTTGATCAAGAAAACATCTCTCTGTGCAAAATTTCTCCTCTTTCTTGCATCCGGGAACAGACTCTGATTTTACTCGCTTGATTGCCTCTATAAAATTGTCAAAGAAATTGTGTCAGCTGCTGTAATTCCAGCATTTTTCCCTCTTTTCAAACACAAAAATGGATATCGACGCTGTCATTTAGGCACAGCACCAGTGAACATCCGTGTTCAATATCCAGCCTTCATTGAGACATGAAAAGCTCTGTTTAAAAAAGCTGATATTGGATGAGTAAAATTGCTTGTTCTGCTCAATCTTACTGTCAGATATGTTTGTCAGGTAAATGTTGGGTACTGCTTCACTGTTATTTTGTGGCTTTACTGCCAGTGCTATTCATTACAGCGGCAGGTTTGACGTTTAGGCGTGAAGCTCATCATTTCTCTCTTGTGCTGATCTTACTCTAAAATCTTGCACATCGATTCCTCCATGCGTGGCAAACTTGCACCAGTGTATTTCGAATAAAACAATGTTCCAGTATGAAACCTTGAGTGAAACATATGCAGTGTTTATAAGATCAGGAGGTTGGATTTGTTTATGGCATGTTTGATTCCCTTCTTCAACATTAAGACATTGCTCATATTTGGCATTTCCTTGCATTAGCATTCATTCTGGGTGATCCAGTACGGAGCTGGATGCATTTCATGTGTTCACACTTTGTGATAACAACATGGAACAACCTACTTATTTACTAAAGGGGATCACACTATTGAGAAACACATTTTTAGTGTTTTTGCACACATATACAGGTATCCTAATTATCCTCCGACCTTCAGAGCGTGAAATAAGCCAACTCAGTCCTTTCTTTGTGGTCTTTTTATGTCTGAAAACATGTAATCAAAATGTCTGTTCAGGATCTGTGCCTACTGTGACATTACAATGAATCAGTATATTAGTAACCACCGATCACCTGGTGTGTCTGAACACATCACCATGAGAACACACAACTGTGCATGGGACAACAAGAGGCTTGTTTGTATGCGTATAGTGTTTGATTTCAAGCCGATGGTAAACCAGTGGAGGTGGAGTGGCAGCTAACACTATGTGGCTGAATCCTTACAATGTACAATCAGCATGTATGATGTGGGTGCTAATGTCGGGGTGATATCAGGACGGAGTGTTGACAAATTCCTAAAGATTACATGAAAAACTCCCACAGAAGTCTGTTTGTGTGTCTCTTGACATGCAAATTAGCGCATTCCTACGTCCCTCTGTCACAAGTACAGCTCTGTGCGTCCATTGCTGCGGGTAAAAGTCTGAGAGTGGAGTAGATTCTTTTGTTCAAGCTTGTTGTGATGACAAATCAGATCTTGTTTTCAGACGTAAGCAGACCACAAACAAAAGCCTGGCTTGGCTCATCTCGCCTTTTGTAGGTCGTCGAATAGCTAAATATATCAGTGTTCATTTTGCTGAGTAATCATTAAAAACAAGACGACACGTCTTAATCCAATCAGACTTACACTTACTTTGGTTGTGTGGAACGGTTGGATGTTACACCACTGCTTTAGCTTCAGAGTGGCGGGATCCAAGTGTTAAACATGACTTTAGAAATTCAAGGATCACATACAAACGCCTTACACTTTCCAGTTCATATTTAAAGGTGCTATGAGGAGAATCTATTTCCGGCGACATAAAGACTCTGCTACCCATGAGCACGCGCGGCAACTGTCGTAAAGACGTGACCCAAGCCAAAGCGTGCGTTTGTTGTGATGCTAATGAATGCAGCTTGGACCTTCCTCAGAACTCTGCATTGCTTTACAACTTCTTTTTAACAACTTACAGGATGCAAAGTGATGAGGTAATGTATCTCTTCCTAGTTACGTAGCGGTTGTTTTTGATGTGTGACAACAAGCCTTTCTTGAAACACTTAGTATCGTAGTTTTTGTAGCCGGCTATATATCGCTACTTAAAGCCCCGTGCTCTAAGACTAGGGATGAGAATTGATAAGATTTTATCAATACCAATGCTGTTAACGATCCTGCTAATTGATCCAATTCTTTAACGATTCTCTTATCGATTCCTGTAGATTTTGCAAGTGGGCAAATGTTGGTCTGATTTTCAGTGGCAACAATGTCAAACATGTCACAGCATAGATATCTGCTTCTGCAAGTTCCTGGTGTTTCCACTCACTTAAAGTGCGTAGTAGGTGCAATGAAAATTAAGCTACAATTCTGGTGCTTCTAAACCCTGTCAATTGAATGGAATTGATAAGGGAATTGATAAGCAAAAAGATTAATGATATCGATTCTTTGATGGAGCTGTTAACGATTCTCAACTGGAATTGGTTTTCGATTCCCATCCCTATGGGGAAAGGAATCTTAGGGGCCAAATCCAACAGGTTTGTAGCGGTAGTTTTTGATCTGACAACAAGCAATTTTTGGTAAACTTAGCATCGTAGTTTTGTAGCCGGCTATTTATCGCTACTTACAGCCCGGTGCTCTAAGACGTCTCTGAATAATATAAATTTGCTCTAGTTTTAATTGTCTTGTTCCCGAAGTTGAGTATCCAGGCCAGTCCAGTCCGACCCGACCGCGAAGCTAAGGAATAGCATTTATAGATAACCTATTTTGATGCTACAAAACTCATCTTAAAGTGTGTACTTTGATCAGGCATATATCTAAAAGTGAGACTTTTTCTAATTACTGAGAAACTCATCACAGCATCTTTAAGTTGGCTAACTTTAAAGTTTTGTCCACTATAATTGATGTGAAACTTCATCAACTAAAACTGGACTAACATTAATACATTAGGTTGACTAAATTATTGACTAAAACTAAAATACAGCTAAGGGAAAAAGACTATAACTAAATTAAAAAATGCTGTCAAAATCAACACTGAAATATATGTGCAAAATACTAAAAAGTGGATGTTTTCTGACCTGTCCTTTTGAAACAATGTTCAACTGAGAATGCATGAGCGTCTGAACCAAACACACTTCGACACACAGTCCAGTCTATCAAACACGTCATGGACAGTGCACATCGAGATCTGATTAAACCTAGCATTAAGGACTGCAACTCTATACCTGTCATCCAGATCTGATGTTAATGCAAGGTGTAAATGTGGTCTGCAGCAGTGGTTCTCAACTGGTCCTACTTCAGAGCACAGGGCTGTCTATTATATAGAAGAAAAAAAAGTTAAATGTACCACATTTCAACAACTAAATTGTTTGATGTAAAAGTTTGCAGGTTAGACTTTACATGAAACAAAATCCGCCCAGATGTTGAAGGAAAGTTGTACTGCTTTTCAAGGTAAAAAAGTAAAAGGAAAGGTCCCAATAAATTTAAATAAAATGCACCTTTTATTTCAGTAAAAAGGAGTAAAATTATCATAAATATGCACAAAACACTTAAGGGGATAGAGCATGTCCTGAATATTACACCCTGAACTATCCCTTTAAGGCTTCTGCACATCTGAATGCTTGTCACTTTTAAGACCAGTTAAGAACCGCTGATCCCAGGTGAAGATTCACATGAAAACATTATTAAAAGACTTTAAAAGTTACCTAGAGCCCATGTTTCTTTTTTGCAGTACAAAATTCCCATCAGTAGTGTCCTTTAAATTCTAAAAGCATGCAGTAAAAGTTGATATTTAAAAGTTTCTTGGTCGTGTGGCGTGGGGAGAGATGATCTATTTGGCAATGTGAGACTGTTTAAGCATAAATTACGGTCAGCACTGTTACTCCTAAAGCAGCATGTGAACTCGTAGAAATGATAAATAAATGAATAAAAAATAAATCTCTATGAACGCACACACAGACGAATCCATAACTCATTCTCTAACTCTGCTCTGTTCTCTGTGCAGATTGTGAGGCAGAGATACCACCAGAGGATGTCTCTGTGTGAGTGTGTGTGTCAGGTTGTGTGTCTGTGTGCACTTCATACGTCTGTGGGCGTAAGCGCATCTAAACTGTCAGCGTGACACGACGTGGGAGTTCTGATAGACGGGTGAGTGCCTTCTCATCCTCGCAGCCTGATATGTGTGCCTGCGCTCCTGCATGTGTATGTGCGACCTTGGGTGTCAGCATTTAAGCGCACAAATCTGTGAACAAAATCTCAGAGTAGGGGTGGTCTGGATTGTGAAAGGGAGCATGTGTGATTGTTGAGCACGTGCGGGCGATGATTTCGAGGGAATGTGCAGGAACATGTTCAGGAGAAGCAGCAGCATTTTTTTTCCTTTAAGTCTAATGTTTGGTCACTTGAGTCAATATGGCTGCTCGTGGTGAAGATGGTGTAAAAGCTCCTGCTCCCTCAACTGTCTCTCTGCGTCAGCGCCTGCAGCTCGGCGGTGTGTAAGGAATGTTGGAGGAAGACGTTTTTGCGGCTGTAGCTGTGCAGGGACAGGGGGCCACGGGGCGGTTGTCCTAGACGACCTGTAAACGTGGAGGATGTAGAGGATGTGGAGGAGGCGGGGGAGGGTGTGGGCGGCGGAGGGGAGGCTTGAGCTGACGGTGAGGGGCTGCCTCTGCTCGTGATGCTGAGCAAGCTCGAAGAGGAGCTCCCTCCGATAGCGCGGGGGATATGGCTGGGTGGGTGGTGCTCTCCTCCCCCTCCACCTCTCCTTGCCCCTCCTGACTGGCTCCCTCCACCTCCTCCTGCGCCTGGTGCTAAAGACTCAGAAGAGGACGACACCCCCTCGGGCTGCCTGGAGGACAGCGGTGGAGTTGAGGAGTGATTAGCAGCTCCTGAAGTGGCGCCGGGGTATTGATTTGGGTGGTGTGAGGTTTGGGGCTGGGCAGGGGGAGCAGGTGACACATAGGAGGTGGCAGAGGACAGGTTGGAGGAGCCCGCAGCCAGACCTGGAGCTGTGGATGGCGCCGATGCCCCCTGGCAGCGCAGACGCTCCTCCCTGGCAGTGTGGCGTTCTGAAGCGGGACGGCCGTGCAGGGGCGGGTGGTGGTGGTGATGGTGGTGGGGGAAGTTCTGGTTAGAGGGGTCCCCTGCGAGTGCTGCTCCCAAACCCCGAGCTGCTCTTCGGTCCCTTTGAGGCAGACTGCTGCTGCTGCCGAGTCCTGACCACCGGACGGGATGACTGGCCTGAGAGAAACACAGAGAGGAAACAAACATCACCACTCATGTTCAGAGGTGTCCTGTGAGCGCAGCTGTGTGTCAGGGGTGGAGCTGATCATCTCTTAACAGGAGGGTGGGGGTTCAATCCCTTGGCCCATGAACCCCTGACCAAACAGCTTTCCGAAAATCACCCCCACGCTGAAAATGCTGTTTTAAACATACTTGACCTACAGCTCCGTTACTTTGTTCTGTTTCAGTTGAAAAAATTAAACTTCTCCAAAGTTTATGTTTCTTTGGATTGTTTCATGTTCACACAGCAGCACTGTAAAGCTGACCAAGTCACAAAAAGGCGGGCTGGCCTTTCGTCATATCTGCACATTAGGCCTGTGCTCAAAATATCGATAAAACAAAATATCGTCACGCACACCTTGGGGATATGTGCATCTGTACGGATTCAGCAGAATCGATACGGCCTCAATGTTTGGACAGCTGTTGTAAATACTCTTTGGGTAATGTTAACAATGGCCATGCTACATCATGGAACAGTTCCAAATTTAAACTTAGATGACTACCATCTTTGGGGACCTGAATTAAAGTTCTTAAGTTGTAAAGTCATTTAAAACTCATCCTTGTTCTTCTTCTTCTTGAAATAAAAAATAAATGCTACTGTGAATTCTGTTAAAAGCGCAGTCAATGTCCACAATTTATGTGTATTGGGATACATATCGTATTGTGGGGTTGCTGAAAATACCCAGCCGTACTGTACATCATAGCCAGCATTTCCAGGAATATCAGTTGCACTAAGATGCCAGCAGGCTCTGCTATCTGCAAAACGA
Organism: Scarus forsteni; assembly: GCA_036419115.1. Lineage (NCBI taxonomy): Eukaryota > Metazoa > Chordata > Actinopteri > Labriformes > Labridae > Scarus > Scarus forsteni. The sequence goes on along the minus strand of JAZDUH010000066.1, from coordinate 7,999,966 downwards.
GTCATTGTTTCAGGCTAGTATACTTATTTATCACTAGAAATGATTTCCCTTCTAATTTTATTTATAATCATTACTGATCTTAGGACTAGTATTGTATTCTCTTTAATGAAATGCATAGGCAAAAAAAAAAAAAAACACATTCAAATAAATTAATGTGTTTAAATTCAACTGAGTTGATTTTTCAGTTTTTGATGAAGCATCTTTTTTTAATTCATATCAACACTTACATGTAAATGCAACATCATCAAACATATTTTATGTGATACTTGGGCGATTGGGTTGCCATATGCAGGGAATTTCAAAGTTGGGAACTTTTCATATGAATTAACAGGAATAAGCCTTGACGGTTGGCTCTTTTTTTCATGTATTTTTTGGCATTTTGTGCCTTTATAGATAGGAGAGAGACAGTGGATAGGCTTGTGAAAGGGGGATGAGAGAGTAGGGAAAGACACTCTGGAAACTGGTCATAGGCGGGATTTGAACTTGGGCTGGCAGAAGCATTTATATGGGACGTGCCTGGTTGCTAACCACTCCGCCAAACCAGCATCCCAGTTGGCTCTTTAATATGGATATTAAATATAGTTGGGGAAAATACAATGTATTTGATGATAATCTTGAATAAAACAACCAGATTTCAAGCAAGTATACAAAGATTCGTGGTATTCCTCAATCACATGCACATAGCACATTGTAGACGCCACATTTTGAGCCCCTGGACATAAAGTGAGGTTGAAATTAACAGACTAATAAAATAATTACAACTTGATTAAGCTCTTCTTACAAGCAAATCTGATGAAAAGTAATGTTTTTTGTTATATTACTTTGCACTGATGTGGCAAAATGTTGATATCTTTCACCAGGATCACAATAAATTCACATTCATTCATTTTTTCATTCATTCATACATCCCACTTTAAAATAGAAAAGCATAGCTGAATAACTAAAATGCCATGACATGATACAAGTAGTATGCGTTGAATTAATTGGTTTAAAGTGCTCTGGATAAACAGATAAAGTGAAACATAAGATAAAGCTCAATTAAATTACCCCTGATTTGCAAACATTCCCATAAATTCCAATGAAAATGATCTATTTTAAATATTTTCAAAATTCACCTGCTTTCCTGGAAAATATCTGCCCTTTTTGAAAGTTGTTTTCCACAACTTTCATGATAATTCTTCTTGTATTGAATTGAACAGACTTGAGAGAGAGGAAACCACAGAAGAAAAGAGAGAGAGATATGTGAATGAGAAATGTGAATGAACTGAACTGAGAATATGAGAATGAGAGAGAGAGAGAGAGAGGGGGGGTGAGAGAGCATCGCTGAGTGTTCGGTATAGATTGTTAATTGGGTGACATTTGGAGAACGATCTCTCGGAGCTCCTGCAGCTTGTTCTAATTGTTTCTAAACCAACCGGAACCCTGCTCACCAAAGAACAGCCACACGTACATCCACACACGCACACAAATATACGCACATATCAGGACAGAAGCAGGACAAGGTAACATGAATATATGGAAACATTCACTCGGGCTATGTACAAATCCCCAGTCCCAGAGCGGTGGGATTTCACTCTGTCATACGTGCACACACACACAGACCCACACAGCACATGCTCACACTCAGCACAGCACACAATGGGGAGGATGGCACACAAAGCGAGATGGCAGAAACAGGAGCCACCTGTTCTCTTTCACACTCGACTGCTCTCCCTTATGCAACATATCTCATCACTGCTCCCTCTCTCTCTCTCTCGAGCACACACAAACCCAAAAACACAATGGGAGCCAGTGTACAATGTTCACTAGTATAACAGAATCTCATCCGACACTGAGCCTCATGGGAGAGTTAGCTCAGTTGACATTTTCAAACACAGCGGCTGCGTGTTTCCTCCAGTGTGCTGTGTGCCTCGGTGCGAGCATGTGTTTACGCGCACTGTACGGGTTTAGCATACAGTATGCGTCGATTTGCATGTTTGTGCGAGCGTACATGTGTGTAAATGGGACTGTTTTTCAAAGCATTTCAGCAAATTAACATTCAATGTACTGTAATTGCCGTGCCCAGGCTGTCAACAGGCATTTGGTGTGAGAGGTAGAAATGTAATTAGCCACAACACAGCTAACTGAATAAGTACAGAGTTACAGTGAGGCGGCTAATTCGCTGAAATGCTTTCTATTCATGAGCTAATACTGTCAACCTGAAATCAAATTATATAAGCAGAGGGAGAGAGAGAGGGAGAGGGAGAAAAGTGTGGAGATCACAAAGAAAGTGGAATCAAAAGCAGCGCTGATTAGACAGAGAGAGGCTGCCAAAGTGTCACAAGCACTTAAAGATGAAACAAAACACTGAAATGAAGAGTTTGTTGATTTCTTCTCAAGCCTCCTGTGGATCCTGAAGCAAACTTAGCCACCTGAACTTCAGGAGTTCACGCTGTTCAACCTTGATGCTAGTGTAATATTGTCCTAATTACTCACATAACCGAAAGCACTCTATGCACACAACTATCTCTACTTCACTTGTTTATCGTGTCTTTGCATTAGTTATATTGCATACACTGGCCATCGCTAAATGGCAGATTCCAGTCCAAGTCTGTATCACAGTGCCCTCAAATCAACCAGGCTGATTTTATCAATATTTCTGACATATACGACTCTGCTTGTGGTCTGTTTAACCCCATATAACAGCGCCACCAGTTATGATGGCTTCATTTACTTCTCTGCAGAGCCACTGTACCAATGAATTTGTCCGAAAGCATCACACATAATGTTGCCAGCCAATCAGTGAGATGAGTCAGCATGAGGAAACAAGGTGGTTGTGTGAAGAAAAATGGCCACGCTGTACAGTTCAATAAGAGAAGAGGACAGGGAAAATTAGGTTTAAATTGAGAAAAGAGACTTTTATGAGTTCATTCCCCCCACCTGCAGCTCCATCTAGAATGCTCTGTATGTTTGTTGCTCTCAGAATGATAAAATGCTGTCATACAAGACTGAACACGTCTTCATAGATGTTATACCAACTTCTTCTTTCTGATGCAAATAAAATGTTTAAAAGCTCATTACCATCAATCTATTAGTAATCCTGAATCATTATTATTTACCAACCAACAGAATCCTAACAACAGTCCTTCACTGCCTTATATCTGTAATTAAAACATTAATCCTGAATGATGCAGGGGTGTCTGCAGAGCTCAAGTTCAGACTTTAACAGGCTCATTTCTCTGATTAAGAGAAGAGAAAACAGAGACTGAGTAAGAAAAAGAAGAAACTGCTAAAACTGTTTATTTTCTGTTAAGAACCAGGATTGTTTGGAAATATTTATTCACAAAAATTATAAATAGAAAAGAAGAAACTGATTACACGTTTTATTTTTGTAGAGACAAGCCTTTTTAAGTAGCCTCTGGTTATTTATTCTTTTTAGAAACCTTAAAACCTTAATAAAAAATACCTGTCTTTTTATCCCTCCCCTCCTAAAAAATACACTGTAGCTATTCATCAGCTTTGCTTTGGGGAAATTTCCCCAAACTGGCTTGACTTTCGATAGATAGATAGATAGATAGATAGATAGATAGATAGATAGATAGATAGATAGACAGACAGACAGTTATCTAACCAGTGGAAGTGGTCACACTGTGCTTGGGCCATGCTTTCTCCTTCACACCAGGGACGGGAGTTTAAACCTTTCACTTCCACAAAAAATACCCATAAAAATGTCTTCTTTGACAAATTGGGGCACTAACAATTACTTTTAATGCCTTAAATATTCATAAACCATTAACCTCTGCCAAATGGTTGAGCTGGGAATTCATAGTTGTATAAGTATTTACATTGTAAAAGAGAAAAGAGAACAAGACTCAACAAGAAATTCCTTTTTGGGAGACTACATTTTTAACTTTTTGGATGTCATATTAATTTAATTTATGCCATTTTTCGTTTTATGACCAGTTATTATTGTAACACAAGGTTAACCTATCTGAAAAATCCCCTCTTTAATAAGACATTAATAAGACATAATGTTTTTTTTTTAGCATTATGTTTCCCCCCACAAAATATAGATAGCCTAATCAGGTTTATAAAGTTTGATGCATTTATGAATAATACAGTTACTCAAAGCTCAGTCTACCAAGCAGTTGATCTGGAATTTAAAGGGCTGATGTAAAATCAGTACTCAAGTACTCACATTTTCCTTGACTGGTTTCAATCCTGTCTCTCTGGCTGCACTCAGTTCATTCATCTAAAACCATTCAGATCGCAGCCTTCTCCTGTTCTGGTGTTCATCAGGGCTCTGTCGTGGGGCCCTTTTGTTTCTCATCTACCTGCTTTCACTTTTCCAGAAAGGTAACATCAACTTTTACTTCTATACGGATGACACCCAAACGCTACCCTCTCTCTGACGTTCCTCATGGATGCAAGGAAATAAAACCCTGTTTTAGCAACATCCTCACAATGACAAGTGAACATAAGTTGTTGGCGATAAATCTAAAAAGTTAGACAGTTTATCCCTCATCTCAGGTTAAGACTCTAGGTGTCACCTTCAGGCTCATATTAATAAAACCACACAGCTTCTTACTTCCATTTAAGCATATGACATATCTCTGTTTGTCCTTCACATCCAATACTGCAGCTATCCTAGTTCACCACCCAGTTACATCTCATATTGTTTTTGAAACCTTCTTTTGGTCTCCCTAAAAAAAACGTTCGTAAGCTTCAGCTTGTCTAAAACTCGTCAACTAAACAACGACCAAACTCATGTTAAAACAAGCTAGTTTCACTTTGTTTTGAAGGAAGAAGTAAGAGATGCTGGTTCATCAGGCCACAGAATTTTATGTTCTTAAAAGCTCAAGAAACAGTTTCTTTGAAGTAAATGTTCTCTTCAAAAAACATGTTATGTCACGTCCAGTCCTTTCTGCTGCAGACATTATGTGGGTGTTCTTATTTTGCCTTGTTTTGCAAAGGACGTCGAGCTTGTTATACCCAACTTTTGTCAGCACAGCACCTTTTATACTCCTACATTTAAAACAGAAATATTCTTAAATTATGGTGCACTTTGGGTCAGTAAAATTCAAATCCTTTTGGTACAAACCGCTAATGAGTAGCTACATGTACAGATCTGATTTAATAAAGCAGCTCTTTGCATGAACAAGAAGAGCAGGACTAATTATGCTATGTGATGGGGAAATTCCATCTCTGCATTGGCTCCTGGAAGTTTCCAGCCCTTGAATGCCACCAGACTTTAATATCTATCAGAGAGGTGCTATTTTTGGCTTTTTTTGCATTTCAAAGTGTAAAGGGACTCTATGAGGATTTAGCTGTGACTGTGCCGAGCTCTAATTTAGTCTGAGGCAGTGGGAGGACAGGGCGAGGTAATTATGATGAGTAAATAAGGTCAGGTGGAAAAACAAACTAATGGAACAACACAGGTCATAAAGTCAGACTGACTTGTTTATCTCCATGTTTCCTGCTAATAAATGAAGGGATTTTTCTGACTTAAAGGTATAGTCAGTGATCTTCTAATCTTCTAATCTAATGCACTATTTGTCGAATTCACCGTATTTCTCCTCTCCATCCACAAAATGTCCTCACTGACATGTTGAAAAAAAAGTCCGGTTTCAACCCACAGCCTTGGCTCTGAATTTCAGCAGGTAAATACTGTGGCTCGGGCCTAGTTACCAAAACAGGGTACACCCCCCCACATCCAGGGGGCGATCATACTCATGCGCAGATCAGATAGAGGGGGGAGGGGGAGTAGTAGTGTGCGCAGTTAGCGCAAGAGAGAGATACAATAGGTCGAGTAGCAATGGCTGAAAAACAGCCCAAAAGAAAAAGGTCAGAGGAGCAGAAAGTGAAAAAGAAGGGCTATGACCATGAAAGAGTGAAGACCCGGGTCAACATTGGTGTTGCTTTCCGATGGTGGAGGGAACTCTGCCAATTGAAAGAACTGAAAACGGACGCGGATGTTGCCGTCTGTCCGCTGGATAGGTAAGCAACATTAGCTTTGTGGTACTTTACATAACAGTAACAGCCGTCAGGCATTCATCTTATTGTCTAATCTGCCAGAATGTACTGTTGTCTTGATGTTATCAATATTGTCAGTCGAGTTGTCTGACAAGTCGGGGTTATCTTAGCTACGTTGGTCAGCTACGCAGTTTCTACGGCCGTTTCCATGACGATGCATGTCCATCAGCTTTCAGGGGTGGAGCCAGGGGTGAGGTATGAAGGGAGAGGCGGGTCTAAATTCTTTTATAAACAACCACTCCACTCATTTTCTCCCATAGATGACTACACCTTTAAGTAATAACAATTCTGAGATATGGAGTGGTTTAGGCTTATACATGTTACACGGTTAAATACTGAAGAATCTGTCAATGTGTCAGAGTTGTTTGCGTGTCCATGGGACTGAACAGCTGACTTCACAAAGTTCTTGCTGTACAAGAAACGTACCATAAATAGGATTGAATTTTTAAGGTTGCGAAGCATCATACAGTATATGGTGTCAGGATCAGTTGGCTTCATTTCAAGGTTAGGACTCTAGACACAGCATCTTGCATGTTTGACCTTTAAGTCTCGACACGCAGGCTACACACAGACACATGTGGGAAGTTCAATGAATATGAAGTCAATATAGGATAAAAACGATCTGATTATGGAACCACATTTCCATTCTAACAAGTTAACATTAATAAAGATATGAATAGAATCTTCAGTCATGCTAATTGCTCGACACCCACAATAAAAGACACCCAATGGCTGATATTCACATTTCCTGTAAACTTCAAATTAAAGCTCATCTCTAAAAGGCCAGGTCCATTTAACCAGCCTGTTGTTGCACATTGTGATTAAGAATGTTAAGGATTATTAATGACAGACACTGTTGAATTTGGTATTAACATAATTTGTCCAAAGATGATTAGGAGAAACAGCAGTATGACACAAAAATTACAAGGTGAATCTTCACATTGGGCAAGAATGACAGGCTAATGCTTGTTTGTGCACTTTTCACCACACCACAGTGTGAGTTTAAAGTAGAGCTTTGTAATGTGCATCTTTCATTTTGGAAGATTAAACAAGATTTTTATAGATAATCACCAGGCATCCTCTGGTGAGAATATTTCCTTGTATCATCTTTTCTGACTTTGTTGTGCCAACGTTTTTCCTGAAAATAAGAAACAGTCTAAAACTGATGCCTCAGTTAACAAGAGCTCAGGCTTTCAATTCAAATATACAGCAAATAAGTTTATACACTAGAGGAATATAAATAAAAACAATAACACAGGGAGGCATAAAGGACAGAGGAGAATCACAAGAGTGACTGATTGGTTTTCCAACCCTCAACCCTGATGTAAACAAGCAAACCCCTAGGTTACATAACGCAAAAAATAACTTCTCAGTGCACACTTACAGATTACATGACTCCATTTATCAGCAGAGTCCCTGTCTACTTAGAAGAGAAAATCAGGCACTCAACTGTAAAGGGAACACTTATGCACTTAGTTTGACTCTTCTCCTTTGTCGTCTTTAGTGGTAGAACGAGTAAGAAGACCCAGCTCTTTGTGAACAACTCGGCACTGAGTATGTTGATGTTTTATATCGTGCAAATGTCAATGACATGAAGACATGATGATGGCAGAGACAGTAATGTGATTCTGAAGAGGATAATAATGATGATGATAAGACTGAGGTGACTTGACAAGGTGTTCTGTCAATTGTTTGGTATAAAAAATAAATGAATCAAAAATAGGTACTGCCTCGAGCACTACACGGCAGCACCTGCGTCCAATCAAACTTGAAGCAGTTTTTTGCTCTTACTAATGTTGTTCCCTCCAGTTTTGATTCTTGCTTGTGTTGTTGCTGGACAAAAGAGAATGCCAAATGAAATTATAATATTGAGAAATATTTGCAAGAGTATTCAAAAAGGATTTTGAAAACGGGGAAACAACTAAAGACAGTATAATGATTTTAAAGACTGCAGAAAAGGTTCAAAACGTATCTTTGAGATATATGAAAGCACACTTTGCCAGCAACTGATGTGTGCCTAACATGTTTGAAAGTCATTTAGACACAGACATCTTCAAGTGTATTTACTCAAAAGTGGCATCAGAGTTATTATTTTTAAATTCACAAAAAAAACAAAGCATTGATAACTTTCAAGCATTAGTTACAAAGGACTTAACACTGAAGTTGTAGTTTTCCTCATAATGTTTAAAAGATGATTCATGTTTTTCTATTTAAAAAAGAAGCACTTTAGTTATGAAATAGTCCAAACTCTTTTTTTGTTGTCATTATCAATGTAACTGTGATATATATAACAGGGTTCCTACACTATTTTAAAAGTCAAATTTAATGCTTTTTAAGACCTCAAAAATGTTTTTTAAAGACCTAAAAATGTAATGACAACTTTAGTGGTAGAAAATACTCTATTTTATTGTAAACACCATCAAAGCACATGGTGGGCATTTTTTTCTTTTTTTTTGCAGGAAATGATGTCTTGTGTTCCCGTCTCATCTGTGCCACAGAACCACAAATGAGGGTCCATTTGTTTAGTTTTAGTAGTTTTGACCATGCTCTCATCAAACATGACAACGTATGTCTTCTCACTGACGCTACGTGATAGCTCCTTCTTGATGGATGAAGCGATGCCATATCTAGCGATGTACGGCGTTTTATTTTCCCCACAGGTGAACGACTTGGCAAGCTGGGAATCGATAAACAAAGCAGCAAAAACCCCACCTACGTATTCGTTTGATTTAAATGAACAGTGCCTCAGAAAGTAAGGAGTACCCACAGTACCTCTTTTGGGTCTCCGGTGGTGAAATGAAGCTTGTCACAGCCGACAGAGAGGTGGCATCTAACCTAATGTTCGGAAACAACACAGGAATAGCCTGGCCCCGCTAGCTGCTGCCACATACCGCTCGGGTTCATCTCCTCTCATGTGCAACTCAACGGCTCTTAGCCCAATAGTCCCTAAAGAAAAAGTGTTGTTGCAGAATTCACACATGGTGTTGTTATTGTTGTTTTCAACAGGGCCAACCACCTCTTAAATAAATCATCTTCCATCCATTTTTCATTGAACTTACACTTCCCCATCTTAGCATCTTTCCGCTCACCTCGACAACCACGAATGGCAACACCTATTAATCACTCAGAAGAAGTTTTATGGCGGGCCACCGCTCAATCTCATATTTACTGCACGGTAAGTTAATGAAACAATGAAACAAATTCAAACTATTAGATGTTTTACAGCGGGCCACAGTGCTTTCCCATCGGCATTAAATGCACTGTCTGAAAATGTAATACCTACAACAAATCTATGGTAAATTTAAGACAATTTAAGACCTTAATTACCTGGATTTTAATTTAAGACATTTTAAGACTTTAAGGACCCGGGGGAACTCTGATATCATCTTCCAATATTGATCACAGGCTTTTAAATCCAATTGTATTGATATTAGATCATGGCAGGTTTCTGGTCATTAATACTACTAATTAATTTAGGTGGTGGGTTTTGGTAGGTTTAGCCTGTATGGGAGAATAACATGGCTACCATCATGAAAAGACATCCCATTTCAGTAAAAACAGTTACTGATTTCTCCAACCTTAAAACTGTAACAAATATGAGAGGCAATTTGAGTACCCAGATGAAATGAGTATCAAATGATTGGTCAGTCTAATTAATTTTGACATTTCATTGAAAAATGCTTCTTGAAGTTTGACTGTAAATGGCTGTATTACAATAATTTTAATCTTGTCTCCTCTTTTGCCTGACTGTACAGCACAAGAGCACTCAGCTTAACATCACAGAGTGTCATTGTCTATACAGCTTGCTTAAAGAGCCCTGGGAGTGTGTCTCTGCTTTCTAATGGGCTTTAATGGCTGGATAAACACTCCAAGACTTCTCACAGCTTCCTTGATCTAATTAAGAGGAGTGAGAATTTCCAATCCAGCTAAATTTTCTACATAGGGGCGCACTGAAAAATACATTAGGGAATTGCCAAAGCAAAGAGCATCCAATATGGTCACAGAGTCTTGTGTGGGATGGCTTAATTAGGGCTAAATTGCTAATCTTACAAAAGGGAGGAAAGTCTGTGTTGTTTTTCAACCCTCAGAAAATATAAAAACAACAGAACGTGAAGAGAGAACAGTAGGACTCCAAAAATATAATTACCAGACACGATTCAAGGAGTTCATTATCGAGACATATGCTCTGTATCAAAGAAACATGCCTGACGCAAGTTTGGAAGTAGAAGAAGAAAAGAATGTAAGAAATTCATGAAGCATCGTGAATCAAATGCTCCCGAAACTGGGGCGACGTATGTGTGAGTGCATGAGAAGGGCAGACAAGCAAGGGAAATATAGAAAAAAAAGGTCAAGCCTGATGACAATGGAAGAAAACAAATGGAGACAATGAGGAGAGATGACAGGAGGGAAAGAGCACGCTAACGTGGTGGAGGTGATTAAAAACAGGAAGAATGAGAACAACAGAACAGGCAGCATGAGGCAGAGGAGGAAGGAGAACAGGACTGATTTACAAACTCAGGTGTCCTTCCTCAAGTACACGCTCTGCGGCAAGCGGGCTGGAACGGCCTGAGTGTGTGAGCAAACACTCAGGAGACTTGAGCGAACACACACCCAGTCCCATAAATACAGACACACACACACAAGAAGACAGAGTTAAATCAGAGTGATTTAAGGGCAGCCCTCTTGCAACCTTAGTTTTTATTAGACAGTGAAGAAGACAGCAATGTGGTAATGGCAACGTTTGCATAAAAGAGCCCCTTAAAGCTCTAAAACATCCTATACAATGTTCACTGCCGCCTGTCTTTGACTTTTATGCAGATATAAGAAGAGAGGAGGGATTTATTCCCCAGATTCAAGAGGATTCTCTGTCTTATTTGTACAGTTAAGGGGGGATAATTAAACTTTTTTTTTTGGCTTTTCACAGACACCAGTATTGGGCTGTCAGTGTTGAGTTAAAAAAAAAAACAATGTAGTCCAGCATTTTCAGCTTTCTGGGCAGAAAATCACCCCACTTATCAATTTATCCTCTCCATCACTGACCAATGACAATCAGGACGGGGCAGGGTCACTGATATCGACTTATCGTAAGAGCGAAAGGGAAAGTGTCCTGACTTATCTTTTGGAAACAAATTCCGAGGTCAACTATTGCAACAAAAGTCTTACCATAAGTTCTTCACAAACTTTAATGCTTACCAGGTTATATTTAAGTATTAAGCACAAACAGAGACAGAGATTAGCAAAAACAGTAGCGGTTTCAGTGGCAGTATTAAACAGATCTGGACCTCAGTCCTTTATTAAATGAGAAAAAAAAACACTGAAAGTATGTTTTATTTTGCTTATCAATTTGTCCTCAATGACAATGACCAATCATGATCAAGATAGGGCAGGACCACTGATATCAACTTGTCGACCACAAGAGCATAAGAGACATTATCCTGACTTGTCTTCTAAAAAACAAATTTCCACGTCTAGAACTACTGAAGCTACAAAATAAACTCTTCACAAACTTTCCATGTCAACCAGGTTAAGCTTAAGTATTAAGCACACATCATCATTCAAATCAATCTTACTTATACCACAAGGCAAAGACAAAAAGAAGACAAAAATGATTTTGATTTTTGGTGGAAATGAGAATAGTAATTCAACTCTGCCGTGCAGCTGGGTCTGCCTGATCTCTGTAATCAGACAGATTCATCCTGCAAAGCTCAAATCTACAACTACAGTGCTAACATGACAACAGAAGAAAGTGTCTTCCTGTGCAGAGATGAGCAAAGTACTAATAGCTTCAGTTGCAATTTTAAGAGATCTGGACCTCATTTCACTCTTTGATAACCAACGACACTGAAAGTAATTCTTAATTTAAAAAAAATTACATTTCACTTCAATTCCAACAATGTTTTTGTAAGATTGTTCTATGAGGAGACTCATGGTTTGTATTTACATCGTGGCAGTAGCGCCTCCTATTACATTATCTGGTTGGCCTGTTATGACTATGATTGATGGCACAATTGTCCAATCCCCTACTGGATATGCTTCTTAAGGGTTCTACCCTTACCAAACTCTCTCTATGGACTGTTACCCTGAACAACTACTGAAATATATTCTGCATAGTATGTACTAAATGATCATTAGGTCTGCCATGTTAACAGTCTTTACACAAAACATATTTCATATGATAATTTGGTCAGAACAATATTCCATTCATATGTTAACATACATGGCATGGTCATTGACCATCTGAAGTTGCCTCAAACTTCTCCTTGTGAATAAAGGCCCAAACTAAATCAAAACAAGAGCTAACAATATACTTTTTGAGCCCAAAAATCACAGCCAAGGGTTGTTACCAGGCAGTTGCTAACAACTTTTGTGTCCAAACTGGGTCTTTTGGTATTCATTATCCATATTAATATTATTCTAGAGTATCAGCAACAAAATCAGCCTTATTATATGGAATACTAGACAAGTTTTCAAGCAGCCTGTTTTGATTTCCCCAACCATCACTTGCAGTGACACACAAGGAGCAAAGAAAGAGGAAGATTGACAAGGTGTTGGGAGGGATTTTCTTGGGCTCAATCCAAGTTCAATCCTCTTCAATGCAAAGCACTACATGACCGTTCCCCACCTCTACAAGGAGCACTTGATGTTCTGTTCAGGAAGGTAAATATAGGGCACAGAATTTAATATTTAATGACTGCAGATAGATAGTATGCAACACTGTGTGATGAAGTGTGACATTTGACACTTGTAGCCAGGACACAGTGTTAAGGTAACAACCTTAGTGACACAAAGCATCAGTCAAAAAAAAGTTTTATTCTCCTTTGAAAGCTTACTTAATGACCCACAAGCTGATTTTAACATGTCTTTACCGTTACAATTTGGGGCCTGAATGTCAACAAGGTTAAAAAATGTTGGTCAAAGATAGCTAACATCAGATCAGAGCAAAGGAGGAGGGACAATCGCCTCCTTATTTTGTTTTCCCCTGTTTTTTTATGGAAAAGAAAATGCATAGTAGCTACATGTACAACAAGCCCAGTGATTTAAAGTATTCCACTGCAGCTGACATTGATCACACCCCAGTTCAGTATCCATGCACCCACACACTCAACTTTAATGATGGCTGTTGGGCTGTGATGCATCGGACCCCAAAACTTTCCAACTTTCCACATCAAGATTAGAGAGGTAAAAGTTTTTTAAAATAGGAATCCTTTACGTCTTTAACACCTACGTGCTCTTCGAACAAAGTGCTGCTGCGGTTCTCTGAAGGTGTGAAGCGCCAGGGTGTTCAGTACAGATACAATAACAGTGCAGTACACCCACACAGATGGTACTCTAAATCCTATTTAGTCTATAATCAAATACATTTTCCCACAGTGATGTGTGAGCCCAAACCATCCCACCTCATCCCGTCTGCCCTTATCTCCGTAGACAGTCTCATTTATATCTGTTTGCATATTTAGGCCTGATGAGACAGAGAGGTAGAATAGACCAGGTGCAAAAAAAAAAAAAAAAATATTCCAAGTAAATTTCATCTTGTCTCTTTAAGCATAATGATTGGGTTGTTATGTCAGGCTGTGAAGGTCTCATCATGCTCTAACTTTTTTTTCCTCAAGTCTTCTCCAAAGAGCATCTTTGAAAATTCCCACACAAAGTTTGCAGAGCAGGCCCTGCCACATCGGTGTTAGGACTTTGCTCGATAAATCTACAACAAACAATCAAACCAGGGTTGAAACTGCAGCCTGATGTCTCAAGGCCATAGTGTACCTTTACTTTGAACTTGCTGGTTTTCATCAATACACAACCCCCATAGGAGGCCAATCTCTGGAGCAGCTCCCTCACTTTCCCATCCCACCCTTCATCTCAACTGTGTTGTGGTTTTCCATCTCTCCTATTTTCTGCATCTCCTCACTAACTCCCTCTGCGGCCAACACTATTTCTCTATCACCATCTCCCAGCTCGACTTTCTGATTTGTATGCAGTGTAGAGGTGCTTTTAATGATACACGAAGTTTACCGTATTTTCTCTAATAGAGGCCACTGTTCAAATTCCAACTTGGTTTGTGGTGCACCTCAGCAAATAAAGGCCAGTTTGCATATAATGACTGGAGTATCATTGAAGGTTAATATGACTATCCCTTTGTGTTTTCACCTTAAAAAGCACAGCTCTTAAGCTTTTTAACGATCACATATTTGAAAGGCGCTTCAATTTTTCCCTTTATGGTAGTCTCAGGAGATGACACTCCTCTAAACAAATCCTTTACTTAGCAAGTGATCAAGGATATACACTGAGGGGCAAGCAGAGAGATAAATGCAGTGGGAGGAACAAACACAGAGAGCCTCTGAATCAGAAAAAAGATGAAATTGAGTTTTTGACCGAGGGAAACATGAGGAGAAGCTGGAGAGACAATTTTGTGCTTCTTAATCCAGGGCGAAGATAGAAAAAAGGACACTGTGGGTAAGGCCGAAAAAAAGAGTTTTTGACCAATAATGGAGAGGACCGCTCTAAGTGCTCACAACCATCATTTCTTTTTTCAACTAAAATCAAATCCTTGCTAAATAGACATGCAAAACAGGCCAAGCACACCTGGACAAGGACCGTCATTAGGGCTGGGACGATAAACCTCTCTGCCGATTAGATTTTTTACGATTTTTTTGGGAGCCAATATGATTTAAATTGTGATTCTACGATTTTGCTGATTTTTGCAATCTTGAGTTAGCTTTTTAAACACCAGCAAAAAAGATGAACAATGATGATGCCTAAAGACTGTATCAGGAAAAACCACATCACATGTGAGTACGATTTTAGGATTTATTCAGTAATATATTTTAAACAGCTGTTTATACTCTCTCTTCAAAAGCCTGGATTGCATTTAAGAATTGCATTTAAAAGTGGCTTATTAACACAGACTAAAATGAAGTGTTTTAATTTGAAAAAAAAAAAAAAAGATTTAAAAATCGTCAAACAAAAAATCCTGATACTTCTGTGAATCAATTTTTTCTCCCACCCCTAGACCTTCATGATTCATGATGCTGTGGGCTCAGAAATGGCCTCCTGCATATCTTGGTTGCTATGAGTGGTTATTTGAGTACCGATGCAACAGGGCATTTTGATCAGAACGGCAGTTCATAGGGTATTGTCTCTTTTTCAGACCACTTTGAGAAAACCCAGGAAATGGCAGTATGTGAAAATACCAGTAGATAAGCAGTTTCTTTATAACTTAGACCAGCCCACCTGGCATCATAAATCAACTGATGTCCATAGTCACTTAAATCATCACCATTCTTTAAATGGATGGAGATCCTGCCATGTATTTGGCATATTAGCTATTTCTATGAACTAGCAGGTAAATGAGTGTTCCTAATAAAGTGGCTTGTGAGCATATTAACTCAAGCTTTCAGACTAATTTGGCTTATGTTCAATTAAATTCAATTTTTTGACTGAAAAAGTGAAAGATTTACTTGCTTAGATGAAGATTCTTCAGTGCAAAGCATCAAGAATGGATTGTTTGTATGGACGTTATTGGGCATTTTGCAAACATCTAACAAGTTCTATGAAGAGAATGACTGAGAAGGGTGCTTGGTCCTTTAAATTCTATACTTCCCTTGCTGCTGAGTTCTCACGGTGAATGTATCCAGCTGTGTGGGGATTTGCACTTTGCAGGTTACCTACAGAATGTTAACAGCAGGCAGGCTGATGAAGTGTGGGTCCAGCAAACAGCATGCACCACCAAGAGCCTCCGTCTTTCCATACCTATCTCTGCCCTCCTTTTATTATCTCCCACTGTCTCTCCTCACTCCCAGCCCACCTCCTTCTTTCATCTCCCACCTTCTCCATCACTCTGTCCTTTCTTTTGTCCCTTCTTCACTCTTTTCTTGGTTATGTAACATGGTGCTTAAGTATGCCAGCGACAGGCAGGCAGGGCTGAGCGGAGCCTGACAGCTGGAGGATTGATGGTGCACTACTGCGGTCTGGAGACCACAGAGAGGTAGAGAGACGGAGAAGAGGAAGGTGGGGTTGTTGGGAAGTTTTGTTTTGTTTTTCCGTGATTTTTTTTTTTCTTTTCTTCTATTTTAGATGCTGACAGTCTGGGTGGGGTTGGGGTTTCTATGATGAAGAGGGATGGAGAGGACCAAAAATAAGCTTACGTTGCTCCAGCTGTCAATCCGGCCAACACTGCAGCAAACTGCAAAGCAGCTGGCTATATGTCATACTGTGGTCCTTTCCTGCTGGAGGCCCACGCTGTGAGACAGGACACTAATGTGATGCACTGCTCAGTTAATCTGCTCATGGTGCTACCAATCTTCAGCCGTGTCACCTTACTTCTGCAAAATTATCTATAACAGGGTGATGTTACATTGAGTAACAGCAGCAGACACAGTCACCTGCTGATACCCGCGAGTACCAAACAGGGATGTGCGAGCCTGTAACTTGATAAATATTTAGACCAACAATATCTCAGACAGGGTGTCCACTGCATATCAATGAGATTGAAGACCTGGGAAGTGATTACAACGTCTGAGACTGAGTCATCTCTTGCCTTTTCCACTCAGAACACATTAGGAAAGAGAAAACAGACTTACTCACTGCAAAGGCCTCTGGGCAAAGGAGCAGATTTTGCAATCACACACTACCCCATGCACTCACACATGTCCAAACATTGGTAGATTTGATGTGAAATCTTAAGGGGTGCATTAACCTTTACTGCAAGTCTGACTCCTCTGTGATATCCCATATCTCCAAAAAGCTTTGTTCTCGTAAGGCTGTGGCGTAACTGTGCACACAAACAGCAATTATTTTGTGTTTGATGTCTGATGAAAACATTCAGATGCAGATCACTGCATGTGCACACAGCACAAGTACCTGGGGAAAGCAGGACCTGTGTGGCAGCTCCTGTATAATCAAAATGCAAATGAGTCCAATGTCCTCTGATGACTTTTAAAGACTTTTTAAGCAGCCACCCACCATTGTTTATTCAAAGATGAATACTAATACTTACACGAGCAAAGCAAGCAAGGGTCAAGAATATGAATTGGACTGGTGACCCGTGAATATGGGATGCATGTTATTTATTTGGCAAGGAAAAAGCAGGGAACACACTTCAAGATAATCCACCTGAGTTTGGCCCAAGTCCTTCCTTGTGACCAAAAATGGCACAGGCACTAATATCTGGTGGGCTTCAAGATTATTTTACCCCTGTGCTGGTTTGGCGAAGTGGTTAGCAACCAGGCCCATATGCATACTTCTGCCGGTCAGGGTTCGAATCCAGCCCGTGACCAGTTTGCAGAGTGTCTTCTCCTACTCTCTCACCCCCTTTCACAAGCCTATCCACTGTCTCTCTCCTATCAAAAAAAGGCAAAAAAAAATGCCCAAAAATTACATTATAAAAAAAGTTTATTTTACCCAATAACCCTAAAGTGTGAGGCATGTTGAAAATTATTTATCATTGATAATATCAAACAACTGGCAGCACTGTTGTTTTGACCAAGAAACGTCCAGGGCTAGACAATAAAGCCAGTGCAGAAGTGTCTGCTTGAGGTTGGCTGCAGGGCTTGTATCCACATGGAGCATCTCCCTGTTGAAAGTGCTGTCAGCCTCAGTTTCAGAGTGCTCTTG
This sequence comes from Scarus forsteni, assembly GCA_036419115.1. Lineage (NCBI taxonomy): Eukaryota > Metazoa > Chordata > Actinopteri > Labriformes > Labridae > Scarus > Scarus forsteni. Next base: position 7,982,344 of record JAZDUH010000066.1, on the reverse strand, counting down.
TCAGTGCTTAATGTTGGCAGGGTGCATGTGTTGACATCTTTGTGTCTTAGTATCCCCATTATGGCCGTTTAAAATCACTCTTTGTGCATCGTATTTCTGAAATCCATCCAAAAATCAGGTAGAAAACATGAACACTGGCTCAAGGAATCATGTCCCTGCACTGGGAGAAGCTCAAGACCAGAAAATACTTCCTTTTAGAGACAAAGCTGATTTGTAAAAAATAAAAAAAATAAAAAACTATAAGCCCCTTCTTGATTTAGATTGGTCAAAGAGGGAGAAGAGATGTTGACCACTCTTTAAGAAGTTGACCTATTTCCAATGTGAGAATTAACAAAAAATAACTGACATCAAGTTGTTTTCCCATCTAGGAAACTCAGAGCTGAGAAGCTTGGACTATGTTTGTTTTGACTCGAAACATGCACTGCCAACAAAAGTGTTCAGAAGCCACTTCTAATGATCAAAAAGCTCCAACCTATTCTGTTTACAGCCAGTGACTTTGACTACTTATATTTAATCTTAAATGATTTAAAGTTGAATCAAGTTACCCATCTCTTAAGTAGTATCACACAGTAATGGTGTGTTACTTCTGCATGATGAGCTGGGTGGTTTAGATGCTACATAAAGTTTGATGATTTTAGCAATTTGCTGGCAACTTTTTTCCATTTATTGTTGCAGATAAAGTGGTTATTGTTGTCACAACTAGGGCTGAATGAAATGGACAAAATTTCATATCTCTATATTCATACTAGATATCTCAATATCGATACTGTAACAATATGACTACAGGTTTGGTGAAAACCAAGCATTTATTTTTTTTTTAGAAAAATAAAAACATCCTAATACAAAAGAATGTGGAAAGTATTTATAAGAAATCTATATCATTTATATTGTTTTTTTCCAGATATTAATATCTTCAGTGTTCATATATCAATATAGATACGATAACAATATATCATTGAGCCCTAGTTACAACCCCTGTTGTGAGTGTTATCTTTACTTTTACTTATTGGTGAGGGCAACATGTAACTCTTGTGGTCTTCTGCTGCAGTAAAGCTAATGTGTAGCAGCCTGTCTGTGGTTATGGATGGAAGAAGCTGGTGCACCTGGTGTCACTTTGCAGATTTAGAGGTGCAAACATAAGCATGAGAAAACCACATTGAGTTGCAAAGAATGAAATCACCATGACATAGCATATTTCTGTCCCTGTATGCACATGGAGTGTCACAGAAAACTGCCTATTCATTGATTTATGTAACTACTAGTTGTTTATCATTTTGAGTTATAAAACCCTTTCTGTAGTTTTCTTTGGTACTGTAATGTTGTAGTGTAAAGTGCTCCTGGTTCAATATTGTCAAACAAATGAACACACAGTACATCCCCTCTTTATTTTAAACTACTAAACACAGCTTCGTAGGCCATAAGTGGGCAATTCCAGCAACTAAATCGCCTGCTATCACTGTGTTTCATGTTCTTAATGTAGCTGCTGTTGATACTATTTCAGGCCTGGAAATGACTGACAGCCAATAACATGTTGCCTAGCAGCTGTAGCGTGAACGGTATCTCAGTCTGAGTCGTCCAGTGTGATCACAGCCTAAGACTGCTGGTGCTGAACTTGGGTTTGATCAGGGATTTATAGTCAGTGCTTGTGATTGCAGATGTTGAGAAGTGTATAGCCTCGGGGCTTTAAAATTCTTCCCAGCAAGGAAAAAAAGCAAGCCGTAAAGTACCAAAGCCCGTGCCCTGCCGCGGCCAGGAGGCCTAATGAGGTTTCTTGAGCAGCTTTGATGGGCATAGATGCTGAGAGTCTGGCACTGCTCATCAACCACCATCCCAACAGGTCGAGTGTTAGTGTGCGGATATCGGGGTTTGTGTGTAGATGTGTGTAACCATGGAGAAACTCATCGACCACCAGCCTGTGCCAATATGCTTGGTGAATATTGTCCAAAACCAAAAAGGAAGGAAGCAATATGGGATAGGAAAGCAAGAGAATGAGTGAAGACGAGTGAAGGAAATTGGAGATATGAGGCACAAGCTGAGCAGTAATAACATCAATTCAGAGGAGGAAGAGCGAATGAGAAAGAGAAAGAGGAGTTTAAAATGTAGAAGAAAACCTTCGAGAGAAAAAGACTAGAAACATAAAAAGGAAATTTGCAGGTCATAAAAGTACAAGGAGGGGATGACACAGGTAATTATGAGCTAAAACAACAAAGAAAAAGAAGAGAGGAAACAAGAAAAGCAAGAGGGCAGAAGTCAGATGGATGAGGAGAACAAAGGGGACAAAGTGAGAGTAGAAGGTGACAACACAAACCAAAGTTACAGCAGATCAAAGAAACAGATAATGAGAAAGCCGGAGCCGTGGATAAAAAAGGAGAGCTGGGAGAAAGAGAGCCTCAAATAGTTAGCATTAATGTGCAGCAGAAAGAGTAATCTCTGGCTCAAAACAACACACAGGTTGTCATAATGTTTTAAATTTGATTTTTTAATCTTAGAGTTTCTTACTGTTCAACTTCTGTTTTTTAGTGATCCATGCAGTAGTAACAAAAACCCTGAAGCTTAACAAGAACCTCCTTGCAGGAATGAACACGTTTAAAAATGATAGCACACTCCAGCACCACTGTCTGAGCTGCCAATGCATTGTGACAGTGAGAAGGACCCTGCCTGCAATTTTTGGTAATTTTAAAGATTGTTGAGACGGGACAGGAAAGAGGATAGGGTAGTAAATGTGAAAGAGAGAGGGGGATGTTATACATGTGAGGGAAAAGCCACAAGTTGGACTTGAACCTGGGTCGCTTGGTTTAAGAACAACAGCCTCTGTACATTGGGCATGAAAGCAACACTAAAAGACTAACACACGCTTTTCAGCATGCAGTACATTTCAACTCGTCAATAATCTACTAGCAGTGATGGCCAACATCCGAATACTAATGTTCAACTTATCGATTTTCATCTTATGGTTTTGTTAGGTCCCATTTAGAGATTGGTATTAATCTTGGATGGACATTTATTTTGGTCTCCTTCATAATCAAATAAAAACTTAACAATTAACAGCTATGGTATTGTATTTTTTGTTGATATCTGATGTGCTGGAATTTCAGAATTTATCATAGATAAGGATAATAATACTTTTTGTCAAGAGTATGCCATCTCTGCCAACAATCCATTTGTGTTAGAAACACAAGTAAAACAGAAAAAACAAATCATTCCTTAATAAATAATATAGTTGATTGTTGAATGTTGAGATCTAGAATATTAGCACATGTAGGCTGGTATTAATAAAACTTTTTTTTTTTATTCTTATGTCCTTCAGTCCAAAAGTAAACTGTGTTACAGTAACTTCAGAAAGTGCATGTTCTTTAGAAACCCTGGAATGAGAAGATTTTTAGAGGCACTATTCGGGGTATCTCCATGTGGACAAGGAAAAACAGCATTTTGGGCCTGAAAACTCACACTCTATGTTGATCTCTATGCCAGGGGATATCTGACAATGTCAAAGTGTTTCTGTTTTTTAATGTTGATAACTGGACCATTGACATGTCAACAAAGACCTTCTGTCAGTCCTTCACTATGATGCTAGATAAATAACACAATGGTATGAACACTGCTGCAATTCTAGACAAAACCTGGTGTCAATGTTTCACTCGTTATTGTGTTGACTGGTGACCCTTGGCTTCTTGTTCTGTGATTTCTATAGTTACAAAGAGTTGTTGTAACCAACAAGAGAACCCATAGAAGTCTTTAATAATAGGATTCAATCAAGACACTCAGATATGCCTCGAATTGAATATATAGGATACATACACACTCAACATTAGGGGTGCAACAATACATGTATCTGTATTGAACCGTTCGATACAGTGGCCTCGGTTCGGTACACCCTATGAACCGAACAATACGCAATTTTGTATTTATTTATTTGATCAACTTCTGACGAGGCGCTAAGCACTGAAAGTTCAGTGAATCTGCGTTCGACTACTCTGGGCTGCATTATCGAGCACAGATCCGCTGAGCTGCGCATGCAGCACCTCCCCTTTCATTTGGCCAAGCTGCTGAGACAGAAGAAGCTACATATGCTAGGGCGCTGCAACATGGCGAGTGCTTTACCTTCAGCTAAAATTGAAGACCCTCAACTATCATTCAGATCTGCCGTTTGGGACTACTCTGGCTTCCCTGTTAAGTATGATGGTAAGGGTCTCGTGGACAGAAACACAACAGTATGTCGGAAGTGCAACACGATGCTAAACTACGTCGGGGGAAAACAACAAACATGACAACGCATCTACACCGGCATCATCCCGGTGTTAAAACAAGTGGAACCAGACAGAAACAACGAGCAGCACACATGCTACAGACTTTACCTTGGTCATTAAGACGGCCATTAGCACATGATTCAAAGAGGGCAAAGGAAATCGAACGGGCGATAGCTACTTTTATTGCTGTCAACATGAGACCCTTTTCTGTTGTGGATAACGCCGGGTTTCAGGACATGGTATGGACACTTCATACACTTACAGCTCGTTTTTTGTAATATTTACTCTGCTGGGAAGAATGCACCACATAAGATGGGTGAGTTCTCTATTACATAAATTTTTTATTTTTTTTTACGTATTCTTATTTTTACATGGTGATGTTTTTGTTTTTTATGATTCTAAGAATACACAGAAGAATGTGCCTGGTTTAGCTGCAAGAGTTACATTTAATTCAATTTAATGAAAATGTACTCTGAGTTGAAACAAATGTTAGTTATTTTAATAAACCACAAGTAAAAAAGGCATTAAAATTTCTCATATTTTGTATTGAAAAAGTATCGAACTGTGACAGAAATGTACCGAATCGAACCGAACCGTGAATTATGTGTATCATTGCACCCCTACTCAAAATGCCTGTGATCAATGGTAAACATAGCCACATACTAAACCATAACACCAGTCACACATGGTGGTAGGAACTGATGTGCAAATAAAACAGCTTTTGCGTAGAAATTGGAAAAAGTGCATATCAAGATAATGAACAGTTTAACGGTGCAATTACGTGTTTCATGCATTTTCAAGCAGTCTTAAATTTTAATGGTGCAGAAGAAATCAACTAAAAAGAAAGAACTTTATTAAAATGCCAGTCAAAATTACATTTAATTAACCAAACACTTGGTTCTCCTAACACAGATATAAGTAAAAACCACCTGTACATCAATTTCTGTTTTTCAAGATTCATTGAGCAGATTTCACACTTAAACAAATGCTCCCTTGGAGTCAACCTCAGTCATACTTACACATGATTTTGATTTAATTAGTAATAATAATGCCAAACATAAGATGTTTATAGAATGCAGGGAAAACAAGCTGGTCAGGTGCTGCTTCTAATTTTAGCTTGGTGATAACGGCTGCCTGATTTAATGTTTAATTTGAGTCATAAAAACTTAATTATCCACAACACAATCACCCATTAAGCGTGGAACATCCATGTTTCCATGTCACCTTGGACATTAAATCTGCCAGATGCATTCAAGAGCTACCTAATGATGCTGTTTTTGAATGTCAGCTTTGTCCCAAACAGTGTTGACATAAATATTTAGTCTTGTGTTTCCCACTACTCAAAGACTTAAAGGTCAAATAAGATCCTCTAGTTGCTGTAAGGTGTGAGTGTTTTTGGCACTCTGATAGACCATTGAGTCTCGGATCATCCTGCCTAAATCGTAATGCTTGCTGGGACACAATCCAGCCTCCCAAAACCCTGAGCATGTTTATCGGATTACTTAATGAAAAGATGAAAATGTTACCCTCTCCTCTACAAACTAACATTTAAACCAACTCCCTGTGCACTTTAACTGTACGCAGATTGATGGCTGCACCAAAGCCGCTCCTCTAGGTGTCAACACGGTCCCTGCTGGTGCTGTCTAATTATTGCAGAAGCTGTGATCTATCCCTGACATTACTCTCTGCTTATTATGTCCCTGTAAGCTGTCACTACTGCTCACCACGCACAGACAGTTAATTCTGTGGACTAATATGTTCATTAAATAACCAAAAAAAAAGACAAGTCATCTCCTGTTTTGGCTGACAGATTGTGTTGACAGGATTGTTAACAAGAAAATCCTGAAATTAGGAGTCCTGGCCACACCTAGGGTTGGCTTCTTTCAACTTCCATCCTCTTGGCTGGACATTCCTTGTCTAGCTGGGACCTGGCAGTAGACCTGAGATAATGCCCCTTTAATCAGGCTGCCACTGTTTGCCTCTCCTCTCGGCTGCAGGGCGAGGAAAGCCGCACTCTCCCCTCCATATCCAAGGCCTCCACTGTCACCCTTAGACTACCTGCATACATGCCCATTAATCACCGACTACAGCACATTCTAACCTTCTATTATCTATTCATGCACTTCTCTGCGACTGCCTTTAAACTTTTAAGCTTTCACCACTCCATCTCTTTGCCATCTGCGGCTATAAACACGTCATGTTTCTGCTCCTTGACAAGCCAAGACAGAAAAATACAAACATGTTCTTTTATTCAGAGTCCCTGTCACAGTCCAACAATGCACTATTTCTAAGTTTCATATAAAAAAAAATGTCTCAAGGTCTACTTGAGACATTTTTTTACTCTCAAACGTCTCTCACGATCACAGAATACTGGGAGAGCCTTCTCTGTGGATTCATGGGAAAAAACAGAAAGAAAAGTCCAACTTCAACACAGCTCTAGTTCCAGATTTTCACTTTTGTCATCTCCCATGCCCATCCTTTCCCAGTTACACACCACAATAAATTAAAGCACCAGAATTCACACTCTTGAATGCAACTTTTTTTTGCAACAAACTGCAAAACTTTTGCCAACAACTGGCTCAAAATCCTCTGCTGGCACTCAAGGGGCCTCATGTCCACTCCAATCCTTTACCTTCACCCACTGGCACTAGAGAAGGGGCTACAAAAGGACAAAAATTCCTTCTGTAATACATATTGTGATTTTCCCAGGATGAATTATGTGTCTTTTTATGTGGAGCAATTTCAATTGAATAGTAAGCTTGTTTTTCTATTAATCGATACATTCTAATGTACACTGCAGTGATTTGATGCCCACTATGACGCACCTACACTCACACAGGAGTGCAAATGTGGACTCATTTCCTCATTCATAAACCTTCAAAATTAACTTGTGCCTTGCAAATCACCTATCACTAAGCACTCAGACAGACAAATGACATGCTGGGCTTATTAACAATGACATCTGTCAACATCCAAGACAAAGTGAGGGATGCAATACCAAATTCTTGGAGATAAAGGGGCAATAATTCACAAAGAGTCAGTCAAAAAGGTGCTAAATATGCTGGGGAAGGGTACATTCAGAATCTGGAGGCAGAAATTAAGGGCAACAAGATCAACACAGAGGCAAGAATTTACAGGTCTCAGTGCAAGAGGGAGAAACCTTGTTAGCAGTTTAACAGCTGTGGTTCAATATCGCTGTGGTCAATGCTCAATGCCTGGCTGTGATTTTCTGGGTCAGCACAACAACAGGTCAGATGGTATGAACTACTGTAAGACCTCTGCTACAGCCCCAGCTGCCACGTGGCTTCACTACAGCACATTTGACATGCTTCTGTCTGTCTGACAAAGTTAAAGGAAATCAAACCAAATGAAAAGTGCAGCAGTGTTGCAGCTTAACCCCTGAACTGAACACAGTCTGCCAAACTTGATGTGAAAAGGCTCTGAAATATTAATGTCAGATGCTAAAGGTTCAACTCTGCTTCCTTGGGGGGGTTTTCTCTGTTCTGTGAGCTCTATATCCACGGTTTTAGTTTCAAGGGAAACTTAAAAACAATATTTGGATGTACCACACATGGTGCAGGCACAATGATGTCCACTATCTTATAGCGAAACGTACGACACCAGTCTGTGTGGCTGTTGTTAATGGCAGTTTATGGTACTGGTTTGAAAAGTCACGGCAGGCTTGAGTGTTTTCACAAGGCCCTCCCTCAAAGCAGTTTAATTCATGTGATACTCAGGTGTCTCTTCTTTAAGCTTGGCTAAAAAAGTAAATCAACTCTTCTACATGCCAATAACAGTCCAACCAAGCGGTTCTCAAATTATCTATTGTTGGACATCCCTTTCGGATCAATACTTTTCATGCCCACCACCAGTGATAGCTCAAACAGGTGAGGTTAAGATGCTAAGAATACTGCAATCATATAAATACCCAATATTTCATTAAAGGGACTGTGAGGAGTTTCTAAGTAATTACAAAAAAGTCTCACTTTTAGATATATAGCTGATGGAAATACACACTTTAAGATGAGTTTTATAGCATCAAAATAGGTTATCTATAAATGCTATTCATTGGCCTTCCGGTTGGGTCGGACAGAGCTGTACTGGCCTGGATACTCAACTTCAGGAACAAGACAATTAAAACTAGAGCAAATTTATATTCTTCAGACACGTCTTAGAGCACCGGGCTGTAAGTAGCAATATATAGCCGGCTACAAAACTACGATACTAAGTTTTCCAAAAATTGCTTGTTGTCACACATCAAAAACTACCGCTACATAACTAGAAAGAGATACATTACCTCGTCGCTTTGCATCCTGTAAGTTGTTGAAAAAAGAAGTTGTAAAGCAATGTAGAGTTCTGAGGAAGGTCCGAGCTGCATTCATTAGCATCACAACAAACACACGCTTTGGCTTGTGGTGCGTTCCAGTTGTAGTCAGAAGTAGGAATTTCCGAGTTCCGAGTAGGAAACTGCAACTGGAACGTCCCTCAAAGTCTGAATTTCCTACTGAGAACTCGGTGAAACCTCGCCACCCCCGAGTTGACAATCAAAGATGGATGCCCCCAGTGTGAACAGTTATTTAGCTCCTGTAATAATCAATTTATTTGCACTTCTGACTGGGGTGTGTCACTCTAGATCAGCTGAACATAGTATTGTCAGACTTATATTTACAAAAATGCTGCCATAGTGATAATCACATTATTCATACAACAACACAGGGCGTGCTAACAACAGCTAACAATAGCCTGGCAGATCGGCATGTTTTTTTCCGACTTCAACTGGAACGCTGATAAGTCGGAGATGATGTCACTCCCAGTTCCGAGGTTACTGGAACGCAGCATTACGACAGTCGCCGCGCGTGCTCATGGGTCGCAGAGTCTTTATGTCGCCAGAAACAGATTCTCCTCACAGTCCCTTTAAGGGACAAGAGTTGAAAATTAGCATTTGCTATAAACTCTCTGTGCAGCACATCAGATTCATGCTATGCTAAACTGCATCGTCTCTATCAAATAGATAAATTAAAAATTCAAAAGTAGTAGAGACTAAACACAGAAATTATAGTTAATTATTAGTAAGTTCAATTTCCTTAGTCTATTATTTACCCTCCACCCCCATCACATCTTTAAAAACCCGGAAACAGCAAGGTGTCAGCTTAAACTTAAATATGTAAAAGCCCTCGGATCTTAGCATGATTTTTTGTAGTAGCACAACATCAAAATTCAATGTGTCATTAATCATCCTTGAAAATTTGAGAGCCATAAAACGTAAGCAATCTTGTTCTTAAACAGCTTATTTTACAGTTTAGGTGATTCCTCAGGACTGTCGCTTTGGTTGACAGATGGTAAAGAACCAAACATGGTGGACATACTGCCACAAATACAGAGAAGACAAGTAGACGGATAAAATATTGGGACCTTTTATTTAAAATATGCAGACTGCTAAAGGGTGGAAGAGTTTGGCTGGATACCGTAGAGATGGATATGTTATTAAAAGTCTGCGCCCTCTCTGCATGAATTTATAGTTTACTTTGTACCATGGTGTACTTGTCTACTTTTATAAGGCAAAAACAAAGATTATTTTCAGAGTGCAGCTCAGCCAGTAAAAATATACGAGTGTTAAAGGGAACAGTAAAGTATGAGGTCCTGACAGGCTGAGTTTGATCGGAGAGACTGACAGTGAGGAAAAACAATGGAGACTGCAGAGATGACAGTGTGAGGACTGTCAGGGTGATACATCATGTGGGAGAGCTGTGAGTGAGTGTAAACATCTTCACACACAGATGCATACTGGAACTTATACAAACAGTGTGTTAGAGAGAGTGAGGGAGACAGTGTTAGACAATGGTGAGCACTAATGGAGCCTAAATGGAGCAACAACACTAACGTTTACTCCAGTGTTTAGCAATGCTTCCTTTTTTACTGTGAACAGTTTCACAGTTTCAACGCACATCACACAGATGTACACAGCAACCCTTAACACTGACGCACACAGTCTGAAATACACAAAACTACCCTCCTGTCAGTGGGTGCAGCAGATAAGTTACTTCTTGTGACAGCCTCGTAGAGCTTTAACAATGCAGGGAATCTGAAAAGTGAGTTTGAGGGAAAGTGAGATTGAAAAATGAGGTCTGAAAGGGAAAAGCAAAGGAGATGGAAAGGGAAATAAAGAGATAAAAGTGGGTATTTCAAGCCATGTCCCGAGGCATGATGATAATGTTACAGCTGCCACCTGTGTCATCACACTGACAGGAAAGTGACCGCCCTGCTGAACCCACGCTGCACTCAGACAGACAGAGCAGAAGAAGAAGGAGAAGAGAGGTTCCCTTGTGATAGATTCAACCCCTGCAGCTCTTATGGATCCTCTTGTTGGCCTAAAGTGATGCTATGCTGACAATGAAAAAACAGAAAAGCCCTTTAAGAACTGCAGTTTCCTTTATAGGTAATATGTGCCCCTGTAGCATGAAATTCCACTAGCTTTGTCAAAATCCAGGGACAGAGGCATTGTGTGTTTGCCATCTGTACATCCGTCTGTCTGTCCATCCCTCCAACTCAGCTGCTCTTGTCAATGCAGTATCTCAGGACTGCACATACACTTACCAGCAGCTTCACCAAGAACACTGTTCAACTGTTTTAGCTCATCAGTCAATCACATGGCAGCAACTTTAAGCATTTGGACATGCAGCTGTGATCAAGATGACCCAATGAAGTTCAAACTGAGGATCAAAATGCAGAAGAAGGGTGATTTAAGAGACGAACCATGGTGGGTGTGTAATTTTCAAACTACTAATCTACTGGGATTATTTTCTAACACGACTATCTCTTCAGTTCACAGAGGATGGCCTTAAAAAGAGTACATTTAACTTTTCAAGGGAGACTTGTCTTATGAACAAGATTATTTCTGAGCACACAACATGGGAATCCTGAAGCTAAAGGGCTACACCAGTAATAATAGTGTGGTGCAGGGATGATGTTTTGTTGTAGACCAACCCACAGGTTAGCACTGTGCTAGTGCTATTGACTTAAAGTCTATGTGTTTCTTCACTGTCTTCTTGGATCATTACTGACAGGTTTGTGTTGAAAAAAAAAAACACAAATCATAAAAACCAAACTGTAATCACAATAAGCATTTAGATATTCTGTGGCAGTAAAAAGCTATTGTCAACTTATTATGGAGCTACAACGTGGAGGAACATATTAAAAGCAACAACCAAACTTCCAACCTTGTAACCTGGTGATTGAGAATTTGCTCCTAATCAAATGACCTGATTAAAGTAGTGATGGTTTGGCAGAGTGGTAAGCGCAAACAGGCAAAACCAATGTATAAGCTTCTGCCCACCACTGTCTCTCTCTCCAAATCAATAAAGGCAATAAATTCCCCAATAACAATTATAATACAAAAATACCTGATTACGTTGATGCAGTTGGCTTAAGTGTTTTTATCTTTTGGAAACACAAAAACACCACAACATTCAAAAGCAGGATAAAAACAGATGCATTTACGTTGCAAAATGAAGGTTAAACTCTCAGCTGCATGTGTTCATCACACTATATTTATCCAAAAGGCTATTGCAAGATTCCATCTACTTTTAACCTCAGGGACGAGAGTTGATAAAACTACTTTAATAACTTTTGACTCCTTTCTGCACCACTCTATTAACATGGGGCTCACAAAAATTGAACCGCAGACTGCAGAAATGTTGCTTGGTCATCGGACCAAGCAACACCACTTTAATATGTAGATTTAATGCTACATGAAGTGTATCCACTAAGACTGTACACGTCTGCAGATATTTCTCTGGCTTTGAAAACTGATGCAGTATTTCAGGTAATTCAGCTTTGTGATCACTTTATATCAAAACTTTATGACAAAGGTTTAGCTTCTGAAATGATTTAGACATTTTAGAGAAAAGAATTCTACATATTTCACCTTTAGTGATTCTTAGGCATAAACTTTACATACCCTCACCCGATCAGTTTGCCAACATCACAAGAGCTGAAAGTTGAGTTGGCACAGGACTGCTGCTGAGTTCTTGCCAAGCAAGAATATACATTAAGTTCCAGAAAAGTTAAAGCTCATGCTTGTGAACATATTGCTCCAAGTTAACTTTATTGGCATTCTTATGATTTTGGCACGACATTTGACAGTCTAACATTAAACACTGCAAGTTTTGTCTGTGTTTACATAAATGCTTTTTTGTCCCCCAGCACAGGTGACATATTTCTGTTTTTCTCCGGTTGACCTCCTGCACTAAAATTTAGTTTCCTCACGGGTGAGGCTGGCCTGGTTTCACCTCTCCACTATGCATCAGTAAGTGTGCCATGATGGGGAACGCACTGCTTTTAAAGAAAACACGATTAGCTGATTTGATTGGCTGAGGCTGCTGCCAGCTCCAAACACATCTACAATTAATTCTTCCTAATTCAACCCATTTCACATCTGCTCCCACACTGTGGCTCTGCTGCATCAGCACCCCAGGTCATGAATTTAGCAAGTACCTGTTTGTCACAGCTAAGTGAGCATGTCCGGTGAGTGCAACAGCATGGTCCTGCACCTTAATTCACAAAACAAACAAGCCCCATTCGGTCGGTTAGCTCTGGACAAGTGGCTGTGTTTGTTCAGAGGATAAACATGGGAGACGAAGCCAGCAGTAACAAGGACATGCAAGAGAGTCAGGCTCCAACAGTACAAATCATAAAAATCATCCAGCTCAAAATGCTGTGAGGCAGCATTAATGAAGCATATTTCAAATGTGTTTATTGGTGAAAGTGAGTTTTGGATCAATTCAAGTACCAATTAATTAAAACAAATTTGGGTTATCTTTGATTCAAGTAAAAATGTATAATCAAAATTATTTTAAATGATACTACTGAGCACAACTTCCATAGTGAACTTAATGCCAGTTTAAGGCAAAATTACAGTTGCACTGACACAGATCACAGACTTAAATGAATTAATATAATATTTTCTGGATGCAAGGAGTTTAAACTTTAATATTCAAAATGTCTGAAACAGATCCAAACTGAGTTGGCTTTCGAGACAATATCCCTCAGAAAATAAATTCTGAAATAATTTATTCACAAAGAACTGGTTTCAGTTATGGACACTTACTCTCTGCCACTGTATGTTAAATTTAAAGTTTTGCAAATCTACTCTGGGAAATTAATCTTTGCTTGCACTTATAGATCTTCACAGGATCTAACTTTCATGAGAAGCTGACCTTCATTTCCTAATATTGTGTGTTTGACACCAAAGCTGTGAATTGATTGATCCCACAGCTCAGAGCTTCCATCAACATAAATATAGTTTTACTCTGCAGTTCACTGAAGGGAAATTTTATTGATTGAAAAAGAGTCATAGCAAAGAGAAAGAACTGTACCAAATGGAGTACAACATATTTAAATAGATCAACTTTTCTTTGCTCTGATTTACAGACCATTAGTAAAAGCTGCCACAGTTTAATTTGATGGAAACTTGCATGGTTCAATAATTTCCTTGTGTGTGGATATTAAAATATTAAAGTAACAACAGTGTGGGCTTATTATTTTAGCCGACTATTGCATTATTGATTCTAATAAAAACAGCCAAACGTTGGCAGAAGATCCAGCTGTGCATCTGTCATTAGAAGCTGTTTGCTGTTGGTAGAAAGACAGAGAAACAGGTCTCAATTCATAAAAAAAGTCTCCACTTCTCAGTTTATTCGCACTTAAGTGAGGGGAGAAAACAATTAAAACCTTATGAGAGCTGCAAGAACCATGGGGGCTTTATTACTAAGAACATAACACCCACACACTCACACAGCTGTTCATAACTCTACCATCTTTTTACACAGATGCTAAAAAAGTGGCAAACTGTGTCAGACTATCCAGAGCAGCTCAGTCCTGGCAAGCAACCAAAAATTGATTTACTAAAGAATAAAAGAACCCCTCCACACAATAAGAATTAATTATTAAAAGCTAAGCTTCGTGGTAGGATTCTGAGTCTATAAAACCAAACTCTACAAAGCTTAGCTGAGCAGAATTACTCTCTCCTCTGCTCCTGGAGAGAATCCATAAAGACAGAAATTTCTCCAAATGAGTCACATTTTCCAAATGAGGTTGGACACAGAAAATGAGTTTGCAAAAGTTATTTTGTTCTAATTACGTTTTAATGAACTATTTTTGTTCTGAATAATTGAATCTCTCTCATATAGCAGCCACAGAGATCATTAGCCTACATTCTACATTGGTATTGTCATTGTTTCTGCACCGTGTCCCATTTTTAGCCTTGTTATCGGCGGAAACCTTAAAAAGAAGATTTTTAAATCTCAGCCCGTGCAGGAGCATTTAGGGTGGCCACAGACCAACCACCCTCACTGGAGAGATTATCTGCAGGCAGCCGTGCAGCTGCTGCAAAAACAAACAGGAGGAAAACAAGAGCTGAATAATTCCTCCATACCTGGGAAAAACACTATCCACTCTGAGCTGCATGGAAATAAGCACAAGCATATCTTACAGTTAAGAAAAGAGCTAAAAATTTGACCAGTGTAAAACTCATGTTATACCTATTTGCAAAAGAAGGATACCTTCAGTGATTTATAATAAACTAGAATATAATATATTTATTTTCATCAAAACAAGTACATTGAAAATTAAGTGCCATCCAATCAATGCATCACTCAATACAATATAGAGTTTGTAAAACAGCTAAATACATTATAATTTGACTTAAAAATCTGTGTCAAAACTGTAAATCAGTGCATTAGTATCCTTACAGAGGGACACACTGTACATTCAAAAGAGAAGGAGGTAGGAGAAAGCTGGGTGAAGAAAGGGCCCCAAGGGTCAAATCATCATCCCTGGTCTGAATGGGAAATATGCTGCTTATAAACATTTAACAGTCTACTGATAGTTCATAAATGACCTAACACATAAACTGATCACTGCCCTTGTGGGAAAGAAACACCTCCCTCCATGCTAAATATGTAGAAGTTGGTGTTTTATTTTAAATCTGAGACACACCACAGATCTTTGCTTTATTGTATGAATGTGCCCATGTGACCAGAGCAGGGGGCTGGAGGGCAGAAAGAGCTTCTGCAGTGACCACTGTGTGGAGTTGTGGAACAGACTGTTAAATATTTCATCCCTCAAGATGATGCATGTTTACATAACAGGAAATTATACTTTACCTCAGAGATATATGATTCCTTTCTTGCTTGCACTTTTTGTTTCTGCCATTCAGCAGAAAAGCACCATTAACTGATCTTCTTGTTGCCAACTTCACTGTTTTTTTTTACAACACTTTATTTGCCCATTAAGGCTGTATGCTTTAGTAAACTCTTTATCAAAACATTTGAACATCATTACCAAAAGATTTTCACAGTTACTGAGCTGTTAGTCTGCTCCTGAGATGCAGTGTGTTCTATCTGCCTTGGAAATCAGAGGCTGCACTGAATTAAATAAAAATCAAGAAGTTTATTGTAAAAAGTGTAAATGTCTTATCTGGGACAAAAAATCACTTAGTTTAAATGTTACACTCAACTAGGTTAGGATTAGGGCTGAACAATTAATTTCAAATTACATTAAATTGCAAAATGGCTTGTTGCAATTTTCAAATTGCAGACAGTGCAATATTTTTAACCCAAAATATGTTGAACATTTTGGCATTGTGATGCAGTTTCTTGCAATTTCATGCCTATTTTAACCTTTTTTAACCCCGTTTTTACAACTTTATGCCTATCTTGCTCCCATTCATCTTTTTTTTTTGGCCTGTCAAACCATGTTTGGAATTTTTACATGGTTTTTGAAATTCAATCCCAATTTTGCTGCTATGATCAATTTTTCTTAGTCACTGTTGAATTTTTTTGCCTTTTTTTGCAATTTCATACCTATTTTGCACCTATTAACTTTTTTTCCGCTTTTGTACCAATTTTTTTTTACCCAGTTTTTACAATTTCATTCCCTTTTTTGCTTCTGTTCTTCACTTCTCCACTTTTTCTCAATCTTTTATCCCTAAATTGACTTAATGTCATATTGGCTATACTATAAAATGATCTACTGCTTATGTTTGTTTAAGAATACATAAGATTAGGAACATTAAAACAATCGCAGAGTAAATCGCAATTGCAATATTGGGGAAAAATATTGCATTAGATTATTTTCTCAAATCGTTCAGCCCTAGTTAGGATGAAATTCACATCTCTGTGGTGGAACATAACTAGTATACAACTTAACTAGTGTCATTGTGAGGTTTGGTGTGGACTTCACACCAGAACTTATAATAGAACTCGGGCATACCAGAGGCCACAGGCCACTGCGATTCGAGATGAGAGGAACAAGATATTTTTCATCAGAACATCAGCGACTAAAACATAAGCTTGTTATTCTTGTTAATTTATAGCATCAGGATCACTGTAAACTGTCCGAGGGTGCAAACAAAACTGAAACACAAATATGCTGTTATATTCTGCAGCACAATACTCCATTAATATTTTATAGAGTATTATCAATATTTTATTTATGTATTTATTTACAGAAATTCAGGACATTTATTTTGCATTGTAGTCTAGCCTCCAGCTGCTAGTTGGAATCAGGCATTCAGTCATTTAACTCTTTTTCCCTCTGTAACATTTGTTGTTAATGTTTGTCACTAAGACGCACAAAAAATGTCTCTATGTTGTCAGGGCCATGAGTTTATCTACACTCTAACAGAAATATAGATGCACGAAGCAGTGTGAATGAATGAACACAATGAAAATGTGCTGTAACTGGCATCCCAGCGCTGAAATTTTGGGGTGGCCTTTTATTGTGCCAACTGTAAGGAGAGGCTGTATACTGGGCACGCTGACTGACCACCTCAATGTCACGTGGCATGAGACTTATGGAAGGCTTGTACTCACTAGGAGCGATTAGCTGGAACTAGGGCACTGGATTTGAGCAAATTAATAATATTTTTTGGGCATGTTAAGGGAAAGGTTGTTTAAACCTAACCTTTTGAGTTTGTGCATTTATATGTTTGTTGAGTATACATAGCACCAAATAGAAGTCGTACATTTTTGCGTAAATACCTTGGGTTCTTGATACTATAAAAAGTTCATAGTCATGATGGTTCAGAAAAAGGTGATATATTAATCTGTATGTGATACTGAGATAGATGAGATGTTGTACATTGACAGCAATTTTACTACGGATAGTAATGCTATGATCAAACTAACACAAAACATAATTTCAGGATTAGGAGAAGTCTGGCACTATTGTTGACCCTGACTTTAGGTGGATGATCCATATGTGTGAATACAAATAGACAAGTTTTTGACTTTACTCAGGTATTTCTTTTAGTTGAATTGAGAATCTGAACATTTGTAAGTGTCATTTTTACTGCACAATTGCAAAGCCCTGTTGTACATCTGCTCTAAAACATCATTGTCTCTCTCTAGCATCCAAAGAACCATCTTACACTGCTGTTGGATACAGAGCTAAAACTCTGCAGCTTTCTTTCTCCGGTGTAATCATCATGCACACAGTGAAGTTGCCACAAAAGAACTTCTGCATGATTCAGTGTTTCTCTGAGCTCTTTTTTGATGCTGTTGATGCCTTTTCTAACATGTATCACTGAAGTTAGAATCTAAACTGTGATAATAGCCTAAAGCTCTGCTACTTTTTCTGCTATATTATGAACACTGACCCAACACCTAACCCCCACCCCACCACTTCTCCACCTTCCAGCAAAGGACAACTCCTTGCTGAGAGGAGCAAATGAGAAAAACCATGTCAGGGAAACTACCCAAGCATTACCCTGATAATATCCAGGTTACATTGGGAAGGGGGGGTATACAGTCACAGTGGAGTGCCTGACAGCATTACGCTGCTATCTGCTCTTTTCTGGGATTGTTTCAAAGATGAGGCTTTATTGAAGTGAACTTTGGGCTTGTCTTCTCATCGATTATTGAAATTACGAGAAACATCAGCCTTTAATCAAAAGGAGATGTTATAGGAAAACCAGGAAAGCCATCAATTGGCTGAGTAATGTTTGAGGTTCAAGTCAGTTTCAGAGGGTTCAGTCTGCCAGTGCTGTGGCTCATGCTCATACACACTAAGAAAGGCAGTGTTGCAAGCCTGAACTGCCACTCCTCCAGTCTAAAACAGCCACTCGTCCTGCTATCTTGGTGCAGCCAGCTTGTAAAGGTCTTTGGTCTCACACAGAGTGAGTGTATTGGGAACTTTTTTGCCAAAGTTTTGTTTTGCTCTGTTAGTGCAGATGAGATCTGCAGATACATGTTCTAAAGTCAAAGAAAGTCATCCGCCCACTTATGTTACCTGATGTTTATTGTTTCAAGCAGTGTAGATTTTGTCTGACAGCTTGTATTCAAATGCACAGAAAGTGTACACAGGCTAACAAATAAGGATGTAATTAAAATTTTGCAAAAAACACAAGCATTGGCACTGGAGTTCTGAACAGTACCTGGTGTGTCTGAAGTAAGCACAGTTGTGCACACAAACATTTTGCTGGCCTTGGAAGTCTGAAAGCCTGGCACAGAGACTTTCTGAGTGTTGTTCTGCCGCTTTACTTATAAATACAAGTAGAAGCAGCAGCAGCCAGAAAACATCATCAGTAGAACACAAAGACAGGACATGAAAAGGGAATAGATTTATGTGCATATACCTCTATGGATTTCAGAGTAAAGAGGGGGAGAAAGAATGCAAAGACAGAGATAGAAAGAAAAGATTCATTTTATGATTAATTATCCTCATTGTGTCCCTGAAAAGTGCTGAGGGAAGAGGATTGGGAAGAGGAGGAACGCACTAAAACAATGACACACACCTTTATATACATACACATTCATACAGGAACAAAAAGGCTTAAAGAGTTTGAGCTGCAGGTTTGTAAAGTTTAACAAATGCCTCTAAAGTTAGAAGGACAAAGTGAGAAAAACTAACAGCAAACACTTCAGCTGAGTTCGAGCTTCCCTCAGTTTGTGTGGTTATTAAATACACACTTTGTGTAAACATTTTACTTTGCACAGTCTGAGTCTTCTTATCGTTCATGCAAACAAATTAGATTCACATTTGACTCCTTCAAAAATGCTATGCTGTTGGTAAAAAGAAAAAGAACTTGAATTATGTCATTTGAAGGCACAAATAGCCTCTAACTAGACAATTCTCCATTCACAGCCGTCCTCTAGCAGAAACACAAACACAGAATTACTCAGACTCTAACACACACATTCTGTGACTGGAAATGTGCATGTCCTGCTGCTTCATTATCTCTGAGAGTGGTAATAATAAACTCAATGATGGAAACTGTTTGCATATACAGTATACAAACAAGCTTTAGCAGGTTGCATCACTCGCTGAAAAAACTAGACCAAAATTGCAGATAGGTGGGGAAAAGTAGCAAGAAAATGCTGTTTGTCAAAGCAGAAAAATGTGGAGTTTGAGTCCAGTAATCATCACTTCAACAGGACACTGGGGCAGTGAGGGGTCCTAAAAGTTTAAACACACTACAGGTACATGACAAATGTGTCCAAAACAAAGGAAAGAGAAACTTTTTAGACCGAAAATTGTAGAATTTGTGAGGTGATATAGTGGTGCAGGGAAGAGTCCTAAATGCAGAGAGTTAGCATTTTAGCACATATGGTTCCCACAGCTGAAAGCATATGGCGTTTTAGAATAGCATTTTAGATAAATGCCTGTAATAAGGTCTGTGGTGAGCAAATGTTTTAAAGATTTGAACATTTCATTCTGAAACATGGTGGCATAGTGGTGCGGCAGGTAGTGCACGTGCCTCACAGCAAGACGGTTTGAGCCATGTGTCAGTCTGTGCATGTGAGGGATCCCTCAGGACACTCCAGCTTCCTCCCACGGACCAAAAACTTTCTCATTAGGTTAACTGGTGACTTCAAATTGGTCCTGGGGTGTGGTTGAGAGTGTAATTGGTTGTATGTCTTTCTGTTACCCCTTTTCCACCAAGCTGGTTCCAGGGCTGGTGCTAGTGCTGGTGCTAGAGCCAGTTCGCAGTTGGTTCAACTGCGAACCTGTTTAGAACCGTTTGCTTTTCCACAAACGGGTGCCGGCCAGAGGGCTACGTCATCACGTCAATCTATACGTCTGTATACGTCACGCTAGTTTCCCATAACAACTAGCGCCGAATTCAATTGCCACTACAAAGATGGAGGACTACGCTGCGGTTCAAGTGTTGCTGTTGGCTTTTCGAGCCTTCCTTTGTAGTGCAAAAGTTGGCGATCCAGCAAGTTAATGCTGCTCAACGATTATGCAACGAACAGCAATCACGCTTGAGAAGACGAAGGTAAGAATGCTTCCGTGTTTTTACTCTGCTTTGGTGCTTCCGTGTTTTCACCCGCCCCCACCCCCTGACGTAAGCCGTAGCCCCCGACGTAAAGTGGTTCTTTCTGCTGGCCCAGCAAAGAGTTGGTGCTTGCTAAGCACCGGTTTTGAGAGCCAGCAATCGGTGCTTCGTCGGTGGAAAACCAAAGAACTGGTGCTAAGCTGGCTCTAGCTCCGAACCAGCCCTGGAACCAGCTTGGTGGAAAAGGGGTATATGTGGCCCTGTGATTGGTTCAAGATGTACCCCGCTTCTTGCCCAATGCCAGCTGGGAAAGGCTCCAGCCCCCCACAATCCTGAAAGGGATAAGTGGTATGGATAATGAATGATGGATGGATTTTAAAAAGAAAATGCATCTGATGTTGCCCTGGAATTTGAATTTTAAAGCCTTATTGTGTTTTTAAAGAGAAAGTTGCTAGAAAACTGCTAACAAGAACTACAACAATGTCCGAGGACCTCCGATTATTAATGATTGTATTCTAATGAGCAATAATACATACAGCATAGCCACAGGCTCAGGCATCAAATTGATCTGGTGATTAGATGAAGAGGAAATTCTCAAACAGGAGATTACAACACTTTGGAAGTAGGATAGCTGCTTCGAGGTGAATCCCCATGTTCTAGTTCTATAATAGCATTTCTATGAAAGCTTTTAGCTCTCACAGAGTAAATTTAACTCTTAAAACTCTTGAGAGTTAAGTTTGTCTGTGCAGATTATCATGATGAATAAAATGTATAACTTTCATACATTTCTGTTCACCACAGATCTTCCGTTTCCATTATGATGCTTGGGTTGACCATGGCTACATGCAAAAGTGCAGTGAGTTTCCACCATGTGCTTGGCTATATCATCGTTTAGATTGAACTACAGTCAAACAGGTGTATCTAAAAACTCACTATGGTGATAGAAGACCCTGTAAAAGACCTTTCAGCTGTACATTATTCTCACTTGAGGCACTAAAGTGCAGGATTTGTTCACTTTGGACCGAGCCGAGCTTTGTTCTCTCCAAACTCTGCGCTAAGCTAAGAGTCTGCTGGTGGTGGCTTTAAATTAAGCATAAACACATGAAAGCTGTATTGATATTCTCCTGGTGTTCTTCCAAAACCGTCAAAGTTTCCTCATGAATGATTGAATCAGAATGAAATTTATATGAACAGAGACAGCAGAGGCTGAAACAAAGTGATGTCGGGGTTTTTTCCACTTTCATACATACTGCAGTTCAACTTAAATCACCCACACATCCTCACACGAGCAGAGGCAACAGGAGACACACACGCATCAGCTCTCACACAAAAATAAAATCACAGCAAAGAAACAAACACCTCACCAACACAGCGTGAGCCTTTTTGTCTGTGTGGTTAAGTGGGCCGAGTTCCTTTGCTTGGAGGGGGCAAAACATGAGACACCCTAACACTTTCAGACTCCATGTTGTCAGAGAAAATTCCTCTGTAATATTTGTCAGTGTGTGTGCGCCTGCATGTGTCTTACTATTTTGCCTGCGGGCCATCCGGAGCGCGAGGATTCCAAAAGAATAGCTCATCAATATTCATGCGAGTTTATGCTTTCATTAATGTTGCAGCAAATTGTCTCAGATCAAACTCGCAGCTTTCGTCTGGCGTCCACGCTGGTGGATCTCACAGACAGAAAGAGACGAGCGGCGAGGGGACGAGAGAGGAGAAAGAGAGAGGGAGTTATCAGAGGGGGGATAGAGATGGGGAGAACAAAGAGAGGACTCGAGCCGCTACAGATGGCCCTATGTTTCCACAAGATTAAAAGAAGACTTTGAAAAAATAAGAGGAGAGATCATAGGGATAAAGAGAGAAGAGAGGAGGGGGTCAGGAGAAGAAAGGGGGAATGAAAGGGAAAAAGAAGAAAAGAGTTAAGTTGTAAAGGTATGTGTCCTACTTTGCTCCGACTAATGAACCCAAAGTGTCCTGAATCTGTCCTGCATCACTGGAGGCCCGCTTAGACCACCCTGTGCTGAGTGTTTGTGCGTCTGAGTTTCCCCTGGCGTGATGTGTGAGCGTCACATGGGTCGTGTGCTTGATTTAATATGCTCTCTACTGTATATATTGAAGCTGTGTGTGTGATCCCAGCGCCCTGCATGTGTTTAATGAACCCTGGTCCCTTCTAGTCATCCGGCTTATACCAACATGTGTAAGTGAGAAGAGGAGCTGTGTGACTATGAGGCTGGGTGATGTGGACCAAAATTCATATCTCATTAGTTTCTGGCTGAATTTAATTAACTTGACACATCTGCATATTTATCTTTTTTTTTTGAAGGAAAAGCAAATGGTTGTTACTATACAAGAATAATAAAATGTGAATTATTTCTAAAGAATACCAAACAATACTGAGACCCTTTTGATAGCATTATTAAGAAAAACAGACACTGAAAATGCAACTACTATTTGTTTGAGCCAACAAAAAATGGAAATAAACACCTACACACTATCTATATTGTACAAAGCATTCAAAAAAGTCTGGACAATAATATTGTCAAAACCTATATACTGCTGAAATATGATGTGTTAAAGGAAGAAAAAAAACCCATCAACTCAATAATCTGTGTTATCATAAAGTACAGGAACACACCCCCTGATATTTCCGTCATAACACCTGAGTAATCTAACCACATAATTCCCTGACCTTCTGTTACTGGAGCAGCTGTAGAGACCAAAGGGTGGTTGGTTCAAGTCCCGACTGAACCATACTTAAAAGTTGGTCTGGTAGCTGGAGAGGTGTCAGCTGGGAACCTGGGCACTGTAATAGTGTCCTTGAGCAGGCACTTCACTCCAAAACTGCTCTGTGGTGATTCTTCAGGAGCAGCAAGTCATCACTCTGACTTCTCTTCATTAATGCATGCACGTGCCTATGTGCATGTGCATGCTTCAACAACATATTGAGAAACTGAATTTCCCTGTGAAGGATTAATGAGTTATATCTTCTTCGTTTTCTCTCTTGGCCCTTCTCAGGTTTCACTGCAGTCTGCAGGTCAGTCAATCAAAGAGCTGGGGAGGAGGAGAATACTAAAGGGGCAGCAGGTTACTGTTCCAGGGTTAAAAACCCTGCCGCTTGTGTTCACACATGCGGCTTGCCCTGGTAATATCAGGATAATTTCACTTTCTTTTTTTAGAGCGTGAATGGTGCTGTAATGATTTTCAGTCATACTTTATGCAAAATGAGTTAGAGCTTCATGTAAATTGCACAAATACATTGGCAACTACAAGTGCTCAAAGCACACAAAGCTTTTGTCAGGGTTTTCTGACTGGAGCTGCACATGCTTTGATGCTTTGATTACAACTATTAAATTAATAATTCAGTTTTATCCAATATCATGTTGCACTACAATGCAATGTGATGAGTAGTCTCCAGGAATTTTCATATTGTGGCACAAGGATGTTTTTTAGATATAAAAACAGGCAGTCAGATAAATATGAGCCCCTTTGATTCATACAAATGGCTTTTGGTGTGGGTCTCATTCTCCTATACTCTAGCAGCAGCCTCTACAAGATTAAATTGTTATTGTGTGTCTCTGCATTAATGCATCTTCATTTACATCTGTATCACGATGCAAAAATAAAAAAGGTTATTGATGCCCTATTTCAGACATTCTTAGCTGACTTATTATAAAAAATGCTGAAATATTGCACAAATGCAGCAAAAATGATCCTGGGTCTGATATAGGATTTGTTTCACCACCAAAACCGACCGACTGACTGACCAACATTCCCTGAAAAGTTAATCAAAATCTGTGAAGAACTTCTGGAGTTATTTTGCTCACAAATGGAGAGACAGACAGACTGACAGATCAGCATGAAAAATCCAGTAAAAGCTAAACTTTCTTGGTGGAGGTAACAGGTGAAGGAACTTTGCTACGTGCTTTTTTTATTAATAGTAACATTCACTACATATTGAAACTAGTCTTAAATTATCATACTGTCTGATTTAAACAAGTCTTAAATATGGTTTAATAACCCAGAACTGTTGAACAGGGTTTAACAGAAGCATTACATAAGTATAGATACCAGTCTTTCTTCTTTATTTCAAACAATGGACATCAAGTAATGCAGAATGCACAGTTGTCATTTGCAAATGTTTATCTGTTCTCTAAAATCAGTTTAATGCACATTTGACTGCTGATAAAGAAAACTGTTTTCTGTTAGCAGAAGAGTTGATCTTTTTCACAAACTCTGGCCAGTTTTTATGATCAAACATCAGAGAAAGTGCTGACTTTGTAGTGGTGTTATACTAGAAAAAAGGAAAACATCACTGCAATAGTATCGGCATTCGGCTGAATTGTTATTTCAAAAATCTGTAATGATATTAGTCTGGACTGGTCTTTCTCAACAGGGGTGCAGAGACACCCTGTGATGCCTTCTGACTTTATCAGTGGTGTCTTCAAAAAACATCAGAATTTAACCTGGTGTCTGGGGTTCTGAATTAACAGGCAGTCACCAATACGCTTTGTGCAAAAAGCATTCCTCAGGTTTTTTTTTTTCAGCTGAAAGTTGTTTGTGAAATATGCACAATAAACTTTAGTGGCTGCTGAAAATGAGCTAGCTTTTTCATCATCAT
Organism: Scarus forsteni; assembly: GCA_036419115.1. NCBI lineage: Eukaryota > Metazoa > Chordata > Actinopteri > Labriformes > Labridae > Scarus > Scarus forsteni. The sequence goes on along the minus strand of JAZDUH010000066.1, from coordinate 7,957,203 downwards.
AAACTGACTGAGCTATCGACTTCATCCTCCGGTGTTACTCGAGCAGAGAGGGGAGTTGCTGGTCAGAAAGATGAATAACGCTCTTTTTTACGACATTTTGAATTGGGTGTCTTGAGATTTTTAACACATCTTCAGGGGGCCCTAACAGAATAAGGTTGAGAAATGCTGCCCTAGACATTTAGGACCTCCTGAGCTCCAAATAATCACTAATCTATGGAAATTTGGACATAAATGTATTCTCCACCTGTACCGCAGGTTGCCAATGAACTATCAAGACAGAGGCATGGTTAAAAATGACTGAGGTTCAAAACATCTTATAAATTAGCAATCCTTGTAATAAAAAAAAAATGTTGTCCTTGTGAAACACATATTCAAAGGGTTGAGAAATTTTAAAAACACAGAATAAAAAAGCTGTGAAGTTCTTTCTTGGCTGTTTTGAAAGTAGAAATACACTTCAATACACTTCAGTTTTTAACAGAAAAATAAAAATGTTTTAATAGCATCCAAAACTGTTACGCCTTAACTGCAGTTTAAATGTTTCAACTTAAATGACTTTTGGAATATGTTTATGATTGCTGTGTCCCTGATCCTCCTTTATTCCAACTCTGTGTGAGACACTCTGTTTTATGCCCATTTACTTTAAGACCTACTTCTCCATCACTGTTATTTGACCTAATGGGGTGACTATAAGCCTGGGGTGGCTTGCATACACACACTGAACAAAAAGTAAAAAACAGCAGGATCATCTATTGGGTGAACACACACATACTCGGTGCCAAAGCACAAGGAAAGGACTACAGGGTCTTGTGAATCATCGTAATATCACAAGCACAGCTGGCGACTTCCTAGTGTAAATCTCACATCAGCGTTTATGTGTCCATGCTCTGTATCCTTTATATAAACAATCCCCAGCGCCCTGACATGTTTCCGCATGTGTGTGAGTTCATGCCTCCTAATCGCTACCCTCTCGGCACTCCACGCATGATTAGCTATGTTCAAAGAGGACGAGTACGAGTTAATGAGAGTCATGTAATTGGCTTTCATGTGCTGGATGGGGACTCAGAAGGAACCAAAGAGTCTCATGTGGAGAAACTCCATGTTTTAAATAAGATATCAAATTAATCAATGCTATTGACCTGGTTTTCAGATTTATACTATGAATAGTCTACAAATAAATTAACATTATCTTGGACCTCTTATTTGTACAGTCTTGAATTTATTTGCAGAAAATAGCTTCTGAGTGATGTGTGCTGCGATGCAGTTTGACTGAAGGCAAACTTGAGTTAACAACTGAACAAAGACAAGACCGTCACCGGGTTGTTGGTGAAATTGATTGAACTTAACAATTTAAAAGTCAGTACCACTGAAAGTTGGCATGGTTTGCTTTACAATAGGCAAGTACCATAATTTCTCATATATAACACTTTTTTTGGCTTTTAAAGAGACTGTGAGGAGTTTCTAAGTAATTACAAAAAAGTCTCACTTTTAGATATATGCCTGATCAAAATACACAATTTAAGATGAGTTTTATAGCATCAAAATAGGTTATCTATAAATGCTATTCCTTAGCTTCGCAGTCGGGTCAGACAGGGCTGGACTGGCCTGGATACTCAACTACGAGAACAAGACAATTAAAACTAGAGCAAATTTAGATTATTTTATTATTTATATTACATGTCTTAGAGCACTGGGCTGTAAGTAGCGATATATAGCCGGCTACAAAATTACGATACCAAGTTTTCCAAAAGTCACGTCTTCAGTGCGTTCCAGTTGTAGTCAGAAGTAGGAATTTCCAGGTTCCAAGTAGGAAACTGCAACTAGAACGTTCCCCGAAGTCGGAATTTCCTACTGGGAACTCGGTGAAACCTCGCCACCCCTGAGTTGACAATCGAAGATGGATGCCCCCAGTGTGAACAGTTATTTAGCTCCTGTAATAATCAATTTATTTGCACTTCTGACTGGGCTGTGTCACTCTAGATCAGCTATATACATAGTATTGTTAGACTTTTATATACAAAATGCTGCCATAGTGATAATCACATTCTTCATGTGGTATTTGTGAAAAACAACGCAGGGCATGCTAACAACAGCTAACAATAGCCTGGTAGATCAGCATGTTTTTTTCCGACTTCAACTGGAACGCCGATAAGTCAGAGATGATGTCACTCCCATTTCCGAGGTTTCTGGAACGCAGCATTACGACAGTCGCCGCACGTGCTGATGGGTAGCAGAGTCTTTGTGTCGCCGGTAATAGATTCTCCTCATACGTATTGTGAATGAGCACAAGCAAAACATGTACAAAGTGTTGTCTCGCCAGCATTGCGGCTACAACACAAGAAAGCAGAGATAACAAAGGACAGACCAACATCAAAAGATTTGGGGCGTTTGTCTGAGAGAGTAAGGTTTGGGAAAAATCTGGGTACGGGTATATTTGAACACAATGTTCTTCCAGGAAAAATAGCATGAAAAATGGGGAGCATGTTATAATTGAGTGCATCTTATATTTGAGAAATTACGGTCGTTTTCTGGGATCTCGTGCACAAAAGGGCTCCAAGGCAAAGGCAGTGTTGAGCATTAAATACTGTATAATCTAGACATATGACAGAACACATCAATAAATAAGTTCAGTATTTAATGGTAAAAAAGATGCCCAGAATAAATAAAAAGGATGAGTGGAGTTTGATGGTCCATAAAAAATCCTTATGAGGAACCCAATGACCCTACTGATGGCTTTAAAGTGTTGCCACACATTTATGAGAGCATTTCTCTGGTGGGCAAGAGATGCATCTCTGCCATCTCAAGCCATGATACCAACACTACTGTGATACTTTGGGATGATATAACCCCTTATAACATAAGCAGTATAGAAGGTGTAATATTGGAGAGAGTTAGGCACTCAGTAGGAGACAGGAATGCACTGAGTAAGTTTTCTTGTGTTGCATACAAGTTTGCATATCTGAGCCGTATTGCAGCATGAGTTGACACAGATATTACAGATTTGTGGAACTTATAGCAATGCCTTAAGGTGAAAATATAATAGAGCTTCAATGCTTTTATATTGAAATGTGATGATCTGGATTGACAACTACATGTTGAAACCAGATTTATTTTTCTTACTTCAAAATCAAAGACCATTGTTTCTGCATTGACAACACTATGAGGAGGAAACAAGCCTGGATTGTACTTCTACTGAGCTCCATCTTAGACAGAAAATCCTATGAGGAGTTAAAAGAGGATTAATGTTGTCAGACTCTCCACTGTGATTGTTAGTTAAAATGACAGTTCTGCTGAATGAACAATCAAACGAATGTGTTTAATCAATCAGAATATAACTTATTAAAATGCATGCCTCAAAAACACTGACATAAAGTAAAGGTGACAGTGATGCTCATCCTAATAGTAAACAGTCTTCTACGTATGATACACTTGTCAAGTCTTTCTGACTATTCAAAGCGCTATGCCACAGGCCATTCCATTCACATCACTCACTGATGGTTAAGTTTCCAAGCAGGTTGTCAATAAGCATAAGGTAACACATCCACACCCCTTAATATCATTTACACACCACTGGCACAGCATTGAGAGTAAGTTGGGTTGAAGCATCTTGACATGGGACAGCTGGAGCTGGGCTCAAACCTGCAACCCTCAGGTTATTGGTAGAGTGCATTACCAGAGTGAGACACGCACAACCCAAATCCAAATACACAAAAAACACATAAGCTAATGTAGGTTTTCATCCTGGCAGTAGTGTAAGGGGACAGATTCTCCATTATTATGGTACACACATACCTTAAGTGACACCTGACATATCACTTAAAGCTTTACTGCTTTAAGTGATATGTCACGGGTGCAGCAATAGGGTTGCGTTGTGACCCGATACACCTCTCTGTTCACATGCACACTGGCATGCACACTGCATGCTGCATCAGTACAAAATAAATGCTCTTTGAAAAAAAGCTAAATTGTAGTTTTTTCCCCCTTATTTAGACTACAGTGCAAATACAAAGATAAAATCTCAATAAAAAGTGCTTTGTTTTAACAATCAGGATAAGCACATTCTTGAATGAAAAGGAAAACAAATAGCAGTCCTCAGAGCTGCAGTTTAGACCTATACATGTCTGAACTGTGAACTATAATATTTAGCCTATAACAGTGCAGATACTTCTGATCTTCAAGTATGATCAAATTCTGTCAACTCAACAGTAGATGCAAAAATCAAACATAGTGGAGCAGTTCTACGGTTTATGTGTTCAATGTGGATTTTAATGTTTCCTATGAATTGACGGTCAGTGAATGGAGCAGGAGGGCGGGGCGAGCGGGTCAGAGTTCAGAAGGGGAGTGTTTTGTGTGTGTTTGAGCGAGGAGGAGGGAGAGAGCCCTTAGCAGGAGGTGTAGAGATACTACTCACTGTTTTGTTCGTGGATTAAAATTGAAGTTGGCGTTGTCACAGCCCACAGTGACTGTTAAATAAAAGGTAGGACTAATATTTAGGTCAAAATCACAATATGGCAGAGACTGTGGCGCTTGGCGGAGGTCTGCACTTCCCACTGCTTTTTCTAGTTTGTATTGTATTCCTTATCTTCCCCAAAAAAGACCACATGCTTTATTGGGCTGTTAAGGCTTCACCAAGCTCTCTCCCAATCTTCTCTTTAATTTTAGTTCTAATGTGTCCATCTGAAAGAATATCAAGGCACTACAAAAACATAAAAACTCTATTTATCCTTTTTTTGCTCAAAGATTAAATTAATGACAGGAAACTGTGTGGATAAAGGTATAAAACTAATGCATAGTTGTTTTAGGCAAAACTGTCCACACCTGTATGTCACATATATTGTTTCTTCCTACAAGTTGTGTATGAAAGATTTTCCACTGGCATCAAGACCTGTGTGTCTTTAAAAAATGAATTGAACAGTTGCAGCAAGGACTGTAAACTTCTCCATAGTTATACAGCAGAGGAGGATGTTTCTTGCCTGCCACAGGAGCATTAAGTTGTGTACATGTCAGTCATGTGAAACTACCGATATGTGATTACCTCCGCCAAGGAGGTTATGTTTTCGGGAGAGTTTGTTCGTCTGTCCATCTGTCTGTCCGTCTGTGAACTTTTTGAGTAAGTAACGAACAAAATCTGTTACTTACTCAAAAAGTAACAGATGGATTTTGATGAAATTTTCAGGAAATGTTCAGCATGGGAAAATGAAGAACTGATTCGATTTTGGTGTTGATCCGGATCAGTGTCTGGCTGCCATGGCGAAAAATTTGATTTCTGTGAATAACTACTGAACTAAAATAGATATCATTATGAATCCAGTTTCTAATGATACGTTTTTATGGTCAATGAATCTAAATATTTAGATGAAATAAACGTAGGACTAATATTTAGGGTCAAAATCACAATATGGCAGAGGACTGTGGCGCTGGCGGAGGTCTGCACTCTCCCACTGCTTTTCTAGTTTGTATTGTATCCCTTATCTTCCCAAAAAAAGACCACATGCTTTGTTGGGCTGTTAAGGCTTCACCAAGCTCTCTCCCACCTTCTCTTTAATTTTAGTTCTTAATGTGTCCATATGAAAGAATATCAAGGCAATTACAAAACATAAAAACTCTATTTATCCTTCTTTTGCTCAGAGATTAAATTAATGATAGTGGAAACTGTGTGGAAAAAGGTACAAAACTAATGCATAAAGCTGTTTTGTGGCAAAACTGAAACCACACCTGTATGTCACAAATATTGTTTCTTTCTACAAGTTGCAAAGGAAATATTTTTCCATCACATCCATTGAGATGTAGAGCCTTTTAGTTACAGTGTTACTCTGCTTTCCAAATCAAACCATAAATATATATTTATTTCTTGGCTTTGGTCTTGTCTGATGGCTGGCTTTTATCCCTTCAATCTGCTTTTGTACTTTAACAGCCAACTTTTTATGTGCTGCTGTTTTTATACTGGCCTGTGTTGAGTTGTGTTTTTATCTGTATTTGTATTTTCAGTTTACAGCACTTTGGCAAACTTCTGATTGCTTTAAATATGATTTATAAATAGATTTGCATTGGATAGTGATACTCGTAAAAGACTTGATGGGCAAGTAATGCATGCTCACTCCTGGGATGTGCTATAGTGACATATCTGAATTTATGGCAGTGAATAAAAACCTTTAAATGTCGTTCAGCAATGTGTTGTGAGGCCTGTTGTACTGACACTACTTTGACGCAGTCAGGTGAAGCTAAAAACCACTGTCAGCAAACTTTAGATATACTTGTATCAATCTAGAAGAGAAAAATATTTCTTTGATTTCGTCTAAGCCCAGTTTAGGCCAAAAACTCACACTCTGACAGCTGATTGACACTTGCCATAGTTCAAAGCCGGTCACTCTCCAACCTTTTAAAAGCCTGTGAGTTCACACGACAATTGTGACAGTGTGTCGTCTCCTTAGAAATGGCTAAACGCCTCACTTTTCACTTCTGTGCTACAGGCTCAGCTTTTTGATGCATGTTCGCCACACAGCTGCAAATCTGCTCCTGTCAGAAAAGCCAAAACATAAAATAGCACGAGGAGCAAGACCTTGGAGCTGTCCATGTTTATTAAAATGGGAGACCCGAGGGGCTTACTCCAAGTTATGCAACTTCTGCTGTGAGGCTGAGGCTGGAGAAACAGAATCTCATATTATGGGAACTTCCATCCGTTACTCAAGAAGCAGTTTAGAAGCTGAAGGATATGTGTTGCTATCGTATATTCAAGAAATGGTGAACCACACTCCTTCTCTTCTTGGGAGCAGCAGAGTCTTTTTGGGATGCTACTTTTGTACCCAATAAAGACCCTAATCTGTTTTCAATTCAGCTGCTCACCTGTGGAACATCCCTAACAGGTGTTTTTTGAGCATTCCTCCTCTCTCCTAGAACTTTTGTTGCCCCTGTCACAGCTGTTTGGAATGTGTTGTGGGCATCAAATCCAGAATGAGTGAATACTATTGGTAAAAAGCAATAAGGTTTATCAATTTGAGCACTGAACATCTTGTTTTTGTGAAGTATTCAACTGAATAAAGGTCATTTGCAAATCTTTATATCCTGTTTTAATTTACATTCTACACAGTGTCCCACTTTCACTGGCATTGGGGTTTGTTAGTAGGATGTGTCAGGTCGAACTGCTATATCATTCTGTGTAAAGTTAACCTGCAAAGAGGACCAACACCTGGAGGGATTAGCAGTTCTAACATCAGCCACTCTCTATAGATCAATTTGGCACACACACATTCAAGGTGACACTTAGATTTAGGTCCGTTAGTCTGAATTTAAATGTCCATAAAACTCTGAGAACATGCCCATGGCCAAGCAGGTAATTTAAAGGAGAATTCCCTGCAAGCAAGTTGGCAAGGCTGGTGACATTTACATCCCTCAGCCACAGAGGGGCTTGTGTGATCTTTACACATGTAACGAAGCAGCTTCAAAATCTTCTCTGATCTCCAGCATGTTCTTTTCCACTCATTCACACATCCAATTATATGCAGCATTGAAATGAAGGGGAAAAAATGTCATCATAGTGTCACACTCTTGGCTATGCTGTAGAAATTACAGAGTGAATTATGCTATATCCTTTTTTTATATCACGCCCTGGCTTTTTCCTTTCCGGCAGGGAATATCTGTTGTAGGAGGACATGAGCAGTTTTGACATTAAGCACCACTCCAGAGGCAGGCTACCCAGAAAATACGAGCAAACTTGAAAAGTGCCCTAGAAACAAAACAACTTTTGGATTCTATGAAAATGGTACAAATAGATAGCTATAGTCTTCATGGGTTTATGAAGCCCTTTTCACACATGAAACTCTGACATTTAAAGTACCTGGACAGCCTACCTGAAAACCCTCTGACCTCCTCTTCCACACTCGGGCCTCACAGAAGAAAAAGTTTCCCTGCAGTCAGTGGAGGAGTAAGGGAGTAGGAAATACTACAAGGGTCAACAAGGCAATTTTAGGGCAAGGTTTGGGTGTAAAGACTGCTGTTTCATCTCACCCAAGTCCCTTCACGGCACACACTAATATGTAAGCCTCCGCTGTGGTAACAGGAGGACAGAGGTTTGTGGAAGAAAGCCACACAAGAGAGAGGATGCCAAGATGCAAGTGTAAACGCTTTGTTGATGCCAGAGGTCGTAGGAGAATCACCAGAGTGTTTCAAGAGGATAAAAATGCAACAGTAACGCAGATAACCTCTCATTACAACCACGTAATGGAGAGGATCCTATTCAGGCTAGGAATGAAAAAGTGAGGCTACAGTTTGCACAGGCTCACCAAATTTGGACAATAGAAGACTGGAGAATGTTTCCTGGCTTGCAGAGTTAGATTGCTGCTGCGACAGTCAGACGGTAGAGCCAGAATTTGGCACAAACAACCTAAAAGCATAGATCCATCCTGCCTTGTATCAGCAGTTCTGGCTGATGGTGGTGTGTTGGTGTGGGGACATTTTCTTGGCACTCTATCGGCCCCTCAGTACACCACAGCCTCACCAAGTGTTTTTGCTGTCCACATTCACCCCTTTGTGACCACATATCTACCCATAGTCAGATGGCTTCCTCCAGCTGGGGATTGGATACAGTGTCACAGTTAAAGCTGGGGTTGGCAATTAGATTTAGATAAACTTTTTGTAATACTGGTTAAAATGGTCTTTATGACCCGATGGTAATCAACTCATAATGTGTTCTTAAAACAGAGCGAAAAATATCCGCTATCTACAGCAGGAGTAAAACAGGGAAAACCCCAACCAATAATCATGCCGGGACACCTGTTTTTAAACCAATCAAATCCCGTCGCCATTCTGCCCGCCTACTGCGCGTGCATTTTCCCAGCGCGCACAGACTCGGTGCGTGCTGTGTAGCCGAGCTCATATGTATCAGAGTCCACAGGAGAATGCTTACCTGTCAAGTTTTGTCTTTGAAAATAAGGGAAGCCCGCGGTGAGCCGTCCCACAACCCCAATCAAGCTCCAGTATCCCTCACATTTTAAGACAGATGTACAAGCAATCTAAAGTAAACTCTTTGTTTTTCTAACTTTGTTCTGCTGCTCTAATCTCGCGATAGCTGCCACCCAGGCTACTGCAGGTGGATGTTCTCGTGAGGCTTTTTCTTCTTCTTTGGTTTTACGGCGGTTGGCATCCATCATTTTGGAGCATTACCGCCCCCTTCAGGCTAGAGACAGAGCTCAGTTTGGAGAAGCAGAGGAATGTTTTTATTATTATATCATCACACGGGAGATTTACGGGAGAATACTGATACAGGAGGACGTCGGGAAAGAGGATAAAATATGGAAAATACGGTAGTTTCATGGCCAAAACTGGAGATTTGACAGTTATGTGGAGAATGTCAGAGGAACTACCTATACCCCGACCAACATCGGCTGTGAGTACTAACTAACCTTACATGTTTGTTTGGTGTTTTCTTACTGCTGACTGAGACATGACTTGGTGTGGTGTAAAACAAACACGTTGTGCTGAGAGTTTGGAGTTGAATCAATCTTCTGGATATATCAGCAATGCTACTTTTCCAAAATCGCCAACCCCAGCTTTAACTATGTTTTTAAAAGTCAACATCAAATAATTCTTGAGGCTTTCTGACTATATTTTTTTAAACTTAAAGAGCAGACCAGAACATTGTTCTGGCACCACAGGACCTGCACAGATCTAAGTCCAAGTCACTTCTAGTCCATTGCTTTAGATACAAAATAAAATAAGAAAAAGTCTGTACTGGCAGTTCTAACACAGCCACAGTAGCCAGGCATGAAAACGGATCAGGGGTGAAAAAGGTGAGGATACGACATCTGGAAGAAGAAATGTTGAATATTTCATATTTAAAAGCATCAAACTGACGCAATTTAAAAGTAAAATGAAGCAGAATTACAGGATGAATGCATCATAAAGTACATATCTATACATGCTCACATTCTGCTATATAAGAAATGAGACCGACAACTTCTCTCATGAAATTCATTGACAATTTTCCACCAGAGGCTGACCAACATAGCTGTGTTATCTCTCCAGCTGTATTAGTTAATGTCATGCATGAATGATGTCATGAAACCTCTTTCAGCAAGCTTTTATTCTTCTAGCAATATCTATTAACTGTAGCTAACGTTAGGTCTATGTCAACAGGTGGTGACTGTATATCATACTTAAGCATATCAAAACAAAGTCATCACAGTCCAGCTGTGTTCTTGTTTATGATAAATACAAAGCGTAATTACAATCATCAGCATTTTAAAGGAACTACTATTTACTTTATCATAAATTCAGGTTGCTACTTTACTTATACTAAAGTAAACATTTATTAGAGTGACTGCAGTCTTTCTTGAGTGTGATATTCTGTACTCCATCCATCCCTGCTTTAGTTGATCAAAAAGGCAAAATATCAACCACTGCAAAAAGTGATAGTCATTATTATTACTACTTTCTGTCTTCTGTTTCAATCAAGAGCCTGGATGAAGGCTTGATTTAGCTGTTTTCGACAGTAACAGGCAATTTGTCTTGTTTTTTTGTCCGAGAGCTGCATTTTTCTGTCTGTTAAATAAATATTTTACATCTCACACTGGCTCAAGCACACCTGTTTTGATCATCTTGCTCCATGTTTATGGGCTCTGACAGAGCAGCATATCATTGTGAAGTCTGATCTATATTTTCTATTCTTTTCTTTACCTCCTCTTCTGTTTTTCTCTGTCTGTGCTATTACAAAATCCCTTGGCCTTTTCCTGCAATTCTCACAGATCAAGCTCGAGCTAATTGCTTTTTTAATAGCTTGGAACATGCTTTATTGTAAGCTGCAGCGTGTCCCCATGTGTATTTCAATGTACGGCTATGCACATGTGCGGCTCCACAGGCAAATGATTTGTGTAGCTTGTGAACGACGCAATTCGCCGGGTGAGAAAATGAATGCTTTCTCATTTTGAGTTTTCCATTGGTATGTTATTTGATGTTGCTCTGAAGCCTCATTGTGATGTTTGTTGGATTTCGTTAGCGCTTGCAATAAAGCAAAATGGGAAAATATCATTTCTATATCCTCCACTTCTGACTTCTTTAAAACTATTGAATGTAACTCTCGGGGATGAGTGTGTGCTAGAATGAAATAAAGTGGATAATAATATGGAGAGTTTCTGATTTTTATAACCCTTATGGGGAGATATAAAATCTATTACTCGTCTTAAAGGAGCTGCCTCACTTTTGTTTTTCGGGGAAAGGAAACTTAAACAGTAAAAACTCACCAAAGATGTGTCAAACTGAGCCATGAAGAATTAACATGCAAAAAAAAAATCACAATGCAGAAAAGTTAGAAGGCAGTGAAAGGAGTGGGAGGGGCGAGGATATTAAACCTGCCATCATGTCACTCTGGAAAAAAAAGAAGAAATAAATAAAAATACATTAAAGCTAAATCAAGTTTGAATGCATTTTTAAAAAGACAAAAAAAAGGATTGTGGTTTGAAGCGGTATGTAGAGCAGTAGAGCTCCGATATGGGCTTCTCTTCAAAGGCAAATGGCCTTTCATCTCAGCCTGCAGAATCTCATGAGCGCTCACACACAGACATACACACCCACCCACCACACACATACTTACACACCCACTCACCACGCACATACATACACACCCACACGGTGCCTAAAAAATATCCCCTTTGGACTTTTTCATGCGTTTATGTTTACAGAACTGAACCACAGAAGATGTAATTAGGCTTTATTTTGTCTTGCACAGATCTATAAAAGAGACTGTTTCATGTGGTGAAAACAAATCTATACAAACGAATCTAAATTAAGAGTAAATACAGGAGAGCCCACAGCTGAAGCATTAGCTTTTTTGGCCATGTCAAATCTTTCCCACTGTGTTTCAGATGCATGTTTTAGTCTTGCTGATTGCTGATAGTCTTGCCTCTGTGAGGAGGCAGGGAAGGGCTACAGAAAGAAAGTTATTTTCCTTTAATCTTTCTCACTTTGTAAAATATACATCTTTTCAACACTTGTCTATATATTAAGACAGCAAAGATTTCAAGATAAAACCAGAATAGTCTTTGGAAACAGGCAGTACCTTTTAGAGCTTATCTGGCATTGTTATTGGACGATTGTTCTGTCAATTACAGTCATAATGGGCTAATCAGATAATGTAGCAACCAAACTGTTGCAATGTAATGCAAAAAACATGAGCTCTACATGCAACAAACTCTCCAAAATATGTCAGAGAAAATACACTTTCTATAGAGAATGCATGATCTGATAAAATCTTACTGGAGCTATTAGCATCTAGGCTAATCTCTAAACAAGCAGTCACTTGTGTTTTCATCACACACGAAGCTCCCACCTCTTCCTGCTCTAAAAGACTCTGATTGAGTCATGTTAGGATGCTCACAGCTGTTGGAGATTGAAGCTTGATCTGCCTGATTACAGACACAATCAGTTTGATCCAGCTGTACTGCACGCATTCCTAGGAATGGGAATTGGTGAGCATTTATTGAAATCATTGCCATTGATTAATTTTCTATGAACACTCAGTTTGTAAAGATTAAATTCTACAGAACAATGATAACAAAATACCATCACAGAAAAAGACAAAAAAATATTAAGGATAAACAAGACATCCAGTAGTTGCCAGTTGGTGAACATTCCTTCATTTCCACAGCAGCACCAGCTTGCATCACTGAAGAAGAGTCTACACTACACACACACACACACACACACACACACACTAGTAAAAAAGTGTGGGGAAAATACATCAGAAGATCCATCTATCCATCAGTCACTATATCGCTGATCCCTTTCTGGGTCGTTGGGAGCTTATCCCAGCTGACACTGGGCAAGCACAGTGGCCATTGTTTTCCCCTGGTTACAGCTTGCTTTCACTAACTCTTAATGCTACCAGGTTTAAAAGTTGACTTCCACTCACTCGGTCACCATCCATAAGGCTTTAAATCACCCCACGAGCTTCATTTTTTCCTCTTTACATGGAAATGAGTGTCAGGAAATCATGTCCTTGCCTTAATAGTAGCAAAAGACGAGATAATTGTTCCCTCAAAACACGAGACAGATCCGCTTCCCCTGTAGCACAGTTCATTACAATGCAGACATAGAACTCTTGCTCCTTCTTGATTTCGACTGGCCAGTGCATGAGGATTGACAATAATGAGTGTGGCCCTATTCCAAAAGTTGGACTGTTTTCAACCAAGAACACTGGATGTGTGGCAACAAGACTAGTGGATGTTGACAGTGTTTTTCCATTCAGGACGCTGAGCAATAAAAAATGCTGGACTGCACTAATTTTCTAGGGAATATGGAAACTTCCAGAGCAGAAACCTACTTAAAAACTGTGTTTTTACTTTAACTAGACACTCCTGTCACCAACTTTTTTACAAGCTCAAGCCTCCTGAATCCACAAAAATCTGTAACAGGAGGCTTTGGTTTGCTCTGGCGCTCTCCATGGTGCTGAGATTCCTGCTATGTGCTCCTTCTTTGTGTGCAGTTACAATCAGGACCTCGAGGACTACCTGATGATATTTGCAGAGTTGTCATGTTAAGATGAGAGACATTTACCACAGTTAAAATGCAGTCTCACATATTGTAAATATTTGATAACCTTTCAAAGCAGCTGACTTCAATTTTGCCAACGGACACATCTATCTTTGGAAGTTTCAACTTAAAAATATTGTTCCTGCTGAGTAACAGGAAGCTGCTGACACCTGAGACCAGAGGAAACTCACCTCAGCCTGTTCGACCAAAGGCTTTTCCACATCACATCCACCTGCCTGGAGGGCACGAGGACCAGAGCTGCCACCCAAAACAACCACATAGCTCCAAGGCCCCAACACCTCTCAAATTAGATCAAATCAACTTATCAGTTAGCAAAAATAAATTTATGTTAACTTCTGGAAGCAAAACAAAGGAGATTAAAATGTTAATTTGCCCTAAACAGGGAATATAGAATACTAGATTACCTGGGCTAAAAGATCCCTCATTAAGAAAAGTCCTGATGAGGCACAGAGTCAGCCTCCACAGGTTAGCTAGAAAGACAGGCCGCCAAACAAAGAGCTGGCTCCCAGAGGACTGTCCAAACTGTGACAACCAACAGGTAAAGACAGAGCTCCAATTCCAAAGAGCTCCAAATATCAGGCTGTGAGAGAGACATGCTATCCCCAAATAACACACACACACACAGAGTATGACTTTGATGTGTACTCAGATAATCCCACATTTACCTGGAGAAATGCTGAACTGTAATATTACCTCAGCCAAATATAATAAAGTCTGTGAGGACAGCCAACGGAACTTAAGCACAAACACTGATACATGTAAACATGCAAACACAACTACAGATGCACAAAAAACACATACACACAAATAAAAATACTTTTTTTTTCATTACAGTTTTTTACAGTGTCTGGTTTTTAATGTTGAATCATATTTATTGATATCTATTTTAACCATAATTTTAATCCTAATTTATACTTCTATAAATCACTATTACCCTTTAACTTTGAATACATTTATTTTTGGCAGTAAAACTGTTGCAGTGCAGCTGGATTCATCTGATTCAATGTTCGTAATCAGGCACATCCATCTTGCTAATCTCCAACCTACAATGATTGTGCTTGACCCAAAGCGGCACAGTCCAATCAGAGTCCTTTAGAGCAGGAAAAGGAGAGAGCCACAAGCGAGACAACAGCAGGATAGGAATGCTCAAAAAGAGATTAGCATAGATGCTAACAGCTTCAGCAGAAGTTTTATCAAATCTGGATCACATTCTTGACTAAATGAAGAACAATTAGCAACACTGAGTGCATTTCTTGATAGAGGTGATACTTCTGCTCCACTTTCATTATGTTTTAACTAAGTTTGGCCCACAGAGTTGCTTTTCTTTTGTATTTTACACCATAGCAATAGCCCCTGACTGCTACATCACCAGATTGGCCCGTAATGAAGGTGACTGACAGAATGATCCCAGTTAGCCTGTCGGACATACTTTTGAAAGGCTCTGCCCATTCTCAAACACTTTCAATGGGCTCTTTTCCAGATGTACAAGTGAAATATTTTTGAACAGTCCATTTGTTATGAAAGGCTGCCTTATAGCATTCATCCAAACAAGGCAATTTGAGTCAAATTAAACTGACCAAGTTTACACAGCCAAATAGACAAAGTCCTCTGAAGACCAAAAGCTTTAAGTATGGTTTAGTTGTGCTAACAGTAATTGCAAGTCTATGGCTGCGGTCGAATAATCACCTCCTAAGCCCTTTCCCATCCACTCTTCCTTAACCCTGATGGAAAACGTCATGAGGTAAAGGAAAGGAGAAAGGAGAATTCAGAAGGACTTAGGAAAGGAAAAGTGGCATGCAGAGAGAATCCAACTACACTTTCACTACGCTACCTCACCATGTGACGGCGGAGACATGCTATCCCCAAATAACACACACACATCCCAAATAACACACACACAGAGTTTGAGTTTGACTGCATGTATCTTGACAATGTTGTTCCTTTCAGACAATACTGAACTTGGTAAAAATACATCTGCATAACCCATGTTGAAAGTGAGGGTTTAAATAAATTTGTCTACTCATTATCAACATGAACACAATCAGTGCATGAAAACAATGGTAGCTGAATGAAAGAAAGGCAGAAACTGTTAAGACCACAATCTAATCATGTACACATTATTAATATTGAACCAAGTTTAAAACATAATCATCATCAAATGTCTCATATCCTGCTCTCTTCAAAGAATCAGACTACTGGAAAGTTAAGGCAGGTTTTGGTAAACTTTTGAAAAGATCGAACAGCAGAGGTAACTCACATGGTCTGTTTGACTTGTTCGTCATTATTCGGTTGATTTCGGAGGCAGTCGGAATACGCGCTGTTTATAAAAGCTGTTGCCGCGGTGAATTGTGGGACAGAATAATCTCCTCTCCTCTCATAAAGGATGGTCCGGTGTATTCTATGCTAAAGGAGATAATAAAGGAAGCATTGAGCCACCTTTCCTATGCATTTAAACTATTCGAACAGCTCTAATCACGAATCACTTCTGGTTCATTTCACTCCGTTCGTAACCTTCCAAAGCAAAAATGACTATTCGACCCCAGCCTAAGTTTGGCCCATAATGTAAAAGGAGAGACAGAACATTCATTCAATCTCCCAGTTTTTCTTCAAAGCTTCAGTTAATGTGTATTTGGATGGGACACTGAACATTTATGAACACCAATATACATGCGAATATGGCTGAGTTAGCATAACTGCTTCATTGTATCCACTGTCTCTTGATAGGAAGTGCATGTTTTAAGGTGCAAGCATTAAAGTAAACTTATTATTAGAGTTAGAATGTGGCACAAATGAACAAATGACTTGGATGTGGATATGTGAAAGTGCATGTGTGTTTCAAGTTAAATATGGGTTATTCTTGAGTGAAAAGACATATTTGGCAGGAAGATTGAACACTTGAAGGAAACTCAAGGTCATAATCTGTTTTTGGAGGTGAGAACTCCTACAGGTCTGATGCTAAAATCACCTCTGCGTGGGTCGTTTCAAAAACAGATCATAAGAGCGCTGTCCACTCCTGGCAGAGGGAGATCTTTTGAAAACCTTTAGGTTATAAATGCCCTAGAGTTTTATTTTGATTTTTTTAAGTAGAGTATGCCCACACCAGAGAGACTAAAGAGACACCAGCTCCCTTTCTGTCGGTGCCCATGGCAACTCTAAGACTCTCAGTGTCTGTCCCAATTCTCCGGCTCCTTCTAAATATGTGTCCTAAATTCTCCTCCTTCCTGATAAAGTGTACGCCCTAAATAACCTACACCGCTCCCGATTTATTTTCAACAAATGCATCCTCATGCTCTTTTTTTGTGGAGGTGTAATCTCTCTGGGGCCACATAAACTATTGAGCTTCTTTAGAAATGGGAGTTTGAATTTCTGGGCTGCTCAGAAATCAAACAAAACCAGCGTCTCCCTTTCTTTCACTTTTAAGGATTGCAAAGATTTTTTATTTAACTTTTCCCAGTGTTGGCTCCCTTTGAGTGCAGAGTTAATTCCCCAATTAATTTATTAAAGGGGAGGAGAGAAAAGTCAGAAGACTTAGAGACAAAGTCTTAGAACAATTTGGGTTATAAAAGAGTTTTTGTGTGTGAATGTGTGGGTGTGACTTTGGCTCTCATAAAACTTCTCTGACATTGGAGCTATTTAAAGCGAGTCATTTGAAAATAAACGTCTAAAAAGGCTGAATAATGTCTGGGAGCAACATGATGCATTAGACCATCTCCCACGAGCTCTTTTGCTCTTTTATGATAAATGTCTGATACCCAAAGTAAACAGCAAGAATAATTTATGGCTGTGTTCAATTATTTTCTTCTCTTTACAGTGTTCACTCGGCCTACTGATGCCCACGCATTGTTAACAACTTCATGTCCCTTTCTTAAAAAACAGACGACAGAAGTAACACTCAACCTTTATGCAATTTCGAAAACTTAACTTCAAAGTCTGTATAAAGCACTTAAAAAATAAGTTTCTGCGGTTACATTTAATTGAACAATTTGAAAGGAAGTGTTATTAACTACTGAGTCAATGATCTGCTATTGAAATAAATTTCAAAATGCTGAGAAAAATAATTGGGGTTTCTGGGAATGAATAGCATAATCCAAATGGAAGTAAGTTTGTTATTATTTCTTAAAGTCATTAATCACTTGCTATTTTGTAGTTTTAGGTACATCCAAGTCTAAATACTGTTGTAGGGCTGAAATTGATTCTATTCATCCAAGAATCTACCTGTTTCCACTGTGATAAAACAAAGACAGTGCTGCAATTTTTGGATGTCTTCTACCACTTACAGGTAAAATTTTATGCAAAATGCTCTTTTCAACCATAGTTTTTATACAAACCCGCGTCTATTGTCTGCTGACATGTGTCCTAACAAAAGAACCCCCCTCTGCTGCTTGCTCTTCTACATGACAGTGAAAGCTAAAATAAACTTGGCTGCTCTTTCAGATCAACTTCCATTATCGTTAACCTCTTCAGTCCTCGTCATATTAAAAAAAAAAAAAGGCACACAAATTAATGAGGAATTCCTCCATACCAATGAGGTTCTTAGGCACGTTTTTGGTGTCAAGTGACATCCAGGGACCTCAGAGAAAATATTCTCAGAGTCAGAGATATTGTGACTGTTAGGATGCTTGAGTTAATTGGAATAAACTTAAGGAGAAATGTGAAATCTTTGCCTTTGCCTGTTTTTTTCCTGATTTGGGAGAGGGTAACATCCGACTAACCACACAGCGGGCAAAGCTTACACAAAGGCCCTGGTCAGGATACCACAAAGCAGACACTTAACTGGGATAGCTTGGTGCCAAAGTGTGTCAATGGGAATGTGGCCCTGTCGTAATTAAAGATGCAAGGGATCCTGGATTGTGCTGGTGTTGCACCCTTTACACACTGATCGTAAAGTTGGCAGGGAAATGTAGTCTAAATGTAGAATGTTTAGTATCATTAGACTAAGTAGCTTATTCCCTTTTATTGGACTACACAAATGATTAACATCAAAAATGTAAAAAATCGTTTAAAAAAATTAAAGATGCTATGAGGAGTTTCTAAGTAATTACAAAAAAGTCTCACTTTTAGATATATGCCTGATCGAAATACACACTTTAAGATGAGTTTTATAGAATCAAAATAGGTTATCTATAAATGCTATTCCTTAGCTTCGCGGTTGGGTAAGACAGAGCTGGACTGGCCTGGATACTCAACTTCGGGAATAAGACAATTAAAACTAGAGCAGATTTATATTATTCAGACACGTCTTGGAGCACCAGGGTGTAAGTAGCGATATATAGCCAGCTACAAAACTACGATACTAAGTTTTCCAAAAATTGTTTGTTGTCACACATCAAAAACTACCGCTATGTAACTAGAAAGAGATACATTACCTCGTCGCTTTGCATCCTGTAAGTTGTTGAAAAAAGAAGTTGTAAAGCAACGCTTTGGCTAGGGTCACGTCTTTACGACAGTCGCCGCGTGTGCTCATGGGTAGCTCATGAGTCTTTATGTCACCGGAAATGGATTCTCCTCATAGCACCTTTAAATGTTTGTTTTGTCCATAAACATCCCTTGTATCAGCAATAATGTCTGCAGAATACACATATGTACCTTAATGTGTTACACCTTAATACCATTGCATTGGTACATTTAGAAATCAAGTTTATTTTTTTCAAGAGTGAAATGCTTTCTTGTTTATCACCTTTTCATTACACAAACATACTATCACAATGAAAGTTACAAGTCAGTTTTCACACAATAGAGACTTTTTGCTCTTGGTGAAAATATTGGTAGCAGTACGGCAATATTGAGTTCAGACGTGTCAGCATATCAGACATCAGTAAAAATCCAACATCATGAACCACTAGATGTTATTGATCAAAGTAATAAATGATAATAGTACTCCATACAAATGCATTTAAAAGGGTAGTTATTCAGATGACAGATTTTCTTTTTTTGTAATGGCAGCCAGTTTGACCTTTTCAGTAGTTTTCATTCAATATCTTACAATGAAAACTCCTGTATGGTGTCAAGGTCAGTTTAAACAGTACTTCATTACCCCATCACAAAAGAGCCACAGCAGCAGATGAAACCTCAAAACAACTGCTCTGTTTGTGTTAATCATTGAGAAAAACATTTTTCAAACCAAGGACATTTTCATTTGAAGACATCTCTGCAATACTCATTTCCACTCCTCTTTGCTGATACCAAGAGCTCATCTAGACACAAGCACTGAAAATATCTGTGTTCAAAGCTGAAGCAAAAATGACTGTAAATCTCAGAGCAGTCTGTTTTGTTATACATTACATGTAAAACATTGCTTCTCAATTATTTTTATACTGATTGTGCCTCTGAGGTCTCCATCCTGTGAGACACTCTTCAACATGAACTTAGTAAAGAAAACTGGAGGACAGATTTTCATAGTGGATTATCTTACACTGACTTTCACCAGTACTACTGAGTTCACTCATCAATCCACAGAATGAAGGCTTCCCTTCAGTCTGACAGAGAAAGAGTTCAAAAAGCAGCCAGACGAAATACCTTCAGACCTTCATGTTGATTGTTCTCAGCAAGTGACGCAAAGCAGCGTCAAAACAGTTTTTCAAGCAGAGAAGCCTCCATCAAAGTCGGTTTCCTACTCTGTTTTTGTTGAATCAATCATTCATGCTCGGACAGTAAAGAAAAAATATAGATATTGGAAAAGAGAGACGTCATCTGGACACAGCATCATACGTCAGGCTGAATCTCAGTTGTTTGAATGGGACGACAAGTGCCAAAATTTAAACTTCAGTCTGACAATAGCAACATTTCACAATAGCAACATATTAATATTGATGCTTGTTTCAACACCCCTGCAAAGACAGTGAGGTGACCAGTCTAAAGTGTTCTAGTTTTGAAACAATCCTATTTCTAATGTGTTTGGGGAATAAGAAAAAAAAGTTTGGTTGGATTTTTTGATGCAGTCATTCCTCTTCGAAACAACGAAGATGTAAAGTTTTAAAGCTGTAATACTTCTCAGATAATTTTTCATTAGAATAAAGAGAATATATTGTTCAAAATGGAACACTCCGGAGAAAAACAGGCATTTCAAGGAAATTACCCAAAGAAAGTAAAAACCGTAAGCAATCATTAGGAAAAAAGTAAATGTCGACCAATGGACAGGGCTTCATATCTGGATATGTAAACTTAATTATGACAGAACATTGCAATTTCATTACCTGCTGGGAGATTAAGCAATTATTCAAGCTAATTTTTGCTTTTGATACTAACTATGTCTTTTAGAATAATTTATAAAGTTAATTTTTTCAATCATTTACGTAAAAATTTTCTGTAAAACATTACAGTCAGGGAGCTGACATTTGTTATTGTGTCAAACATCATTAGCAGCAACAGATTGCTGTTTGTGTTTGGGCTCTGACCCCTTCAGTCTTTGCATAAGTATTTTACTTGCAGAATTAGGGGAGTGATAAAATAATGTTAAACCTTCTGTTTGAGTCTACAGATAGGTGCTAGGAGCAGTGGAGGGTTAAAAGCAAGAGTGCAGTACTGGTGCAAGGCAGAGCTGGCAACCCTTGCAACTTCAGGTTGTGTCTTAATATTTTCAGCCTGCCTGAAATTTTAGAGATTAATGCATGAATGACCTCAACCCTTTCAAGCAGAATTTGTTAAACACATCATTTTTCTGCTTAACCTGGGGTTTTCAGATTTTTTATGCTGTAAGGTCAGACTGATGTTTTAAAAATTAACATCTGAAAGACTAATAAAAAACGAAACTTTAATCCTCAGAATTTGAATGAAATGTCATAATTATGTGCTAAAATATAATTCTGAGAAAACAAAATAATTTTGGTTTTAAGCATGAAACGAGTAGTAAATATGTTGACAGTTTATTAATTGTTAAGGCATGAGTAGATGCAAAAATATTTATGGACTGATTTAACACAGTTAAATGTTTCTGCATGGATATGAATATGGTGTGCCTTAAAATCTTGACTTGATCTTGAGTGTGCTCTGAACAAAAAAGTTAAAAAAGCACTGCATGAAGAGTACTGGGATTGTGCCTGACCAATGGATTCATTAAGTGTGAGCACAGGAATCTTGCAAGTTGATCACGTGTCACATACGAATCAGTCACACATAACATTAGCACTGATGTACCGTCGGCTTGAAACACACACATTTTATGCCTGCTTCAGAAAATATAAATATCATTGCCCACCCCCATTAAAAATAGTTTAACCTTAACTTTATTTATTTATTTTTTATTTGTTTGTACATAATCTTTTGCACGTTTAATACTTTTGTTCATCAAAATAAACAGTGGATGCTTCTCTGAAAACAAGCGATAATATACTGAAATCCCCGGCAACCTTCCCTGGATACAATTGTTAAACTTCCATTTAGAACATTTAAAATATCTCTACATCGTTTCATTATGCACAGTTCAGGCCTTTAAGTCTTTTGTTATTAACACATCTTTTCAAACTGACTTCCCTGAGATGAAGGACTGCTGTGCACTCTGCTTCACCTGCCATTCTTTAATTGATGTACTAAATTCTGTGTAAAAATTACACGTCTTACTTCACTCCGCTCTTGCACTCTGTTTCATAATTGTTTCCGCATTTCACCTCCCCTGAGTGTGCATCACAGATTTCACTCATGTCACAGCTATTTCATCTCCTTTTTTTTTCTCAGACATTTAAATCTGTTTATAACACTTATTCCAGTGAATGAGTGTGAATGATGTGAAGATTTTGAGTGTGTGGGTTAGTGTGTGGACAATTGAGTCACTGGTTGAGTTGACAGGTTGGTGGAGTTTTGGTGGGTGTAGATAAATCATGGGTGCAGTGTATTTGTCGATACAGAAACACTATATTAAAGAAACTGTGCGGAGAATCTGTTTTCGGCGACATAAAGACTCTGCTACCCATGAGCACGCATGGCGACTGTCGTAATGCTGCATTCCAGTAACCTCGGAACTGGGAATGACATCATCTCCGACTTAACCGAGTTCCAGCTGAAGTCAGAAAAACATGCCGATCTACCAGGCTATTGTTAGCTGTTGTTAGCACGCCCTGTGTTGTTGTATGAAGATTGTGATTATCACTATGGCAGCATTTTTGTAAATGTAAGTCTAACAATACGATGTATACAGCTGATCTAGAGCGACACACCCCAGTCAGAAGTGCAAATAAATGGATTATTACAGGAGCTAAATAACTGTTCACACTGGGGGCATCCATCTTCGATTGTCAACTTGGGGGTGGCGAGGTTTCCCCGAGTTCCCAGTAGGAAATTCCGACTTTGGGGGACGTTTGAGTTTTAGTTTCCTACTCGAAATTTGGAAATTCCTGCTTCTGACTACAACTTGAGCGCACCACAAGCCAAAGCGTGTGTTTGTTGTGATGCTAATGAATGCAGTTCGGACCTTCCTCAGAACTCTGCATTGCTTTACAACTTCTTTTTTCAACAACTTACGGGATACAAAGCGACGAGGTAATGCATCTCCTTCTAGTTACGTAGCGGTAGTTTTTGATGTGTGACAACAAGCAGTTTTTGGAAAACTTAGTTTCGTAGTTTTGTAGCCGGCTATATATCCCTACTTACAGCCCGGTGCTCTAAGACATGTCCGAATAATATAAATTTGCTCTAGTTTTAATTGTCTTGTTCCTGAAGTTGAGTATCCAGGCCAGTCCAGCCCTGTCCGACCTGACCAAGAAGCTAAGGAATAGCATTTATAGATAACCTATTTTGATGCTATAAAACTCATCTTAAAGTGTGTATTTCCATCAGCTATATATCTAAAAGTGAGACTTTTTTTGTATTACTTAGAAACTCCTCACAGTCCCTTTAAATAGAGTTGTCCAACAAACAGTTTCTTTAAAGGAACAGTTTGGGATTATTTTAAGTGGGGTTGCATAAAGTACACATTGATACTACATATAGACACATGAGATCTTGATCAGTTTTAACCTCTGTTAAGAAACTGTCAAACTTTTCTATTAAATGTCAATTCAAAAACGTCTTGGCATTAAAGGTTTACTCTCTTGGCCCAGACTGTTAAGGTGCACGGTGTGCTTGACAGTCAGGCACTCATACCTGGTGAATATACCCACTGACTGTCAAATACCTTAATTCACCCTTAAATTCATACCATAGTGGTATAAACAATGTGTCACAGAAACTGCGAGATCATGGAAGGGGGACATGTTTAAATATGTGTTTTATTTAAAGCAGAACCACAGTTCACACATTTTTTCATTATCTAATTGACCTAGTAACTAGTTTTTTCTCTCTCACACACAAAAAACGTGTGTTGGTGAATGAAAGAAATGCTTAAACAATGTATGAAATCCTTAATGGGGGGTTCCAGATGCACCAGTTTAACAGTTTGACCATGCTGCACATGAAGAGGCTACACTTGACCTAATTTAATGTTAAACATCAATTAGATGTCGTCATCTCGTTATCTTAATATGAACTAAAGCACCAATCAAAGCAAGAAGGCAAAGCAATTGTCACTGCAAAAGAAGCTTGAGCTGAAGTCTCAAAATATAAAAACCTAAAATGGCCGGAAACTTTTTCTTGAAAACATAATGTGGCACAAGATGGCCCTTCAAATTTGGCCAGTGGCACAGCTGACAAATTTAAACCAGTTTTAGATTTTCATCTGATTGAGGAAAAGGAGAGAGAGATGGCAAAAGTGTGAGAGGGGATATGAAGCAAAGGGTTCAGACCTGGATTTGAATCAGCACTGGGATATCTCTCAGCTGTTTGTTCCTCTTAGCTGAGTTCTTGATCGGATTTGCGCCTTTAAAAAATCTAAGGGTTGTGACCAAATTAAAGGCATGTTGCTCCTCTGTTTATGTCCAGATAATACACCAGTGAATGGTGTCAGTATGACTATTTGACTACTCTAAATTGGCCTCTATAATCTCAAATTGCAGATACCCAAGAAGTTTAATATGTACAACTTCAGGTTGGGCTGCCTTAAATGTAATATTTTTAATAGCTGATGAGTGCAAGAATGCCAAAATACCAAGTTATTTTACTTAATTACTGAATTTTACTGGTTGGGACATGGCAGTGAATTTTCTAATTGAAAAAACAAATTGGAAAAAAAACCTCATTCATATTAAGAGGGGTTGTTGATGCCGACTGTTGTTCTGATTCATGTAAACAGGAGTCCATAGGCTAGCTGCCACGGTCGAATGAGTTTTTTAACTGCTGAGCTTTGAGTTTTTAGAGGGAGCAGTTCATGGTTTGGGTTCATTTCTGAATGAAAATATAAAGGCATTCAAAGTCACAAATGGCAGCTCTGGAGAAATGAGGGGAATGAAATCTCTGTCCCTCCATGAGGGAGGACAAGTGAAGGACAGAAACATTTGTTTCTGACAGAGGAGGAGTCTGTGACTGCAGCGCTCTCATCTACGCCTGAACATAAATTGACTGTGTATTAAGCACAATGTGGCAGCACGTATCTGATTTATTCGCCCCTCTAATCAGAGAAAATCTTCATCATTATATGCTCATTAATAGATTCATGGACATGTCTATGTCTGGATGTTAGTTAGACCTCATCGGCCAACTGGCCTGTCCTAAGACTTAAATCAATCTTTACTGTACAGTGGCAAATCAGAAATGTTTTCTCAACAAGTTCCACAAAAGAGCAAGTCAATGCCATACTCCCCTTTTATATTCTGTTTTGTTTTTAATTGTATTTATATATCTGTTTATTTTCATTTATCTACTTTTAGAGGAAGCAGCTGACAAACTGATACAAAGTCAACAACCAATCCCTGAACATGGACCGATCCAAAGAGATAGTTGCTGACTTCAGGAGAACACAAGGCGACCACTCCCTGCTCAGTATATAAAAGATAATGAGGAAAACCAGATTTCCTGGTCTTCAACTCCCTGATAATCCTCTCCTGGTTTTTATATTTTTATTTTTTAAAAGAGAGATGTAGAACAAACAGAAAAAGAAACAAAGCAACTAAACAGAAAATTTGTGGTAGTGATCAGTTATGGATGCCTGGACCATAAATTTGTCCTCATCATATTTCTCTTTTCATTATATTTTTTATAGGTTATCTCCTGAGATGTGGCATCTCATTTCAGAAGGTCCCTACCCTCTTTATCGTTGTAAAGTTAGTTTTTGTAGCTAAACTTTTCTCTCAAAAAAGGGCACAAAATCTTCTTTGAAAACTTATCAAATCTCCCAGAAGGAGGATTCTAAAGCCACAAGTTTTTTGCTGGTGATTAATCAGATACAATTATCACTAGTTGTTTGTCAAATTGATGACGATATGTTTATTGAAGATAAGGTTTCAGGTCTTTGCCTCTGGTCAGTAGATGTCAGAAAGTATAGTTCAGTGTTTCCATTTCAAAACAAATCCTATAAACCAAACAAGTCATTCCCAATATGTGAGAATTCTTCCAAAAACGAAAAAATAAAACTGTGGGGGGCACAGGATCATGAAAATATTGATCCCTGTCTGGATTGACTCAAGCTAACATGACACAAACACAGACGGCCGGACCATATTTTCTATCAAGGGCCTCCATGTGTTCATAAAAAAAAGCTTGAAATTGAACCACAGCCAATAAAACACACCAGGGCAGTTAACATCACAACAGGCTCCAGCAGACTGACAGACTAAAGGTGTCCGACAGATAACACCTCTATATCCCTGCTCACCATGACCCCGCTCATGAATGCCAGCCTGCCTTTTCCCCTTTCACTCACACATTAATCCATCCATCACTCCCTTTAGCCTTACCCTAATTAATACCCTCTTTCTACCTGCTTAGCTCTCACACCCTCCCTCTCTCATCCATCCATCCATCACCCAGGCTGGCCGGCCCAGGTCATTACCCACTGTGATGACGGTTTTGTTGCTCTAATTAGACTAATTATAGTTGTCAGTTATAACCTGGTCCTCCACAGGGACCTTGTGATCCTACTGTGACTCTCTGTGACCTTGGCTATCGCGTGTGTGCATGTGTGACGGCTTAGCGGCTGACCTCAACACTGCGCTCATTTCAGTAATTGTTTCTATGCTCCTGTAATAGGTCTCTCTTTCCACAAAGCTTTCAAGCGTTTATTTCACTTTATGTTGGCTACATCTTTACATATAAGTTACTCTTGACTTAAACTGCTTAAGCAAACTGTTTTCACAAGTAGTTTTACTAATCAAATGTTCTTTATATTGACTTTGGCTTTACAAATGAAACACTTGTGTTCTCAATTAAGACTTTAAGTAAGTAAAAACAACTATAAATGGACGTGTTTCAAGAGAACAAGTTCCACCAAAGTGTGTATATATATGTATATATTTGTATGTGTGTGTGTGATATATATATATATATATATATATATATATATATATATATATATATATATATATATATATATATATATATATATATATATATATATATATATATATATATATATACATAGATATATAGATATATAGATATATATAGATATATATATAAATCCTGACCTGCCTTTTGATTCAGCTCACTGCCAAAATCTGCCCATTTCTGTCTTGTACCATGACCAATATTCTCTGATATATTTGTCAAAATCTGTTCTGGACTGGATTGACAATGAACAAACGCCAGCAAACAAAATCTGCTTGGCGGAGGTGACTGTAAAAATATATCAGGTTGCTGCAATTGGGCAGCTATGCACTGATAGGGCTTTTATAACTACCATGTTTGGTCTGAAACAAACAAACCCTGATTATCTTTTTTTTTTTGAAAAGTTACATTTGTTTGGGCTGGTGTGAAAGCTCACACAAACTCTGGTGAAGACCAAAGAACTGAACTCTGGCCCCCCTGATAAACGAGGGTCTTGGTTTGCTTCCAAGCAGACCAGAGTTCAGTTTGGGGTGAGTGTGAAACAAAGACAGAAGGAGCCAAAGTATCTCAGCGGTCTCATGTTGTTTTTCAGCAGAATGGGTGAGAAGGTTTGATAAGGTCCACGCCCCTATCTCTCCAGCCTGCTCCACCACTACACCCCCTCCCATGACCTCTGATCCTCTGAGGCCTACCTCCTTGTCCTACCACCTGACACCAACCTGGGGGGGACAGAGCCTTCACTGTTGCCACCCCACCTTCTGGAAGCACTATCATTACATATCCAAAACGGCCAAAACCTGTCCACATTCAAAACCCTCACCAAAACCCCCCACTTTAGAGTTGCTTTTAACTTATGACTGCTATTATATGTATTATATGTTTTGTTCATATTTTCCTTTTAATTATGTTTCATTACTGTGTTGCTCATGCTGTATCTCACATTAAAAGGCTAAAGAAAAATACCAATTCTGGAAAAAACAACAACTATGTAACTGTTAAATATTTAATATTTATATAGTTTCACATTATTTTAGAGTATGACCCCTATATTGTATGCAAGGGGAAAAAACTGGCCCTGGAACAATTGTAGTTGAATGACCCTCCCTACAACAATAAAACCTGTTTTATTACACAAGAAATAATCATGACTGAAGCAGCCTAAATTAAGTAATGTCTCATTTGAGTTCACAGAGTTAACAGATTGACTGGGACTGAAGTTAAAATCTTATGAAATAGAAAACAGTAAACTGTTTATGTAACTCTGCCAACATCTTATTGAAACCGTTCAAACTTTTATAGCCACTTCTGGATATGATCTCTCCATACCACTGCCTGTTTGAAACCATGGCAACTAAAGCAATCCAAAGCACACAACACTGGGTAATTTTCTTGGTTTAATTACAAACTTCAATCACTTCCTCCATAAGATTAAGAAATGGTGATCCATGCATTGGTAATGTCTTGGTTTGATTACTGGGCTTCACTGTGTGTTGGGCTGGACCACTCATCCACCTGATGTCTGCAGCCTACTCTGAATGAGGCTGCATCACTGAATAGAAAAGTTAAAAAGACATAACACCTAAGTTATTCTTCTTTCACTATCCCCCTGTTCTGTTTTGTTTTTTTACTTTCTTGAATTTATTCCCCAGGAGATAAATAAAACGCCTTTGGTTCTGAATTTGGACTGTTTCTGCTGACTTGCAAAAGCTCTTGGACTGGAAAATTGTTACTTGGCAGAACTTTACCTTGTTCACACTCCGACAAAAGCACTGGGGTCAACCAATCAGCTGCTCCTCAATGTACCAAAATCAAGCTTATACATAAAGCCAAGTTTTTGTGCTGCCCCTTGCTGTGGAACAGAAAAACACTTTATGTGCTGTTCGTCCCTTCTGTTTAAGAGCGAACATCTAAGTATTTGGTTTTGTGACTATCGAGAGGCCTCCAAAGACCTCTGGGTGTAGTATATAAATACTTACAATTAAGTTACCCAAAAGTATTGGAAGATGAGGGAAAATAGAGGCAAACGGTAAAGCAAATATATATATATATTAGCCTGTGCAGCCCCAAAGTACAAGATTTTGGAATTGATTGCATG
Organism: Scarus forsteni; assembly: GCA_036419115.1. Taxonomy (NCBI): domain Eukaryota; kingdom Metazoa; phylum Chordata; class Actinopteri; order Labriformes; family Labridae; genus Scarus; species Scarus forsteni. Next base: position 7,928,222 of record JAZDUH010000066.1, on the reverse strand, counting down.
CTCTCCAAAAAAACGTAACAAAAAGTGAACTAATCATCTAAAAATACAGTCATTTTGCACATCAAATTAAACAGGACATTTTCAGCAGCACAATTATATAATCAATTTTACTCACACCAAATGCAACATTAACACTAAGCAAACAAATGATCAAATATCCAAGTCTATTTCACTTTGATTCAAACTTTGGTTGCTTTGTATGGATTTCTTCTGGTTGATTTTTTCCATAAAGAAAAAATTGTATTTATTTATTTCATTTTATTTTATTTTTTTTTCAAAAACAGTCAAAAACTGACAAGAATAAGCCGAAGAAGATTGGGTGTAATTGGTAGTAATGAACACCAAAAGTGACACTGACGTGAAATATAAAGTTTGGTATACCAGAAACTTGGAATGGGACTAAAGGTGCCAAACTGTGCCAAGATTCAGCCTGACCACTCTGTGGTTAAATCTCTCTAACTTTGCTCTGCATCACTTTATCAGACTCAAACTTGGCAGAAGTAATGTTCACATATTTTGTCACTCATTCATTGAGTTCCAAAGCTGCAACTGCAATATTCCAAAGAGATATTCATGATAAGAATTTTTTTTTTGGAAACAATGAAATTTTCAAAATATTCTGATTTCTATCTTCATTTACTCTGTCCCAGTAACACATATACTGATAATTCCACATCTGGACAAATCTCACAAGTGTTACTTTTATCATGACACCAAAATTATTCAGATAGACCTTGTGGTTGCAGAGATACACTCGTATCTTTATCTTGCTCTGTTGGTAACCATCTACTACCAAAGACTTTACACCTACAAGATGTATGTGCAAGATTTTGGTTCGAATTCATGCTCACGTTGAAACTCACAATCAAACTAGGCTTTGTTTGAACCTATGCACAGCTTAAATAAGAAATAACTGATCTTAGTCTAGCACAACATCTTTAGGATGAGGTGGAAAAGGAGATTTTAATCATAGATGTGCAGCCAAAAAATCTGCTGCAGCTGAGTGATGTTGTTCGATCAGTCTGAAAAATAAACAGGGTAGACACGCACATCCTATGTAGGGTGCTGGATCCAAAAGATTAGCTACATGATTTTTTACATAGCAGCTTTTGTGTACATAATGTACATATGATTTAAGACATTTGCTGTTTTCAAGTGTGTGTCGGTTTATGTATATGTGTGTATATGTATGTGGGTATGTATGTATATGAATGGACCTCCCATATATCGACACAGCTCAGGGTGATGTGATTGAGTCTGTGTCTTCCTATAAATACCTCGGTTTTGTGATCGATGACTCTCTGTCTTTTAAGCTTCATATTGAGCAGCTTGTAAAGAAGCTAAGGCACCAGCTGGGTTTTTACTTCAGAAATAAGTCTTGTTTTTCTTTTGCTGCAAAAAAGCATCTTGTTGCTGCTACTTTCTTGCCGCTGATTGATTATGGTGATGTTTTATATCTGCACGCTTCTTCTCAGTGCCTTAAATTATTGGATACTGTTTATCATGGAGCTTTAAGGTTCATAACAAATCTTAAGGCTCTAACTCATCATTGTACTCTGTATGAGCGAGTTGGATGGTCCTCTCTGACCATTTGGAGACTGAACCATTGGCACATCCTGATTTATAAGGCTATACTTGAGCTACTGCCATCATACTTGAATAACTATATTCATGTAAGAACTGCTGGGAGTTACAGCCTTCGTTCTGTGACTCAGTCACAAAATCTACTTTTACTCTCTGTACCCAAAGTTCGTCAAAAAACGTGTAAAAGAAGTTTCCGATACGCTGCTCCTGCAGACTGGAATCTGCTTCAAGAAAAACTGTGCCTTGGAGAGCTGGTCTCTTTAAATCTTTTTAAATTCAGATTAAAGGCTTTAGAGGAGGATGAAGCAGGTTGTAGATGCTTTGACTGATAAACTTGCTGCTCTGTGACTTTGAATTAACTGTTTGAAATGTCTGTATCTATATCTGTGTCTGTTTTATGTTTGCAACTTTGTAATTGTGCTGCTGCCCGTCTTGGCCAGGACACTCTTGCAAATTAGATTTTCAATCTCAATGAGGCTCTCCTGGTTAAATAAAGTTTCATTCATTCATTCATTCATAAATGTATGTATATATGTGTTTGTGTGAATTGCCTCTGGATGAGTAGGTATATGTGTATACCTGTATGTATATATGTGTTTATGTATATTATTTGTATATATGGGTAAATTGTATGTAGGTTTTGTATGTTCATGGTGTGTGTAAGTGAGCATACATAGATGATATAGTGTGACAATCTAAAACATGGGTGTTTTTCCTCCCGTCGAGGGGGTACCTGTTGATTGTTAGTGATTGTCAATGAATTCCAGCCTAGTTGGTTCACGTGTACATCTACCATGATTTAAATGGCTACTCACTGACCACCCTGTAAAGTCTGAGGAAGAGCAGTTTGGCTCGAAATGTCACTGTTTGAAATTAAAAATTTTCAAGGGAGCTATATTTTGGTGTGCAGATTTCCTTATACATTTTCATGCTTAAGTCAATCTGAACCAACATCTCTGGGAAATGTTTCCAGCACCTTCTAAAACCTATGCCATGAAGATTTAAGGCAGTCCTGAGGGCAAAAGGGCTACAGCGTAGCACTGGCAATGTTTGCCGAGCATGTACGTACAGCAGTGGTCATGATGCAGGTCGAATGCAAACAAAATGAAGAAGTATATCTCCAGCCTGCATTGGTTCGATTTGTAAGAGAGGAAGATGTTTGAACTTGTCCTGAAAACACCTTGTCTTCAGCTTTAATCTAATAAAAGTGAGAAAGAAATGTACTTTGATTAAATATGTATTCCACATTATTAGATTAATTAATGTTTAATGGGAGCATAGTGAGACTGTCAGCATGCCATTTGATGACTTCTTCATACTGTATGAATGTTCTTCCTTTTTTTCCAGGCTAAACGTGTCTTATAGTGCACATTTATCTTACTCATAAAGAGATGTTAAACTGAAGTTTTCTTCTTTGTGGTACTTTGTATTTTCTGTATATTTCTTTATTGCTATGAAAATACTTTTACAAAATGCAGTACTGGAGTAAAGTGGCCACATTAGCAGGCAGTTTTTCACTAATACTTTATGCTTATGCCATAACAAAGATTAATGAATTGCTTTACCTCTTCACACTCGCCCGAGGCAAATTATGTCTGTGATGGGATTTATGTGTGTGGCAGGTTTTTTTATGATGATATATGTGATGTGTCCATGTGATTTGTTCATGTAACTGTACGGGTGTGAGAGCAGGGCCCCATTCCTACACTGCATCAATCTTTATGAGCAGATTCCTGTCTTAAAGAGCGACATCTCTTCATTGTGTTTTTTCTCATTTTCCTTCTGCCTTGCTCCTCTATTCTCCTCCTTTTGGTCTTTTTATGTTCTCTTACTCTGCCTCAAAGCCCCTGCAGCCACCCACTAGCTCTCCCTCGCTCTGTGCGTGCGCTCCTCTTTAGACCCCCTCCATCCCTCTCTCACTCGCAGGCATCTTTCTGCTTTCATGAAACAGATGTCCCTTCATTAATAAAGACCTGCTCCACCACAGTAATGAAGAAACGGGCATCAGAGGGAAGAGAGGGGGGGAGAGGGAGATAATATTTAACATGGAAGTGCGTGTGTATGCTACGAGCCACATCACTAACACACTCTCATTTTCCTCCCTGGGCAACTTCTCCACCGTGTTGACAAATCGGCTGGCTGGTAAGAAACAAATCACTTCATTAGCTACATTTTTAAGCACTATTCTAATTTTAATATGGAGTGTCTGGTGGTAATGAGCATTATAAAAGTGTGTCCAACAAGCCGCTGGGAGCTAAACAAAGCATAAACAGGAGACTCATGAGTCGTATCAAAATGACTGATCAAGACCTGGGCAATGTGTAAAGATGCATCAATGCATTCCCAGACAACGGCAGCAGGTAGAGCGAGTGCCTCACACCAAGAACGCTGCCTGTGTGGCTCAGGGCCTATTTGTGAGGAACTTGCAAATTGGTGACTCTGAATTGTCCTTAGTTATGAGTGTACATGTAAATTGTTGTCTGTCTCTCTATGTGGCCCTATCAGACCCCCTGCCCAGTAATCCCAAAAGAGAAAAGCAGCATAGATAATGGATAATGTTTAAAGAGACTGTGAGGAGTTTCTAAGTAATTACAAAAAAGTCTCACTTTTAGATATATGCCTGATCGAAATACACACTTTAAGATGAGTTTTATAGCATCAAAATAGGTTATCTATAAATGCTATTCCTTAGCCTTCCGGTTGGGTCGGACAAGGCTGGATACTCAACTTCGGGAACAAAACAATTCAAACTAGAGCAAATTTATAATATTTTATTATTTATATTACACGTCTTAGAGCACTGGGCTGTAAGTAGCGATATATAGCCGGCTAAAACTACGATAATAAGTTTTCCAAAAATGTGCTTGTTGTCACACATCAAAAACTACCGCTACGTAACTAGAAAGAGATACATTACCTCGTCGCTTTGCATCCTGTAAGTTGTTGAAAAAAGAAGTTGTAAAGCAATGCAGAGTTCTGAGGAAGGGCCGAGCTGCATAACAACAAACACACGCTTTGGATTGCAGACGTCTTTTGGTGCGTTCCAGTTGTAGTCAGAAGTAGGAATTTTGAGTTCCAAGTAGGAAACTTAACTGGAACGTCCCCTGAAGTCTGAATTTCCTACTGGGAACTTGGTGAAACCTCACCACCCCCAAGTTGACAATCGAAGATGGATGCGCCGAGTGTGAACAGTTATTTAGCTCCTGTAATAATCCATTTATTTACACTTCTGACTGGGGTGTGTCGCTCTAGATCAGCTGTATACATAGTATTGTTAGACTTATATTTACAAAAATGCTGCCATAGTGATAATCACATTCTTCATGTGATATTTGTGAACAACAACGCAGGGCGTGCTAACAACAGCTAACAATAGCCTGGTAGATCGGCAGGTTTTTTTTCTGACTTCAACTGGAACGCTGATAAGTCGGAGATGATGTCACTCCAAGTTCCGAGGTTATTGGAACGCAGCATTACGACAGTCGCCGCATGTGCTCATGGGTAGCAGAGTCTTTATTTCGCCGGTAATAGATTCTCCTTATAGCACCTTTAAAATGAGATATGGGCTGAGAATACATCACTTATATTCTATTTGTGGGGCATTAATATCATTGATGAAAAATCTGTGATCTTGAAAGCTGATAACCAAGCAACATAAACTACAATCCCCACTTTCCAATGATCAGGAATTTGATGTTTTTAATGTTCAAAATTGCAGTCTTCTCCTGCACACTGATAAAAATGTCACAAATATTTTGATTATATTTGGAAATGTGGGCAAAACAGGCAAGAAGTGAGCTCTTTTCTCGCAACTTCCACACAATTTTGTTGCCAAAGTTCTGTATTTATTTATATAAATGAGTTTCTCTCTCTATTGGTTAAACAAAAAGACTAAGGATCATTGAGTTTTTCTTCTATTTGATAACAACAACAAATAAAGTAATCAAATCTTGAATACACAGAAAACAAAATGTTTCGAATAATGTTTAATGTAGACTGCATGCAGGAGATTTTTATTCTTACATGATACTCAAACATTGAAATGTTGCTTTATATATGTTGTTCGGGATGACCATTTTTGTTGCATAAAGTGCACAAATTTGAGGGTTTCCTTATTAGATTAGATTAGATAATACTTCATTGATCCCTTTAGAAAAACTTCCTCAGGGAAAAAGCACCACAACAACCATATTTTGGTTTTTCAGAACATTTTTATACACTTTAGGTACCTTGATTTTCTGATGATTGATGGTATCAAAAAGTACAGACACTTGTTGATCTTTGTCCAGAGAGAGAGCCTGCTTTCCTAAAGTCCACCTATTTTCATATTTTCAGACAGTGATCAAGTCAAATGTAAATTAGAAAACAATATCAGGTGACTAGGAGTTGTATTTTTGGTGTCTCAATTGAGCAAATCTATTGAAATGTTGGGCAAAGTGGGTTGAACTGGCAAGGAGCAAAGAAACCTCTGATCATCTTCAGTTCCAGTATTTCCAATGCTGCCAATATATCTGTGCAATCAAGATTATCCTCCCTTCTTTCTGTCATTTTCAAGCCTTCATTCGACTGAAGACAGAGACAGTGGACAGGTTTGTGAACGGTGGCAAGAGAGAGCATAATGGACACTCAGAAAATGGGCCTTAGGTGGGAACTGAAGCCAGGCTGGCTGAAATGTGACACGTGCTTGGCTACTTACGACTACACCAAATCAGCACCCCAAAGTGGCCTTTGTTAAATATGACTGAACATCTTTAAAATTCTGTTCTGAATGATATCACTAATCTCCTGAGTCGAACCATTTAAGGATGGGATACTGTTCTAATGAGGAACCACTTCCTCACAGTTTGAGGCATCACCATTATCGGCTTGAATGCTTAACAATACCTTATCAATTCCCTCTTTAATTCAGTGCCCTGAAAAAAATGATGCCACTGTCTGGGGAAGCTGTCACTTTATGCCAAGACCTTTTTGATGCAGCAAAATATTTATTCGAGGAGTGCCATATATTTGATGTTCATACAAAAAACGTGCACAGTCTCCCTTAAAATTCACAAAAACAAAAGGGAAATCAAATAATTGCAACAACAGGCAGAATTTATAATTGCACTGACACTGATAGAAACTATTTCCAAACTGTAAATAAATACAATATAAAACATATTGTGTGTTTCAATGCTGCTACAAATGATGTTGGTCATTATCTACTGGCCTTGCTCCAATACAATCCAAAGAAAGCCTGTCTAAACACAAGTACCCAGCTCTGGGTTTAATAACCAAACAGACCATTTATCTGTGAGCCTGAATCACAGCATGAACCCCTGATGCTCATAGAGTATAGTATCCCACACAGAAGTGCTTGGTTAATTTCAAGGAGAGTTTAAGTAGCTTCCTGTTGTGCTTTAAGGATAATCTCCACTCTCCCCCCCCCTTGAGATGCTCACATGCTGAGACGCAGCATCTGTTCACCTACTCTGGCACACCAACACACACTCATCAAATGCAGACGCCGATGCACATCTGCACCAGCAAATGCTTGATAACACATGCTCACACACCTTTCAAAATCTGCCAACAATATTATTTACTTTAAGCTTCATCATTTGTCTCGTAGCGGATCAATCAATCAATTTTTAATTTCTAAAACACTCAGCACTCTCTAATGTATCTTCATATAAGCAGCGGAAATCAATCAGCCTGTGAGCTATGAAGAAGATGTGGGTGGTGAGGGGAAATCACTGCAATCTGCGAGCTTACAGGGCCATCTTAATCTCATCTTTATCTCCATTTTATCACTCTTTCATTGACTCTAATTCCGAGAAAATACATCAAATTCCTGTTTTCAATAAGAGACTTAGTGATTCTGATGTTAGCTGGCCTTTTGTTTGTCATATTCATCCTGTAACACACCTTTCATTTGATCACCAGCGAATCAAAAGCACCCTGCATCATTAGCAAAGGGCAGAATAAAGGTTAACTACCATCCTGCCAAGCGCTCTTGAGACAAAGTGAATGACACAGCCTTCCTCTCATGGCTAAAATGTTTTGGTCAGAAATAGATTCCCTCTGCTCCAAACAGATTAGCATAAATTCTCTTGGCATGTGATCTTTTGCCACCGTCATTTCACGTTTGAACAATTTAAAACTGACTTCTAAACAGGAAATGAACTCTTTTAAAATGATGACTTCCTGCGCCCCTGTTTACAGCTGTGTGTGCCCTGTATCTATTTGGAGTGTTGGCTGTGCAAATCCTCAGAAATAAATGTCACAGGTTAAAAGATGAAGTATGAACATGGGCAGGGTAGAGATAAAGGCACCAGTGTCATGAAGATTTAAAGAGCCTGTTTCGTGCTTTACTTGTGTTTAAGGTAGGGATGCGCAATATTATCGGTTTGATATTGGTATCAGTCAATATTAGCCCATGAAGTTAAGTACTGATATTTACATTTCTGCAGATATTTACAGCTGACATATCCGCCACACATATCAGCCATTTATCAGCTGGAATATTGGCAAATTACACAAAAGTATAATAATGATGCACCTTTGAGTTAAATGTTGTTTTTTCTTGTTTTACATCTGTTCCTCAATAAAATATACTGTAGTAAGTACAGAGCTTGTAATCTTGACCAAGCCATATCAGCGCTAATGAATTAAAAAGATCGCCATATCCAATATCCACAATTATCAAATATTGTGCACCCAAGTCTAATGGTCCATTAATGTGTTTTACATGACTCCTCTGTGTGATACATCCATGAACAAGACAAGTCTGCTGCTCAGGACTTCACCAATCTCCCCATATTTAAGTTGTCAGCAGCTACCTAAACATCTTGTACCACCTGCCACCCCAAATAGACCTACCAGTGTGACATCACTCTCCAGTCAGTGTCTCTGACATAAAGGAACAAATCGTAGGAGCCAGGACAAAAATGTACTAGGTTTCCAAGACTGGCTCTGCTGTTTTCAGATGTAATGACACAATATACAAGATGGAACAACCAATCTCCCTGGCCTGAAACCCTCCGATTGCCGGGTGGCCATAATCATGCATAGATTGTGTTGTCTTGACTCTGGCATGCCACATCTCAACCCACAGGATAACCAGGTAAGATAACATGTATGACCACCCCATAACTTAGCCAGATAACAGATGCAGCCGCTTCAGTTTACTCCTTCCTCTGCCAAGTTCCAGCCAACATCCAGTCACTGGGAGGCCCCTCCCACATTTCTTGGGGTGTGCCTGAATACCACCATAAACACGCCCATTCAGGCATTGACAGGGTCCCCGTGACATGGCGCTTTCCTCATAATAACACACAATGGGCTTCAACCTTTGTATATTAAAGTAGCTATGCAGCGAATCTCGTTACAATCACAAGGGTCCAATCATAGACCTGTCATGGCCCAGCCAAGACTCAGTCAAGGAAAGTGGGGGAAATTAAAGTGGCTCCACCTGCTTCTGCTGTGTGTGGCCCACTTGACAAGGTACGGTGTAAAAGGAGGATGGGACTTGACAGATGGTCAACTGGTTATGTTTATATCACCTGCCTTACTGGGAAATGCTCCAATGATAGGTAAATAATAGGTTGGTGGCACAGTCTGATATTGTGATGGTCAGAAAATCAGAAGGTTCTCGGCCAAGCTCTGGTTGTCACATGGTAATGTGTCCTTGGACAAGACACTTTACCACAAGTGCTCCCATTGCTGGGTTGGTGGCTGGGTATGAAAGGGCACAAACGTATTAGCTGATATAGATTCTCCAAACATTGGCGTGAATGTGAGAGTGAATGGGTGTAAAAGTGTAAATGTGATGTGTGTTGTAAAGCTGTTGAGACCATAATAGCACTATACAAGTCCATTTATCATTTACTACTGTGCTCACTTCACCCTTATCTTACTTGCAAACAGTAATTTAAACTGTTGAACATCACAAGAAATGCCTGAAAATATAGTGCATTGGCAAAGACATACAGAACAAAGGTTACCGTTAAAATGACTTACTTATGTTAGGTTTCTCGTAATTTACAGGCCAAAAATAAATAAATCAGTTACATCTGCATTTTGATTCCTCTTGACATAAAAAAAAAACATTTAGATAAGTTTCCTAGCTCAGGTACAAAGATGAATAATTCAAAATGCAAAAAGGTGCAGTCCAAGAAAAAACCTCTGATTCAACAAGAGACAGATCTGAATGGAGATGGGATATGACACAAACTTTGCAAACACGACAGAGCAATCTCAGGCTTGCAAATCACTTCACTCAAAGTAACCAACCTGTGGCTTCACTTCGAATGAATCACCTGCAGACAGGAATGCAAATCACTGCTGAGTCAAACAGATTGATCTTACATTTCAAAAACAATCATGTCTGACAGAAAAATAATAAATGTTAATAAAGTATCTACGGTAAATGATTGATCCAGATTTTTTAGTTTAATTAGAGTACACAACATGAAATGATTGGATTTCAAAGCTGTATTTTTCACACTGCATTAGGATTGACAGTTATTGATAATGGTGTCAAAGTCAATAAATCTGTCAGGGTTGGAAAAACATTGTTTTAGCAAAGACAGCCACCCAAGAAATGAGAGTCTTATATGGTAAAATGTACTTATTTTCTTATGTAACAGACTGAAATCACCTCAAGTCTATGAACAGTGAGAAAAAGTCTCAATACCCAAAAGTGGCTGTCTGGATGTAATCCATCACTGTCTTACTTCTGCCTCTCCTCTTTTTCTTTATTCTAACACATGCTTTTAGACTACACAGATGGAATTTGATTTCTGTCTTTGAGAGACGGGGTGCAGGGCGGCAGAGGAGAGGCACAGAGACTTGGCAGGGATGAGAGAGCCACTTGAAAGCACTGAGACCTACATAGAATTAGATTGCTTTGGAATACACCCATGAGGTCACATTTACCATAACGAAGGTAAATCAAATGTTCAGCTGTCTTGATTGGAGAGAGAAACAGGCTAAGCAATGAGCGGTGAGGAAAATGATGGATAGATGGCAGATGGCACATACAAACCTGGGCCAGTTGTGAGCTTATCCCTGCCTGGAGGACGAACAGACCATTACATATTCAGGCCTGCCAGATTACATCAATCAATTACAAAAGGAGCTTAAAACATTTTCATA